>OZ021697.1:26610192-27299385 GCA_963978495.1 Athalia circularis
CGGAGAAAACAGTTGAATGGCAACTTATAACCGCAGTGGAATAAGCGCTAAACTTCCAGAATTCGGGAATCAGAATCTAAAAAGCCATTGAATAATAACTTGGAACCGCCGTGGACCAAGCATTAAGCGACCGGAATTCTAGGGCGAGGATGCAGAAAGCGATTGAATAACCACTCAGAACCGCAGTGGACTGAGCGCTAAGCAACCAGAATTCCGGGGAGGATGCAGGAAACGATTAAATAATAGTTTGAAACCGCAGTGGACCAAATATTAAGCGACCAGAATTCCTTAAGGTTGTGGGCTGATTATGGTTGGGTTTTGGTTTGGAGTTGTCGTGGATCGAGAATTGTGCCTCCAGAGTTTCGGTAAGGATGCTAAAAACGATTGGATGATAACTTAGAACCGCAGCGGACTAAGCATTAAGCGACCAGAATTCGGAATGGGGTGTTGAAAACGATTGAGTAATAGTTTGGAACCGCAATGGACCAAATATTAAACGACCAGAATTCGGGATGGAGAGCAGAAAACGATTAAATAATAACTTGGAACCGCAGTGGACTAAGCATTAAGCGACCAGAATTCTTTTGGTACGAGGTGTTGAAGACGATTGAGTAATAATTTGGAACCGCAATTGACCAAATATTAAACGACCAGAATTCGGGATGGAGAAGGAACGTGTTGCGATGGTCGTGCACAAAATGTTTAGACGGCGTATATTTCACAAAATAGATTTCTGATTTTTTATATTGATATTTGTTGATCTTTTGCACTTTCAAAATGATCGTTTGACCAGTGGTGGCTCGTTGGCCGTTTGAGTACCAAAGGGTGATTGCTCAAATTAAAGGAAATTGTTTTATAATCGTGAATAAATCAAATAATGTTGTCTCAAAATAATACGTCTGGCTTCAATGCCGTAATGGAAATAATAAGTTTAATTTGATCAAATGAAATAAAATCTTCTGTGTCTTCGCGACGATTTTGGCTGATAGCGTCAAGTTCGGTAATATTTAATATTCTTGAATAATAATAATGAAGAGCGATTTCATCTGTAATGTCTCTTCAAAGGCTGAGCCTCGAATGAATCGGCGGTCACTGAACGGCCGCGCTTTTATACTATTCTGGTAACTAATCCCATTTGTTCTATCACTTTCTATGGTGTCTATTTTTGGTATTTTTGATTTTAGAACATTTTGTTATTCAAGAAATAGTTTTCTATATCAATGAAGTTCCTGTGTACCTGTTTATAATTTTTGATTTGAACAATTGTTGGTTGAAATGCAAGGTTCAATGAGTTTCCATAGTGTCCAAAAGTGCTTAAACGTTAATACATTTTTCTGGATTTTCGGTGATGCCGAGAGAAGTTATCTAGCTAGGTTTTGTACGGATTGGTTTTTCTCATTAATTCAATTAATCGCTAATATTTCTCACTTTACGTTCTCTTTGCTAGGCGGTTTCTAGGTTTCGTGAGTGTGCGTGTTCGCGCTAGAAAATCCGTGTTAATCCGCTAGGTTTGTATTGGGCTCGAACCAATACATGAGCGTTTCATACGTCTCAATAGACTGGTTCCATAACGTAGCAAAAACCGAAAATGCTTCAAAGAACGTTCAAACAACGCGTCGTTGACACACGTTGGCTGTTATTCTTTGATTTTCGCGCGTTTGATTTTCATGCACTTTGTCAGCTCCGCGGATCGAGGCGGAGTGAATTAAGTTGTAGCGAGTAATTGAAAAAGAGAGAGAGGGAGAAGAGAGAGAGAGAGGAAAAAAAACGAGAGAGACAAAACGACATGTATGAAGTCCGGAGCGGTAAATCGCTCTCTTCTCTGTGGGACTTCGAGGTGGACAGACGTGTCTACCTAATCACGCTGCTTGAAAACGGGACATCCAATCGACGAAGGCGAAGACGAGGAGGCTACCATCCAGGAGGCACCTGGTCAAAACAGCATAATTATACCACTCTGAGCCAGAAAAAACCTACTGTGAGCAACCAAGACTGCACAATCGAATAAATCCCCACAGAGAAGCAGCCAACGCATCATCGGCATCGACGAACACGAAAAGATAAGTCGCGCACACATTGACAATCTCTCTCTCATATTATCAAACGAACGAAAGAACAGATCTGAATTTTAGAAGTTAGTGCATGAGTGTATCGTCCTATATATATTTAATTCATGTACCTGTTCGCCCGTTCTTTAATATGTCTCGTGGAATAAATACGATCCTGATTTAATACAATTTTGTTTATATTTATACATAATCGGTGGAAGATTAACTTACAAAACCTTACACGCGAATTTGGAACAAGTTATTCCGTCCTTAAGTACCGTACAACGACTCATAAATAATGCAAACTTTATCACCGAAGGATCTTTGAGATTTGCCGAATTGAATGATTTCTTATCGAAGCGGAACATGCCAAAAGTTGTATGGATCAGTGAAGATGCTACCGGTATTACTGGCTGGATCCAATACTGTTCTCAAACCGATTCCATTATTGGTTATGTCAGTCCATTTGGAAAGGATGGATTACCTCAACGTAATAATTTTCCCGCCGATTCTGTTAAGAATATTAAAAAATATTTCCGGGAAAATGAACGAGCAAAATATGCGTACGTTGTCATGGCGCAATCCCCGATCGATAGAATTGCTTCGTTTTGTATTAATGTATTTGGCACAGATAACCGTTTTTCAAATCAAGATGTTGCCCGCAGGTGGGTTACGATGAAAAAAGAGGCTGAAAATTTCGGGATACAAATTTTAGGTTTTTCTTCCGATGGGGACACGCGATTAATGAAAACAATACGGAAATTTTCAAATTTCCAATGTACAAAAGAAAACCAAAAATGGAAATGGTTCCAGATGCATTTGAACGACGGTGATATATGCGTTTAAGATACAGTACATATTGTCACAAAGATGAGAACGAGGCTTTTAAATAAATCAGTAGATTTGCAATTAGGAGACTATAAAGCAACCGCAACTCACTTGCAAAATGTGATCGATAGATCATCTAAAGATAAACATCTCCTAACTCTATCTGACCTCAAACCAGATGATAAAATGAACTTTAGAGCCGCAGAAAAAATTACATCATCATTAGTCGAAAAAGCTTTGAGAGACGTCAATGATCATCCTGACGGAACAATCGCATTTTTGAAATTAACCCGATTAATATTGCAGGCCTATATCAACAAAAACGAAACACCCTACACACGTATTCATGATATGTGGTACAGTGTGTTTTTCCTACGAATTTGGCGCAGCTTACTGAATAAAACTCATAGTCTTTCCGTGGTTAAAAACTTCGTCCATCTTAATTGCTATCTCTGTTTTGAACTGAATGCTCATGCCATCATTAAATTAGTTCGACTGTACAGAGATAATTCCTATCCCCCACAAAAACCTTATAAATGTGTAAAAAAAACCGCTTAGTACGGAATTGTTTTCTCTGACAGAAATCGGGCTCGCATTAAGGAAGTGTCAACGGTAATTTAGTGGATAGTGAATCACACAAGTTCAAACTGATTCTGCAAAAAATGAGATCAACTATCCCATGACAAAACCGAAAACATAGCGCTAATCTCCGTCGTGAAATCAAAAATTAGCGCCAAGTATTCGCAACTCATTTGAGGGTATCGATTGTGTAGTCGGTTTCCGATTCCTGTTCCTTCATCATTCATGTCACAGGTCATTCGATAATGGTATTTTCGCCGTCGGAGTGCAGCCCGAAGAATGCCCGAACCTGCCCTGGTTGATGGTTCTTATACTTGGCGGGCACTCTGCTCATACTCTGCGATCATAACCTACCGGATGTTCAAATGGCGAACGATACTTTTCTATTTACATCCAATGAAAATCGTCGCGAAAACGCAACAATTTGTTATGAATTCAACAAATTTCATACGCTTCTGACAAACCTTATTCAAAAAAAGTGAAAAGAACGATAGTACGTACGTTGATCGATGTGATAAGTTGTCACCATCCTTATTATTCCGATCATTCCAATTGCGATTTCCATGACCAACTGTAGAGGAATTTCTTGGAACCAGCATAACTATCTTTAGTCATGTTTGTCAAATTAAATTATTTTTTGCAGCAATGAAACAATGTAAACCTTCAGATGTTTCAAACGAGAGTTTTTTTCGCGCAAATTATAATTATCAATTTGCAGAGCATGACTACCCATGCACATCATACTCAGCCTTTTTCCCCCACTCACTGATTTTGAGATCGTTCGCCAATGATGTAGCAGTTCGAGAATATTAGAAGATTATCACAAAGAAAACGATGATTTGGTAAGTGTTGCACTTTAATTGATTAATATTGATACATTAGCAACTCGCCCTATTTATCCTGGGCGCCATACTCTTACTCTCTCTTGTTACAGGTCCAGGGACGTGTTACCACAATAATTATGAGCGATCAACATCAAAATTAGCAAAGTATGAATTCATCGTGATTCATCATTCATTGATGAAGACACCATCCATTATTTTCTACTATCATGCCGTTAATCGATGAAACGACGAATGTATATACCGGAGAAGTGGAGCCTAAAAAAGAAAAAGTTCGAATAATTGAATTTAATTTCTCAACCCCTAATTTACAATTAGTAGAATCACAATCCACGCATATTCGCATCCTTAAGAGATGCTCGCTCTGGAAAGGCGATCCGTAGTTTTCTCAAAACGAAGTTTTTGATGTACACGAAACTTTAGTGAACGACACATTAGCCAGGAAGTGCCTGAGTATTTGATTTTCACGAAATTTTGAAATAATCTTTACAAAATTTTCTTACTACGGTAGCAATTATTAAATTATTCCTAAATTCGTAGTTATTCGGTTGTTTTTCCCCTAAATAAGATGATTCAAATTGCAAAATAACAGAGCGTAGTTTCCTTAAGACGAGGTTTTTGATGAATGTGAAAATTTGATGAGTGACACATTAGCCAGAAAGTGCCTCAGAATTTAATTTTCATGAAATTTTAAAATAATCGCTACAAAATTTTCTTTCTACGCTGACAATTATCATATTATTTCCAAATTCGTAATTATTCGGTTATTTCTTCCCCAAATGAGATAATTCATATTGCAAAATGCGTGGTTTTTTCAGCACCGAGTAGTTGAGTATTTCAAAATCGCTATGCCGCACCCTCTTGATAAACTTTCAGAATACCCGGGCATGTTTTCACATAAGTCCGGTACGATGACAATCCTCGCAGTTTTCTATGCGAAGTAATTATTTCAACGATCAGAGTGGGAGAAAGGAATGTGCCCGCTAAGTATAAGAACCATCGACCAGGGCAGGTTCGGGCATTCTTCGGGCTGCACTCCGACGGCAAAAATACCATTGTCGAATGACCTGTGACATGAATGATGAAGGAACAGGAATCGGAAACCGACTACACAATCGATACCCTCAAATGAGTTGCGAATACTTGGCGCTAATTTTTGATTTCACGACCGAGATTAGCGCTGGATTTTTTCGTTTCACTGTAAAAAATTCTAAAACTGACTCAACACCCCATACGTTTGATTGAATTCTAATACTTGGCGCTAACTGTTGATTTCACAACGGAGATGAGCGCTGGCTTTTTGCATTTTACTGTCGAAAATTCGGAAACCGACTCAACACTCCATACGTTTGATTGAGTTCTAGTACTTGGCGCTAATTTTTGATTTCACAACGGAGATTAGCGCTATGTTTTCGGTTTTGTCATGGGATAGTTGATCTCATTTTTTGCAGAATCAGTTTGAACTTGTGTGATTCACTATCCACTAAATTACCGTTGACACTTCCTTAATGCGAGCCCGATTTCTGTCAGAGAAAACAATTTCGTACTTGGCGTTTTTTTTTACACATTTATAATGTTTTTGTGGGGGTTATATTGGTCTGGCGAATAACCCATAAGCTTCGAGAATCTGACGTAAGAACATGCAGGGCCTTAAAAAACTTGTACGTATTCATATGTTAAATTGACTTCCGAGCCAAAAAACTTGTTCCTTCATCTGCCAGATTTAATTTTAAGTTTTATAAGAATGCCGCTGTGTAATCACAAGATATAGTTGAGTTAGTGAAGTTTTATTAGAATGACGCTGTGTAATCACAAGATATAGTTGAGTTCGTGACGCATATATGATAAGCAATTAATCGTAGGTATAGTCCGTAGATTTCGCGCTTTTATTAATTTACGTCGATATCTGTGAATTGTTAGTATTATATTAGTGTATCAACGGCCAGTGAAAATAGCCATTGATAAGGGGGGAATGTAGCGAATAATTTAGAAAAGAGAGAGAGGGAGAAGAGAGAGAGAGAGAGAAAAACGAGAAAGACAAAATGACATATATGAAGTCCGGAGCGGTAAATCGCTTTCTTCTCTGTGGGACTTCGAGGTGGACAGACGTGTCTACCTAATCACGCTGCTTGAAAACGGGACATCCAATCGACGAAGGCGAAGACGAGGAGGCTACCATCCAGGAGGCACCTGGTCAAAACAGCATAATTATACCACTCTGAGCCAGAAAAAACCTACTGTGAGCAACCAAGACTGCACAATCGAATAAATCCCCACAGAGAAACAGCCAACGCATCATCGGCATCGACGAACACGAAAAGACAAGTCGCGCACACATTGACCATGCCTCTCTCATGTTATCAAACGAACGAAAGAACAGATCTGAATTCTAGAAGTTAGTGCATTAGTGTATCGTCCTATATATATTTAATTCATGTACCTGTTCGCCCGTTCTCCAATATGTCTCGTGGACTACTCGTTATTGTATTTATACAATGATTGTTTTTTTTTTTATATCAATGTGTTGGAAAACCGTTATTTTTATCAAAGATCTATTTAATGTAAAATAAATACAACAAATCTCCAACAAAGTTAGCTTCGTCACGCTCCATTCACTCTGGCCTGGAATGAACCGAACGCTTAGCGGAGTGCTCGGAATCTGCTCGATGATTCACCGAACGCCAATCGCTATGATAGAGCTGTAAGAGTGAGTCGAGCATATAAACCGAACGCACCTTGTATAAGCACGATCTGCTAGCGGTGAGGATGTAAGGTGTACGAGTGCAGCCTCCCAAGATTTCTGAAGTTTTCAAACCCTCATCCCCTCCTCTTGGACTCGAACAATGGCGATTTGTATGGCATATCAGATACGCCCCCAAATACCAGTTCTCCAATTGTTGAACGTTTTCAAATGCACAATGGTATCCTCCTGGTACATCACCATGGCAGTCTTCCTGCCAGCGAAATACTTTGGCCTCATATCGCAATATTTGATAGTTTGGACATCCTAGATCTTCTAGATCAATCACCGGTGGTTTCACATCATCATCGATGATTTTTTCCAACCAACGCTTCTTCTCTAATCCTTTCACGTGTAAGCACCTGCTGTTAGGCTGAAGCCTAGATAGTGAGAGAGATGGGCAATCGGGATTTCGGCGAAGAGCACCGAGGATTCGCAAAGGTCCGAAAAGTCCGATAAATTATAAAATTTGACTCTCTCCTCCCTGGGCCGTCGTAGAGACAACACCGCAAATCACCAGATAAGTCATTCCATAATTCTGATATAGACATCTATTGTAATAATTGGTTGACGAGCCAGGGAGATTGAGCCCTTTTTATGAATTCACGTAATTGTTGCCCCATTCAGCTGATACCATGCTATATCTTTGTGCCTAATTTATTTCAAGACCCTATTTTTACTGTCCATGATTATCGCTCACACTATCTATATTGGTATACTATTTTACTTCTACACGGTCTTTTTGCCTTTACCATTTATTTCTTGTTGTATCTATACATAATTTGCTGTTATTTTTAATATTACGTGTTTTGTTTCGTCCCATTATTGTTTGCCGATCGGATATGTGATCTGGTGGCGTCTTACTATTTATCAGACCATCAAGCTATGTACGTCAAGAGGACCGAAGCAATATAACATTCTGTGCATAGTGAGCGTCCTGCAAATCAATGTTTTTCAAATCAATACAAGCAATCACATGCACATTTATTCATACATGATGAGTTATAGAAAATAGACATAAGAATACTCATACACGTAAATGCAACTTGCACCCGCCACAACTTATTTTACACTTTCCTCCATATTCTTATATGGTGTTTCCCCAACATTCCATGGTATTTCATGGTACCGCCGCATCAACCAAGTGTTGAGATTTTTATACTCGCTCGGAAGAGTTACCCAAGAGCAAGGTGCTTTGAAGAGGAGGCGTGTTATACTTCGCTCATATTCCTCATGTGTACGAATGCTCATTGCAGCTAGCTCTTTTGGTACAAATTTATTACTTAATCGACCAAAACCTTGAATATCCAATATTATGTTCATAGTTGAAATATCAACAACAACAGCGTGGGTGCGTGTGAATATGCTCACGAGTGTGAACAAAGACTAAATGAACTACCACACCCAACCCGACTCATTTATCACAGGTTGGAACAACAACCGCATAATAAAGAGTGCTATAAAGTATTTGCGAGAATGCCGACTGTGTTCTACGGTGCGGTGCGGTGAGATTTGGAGTTTAAGACTTTCTGAATAGCAGTTTTTCCATCAACTTCATTCACCGGGGTTGTCAGAGTTGGTGTTTTTTGAAGATGGTGAATAACAATGACGAGTATCGAAAATTTTAAAGAAATATTCTTTTGTTTAGGTGTTGTTGGCTAACTGTGTTGTTAACCACCTGTGTAAACTATTCAGCTCGCTGCATGGAAAAAGGCTCGGTTATGTATTTCTCAGATTTTAATTGTTTTGCAACCCTTGTCGGCATTATTTTTTGTGGGTTGAGACATGATTTTTACACCTAGCTTGCAAAATAAAACTCAATATCACTTTATGCAACGCTCAGTTCGAATACAGCTCAGTTCAGTTTAGTTTAGCTTTGGAAAAGTGAAATCAGTGAAACGAAAATTACAGCAGTTAATTATTCAAACATACGCTGTCGTGAGTATCAAAAGCTAGATATTTTTTTCTTAGTTTTTCAGATTATCTATTTAACCCTCTTTCTATTCTTTGTTTTCACTGTAGGAGTGTACTCAAGTTATGATTGGGTTCCTCCCATCGAATAGCGTTGTGGATAACGACTCAGTAATGCGGTTATGGAACTGCTGGGTCCGCACATGAACAGAAGACGTAGTGCGCTGGGTGTAACCATCACGATTGATAACACCCTAGCAACGTCAGAGGTGAACCATCAGTATTTTTACTGGTGGTTCAAAAAAACCGATAAAGTTCACATACACCCGTATATACCAGATTATTCAATGTGCAATAATCTTATTAATCGGTTGCACAACGTATCAGACGATGACACTGATAATAACGATGATGATGATCGCCATGATCATGATGTTTCGGATATGTCTGATTACGGCGTTGATGAGGTTGATTTTAGTTCTCGCGAAGAATGGTGTGTATGATTTATATGTCACCTCGAAGCGTGTAAAAGCAGAAATTACCAGATTCATTCATTTTCAGATTAACACTGCGTGTTATACCGAGAGTAACATTGGAAACTGGCCACTCCATCCGCCCGACTAGCGGCAACTGTTCTTGCACCTACTCAATACACAGAATATTTACGTGCGTGAACCTCTGCTGACGTCAGCGGTCAGGACCATGCCAAAAACCGTGAATTGGGATCCCAGCATGGGCCCCTCCGGCAGCTGCTGCCCCCTCGCGGAACATTTGCATTCGCTCTTCAAGCCACGAGACAGATAATCGGAGCGTCGCAATCGTTGTATTTAATCGAAAAGGTTAATTCGAAATTATTAACAATTTCGAAGCACTAGAACTATTTAAATGCAGAAATAATTCGACGCTGGTCCAAAAATTGGTAATTAATAATTCGATACACTGTAAAAGGTGATTTGCGCGAAAAAGACCTCGAAGCGTACCGTGGAGAATACCATCAAAGAAATCGGAGCAGGTAAGTGTTAAAAATTATTCTACTAAAATTCGGGTGACGATGAGTTTGCATCAGAATGATACGGATTCTATCGGGTATTATGTCAATAAGATGAATTCAATTCACCCAGAAGCACGACACAAAAACGGAGTATTTCAATTAAGATAAATAAAAAGCATTTCTGACCAAGGTACGAAACATCCACTTTATTATGTGATCATCAATTTTATTGGGTCGATAAAATCAACAAGTCTGTTATTCTCAATAAACTACCAGCATTGGTAACGAGAAAATTATGAAACTCCAACTTTGTTGAATTTGAAGACTCGTACAAATGATGAATCAATGATGGCTTTGTGAAAAACCACAACATAACATTGTTCCAACTCGAAGATCTGATTTCAATATCTGAAACAAAATAATACAGGTTATCAAAAATTAATGGAAAGAATCGTCGATGGACCCACGGTGACTTTTTGAAACTTGGCAGCGGTTATGACAAGGAGTTACTTGTGAGATGACCAAATCCAAACCAAAAACGGTATTCCTGGTGCAAACCTGAAAAAATCGTAAACATTTGTTATTGAAAAAATTGTACCTGTTGATGTGATAACTCTGAAAAAAATATTTTCAAGAACATTAAATAAATGGTATTCATACCGCTGCTAAATCATTTGTTGCTCAAAAATAAACATGTCTCCTTGAACATCGGATGACACCTCCTGGAACCAGAGAACAAGGTTACACAATTACGGACTAAGACTTTTTAAATGTGCAAGATGCAAATTACCTTGCAATCCGGTTTTTGAGAAGGATGTTGGTCAAAGGTGAGCGGTTGAGTTCTTTAGAGTCCAAGTACCAGAGTAGGATCCAAGAAGAGTAAATTTCAATAGTTGTCTTGGGATTGGCGGTTGAGGATTTCAGAGTAGCAGTTTCATTATTTCAGAGACGGAGAGCATCTTTTCAGAGTTTGAGTGGGGAAGAAGCAGTTTCAGGTTTTGTACTTCCAGTTCTCATTAGATTTCAAGTTGCAGAATATCATTCCAAAGTTTGTCAAAGATAAGCAGCAGAGTTCTTTAGAGTCCAAGTACCAGAGTAGGATCCAAGAAGAGTAAATTTCAATAGTTGTCTTGGGATTGGCGGTTGAGGATTTCAGAGTAGCAGTTTCATTGTTTCAGAGACGGAGAGCATCTTTTCAGAGTTTGAGTGTAAGAAGCAGTTTAGGTAGTTGTACTTCCATTCCTTGTTAGATATCAAGTTGCAGGATATTATTCCAAAGTTTGTCAAAGATAAGCAGCAGAATTCTTTAGAGTCCAAGTACCAGAGTAGGATCCAAGAAGAGTAAATTTCAATAGTTGTCTTGGGATTGGCGGTTGAAGATTTGAGTGTAGCCGTCTCAATGGATTTTCCGGCGGTTATTCCCACTTGGCTCATTCCAGTCTATAGCCACTGCTTTAACACTCCAGCCATTCAAGGAGCCTTATCAGCACCCAGGAGCTGCTCAAAGTGCCCACCCTCCTCTGCTAAGCAGTAGCCAGCTCTATCATAAAAAGCCCTCGTCATATTTCGGACTTCCGCTGGCTCTATACTCCTCAAAATCTCCACGATCTTTCGCTGGGCAGTAGAGACGTCCCTCATCCTCTCTCCAACTGAATAAAATTGGTGGCGCAACCAGCTCCACAAAGAATAATCCAGCGGATTGAGATCGGGGGAGCGTGGAGGCCATGGTATCGGCCCCTGCCTACCGATCCATCGTGCCGGGAACTCTTCGTCCAAACACTGCCTCACTGCTACCGTGTTGTGAGGCGGTGCCCCATCTTGGAGGTACCAGATCGCAGGACCCTTGGGACCGAAGGCAAAGATTCATGCATCCAGTTAATGTTATCAATATTTAATGGTTCATGATGTTTCATTAGAATAATTATTGACAATGAATGAAGGAATAGTTCATTTTCATAAGACCAGTGATGGTGAAAATTTTTGCTATTACTGTCATACTTATACTCACATCTTGCTCGATGGCCCTGATTGCTGGCACGATCTGGTTTACCAGCAGCGCCAGATACCTCTCGCCATTGAGGTTTCCCTCAATGAAATATGGCCCTATCAGCTGGTCCCCTTCCATTCCAAGCCACACATTTACTTTAAGCGGATATTGAGTGCCTGACTCATTTATCGCATGTGGATTTTCTCTAGCCCAAAATCTAGTGTTTTGCCTGTTTGGTGCCCCTGCCAACTGGATCGTGCACTCATCTGTAAAACAGATACAATCCAGTAGTCCCTCATCCGCATTGATATGTTCCATCATTAGCTCGGAGAACTCCATCCGCTGCAGATGATCGCGTTCAAGGAGTTCTTGGTGCTCCTGGAATTTATAGGGCCTGAAGTTTTGGGCCTTCAAGATCCTCCAAACGGTCATTTTCACTAAGCCCAATTCTTGTGCGATTTTTCGGCACGACGTATTCATGCCTTCCTCGACCGCCAGGCAAATGTCCAAAATTGTATCCTCGCTGAACCGTTTCCGGGGATATTGGAGTTTTTTCAGCGACGGGTTAACTACGCCCGTCTGCATGAATTTGTCAACTGTATTTGGATGGTCGTCTTTGATGGTATAAGCCGATCTGCGTGCTCGGCGGCGAAATTATCGCGAATACGCCTATAACTGACGCCGGCTACAAACGCCACTATCCACTCGATTCTCTCCGCGACCGAGTAAATGATATTGGGCATATCGGAAAAATTATAACTTATTATAAATAGATATAACTAAAAAACCGACGGGTTCTCCCAGCACACACACCCCACGAAAAAGTTTATCTAACTTAAGGTACACTTATGCTATATTACAAACTGCCTCAACTGCACTAAAAAGTGTTCCTTTAAAATCTACGATAAACGATAATGCCTAAAAAATAACTTAATCGCACTTCAAGTGTCTTAAATCCTCACAAATACTTGACTGTACGTAAGTGTCTTGTCTAAAAAATTCTCACACCTCAACCTAAGTTCTCTAATTGTCAAATAAACTCTCCAATTCTCACCAAAAATCCTCTTCATCACTGTTTCTTATCAAACCACTTTACAAACTCGGAAAAACCTCAAAATCGCCAAAAATACTTAAAAATCGTCACTGAACCACCACCATCTACTACGCACAATCTCCTGAATAAAGTAGAATTGAAAATTTGCACGAGGTGATAGGAAAAGGGGAGGTGGAACCAATCAGGTTTGAATTCCATTTCGCGCGTTTGGTGGGATAACGCAGAGTTGCGTTCAGAAACCCCACCCGAGTGTACCCGCGGCATCTCGACGTATTCAGATATCCTACCTCGAAATCACCCGGTTGCACTTGGGTAGAGTTTGAGAGCGCAACGAGGGCCGAATTCGGCCGTTTTGAGATTGATTGGACTGTTCGACCGAAGCGCGAAGTTATCAACTGGATCAAGGGTATCGAGCATCATTGAAACAACCGCGGAAAAAACCTAGGACGATTTCTGATCCCAAAGTTGCATTCGGATTTCCTGACGAAATCATGTGGACGTAGAAGCTTTGGGCGATAAGGATTCGCATACCGCGGAGTGACTGACAAAAAAGTCATGCTATAATTTGTTAAGAAACTAACCTGTGTTCAAAGAGGTCTACAATACTTAATTCTCTCCGACTGATAAAATCAAAATTTTATGGGACTCTAGCCTTACGAAATAGAGCTGAAGAGTCCGTTCATAGCTCCTGAACTTACATAATACGATCAACTTAGTCATCAGACAATTTTCAGTTAATAGTAGTAATCTTGAAGAGAGCCACATGATGATTTTGTTCGTAAAGTCAGTAGAGCACGAGCTTCCACAGTTGAGCGTCACACTGATAGAATACCGGAGATGGTAAATTTGAAATCACATAATATTATTGTTTTGAAGCAACGACTATGGAGATAGCAATGATGCACACCAGAAATTCTGGCGTACATTGTCAAAGTGGGGAAAATGTCACGGCACATTGTTTTATCATGGTCTTCTACCAACTGCAAGGTCTACTTTTACACATTGGAATCTTTCAACGAATAAGTACTGAAGGACAAGAAACTGCTAATCTGTCATTAACTTTAGAAGGAGCCTCTCCGCACCTGAAATAAACTGCTACGCTAAAATCCTCAACCGCCAATCCCGAATTGACTTGTGGAATTCTCCCAAATTGGATCCCACACTGGTACTTTGACTCTACAGAACTCTGTTGCTCATCTTTGACAAACTTTGGAATGATATCCTGCAACTCGAAATCTTTGAACTGCTTCTTTACGTCTGTGAAGTTGGCATCACATTTTTATCGGAATCAAAAATTTTTGGGAGTTCCGACTTCTTCGAGCAGAGTTCTAGAGTTCCTAATGCGTATGATGAATAGTTCTGTGGTTTTGGAGTTCAAAAAACGATTTTGAAAAAATGAGACGCTAACTTCACGCAGCGTCTCATTTTCGGAAAAGTGAATTTTTTTCATGAGTTCCGAGTAGTTTTCGAAGAGTTCTAGAGTTCCTTATGCTTCAAACGAAGAGTTCTGCCATCTTCAGCCGAGAAATCTCGATAAAACTCCCTTGATGCGAAAAATTTGAGTTGAATCTTTTTTCAAGTTATTTCGAGAGTACCGAGAGTTCTGGTGTAAGTTCTGGGTAGCGCTACCGGAGTTCTACCGATGATTCCTCTGACATTTTTCGATCAGACCAAAATTGAAAAAGTTATCGCCGTTTTTCAGTTTCCCAAATTTGAGTTAAATCTTTTTTTGAAAGTTCCAGGAGTTCTGGTGCAAGTTCTGGGTAGCGCTACCGGAGTTCTACCGATGATTCCTCTGACATTTTTCGATCAGACCAAAATTGAAAAAGTTATAGCCGTTTTTCAGTTTTACAAATTTGAGTTGAATCTTTTTTCGGAAGTTCTAGGAGTTCTGGTGCAAGTTCTGGGTAGCGCTACCGGAGTGCTACCGATGATTCCTCTGACATTTTTCGGTCGGACCAAAATTGAAAAAGCTATCGCCGTTTTTCAGTTTTCCAAATTTGAGTTGAATCTTTTTTCGAAAGTTCTAGAAGTTCTAGTGCAAGTTCTGGGTAGCGCTACCGGAGTTCTACCGATGATTCCTCTGACATTTTTCGATCAGACCAAAATTGAAAAAGTTATAGCCGTTTTTCAGTTTTACAAATTTGAGTTGAATCTTTTTTCGGAAGTTCTAGGAGTTCTAGTGCGAGTTCTGGGTAGCGCCACCGGAGTTCTGCCGATAATTCCTCTGACATTTTTCGGTCGGACCAAAATTGAAAAAGCTATCGCCGTTTTTCAGTTTTCCAAATTTGAGTTGAATCTTTTTTCGAAAGTTCTAGAAGTTCTAGTGCGAGTTCTGGGTAGCGCCACCGGAGTTCTGCCGAGAATTCCTCTGACATTTTTCGATCAGACCAAAATTGAAAAAGTTATAGCCGTTTTTCAGTTTTACAAATTTGAGTTGAATCTTTTTTCGAAAGTTCTAGGAGTTCTAGTGCGAGTTCTGGGTAGCGCCACCGGAGTTCTGCCGATAATTCCTCTGACATTTTTTGATCAGACCAAAATTGAAAAAGCTATCGCCGTTTTTCAGTTTTCCAAATTTGAGTTGAATCTTTTTTCGAAAGTTCTAGGAGTTCTAGTGCGAGTTCTGGGTAGCGCCACCGGAGTTCTGCCGATAATTCCTCTGACATTTTTCGATCAGACCAAAATTAAAAAAGTTATCGCCGTTTTTCAGTTTTCCAAATTTGAGTTGAATCTTTTTTCGAAAGTTCCAGGAGTTCTGGTGCGAGTTCTGGGTAGCGCTACCAGAGTGCTACCGATGATTCCTCTGACATTTTTCGGTCGGACCAAAATTGAAAAAGCTATCGCCGTTTTTCAGTTTTCCAAATTTGAGTTGAATCTTTTTTCGAAAGTTCTAGGAGTTCTAGTGCGAGTTCTGGGTAGTGCCACCGGAGTTCTGCCGATAATTCCTCTGACATTTTTCGATCAGACCAAAATTAAAAAAGTTATCGCCGTTTTTCAGTTTTCCAAATTTGAGTTGAATCTTTTTTCGAAAGTTCCAGGAGTTCTGGTGCGAGTTCTGGGTAGCGCTACCAGAGTGCTACCGATGATTCCTCTGACATTTTTCGGTCGGACCAAAATTGAAAAAGCTATCGCCGTTTTTCAGTTTTCCAAATTTGAGTTGAATCTTTTTTCGAAAGTTCTAGGAGTTCTAGTGCGAGTTCTGGGTAGCGCCACCGGAGTTCTGCCGATAATTCCTCTGACATTTTTCGGTCGGACCAAAATTGAAAAAGCTATCGCCGTTTTTCAGTTTTCCAAATTTAAGTTGAATCTTTTTTCGAAAGTTCTAGGAGTTCTGGTGCGAGTTCTGGGTAGCGCCACCGGAGTTCTACCGATGATTCCTCTGACATTTTTCGATCAGACCAAAATTGAAAAAGTTATCGCCGTTTTTCAGTTTCCCAAATTTGAGTTAAATCTTTTTTTGGAAGTTCCAGGAGTTCTGGTGCAAGTTCTGGGTAGCGCTACCGGAGTTCTACCGATGATTCCTCTGACATTTTTCGATCAGACCAAAATTGAAAAAGTTATAGCCGTTTTTCAGTTTTACAAATTTGAGTTGAATCTTTTTTCGGAAGTTCTAGGAGTTCTGGTGCGAGTTCTGGGTAGCGCTACCGGAGTTCTACCGATGATTCCTCTGACATTTTTCGATCAGACCAAAATTGAAAAAGTTATCGCCGTTTTTCAGTTTCCAAATTTGAGTTGATTTTTTTTTTTTTCAAGGAATTTTGGAAGTTTCAGGAGTTTGTTACGCCGGGGTTTCTACCGTCGTTACCTTCAGGTTCGTTTCTCGTTTTACACAACCAAATGCAACTGTAGGAAAGGATTTTCACGTCGAAGGTGATTGAGAGGCTGGCACTATGCTAGTCCCCACTTCCCACTCTCTGAGTGTGGGGATGAGAAGCAGTCGGGCGGCTATAGCAGGCAGAACATAGTGCCAGTGCCTGACGAGTCACGAACGGCTTGCTATACGAGTTAAGCGTCCCTTACATAGTTGCCGCAAGCTAGCTTGTTGCCGTTTAATGCTGACGACTTTTTTCTAGCGCCACAAGCAACCATCTCTACAATTATTAGATATAGGTCGCTTGATATTTTCCAACTTCTTTCATATTCCCTCGCACAATGTATGACAAAAACTTACTTTCTGAGCTATTGACAAACTCAAAATTCAAACCCGTAGACATTGAGGGTAATGTTCTACCTCCATCTAATCCTATCTTTTCCCAAATTTCAATGCAAATGGCAGAGAAGGAATCTGCCATCAGTCCAAAGCATATATACACGATTCTGAGGACTAATCGAAATGGCATGCACACTATCGTTTTGCAAGCATTCGGTATAACTAAAAAATCCGAAACAGTTGATAATGAGTCAATAAATACTACGCTTGAACAATCCAGTCCTGGTTCAGTACGAAAGTTTCGTCTCATTATTTCTCCACAAAATTGGGTAGAAATAAAACCTGAGAACAAAATATATGGTGGTCGTAGATATATTAAATTCAAACCGGGCAAGTGGACACATATAATTGCGGAGAAAATATGGGATCAAACGAAACTTCCGTGTGCTTTAGCATTCAAAAGCGGCCAAATTTCGATTAGTTCGTACGCAAACTGTTTCGCGTCATTTAAAGGAATGTGCAAAGAGTGCGGAGCCTCGTTGGTAGGTAAGATGTACATCAAACCGCGAACAAATAAAGACAGTTTTTTCGAATGTACGTTGTCAGGTTTCAAAAGTCAAGTGACGCATGTTCGCAAGAGACAGTTGAAAGGTTACCTTCGAGAACAAGTAGCTAGTCAACTGGTAAACGAAAAAAAGGAAGCAACGGTATGGCGTGTAGAAGAAGCTACAAGATTAATGAAAGTAGGTGACGTGGTTCCACCAATTCTCTATAATGCCGAGGTTCTTCGTAAAGCAAAACAAGAAGAAGCAGACAAGCGGCTTTGTTTAATTGGAAATGATCCGTTTCAAAATTTATATCACGCTAAGTATAACGAACGCGCTAATGCAATACGTGCAATAGGAATGGACCCATTCTATTGTATGTATTGGACCAAAGAACAGTTAGAATTGTTCAAAATTGAGCAGCGCAACGTCAACAGTTGTTTTGTTATTGACGCCAGTGGAGGTTTCGCTAAAAAACTGATTCTACCTAATGAATCCTTGTCACCCCACCTCTTTTTGTATCAGTGCGTGTTGATAAACGACGAAAGAAGCATACCCATTTTTCAGATGATATCAGCAAAGCAGGATGCTGCTTTGATATCTTATTTCTTACTAGAAATCCGAAGGGCCGGTGCACCTATCCCAAAAATTGTCATTTCCGACTTTGGGCGAGCAATTCTAGTAGCAGTGAGTAGAGCTTTTGCAAACTGTTCCGATTTGAAATCCTATCTCCAGATTTGCTATGATTTGGCTGTTAGGCGCACGAAAACCGCGGTCCCTCCTTGTTTTTTAAGACTTGATGTGAGTCACTTAATTGCGATTGTAGCAAGGTGGGAATGTCTGAGGCATAAGCCTCCTAAGGTACGCCAATTCTATATACGCTGCGTTGCACAAGCCTACAAACTGCATTCGTTGGCAGAGTTATCCCAACTTTTACAATCGATCATGGTAGTCGCTCTGAGCGAGGAAATTGGTCGCGAAGAAAGTGGTGGACTTTTGCCGTCGGAAACCTACTTAAGGCATGCGAATGACGTAATTAAAGGTACGGTCGTGGAAGATGAAATAATGGAATATGACGGTGATGAGCTGCCGGACTTAGAAACAGATGATGTATCTGAGTCATGGGTACATTGGACTAACGCAATTCTGCAAAAAGCTAAAGATGTGGCGTCAATCTCAAGAAATGGCGATGTCTTGAGTGCCTTTTACAACCCCCCCGTGGCCGAAAAGTTGAAGATGCTGATGGCACATCTACCTCTATGGACTGGGGTCATGCGCCCGTACTTTAAAATCGGCGATGAGATAGCAACTTCATCTGCAGTAGAGGCGCTTTTTTCTGATTATAAGAATCGGGCATTCAAAGGCAGTTTACCAATGAGGGTGGATAAATTTGTAATAAAGCACCTTGATTACCTCGATGGTAAATTACTTTTAGCCTGCGGAGGGAAGAATATTAATTCTAATCATAAGGAATCTCATCGGTCTTCTGATAGCATTCCAAGTGGCCTCCAAATACAAAAAGATAACGAAACAAATGTTAGTTCGCTTCTCGAAATCAATGGTACGTGTGTTGAAATTAGTAGTTCGTATATTGATAACGATGATAATGAGAACTCGAACCATTTTTCTAAGGACAAAGTTGATGGTAATTCAACGTCGATCGAAGATTCACCGAGTACGCATACTAGTATAACAGATCATCTTAATATTACGTCGGTAGATTCTAACACTAACGAAAATTCTTGCCTCACGATTTGCACAAATGAAGTTTCTGATCAATGTACAAGCCTTGAAGAAGTTGCCGAGAACTACCTAGATTTCAAAGAGAACTGGCGCGGATTACAAGACCAGGGTGAGACAAAACAGCGCAAAACTTACCCCAAAGGTACCATGTCGAAGCGCAAAAGAGCAAAGTATCTGGATCCCTGCCCCGATTGGGATTTCGTCAATTCGGTTGCTAAAGTTGGTATACCATTGATGAAAAATGGCAATTCATGTAACCCCATCTCGTTAGAGGGTAAAATGGTTGCGGTTCGTAACACATGTGCTTTTGATTCGATTTTGCATATCTTGGCCCATATAATCGCAATGGAGCCTGCAGATAAGTCCGTTCCATCCGTAGCCAATCCAACTGTTAACTTAGCAAAAGTGATTTTATCTAGTGGAAAGATCACTGTAAAAGATTACACTGAGAGAGGAGTGATTCTAAATAGAACCGGGCTTTATGAAGTAACAGCTTACACACGGAAGTACTATGTGTTGGATGCATTCTGCAATGCTGCACATTTAGCAGAACTGTTATTCGTCACCTTGCCAAGTCTCCGAAGATCAAAGAAATGTGATACGTGTGATCGACCTATTGTTCGAGATCTCCCTGTGTTGGACACAAATGTCAACATCCTACTGAGAGATGGCTTCGGATTCCTTCAGGAAGCCATCGACGACGTTTTATCGTCAACCGAACCAATTTGTCAAAAATGTAAAAGCTTTTTCGAGATAACTTATGAGTACGGGCCATACCTAATTGTAGATACGAGTGTCGTTACCGATGAAAACTACGCGAAAAGTATTGAATTACCATTTAAAGGTACACGGCTAGCCGATATTGCGAAGAATATCAAAATAAATGAAAAATCATACGTGCTTAGGGGTCTGGTGCATTATGTCGGTGCGCATTACCATGCTGTTGTTTTTACAGGCCTCACATGGTGCGTATATGACGACTTACACCCCAGAAAATTTAGGGTGATTCCAGACTACATAGTTGCACCACACATTTTACTATATTGCCAAAATTAGAAAGTAAAAATGAGAAAAATCGTTTTATGCTATTGAGATTTTTCTCTTGCTGCTTTTTTTTGTCTAATTTTTGTCATTGGACGACTGGATCGATCTTTTAGCTTGTAAGGTGTGTGTTTTTACTTTTGATTTGATAAGCATTATCATATAACAATATCTTTTTAATTTTTGTAACCTATCCATGTCTTTTTTACTCTTCATTGTGCGCCTAGAGTTGCGCTCGGGTGAGTGCCGAAAAAATACGAAAACCGAATACAAGAAGGAAAAAAAAAACAAAAAAAAAATAAAAAAAAACATTCATTGAGTAGAGTTAGGCTGTCTGGAAAACAGATAGTTATAAGCAAGCATCGGCATCGTTATGCTGTTTAGATTTTCTTTTGAAACTTTTTTTGATTAATTTTCTCATTGGACGACTGGATCGATCTTTTAGCTTGTAAGGTGTGTGTCTTTATTTTTGGATTGATAATATTTCATCAAGCATTATCATGTATCAATATCTTTTCAATTTTTGTAACCTATTCATATCTTTTTCAGCATCGTTATGCTGTTTAGATATTTCTTTTGATACTTTTTTTGTTCAACTTTTTGATTAACTTGTTACGTCCGGACCTCGGTCCAAACGTCTCGCCTCATCCATTCTTATCAATCCTAATTCCTATCGATTATTACCAATAATTCGCATAGTGGCAACCGGATATCTTTCTTCCTGTCTTCCTACTTCAACTACCATCGGTCATTGCTCGACCACGCATCAGCACGAGGTGCAAGTGCAACGCCTTGCCAAATTCCACCTCGTCAGCGGCACGTGGCCTCCCACCTTATCCAACTTATTTCCAAGAATCAGAGTTTGCCTCATTCCAAAACGCCTATACAAATTACGTCTGAACTTAGGACCGATCAAGCGACACTTCCGAACTTAGCACCAAACTCTACGGTCTTCCAGGACATGGTTCCATAGTCACACGCCTCATCCTGGATCGGTATATATATAATTATATAATTATTCTCAATCACACCTGTAAGCCCCCCCGAGCCTGGTCGATCATAATCATTCTACAATTATCCTAAACACACCTGTAAGCCTCCCCGAGCTTGGCAAATGGACAAGTATTCATATATCATTTATCAACGAACTCTCAATCACCTTCGACGTAAAAATCCTTTCCTACAGTTGCATTTGGTTGTGTAAAACGAGAAACGAACCTGAAGGTAACGACGGTAGAAACCCCGGCGTAACAAACTCCTGAAACTTCCAAAATTCCTTAAAAATAAAAAAAAATCAACTCAAATTTGGAAACTGAAAAACGGCGATAACTTTTTCAATTTTGGTCTGATCGGAAAATGTCAGAGGAATCATCGGTAGAACTCCGGTAGCGCTACTCAGAACTCACACCAGAACTCCTAGAACTTTCGAAAAAAGATTCAACTCAAATTTGGAAAACTGAAAAACGGCGATAGCTTTTTCAATTTTGGTCTGATCGAAAAATGTCAGAGGAATCATCGGTAGAACTCCGGTAGCGCTACCCAGAACTCGCACCAGAACTCCTAGAACTTCCGAAAAAAGATTCAACTCAAATTTGTAAAACTGAAAAACGGCTATAACTTTTTCAATTTTGGTCTGATCGAAAAATGTCAGAGGAATCATCGGTAGAACTCCGGTAGCGCTACCCAGAACTTACACCAGAACTCTCGGTACTCTCGAAATAACTTGAAAAAAGATTCAACTCAAATTTTTCGCATCAAGGGAGTTTTATCGAGATTTCTCGGCTGAAGATGGCAGAACTCTTCGTTTGAAGCATAAGGAACTCTAGAACTCTTCGAAAACTACTCGGAACTCATGAAAAAAATTCACTTTTCCGAAAATGAGACGCTGCGTGAAGTTAGCGTCTCATTTTTTCAAAATCGTTTTTTGAACTCCAAAACCACAGAACTATTCATCATACGCATTAGGAACTCTAGAACTCTGCTCGAAGAAGTCGGAACTCCCAAAAATTTTTGATTCCGATAAAAATGTGATGCCAACTTCACAGACGTTGCTTCTTTCACTCAAAGATTGTAAAGATACTCTCTGTCTTTGAAATAATGAAACTGCTACTCTGAAATCCTCAATTGCCAATCCCAATAAATTTTCAGAATATTATCTTTTGAAAAACAAAAAAAAAGAAACTGAGAATAGCGCAACCTCAACTGTTCTGAAAATATGAGGACTCCGAAAATATTACATCAGACTCGGGAATTTCAAACTGGAAGAAACTCTCGAAAATTGGGATTCAAAGATCTTGTCACGATTCTTCAAAGTATAGAAACAATACAAAGCTTCGAAAGCCTCAATTGCAATCTTTCAGAAAGCTTATAAGGAATTTTCTCTAAGTGGTGGATCGAAAAGTCGCAGCTGCTTTGTGTATTTGAGTATTGAATTCCGTCTAATCCTAGTAAAGCACCTTTGGGTCTGGAAATCAGAACTGCTCAGACTGCGGCTGCCGTGAACTCTGCATTTGAAACTTCTTAATAGTTTGGAAATTGATCAGGTGATGCTCAAAGTAAATCACCTCATATTCTTCACCTTAAGTGTAATTATGATGTATTTGTTTTCCAGATTGGCTGCTCCGACTATTTTGTTGTCAATCTTGACATATTTCAAGAACGATTGCAATTGACTCCGAGACTAGAACGTGATTGCCGCTCCGAAGAACTCTAACGCTCACCATCGACCAACATCCCTCACCAAAACTGAATCACGACGTCATTTGCGTCTTCCGTATTTGTCAAACCTTGTTCACTGGTTCGAAAAGCTGTCATCCAATGTTCGGAAAGACATTCATCTTTGAGCAGCAAATTATTTTGCAGCGGTATGAATAATATTTATTCAATGTTCTTGTAAATATTTTTTTACGAGTTATCGCGTCAAAAGATACAATTCTTCAAATAACAATTATTCCGTAATTTCTTCAGGTTTGTTACATGAATACCGTTTTCGGTTCGGATTTGGTCATCTTCCAGGTAACTCCTTGTCAGACCCGTTGCCCAGTTTCGAAAAGTCATCAGAATCACTGGTTCTTGGCGGCGTACTGCATGAATGTTCATCTTCACAAATGCGATGCGAGGGAAGTAGCAGTGGTTCAATCGACGATTATTTTCATGCATTTTTGACAATCTGTATTATTTTGTTTCAGATATTGAAATCAGGTCACCAAGTTGAAACATACAATGAAATGTTGTGGTTTTTTATAACGCCATCATTGATTTATGATTTGTATGAGTCTTCAAATTCAACAAAGTCGGAGTTGCATCATATTTTCGTTACCAGTGCTGGTAGTTCATTGAAATTACCAGACTTGTTTATTTAATAAAATTGATGAGAGTTATTGATTTATTGAAATTCATGATCACACAATAAAACGGATCTTTGGTACCCTGTTCAGATATTCTTGTCATTTATACTGATTGATATACTCCGCTTTCTTGTCGCGCTTTTACGTGGATGGAAATGGAAATAATGACTGTTGGAATCCGTATCATCCTGATGCAAACTCATTTCCACCCGAATTTTAGTAGAATAATTTTTAACACTTACCTGCTCCGATTTCCTTGATGGTATTCTCCACGGTACGCTTCGAGGTTTTTTCCGCGAAAATCACATTTTACAGTGTATCGAATTATCAATTACGAATTTTTGAAAACAAGTTTTTTGAAGTTTTTCATGGTACTTGGAAAAAAATCAATGAAAACTTTTGAGATCGGCATTTTGTAGCCTGAAATCTCCTTTTCAAAATCGTCTCCGAAAAGTTTCATACACGATTTTTTGACACCGAGTTATTCGATTTTTGGACAAGGCATGCTATTGAGGGCGAGATCGACGAGTATAGGCGCGAGCCAACCACGCCCGGGTCACAAATTCAATCAATCAATTGCGTTTTTTGACCGTTGAAAATTCCATAACTCAGTGTCGAAAAGTCGTGCATGAAACTTTTCAGATACCATTTTGAAGAAGAGATTTCAGGCTACAAAATAGGTATCTTAAAAGTTTCCTGCAATTTTTTCCAAGCCCCGTAGAGAAGTTTGGAAAACTTGTTTTTCCCAGTATTCCGCGACTCAGCACTTAAACCTACGCTACGGAGTCGAAAATCATCTTGAGAAAAATTTCACAAACCGTCTTCGAGATAAAATTCCAACCTTCCAAATTCTCCCTGAAATGATTTTTTTCGACGTTTTTTCATCAAGTTACAGGATTTTGAAAATCGGTATTATTTCGCCGAATGCCGGGTGCGCCGTTAATTTTGTTGCTGGGTGTATAAGGTCTCTAATTTCAAGGTTTGAATAATTGAGTCCAGTGCGTTAATATATTTCATAAGTGGAGTATATGTGTAAATTCATATTTGCATTTAAAATACATGGATATTTTTGGTATGATAGATATGGCAAAATGATTTTATTTTACTACCCCATATCTATCGCGCGGGCGAAACATATCCCGCATGACTGAGATATTCAAATATCTCATTATTAGAAAAAGAAAAAAAAAAATCGGTAATAGGACAAGCGAGGATCAGAAGTCGGTAAGTGAATTAGCTGCAATCTGATATGGGGTAAGCCGAACGGCAGGTATCAAAAATGGTCGGTCGATCGGCGAGAGTCGGCAAGTAGATTATCCAAAATCGAAGACGGATTTATCGACCAAACGGATTTATCAACCTGCGGTCGATAAGTCGGTAAGACAGGTCAGCAAAACAGGCACAAAATTGGTAACCCCATGATCAATAAGTCGATAAAACAAGTTAATAAAACAGCCGCGGAATGGCAAAGCCCACGATCGATAAGTCGGTAAGACAGGTCGATAACACGGGCGCGGAATCGACAAGTCGATCAAACAGGTCAGTAAAACAGCCGCGGCATGGGTAACCCTACGATCGATGAGTTGGTAAGACAGGTTGATAACACAGGCGCGGAATCGATAAGTCTGTAAGACAGGTCGGTAAAACAGACGCAGGATGTGTAATCCCGCTATCAATAGGCCGGTAAAACAGGCACGAGGTTAATAACCGAAGGGCGCACAGTTGCCTGATCCAGAACTCTCGTTTCCTATCTACTCCTGTAAGTATCCGATACCAATTGACACAGCTCCAGCTACTGTACTTTCATTGACTGACAGGATCGTCGATTCCTCAGGTTCGGGTGAGATAGATGCTTTTATCTCACACATCTTGCACTGGAATGAAAATTTTGTCCGTAGCCTAATGTGTTGTGTTGAATCCAACTGCACTGAATCAAATGTACAGCCTATGATCTTGTCATGATTATCAAATTTGCGGTGCAACTCAGCAAACATGTAACCTAAATCAACAACATGTCGTGTCCTGGAAGGTTCAAACTCCTCTTTCTCTTGTCGATCAACCGCCTCAATGTTGAAATCTGGAAAGGATTCACTGGGCTCGGAGTCCAGAGACACGCGTGATGATCATCGATCGCGTCCGGAGCTTCGTGTACTTGATACACATTCAGGCCGCCTTCCGATGATCTATTTTGAGCAGCATCAGTGATATCTCCAGCTTCTTGGCCCATGTCGATATCAACATCACTTAGTGTGGGTTCGATGACTGATATCGAGCTACTTCGAGTCATCTGTCTGCGATGGCGGTATTTTTTTTTCAACTCGGAGGTCTTGCAGATAGATGCTCGTTTTCCAATTTTTTATATTTCTTCTCTTCTTTTTTCTTTCTTCTGCCACAATTCTACGGAAACACGAGATATAAAAGAAACCGACCGAGCCGCGCGATTTTTTTCTACGTTTTACGAGAAAACGTGGTATAAATGAAACTGACTGAACCACGCGATTTTTATCAGCGTTTTACGGAACGACGTGTTTATAACTGTGAAATAAACGTGATTCCCGCACAAGCTGTTGCTGTTGAGTCTTCACGAGTCGCGATTCTGCAAACTAGGCTACGATGCCAGCGATTTTCGTGAGATATGCGCGAACAACCGTAGAAGAAGGAAGGGAATCCCGACGGCAAACCGAACGTTGGAACAAACACGAGTATTAGTGGTACCAACGTAATATTTCACGTTGTCGTCCGGCAGGGCGAGGGGAGAACTCGTCGAGACAAGCGTCCCCATACATGCGTGCCCGTTGCGCAAACTAGTTGGCGATGTCAAGTTGGCAGACTTGGCTGTCGCGCTAACTTGAATTACCGACGCTTTTGTTTTCGAGTGGGATAATGGTTGATGAGTAAAGCCCATCTTTGTAAACATGCTTCGACCTTGTAACAACACTATAAATAGCTCTCATATACCTTTATAAATTTGCGATACGAAAGTGTATGTTCAAAATATAAATACGACTTTTGCGACTGCTTGCTTACTTTTTTGCAAACTAACCTCAATTACATCACCAGAATTTCATTCTCAAATTTTTCGAATTGATTTTGTTTCATTACGTGGTTCCCTATATAAAAATGTGGAAGAGCTATCTATTTGCTTGCAGTATGCTGGGTCAGCTGTGTTATTCATTTGTCATGCAAAGCGTACGCAAGGTGCTCCCATGTTACTTTTGTAATGTGATAAAAAATTATGAAGAAATTTCGTTTTCAAATAACGCTGATAATAATATTTTGGTGCCAGGGGAGGTAGGCCCCGGAATGGTATGTGCTTCTTGAATCCTGCTTATTTTAGGTAATTTGGGAAATAGAGCCCGAAAATAGATTGACGACTTGTATAGGATACTCTTGGCTTCAACTACATGATTATTTACAGGCGGACTTACTGCAGCGCCTCCTCACCGAGGTGAGTGCGATGAGGCAGGAGTTGCTGTTGCAGGGGCAGCAGCTTGTGCAACTGCAGCAGCCGCCCCAGCCGGAGCAGCAGCAGCAACAGCAACATCAACCGCAGCAGCAACCGCAGCAGCAGCTGCAACCACAGCAGCTGCAACCAAAACAGCAGCAGCAGCTCGAACTGCATTATACGCAGCAGCCTGCAGCCGGCAGGGGGAGCTGGGCCAACCGGCGACGCCGGCCATACCACCGCCGCCGACGTAGTGGACTAGCTCCCGTCGTCTACAATTATCATGGGAAGACGACGAGATGCTTTCATTTTTTTCAATAAATAATCAACTTCTAAAATATGTGATTAAGTATTTCATACCCCACCATCATTCGATCAGGCTGATTGATTTATGTGTAATTTCAGGCATGATTGTTTGTATCTAAAGCACCATACATCTTTTTTCGACGGCTCACACACCTCTGATTATTATGAGGGGTTCTGCTCAGTGAAATTGAGAATTTGGTTCCAAGATATGAGTATTATCATATGGAGCAACGGCGGATGAAGTGTAAACTGCTCGTCATGTGTAATTATTGGTTGATCTTGCTGGGTACATCCCCCAAAGAGCAATTTGGCTGGCTAGCGTATACTAAAGTGAGCTCAGGATGATTCAGAAATAGTGTAGTGTGAAATTTTGTCTTTTACATAATAGCTAATTGTTATGTGGGGTACACCTCCACATACGCTTCTGCCAGCTAGCCTAACAGAGATGCGCATGTACACACACGAACACACATACACATTACATTCTCACATACTTGGAAACACTAAACATGATTGTATATACTCACTCCGGTCAAGCTTTTCAAATTGTAAATAAGTTCTATTTTTCCTATACATTTCTATCCTTTTCGCTAGGTCTCGAACTTTTACCATTTCGCTACCCGTTCCCGGTTTCCTTCGCTAGTACCTGGTCCCGGGACCGGCGACCCGCAGGCCCACGACGGCAATATAAAATCTGGCAGCCAGAAGTCGCGGCTGGCAACGCAGTCGCTGGGACTTTCCCATACTCTTTTGTTTCCGCCACGTTTTACTATCTTTTCCACATACCCAGTTCTCTCCTTATTTTATGTACCTAGCCTGCGCCCAAGTCCTAGCCCTGCAAGTTAGTTACTCTCACCCTCTTGACCGGAGAACACGCGCATCTCACCAGCAGATCGAATAAAGAATCAATTTTATTTTAAACCTTCAAGCGAAAATTCATTTTTGTTTCCTACACTCACCCACAAATTGGTGACCCGGACGTGATATCAACCGCGATCGTGAGTGAGTTGTGGAATGAATATTGAGTAACTCACAGAATTTTGAACAATATCTTCATTTTTTTTATTTTATGTTTTCCGCGTACAGTAAGTGCAGTTTGTGCGCGCAAATTACCGAACATTGAATCTCACGCGCTCGTGCAACACGTGTAGTGTAGTGATCCTTGTGTAAAGACTTATAAGATCAATAATTCGCGTTTAATTATGGCAAACGGAAACGTCACCGACGCGAGTGGATTCGTAGACGCGCTCGAGAACGCACTCTCGATTAACCGCGTAGCCGTAAGAATTCCACCATTCAACGCTACGGATCCAGAGCTATGGTTTTCCATGGTGGAGACTAGTTTCGGAGCAGCCGGCGTAACAACGGACAGCACCAAGTTCGGGTACGTCGTAGGCGCGATGGATCCGAAATTCGCTCAAGAGGTGCGTGAGATTATCGTCAACCCTCCGCTTCACAACGCGTACAGTACGCTCAAGACAGAGCTTATCAAAAAGCTCAGCTCGACGCAGGAACAGAAAACCCGACGACTGCTGGAGAGTGAGGATATCGGGGATAGGAAGCCATCCCAATTCCTTCGGCACCTACGCTCTTTGGCAGGGACCGCGGTACCGGATAGCGTACTCCGACCATTATGGCTAGGACGTCTGCCTGTTAATATGCAGGTGATCCTCGCGCCGCAGCGTGACGCTGAGCTGGACAAAGCAGCGGAACTCGCGGACGCAGTCGCGGACGCGGTCGCGGAAACATCGAACCCGCGCGTGAGTATCTCGGAGGCAGCAGCAACCACGCCGACAAACACGATCGTGGAACAGATGCAGCAGATGATGCAGATGTTCCAACAACAAATAGCGAACCTGCGGCTCGAGATCACCGAGTTAAAAACATCGTCTGGCGGATACATGAACAGGCGTGGGCAGCATACGCGGTCGCGCTCGCGCTCACGTTCGCAGTCCCGCGGTCACGGGAAAAACGGACTATGTTGGTACCATTGGAAGTACAGTGCCGACGCAAAGAAATGTGAGCAACCGTGCAATTTCACCTCGGGAAACGCGGGGGGCAGTCGTTAATGGCAACTGACGACACCTGCCCCACAATCTCACGCCGTATATTTATTCTTGATGCAGCTACGAAGGTGCAGTTTTTGGTCGACACAGGAGCCGACCTCTGTGTCTTTCCCCGGACTCTTCTACGGGGACCACGAGAGAAGTCCACTTATAAACTCTTCGCGGCGAACGATACCCCCATCAGAACGTACGGCACAATAACCCTAACGCTCAATCTAGGGCTTAGGCGAGATTTCACCTGGAGATTCGTCGTCGCGGATGTCTCCAAACCAATCCTAGGTGTCGATTTCCTAGACCACTACGGACTACTGGTGGATGTACGCAATCAACGGCTATGGGATATGAACACTCTTCTTACGGCACAAGGCAAGTTGGTTGAGGGTGATGTTCCGAGCATAAGAACCATTGCAGGCACCTCAGGAGCATCCAAATACTACGAGCTGCTACAGCAGTTTCCGGAGATCACACGACCCGATGGAGCTCTCTTACCAATCAAGCACACTACGGAACATCACATCAAAACCAAACCTGGACCGCCAGTAGCGCAGAGACCGCGACGCCTCGCGCCCGATGAACTTAGAGCGGCGAAGAGGGAATTCGATGCTATGCTGAAACTAGGGATCGCTCGTCCATCTCAGAGCTGTTGGGCATCACCTTTACACCTAGTTCCAAAGAAAGGCGATGAGTGGAGACCCTGTGGAGACTACCGGGGATTGAACGAGAGAACAGTGCCGGATCTCTATCCAATACGGCACATCGAGGATTTCGCTCAGACTCTCCAGGGCAAGAAAATCTTCTCTTCGGTCGATCTGGTTCGAGCATTCAACCAAATCCCGGTGGCCGAAGAAGATATTCCGAAGACAGCCATCACTACACCTTTTGGGCTCTATGAATTCAGGTTCATGACCTTCGGACTGCGCAACGCGGCGCAGACGTTCCAGCGATTCATGGACGAGGTACTCCGTGGACTGGATTTCTGCTACGTGTACATCGACGACATCCTAGTGGCATCGTCTACCGCAGAGGAGCACCTAAAGCATCTGAAAATCCTATTCCAACGTCTGCGGGAGTACGGAGTGGTCATCAACCCAGCTAAGTGCGTTTTCGGTCAACCACAGGTAAAATTCCTTGGTTACCTGGTTTCCGGGGAAGGCACGCGCCCCTTACCGGAAAAGGTGGAAGTCATTCGCAGCTACACAAAACCCGACACAGCGAAGAAGCTTCGGCAGTTTCTGGGTATGTTGAACTTTTACAGGAGGTTCGTACCTAGGGCTGCACATTTGCAAGCGCCGCTGAATGATCTACTTCAGGGAAACGTCAAAGGTAAGGCACAGATCAACTGGACAGCCGAAACAACAGCAGCATTCGAGGCATGTAGAGAGAGCATAGCACAGGCAGCGTTGTTAGCACACCCCGTACCAGACGCACCGCTCGCTATCTTCTGCGATGCTTCCGACTTCACTGTGGGGGCTGCGCTGAATCAACGTATCAACGACGACTGGGAACCCTTAGCGTTTTTCTCGAAGAAACTCTCACCGACCGAAGTTAAGTACAGTGCATTCGACAGAGAACTTCTAGCAATCTATCTGGCTATCAAACACTTTCGTCACATGGTAGAGGGGCGAGAATTCGTGGTCTTCACAGATCACAAACCTATTACTTATGCCTTTCACAAAACTAACGAGAAAAACAGCACACCGAGACGATCTAGACATCTAGACTACATCAGCCAGTTCACCACTGACATTCGGCACATCGCTGGCAAGGATAACGTGATAGCGGACGCCCTATCGTAAATTGAAGAAGTTGAAAACGGCATAGACTTCGAGAAACTCGCAGCTCGTCAGCAAACCGACGAGGAGCTGAGAACATGTCTACAGGAAGGGTCTGCGCTGCAACTCAAGCAGGTGCGGATACCTGGAACGACTGTAGCTGTTTTCTGTGACATCTCTACGAATACGGCGAGGCCTTTTATCACGAGACCTTTCCGGAGAGCAGCATTCAACGCGATCCATAACCTTTCACACCCTGGTATCAACGCGACGGTGAAACTTATGGCTCAACGTTACGTATGGCCGTCGATGAATTCCGACTGTAGGCAATGGGCTCGAAGTTGCATTCAATGTCAGAAATCGAAAGTAACGAGACACGTCTCATCACCGCGTGGATCTTTCGTGGCACCATCATCGAGGTTCGAGCACGTGCATCTTGACATTGTGATAATGCCGATTTCAGAGGGATTCAGATACTGCCTTACTTGCGTCGATCGATTCTCACGCTGGCCAGAAGCTATACCGATGGAGGATCAAGAGGCTACGACAGTGGCTCGCGCTTTCTACAACAACTGGATTGCAAGGTTCGGCATTCCTCTCCGCATTACAACAGATCAGGGAAGGCAATTTGAATCGCACTTGTTCAAGCACCTAAATCGCTTGACAGGTACGACTCACTTACACACAACTGCCTACCACCCTGCAGCCAACGGCATGGTTGAACGTCTTCATCGCCAACTGAAAGCAGCGATAAAGTGCCATCAAAACGTCCGGTGGACTGAAGTTCTTCCCACAGTCCTGCTGGGCATCCGCTGTGCCTGGAAGGAAGACCTGCAGGCAACTACAGCTGAACTTTTATACGGAGAACCACTTCGTCTACCAGGTGAATTTCTGACTCCACGAGCATCACACCATGATGCGGACAACGTTGTGGATTTCGTCAAGGAATTACGTCAACACCTACAGAATTTACGTCCATCGAGTGTCGCTCATCACGGCGAACACAAAATTTTTGTATTCAAAGATCTCGCAACAACTGATCAGGTCTTCATTCGCCACGATGGCCCGAGAGGACCATTGCAGCAACCGTACGATGGACCCTTTGAAGTGATAAAGCGAAACGACAAAACATTCGTCGTGCACATCAGAGGTCGTAACGTCACAGTAACCATCGACCGATTAAAACCAGCCTACGTAATGGCTGACAACACCAGCGAGAATCATCCGATAGGCAGATCCACCGAAGTAGGCGAGAATGATGATTTCGCGTCGCCAACAGAGTCTACTCAAGGAACAACCAGCAACCTGGAGAAGCATTGTATCCGTTCCGGCAGGCGTGTTCGCTTCACGGACCGCTTCCAAGCAAGATTTTCGTGATTCTTAATCACTGGCAGGGGGGTACTGTGGGGTACACCTCCACATACGCTTCTGCCAGCTAGCCTAACAGAGATGCGCATGTACACACACAAACACACATACACATTACATTCTCACATACTTGGAAACACTAAACATGATTGTATATACTCACTCCGGTCAAGCTTTTCAAATTGTAAATAAGTTCTATTTTTCCTATACATTTCTATCCTTTTCGCTAGGTCTCGAACTTTTACCATTTCGCTACCCGTTCCCGGTTTCCTTCGCTAGTACCTGGTCCCGGGACCGGCGACCCGCAGGCCCACGACGGCAATATAAAATCTGGCAGCCAGAAGTCGCGGCTGGCAACGCAGTCGCTGGGACTTTCCCATACTCTTTTGTTTCCGCCACGTTTTACTATCTTTTCCACATACCCAGTTCTCTCCTTATTTTATGTACCTAGCCTGCGCCCAAGTCCTAGCCCTGCAAGATAGTTACTCTCACCCTCTTGACCGGAGAACACGCGCATCTCACCAGCAGATCGAATAAAGAATCAATTTTATTTTAAACCTTCAAGCGAAAATTCATTTTTGTTCCCTACACTCACCCACAGTTACGACTCCTGCGAAATTATTTCTGAATAATCCCGATAATTTTACTCAAAAATCTCAAGCCTTTGGAGGTGTCAGACATTTGTCAGATGAATTTGGCAAAGGGGGGGGGGGGGGGGGTGTATTTCTGTAGCTTTTCATAAATTCTTCTAAAATATTAAGAAGGGTTAATTTTTGCCGAAAATGTCATTAAATCTCGCTGACACACCCTAGCATTTCACGGACAAATATCTACTATTGTAACGTCCCGTTTTCCCCCGGTTTGTCGGTAAGAGGGATCGCTACTTGTGCCGACTCCCGGGAGTGTCTCCCGTTGCGGCCGTGTTTATGTTTCTCACCTTCCTGAGGTCCTTTCTCCTGTTTTGTGTCTGTGTTATAATTAGACCCAGGTGAATTCTGATTATAGGTGACTGTGTCACAGCTGTTTTTCGTTTCTTGGTCGAATTTTATACGCTGGATTCTTCGCCTGATTCGCGGATTCGTTTTTCGGGTGGACTTGGGTTGTTGATTTTCTGGGGCAAAGAAAACGGTTGAAGAGCTACTCATAACAGCAGTGGAATAAGCGCTAGACTTCCAGAATTTGAGGATGAGGGTGTAGAAAGCGATTGAGTAATAACTTGGAACCGCAGTCGACCAAGCATTAAGCGACCAGAATTCTAGGATGAGGATGCAGAAAGCGAATGAATAACCACTCAGACCCACAATGGACTGAGCGTCAAGCAACCAGAATTCTGGGATGAGGATGCAGAAAACGATTAAATAATAACCTGGAACCGCAGTGGACCAGAATATTAAACGACCAGAGTTCTAGGGTGCAGAAAGCGATTAAATAACCACTCAGAACCGCGATGGACTGAGCGTTAAGCAACCAGAATTCCGGGGAGAATGCAGAAAACGATTTAATAATGACTCAGAACTGCAGTGGACTGAGCATCAAGCAACCAGAATTCCAGGAAGGATGCAGGAATAGTTTGGAACCGCAGTGGACGAAATATTTAGCAACCATAGTTCCAGGGTGCAGAAAGCGATTGAAGAACCACTCAGAACCGCAGTGGACTGAGCGTTGAGCAACCATAATTCCAGGGAGGATGCAGAAAACGATTAAATAATGACTTAGAACCGCAGTGGACTAAGCATTAAGAGACCAGAATTCCTTAGGATTGGGTGCAGAAAATGATTGAGTAATAGTTTGGAACCGCAGTGGACCAAGTATTAAACGACCAGGACTCGAGGTAGAGATGTGACGGGGTCGGTTGGGCTGTAGGGTTTGGTACACACGTTGAAAAGGTTTTCGAAAAACAAGCGTTTCAAGCGGCGTAATTGCATGTAACCAATCTGAGTTTCATTATTGATATTTGTTGATCTTTATACACTTTGGAAATGATCGTTTGACTAGTAGTGGCTCGTTGGCCGTTTGCGTACCAAAGGGTGATTGCTCAAACTGAAGAAAATTGTTTTATAATTGTAATTGAATCAAATACTGTTTTCTCAAGACTTCCGTTTTCGGCGTGACAAGTGAGAGGTTGTGAGAGAGCGTGACACCAGGAAAGGAGTGATAAAAGAGTGGTTGGAGTGAGTGAAAAGAGAGAGAGAGAGTATAGAATAGAGACAGGAGGTGTGAGAGAGGAGCTGGGAGAAAAAGAGCCGGGAAATGAAAAGAGGGGGAAAGGAAAAAGGGAGAAAAAGCAGCGGGGTTTGAGGTTAGGAGAGAGTGAAGAAAACGGACGGTAAGAGTAGAGGCGTAGAGGGAAGGCAGAGGCATCTAGGGAGAAAAGGCTGAGAAGGAGAACTGGTTACCATAGAGCATAGTTGCGGAAGATAAGGTAGGGAGTAGTAAGCAGGCATAGGCAATGAGTGACAAGGGGGAAGCAGGCGTCGAGGCAGTAACCGGGAATGGAAAGGAGGAGAAAAAGAGGGGAAGACCTAGTAAAGTAGAACAGCTGGGCAGAGAAAGAAGCAACAGTATGGGACCGGTGTTAGAGCTGTGGAAAAGGAAAAGAGAGGAAAGGGAGAGAGAGGGGGAGGGGGCAGGGGAAGGAGAGGAAGATGAAAAATGGGTATTTGCGAAAAGCAGAAAGCTGGCGAGGTCGCCGGAGGAGAAAAGTAGAGAGGGGGAACAATGGGAAGGGAAAGTAAAAGAGTGAATAAGAAAGGGCATTGAGGAAGAAATGAGGAATATAAAAACAAGGGAAGAGTCAATGGAAAGAAAGCTCAAAGAAAGGAAGGAAGAAATGGACAGGAGAGAGAGGAGATGGGGAGAAGAAAAGAGGGAACTCCAAGAAAGAATAAGAGAATTGGGAGAAAGGCTAGGGAAATTAGAAAAGGGAAAAGAAGGAGAGAAGGATATAGGCAGGATAGTAGAGAGGCTGGAGAAAATAGAAAAGAAGGAAGGGGGAAAAGGAGGGATGAGGGAGGAAGACAGAAGAAAGGGCGAGGGAGAGGAGAGAGAAGTAACAGAAAGGTTAAAAGGGATGGAGAGGATGATAGAGAAAAAAGAAAGAGAGGAAAGGAAAGTAAACATCATACTGAAAGGATGCAAGGTGGAAAGAGGCAAAGGAAAGGAGAAGCTAGAGGAGGTAATGAGGTGGATAGGGGCGGAAGTAGAGAAAAAGGAAGTCAGGGAAGTAGGAACGAGGCAGGGGAGTAGAGGGGGCATGGTGCTAGCCAGACTGGGAAGCTGGGAACAAAAGAGGATCGAGAGACTCGAGCGCGAAATCGCCGAAATGGACATCGATCTCGCAATAAATAAGATGCTGGCCAACGATTTCCATAGGGGCATGACCAGGCTTGACCAGCAACTCACGGGGGCGAGCAGGAAGCCGGAGGCCGTCCGAAAGGACCCATGGGACATGGATGACGTCCTAAACATAACCGACGAAAACATCCGCGACTGGATGCCCGGGTGGAGTCTGGAGTGAAGGAGAACAGCACGGGTCACGGACACCTGCGCCACAGCCAGGAGCGACACACAAAAACAAAAAATATAAGAAGGAAGAATTTTTTTTTTGGCACGTAGAAAATTTTTTTTTTGTTAATTTTCCACCGTGCCGGCGGGCAATGAGCATCGCTTGAGTTTTTTTTTGTTGTTACGGAAAAATTCCGTATGTTTTTCGTTTTCTTTTCTTTTTCTTCTCATGACATTTTTTATTTCTTTTATTCTCGAGAAAATCCTCGGATTTAGAAACGTCCTTTCAAAATCTCGAATTTTTGGAGGGGGCAATGAGACGTACGAAACGCTCATGTGTTGGTTCGAGCCCAACACGAACTCAGCAGTGCCAGCGGCATGAATGTTAGTTAGTGAAATTGGGAATTTAAAGCACATACGAGCAAAGTTTAGGACCATAAGAAATTATTTTCCTCATGAAACAAATTTCTAAATTGTGAAATTACCACTTTCGGACACCATAGGAGCTCATCGAACATTTTGTTAATAACAAAGAAGGGCAAATTGAAAAATTTAAAGTCGTCACAAGGTGCAGAAGATGAGACAGAGCACATTTTTGTTAAAAAATTATTCGCTAAGATGAACCATACCAAAAAGGGACACGATAGAAGCCCATGGAACAAATGGAATTAACTCTCCAGGCAGTATAAAAGAGCGGCCGGACGGCGACCGCAAGAGCATTCTAGGCCTAGCCGCCGGATAGGTAACACCAGTTCTCGTAAAATTGCAAATTCAGATCACGATTCCGTTTCTAAACTCTCTTGAGTTCGTATTATTATTTTGTTCATATCAGAACACGGCATAGAAGACACAAATTAATTTTCGTTATCCAAAACCATTATTATTTTGTTCTGTGACGCTATCTCTTGGTTCCCCGCCCTTTGCCGGGCCTTGGGCGCCAGGCGGTTTCCCGCCGCTGAAGAATTTTGGCCGCAGCCGTCCCTAACGATACGCACCTGCGGTGCCTCGGTAGCTCAGTACCGCGGAGAGGGGTCGGGATTATCCGAAGATTGACAGGCGTTAGTAATAACGACTCGAGCGAATCAATTCAACAAATTCACAATTTTCATTCGTCACGGGAACACAAAATAACTTTTACGCGGGGTAACGAACACCCCTCGGGGGTGGTGTGCGTGGTCGAGGACCGTGTAAAGGCGGCCCTACCACTGGGATGAATCCCCCGGATACAAATACAGAACTGATACGCAGTAAATAGTAATAGGAACAATAAATTATTGATAAAAAAACAAAAGATAAAATCAAGCGCTCAATGGGAGCAACGGTAACCTATAACGGAATGAATAAAATAAGGCCTAACAATAATAACGAAAAAAAAAATGAATAATTAAATGCCAGAAGATACAATTGAATAACAGAATCTAATGCTATTTGACTCTGCCGTTTACCGAATACGCTGTCCCCAGCATATCCTCCTCACTCTAACAAAGGCCCCCGCAATCAAAATATCGAGGGTGACCGTGACCCACGAACACCTGAGCTCTTGCCGGCTATTGCGCCGTTACTAGAACGCGAATACTCAAATTGCACAATATTTCCCCTCGGGGAATTTGGACTTTTCTGGGCACCACCCTCACAAACTCTACGAAAAGAGAATATCCAAAATAATTCCCCACTTCTCGGGGAACACTGGCTGCGGCCTACCACGTCGGAGATCGGTGATATCAGACCCACCTCGGATAACAAAATCGCCTCGTGGCGTGATCTAGCAATCGATAAAAATGTCGATTGCCCACAACGGGTGCTGACACTAATTAGGGCTGAGTAATGAGCACTCACCACTCTCCAGCCACGCACAGAAGAGGACAGCTTTCCTTTTCGGGTCCATTTCCTCCCCGTCTCGTCCACAGACACTCTATCACTATCGCTATACAAACAGCTAATCCCCACGCGGGTGTCTAACTTCTTATCTTTCCCTAGCGGGCGTACAGCCTACGGCAGAGTGACGAGACAGCGTGTCTTCGCCAAAATTCTCCATATTTTTCTCCTCTTATCCGGGCTTAATCTAGAGACAGCGGCGCTATCTGCAATTTCGAAAAAAGGGGAAGACGATCGTGTGCATGGTTGCCGGCGCTCTCGCGCGGCGGTGTCTTCGCGGTTGTACGTAGCTGGTGGTCGAGCCTACAGCGTGGTCAGCACCGGTAACTCCTTATCAGACTCCCCAAAACTCGGGGCGGACTGCGGTTCGCTGGCTCTTGGTGACGGCGGGACTCGCATCCGCCGTCGATTTCCCGCGTTGCTGAGTGCCCGCGGCACTCCCCCGCGTCCGTGCAGCCTCCGCTGGTTCTCCAGAGATCGGTCCCTCGCTGTGACCTGTCTTCTGAATTCCAGGCCTTCGTTAGTCGCCCTCGGCCTCGTCCGTCCGTCCGTGGTACATGTCGGAGAAGTGGGGGATCGAAATAAACGAATTACTGAAAAGTTCAGGTGTCTCAGTCAGTCACCTCAGCCTCGAGGCTATTTTCCCGCAGGAAACCTAACTGGCCCCACCTAACTAAGGTCCGCCAACGGTTCAGGACCTCTTGTGACAGCAGATACAATCTGTAACGTCACAACTCCCCCCCCCCCCCCCGCCTTAGACGGACCGCTGGGGTGCAAGTTCTAACTAACTCAGCCCAAGGGCCGAACTCCGAGTGGCGGCCGCAACCGCAGTACAGCTTAAATAAGGTCCTTATCGTAGGTATCAGTCCTTACCTCTAGTTCTGGGATCGGTCTCCTTCGTGCGTTCATCCACCGGCGTGACAGAACCACGAAAAAAAAAATCAACAAAAACGACCACTCGGGTTTCCTGGTAATACAGTCACAACACACCAAACAAAAGACGGGATACGGGATACAGGACGTCGCAGATGGGTGGCAATGAGTCCACAACGATCTTAACAAACGCTACGTTTTTTTTTTCATTTCCTTCCCCAACGGGGGTTACAGGGGTCCCTAGCGGGAGGTAGCGCCGGCCGCGTTGGCCTCCTGGTTGCGGCGGCGTTTGACCGTTCTGGCCTCGTCCACCAAGGTCTGGTGCCACGCTTGGTGGCTCACACTGCAGTGTTCCCCCCGACGTTTACAATTATGACAGACCACGGATGGCCCGCCGGTGACTCGCGGGGGTGACCCACTTGATATGGGAGCGCTCGCCCTCGCTTCCTGTCTCGGCTCTGGTCGCGCCTCTTCTCTATTCTGCGCCGCTGCAGTATTCGCGATAGCGGCAATTTGCTGTTGCAGCGTCGCCTGCATCGCGGCCAGCTGTTTTCTAATAGCCTTCTCGAAGGCTATCTCCCCCCCTCTACACTCTTCATCGCGGTTTCCGGTCTATTATCTTCAGAGTCTGTCACCGTGGCTACTGCTGGTGTTTTCCGACTGGCCCTTGCGGGGGTCTTTCACGCCAGCTCCGCCATAAACGAGTCCTCTGGGGACGGGGGTGGACGATACGACCTCGACAACTCCAAATTTTGCTCTCGCGCGGTTGCGGCACGGGCTAATTCTCGAAAGCTCCCGATCCGGTCTCGGTCCAGCGTCTCGCGGATATTCGGACGCAAGTTCTCAAACGCGAGATCTAGCTGATCTTCCATCGAGTATGGACGCGTCATTCGGTGTAACAGCCCGCGGATGCATGTCAGATACTCAGTAACCGTCTCGGTTTCCCCCTGCGTTCGCGACGCCGCTTGTTGCCGGAACCGTTTGTTGACTGTCGAGTCCCCAAACCAATTACGAAAGGCTTCCTGGAACTCCTCGAACGAAGTTCAGCTGTCCCTTTCGACTCGTAGCCACTCTGATGCTACCCCGGTGAATATTATCGGCAGACATTGAATAATTTCGTGCCCCCTCAGGGGGGTTAATCGTCTGCAATCTTCTAACCGGCTCAAAAAGTCCTCGGCGCTCGGTTCTCCGTTACCCGAGAAACGCACGTTCCACCGCCTTAATGCACCTACTACTTCTTTCGACCTATCGTGGTACACTGCTCGCGAATACTCAAATGGCTCGCCCTCCATCGCTGGGGGATCTACCCACGCGGCTGTACGCGGTAGTTGTCGGTCTCGCGGGGCGGGCGGGTGGGATATTCCACCTCGTTCCCTCGCTTCTCTACAATATTCCCGGCGCGGTGGCTCCAAATAACTTTCTCCGAACTCGTAGGGGCCCCCTAGTGGTCCGGAAGCCTTCACCGCATTTGCTACTCGCGCGTACTCCTTCAACTCGCGGGGATATGCCGTGGATCTACGCGGCATTGTTCCAGTAGCAGTCGCGTTTTCTTCCCCTTGCATCGGTAAGAAGTCGAAGGTGCGACCCGTCTCCCGATACGTTCCATATCCCATCTCTACGGTGTTACACGCATAGCCATAGAATAGAATAAGTTAAAAAATAAGCTATGCATAATATTTAAAAGAGCCCTCCGAGTCCGCGCCAAAAACTCTCCCGAAGGGGTTAGTACCAAAACTGCCGCTAGGTGGCCAACTCTTCCCATAATAGAAACACCACCCGTACAGATTAAGACCCCGGGATTTTTCGAGGCAAAAACCGTACCTCGCTCGTTCGGACAAACCGACCCGCCCGACACCTGTACTCTCCTGCCTATGAATACAAGATTTTCTACCAGTCTCTCTACTTTTCTTTCGGCGCCTGCCACCAACCTAAAAAACAGTTCTTTTAAGAACTACTTTTTTCAAACAGTTCTTTTGAGAACTACTTTTTCAAACAGTTCTTTTAAGAACTACTTTTTCAAACAGTTCTTTCAAGAACTACTTTTTTTCAAACAGCTCTTCTAAGAGCCACTGCACCGCCAGTTCCCTTTAGAACTGCACCCAGTCCTCCAGGGGAAGTACCGCCGTTTTCACCAGAACACCTTCTAGAAAAAGCACGAGTAACAGACCTTCTCAGGGCTCCTCTAGCAAAAGAGGACCATCTTCCTCATCACACGGATGTCAGGCGGAAATTACCACCTCGAACCCCTGGAACTGGAACCGGCCTGCCGCACGTATCGCCGGATTCTCCAAATCAAAAACCCCGACTACAGCGTGTACCTCAGCTCAGTCTCACTCCCGGTAATCGAAGTCCCTCCCAAGGAAGGGATAGAGAACGTCCCACCGGTCGACGATCCTACCGGGCGGAAGAACACTCGGCCCCTCCGACCAGCTCCGCCACCCGCTCGCCCCGAACTCTTTGGGGTGACACCTAAACCGTACCCCCCAAGGTCACCGACCATCCGCCTCTCCCCCCTACCCCGTCTCCTCTCTCCTATCCCGAATTTCCCTCAACAAACCCGGGTTCTTCCCTACCCTCCACCTAAACCGTCAAAGAGAAACCTCCGCTAAAGAAAACCACCTACCACTCTTCCTTCCAACTTACCCCCCCTTCTTTCTTCCTTCCGAGCTTCAGGAGAAGCTCCCTGTCCGAACATCCGACCAGCCATTGATTGGAGAGCCGCCACCAGAAGGCCCCCTCTCCTCGCATCTATACTTTAGATAATATATCAATTTGGCGCCCAACGTGGGGCTCGAACCAACATCCGACCTGAGAGAAGAAAATCAGAGACAGTCAGTCTCTCGTAGACCAGCGATGGCTACGGAACGCTCGCCAGTCAGACGATCTGAACGACTAGCCAGCAACACAACACTTCTGGGAGTTAACCAAAACCCAGTGGCGCCCAACAACAAACAGACCCTACATACGGAAGATTTTCTACATCACAACCCAGAGGGTATCGAAGAGCTGCCGCGAACTTGCGGTAGGCCCAGAAGAATGCCCGACTACGAAGGATCTCCACCGCAATCCACCCCTATCCCTTCTCCTGTCCAGATCCCTGCTCAACTCTCGCCCGAATGGATAGCTCTGATGCAGTCACTAACAATCAATCGGCCGAGCCCACCGGTCTACCACGGTTTCGACCACGAATCTCCAATAGCCTACCTACAACAATGCGAAGAATACTACGACGCTGTACGTCCAGCGGGTACGTCGCGGACAGCAATGGCTGAACAAGGTCTGCAAGGAGAAGCCAAGAAATGGTGGGGTTGCTACACAAACCTCGACTGGGATTAAGCGACTTTCCAGCGACTACTCACTAACCGTTTTAACAGTCAATCAGTACTGTCCCGACTAAATGCCCAACTTTTCTCCCAGAGGTAAGGGGACAAAGAGCCTACCGGTCCTTTCCTACAACAGAAATACCGGCTATACCAGAGACTCCGCCGAGCGGACCCCGAATCAGAAAAAGTGGCCACCCTACTCGAACTCCTACGCCCGACCCTCTGATCGGCCATCCGTCCTTTCTCACTCCCTGACTTCGCCGAGCTCCTGACTCGGGCACTCGAAGCGGAACACGATGAAAAAGCCCGAAAGAGTACCTCCAAACCCAAGAAGGAGGAAATACGAATCGAGAAGCAAACAAAAAGCGAACCCACTCGACAAACGCAGCCCAAAGAAGAACACACAGTGCCTAAGTGTTGGCACTGCCCAGAACGGCACTGGCATCGAGACTGTCCGGTTTATCAAACTCGATCAACAGAAACGGGAAACTGGAGAGGGGCGGCGGTCAGCCCAGACACCGTCGCCCAGTCTACCTCGGCACGACAATAAAGAGGAATACAACTCGACACGGGCTACCTCGTATACGCATCTGGATTAACGGACTCGAGGTACACGCCGTGATCGACACCGGGGCGACGGACAACTTCATCCACCCCCAACTCCTACCCCGGCGAAACCAAATCCGCCCGGGACCCACCGAAGCCCTCCTCGCCGACCAAGGCGCCACGCTACCGATACAAGGGGTAGCCACCACCGTGATCCGCATAGAGGGCCACAAACTCTCATTCACCGCACTAGCCGCACCTTCCCTACGGGAATCCATAGTAATCGGCCTCCCATGGCTGACAGAACATAGCGCTGTCATCGACCTCCATCGAGGATGCTTACACATGGAAAAAGAAGCACGATACACAGCTCTATTTCTAACCACCCACAACCAAGAACCCCCAACCAAAAACCCCGAGCTCCAAAATGAGTTCCCAGCAAACCACGCCGAAGAATTCCAGCGGATCGTCAAACAGTACGCCCATACCTTCCAGTCAACCGGGCGACTGGCACAAACACACTCCATAAGACACGATATAAAACTCCTCTCGAACCAACCACTGCGATCCCCTCTCTATCGTTACTCGGAAGAAAAGAAAAAACTTATCCGAGAACAAGTTCAGGACATGCTAGCCAACCAAGTAATAGAGCCATGTACATCTCCATACAGCTCGCCGATCGTCATCGTAACAAAAAAAGATGGACACCCGAGATTTTGCGTCGACTACCGAAAAATCAATGCAGTCACTAAAGACACCGCACAACCCATCCCACTGATCCCGGAAACTCTGAAGGATTTGGGGAACGCCTCCATCTTCAGCACACTTGATCTGAAAAGTGGTTACTGGCAAGTTCCTATGGAAGAACACGCAAAGAAATATACCGCCTTCTCCACCCCAAATGGAGGAACCTACCAGTTCTGGGTGATGCCGTTCGGCTTAGAGAACGCCCCGAACACTTTCCAACGCTTGATGAGCCAAGAAGTCCCAACCGGGTACCTCCACGACTTCTGCCTGGTATACCTCGACGACATCATCATTTAAAGCAAGACCTGGGAGGAACACCTCCGCCACATCTCCCTGGTACTCGAGAGACTCAGCATACATGGTCTCACCTGTGGCCCGGAAAAATTCTTATTTGGGGCCCAAAAACTAACATACCTTGGACACACCATCACGCAACACGGGAACGAAGCTCAGCCAGAGCATATCCGCGCTATCACGAGGGCAGAACCACCGAAAACCCGACGGGACCTCCAGAAATTCCTAGGCACCTGCAATTGGCTAAGAGAATACATTCCCTGTTTTGCTCTAATTTCCATACCGCTAACAGATCTGCTGAATACGAAGAGCAGATACCGATGGACTCCAGAAGCACAACAAGCCTTCAATGAGCTCAAACTAGAGTTCCAGAAACCACTACGGCTGGACCGACCTCACCCAGACTGGCCCTATATTCTCCAAACTGACGCCAGCGGACGAGGAATGGGCGCCGTACTATACCAAACCGGACCAGACCAAGAAAAACACATAATAAGTTACGCCAGCGCAAAATTCAGCCCCGCCGAAACGCGCTACCACTCAAACGAGCAGGAATGCTTGACCGTCATCTGGGCGATACGACGGTACCGACCTTACCTAGAGGAGAGGCCATTTACCCTCTGCACCGACAATAAGGCTCTCACTTGGCTGCACCGAATGAAAGACGAACGGACCAAACTCTACCGTTGGTCATTACTCCTGCAAGAGTTCAACTTCACAGTCAGGCACTGCCCAGGGAAGAGGAACGAGTTACCAGACGCTCTCTCGAGACAACCGGATGCGTTGGATCATGGAGAAGAGTTAGACTCCACAGACCGTCTAGTACCCCCCACAAATAGGATAATAAGCAAACCCAGGGAGATACCACCTACCGCTCTGACAATCACCACCACTGGAGGAGAACTACTCGAAGAAATCCTCCAGGCTCAACAAGCCGATCCCGCGACCTGCCACGAAGTCGAAAGATGGAACCGTCTCGCTACGCAGGAACGTAGCGAACCCGAGGAGAAGTTTTTCCGACACCACCGGGCCTCCGAGGGGCGTTGGGAGCAAAGGTTAAACGAAAACGAACCCTGGCGAATCGTTATACCCCAGTCACTAACAACACAAGCGATCTACGCTCACCACGACGTCGACCTAGCTGGACACCCCGGGAGCGAGGAAACCCTACGCTCCATCCAAGCACACTACACCTGGAGAGGTATGCGCGAAGACGTGCGAAAATACGTACAGCAGTGCCACATATGCTGCTGTATAAAGACCACAGGGGCACACGCAGAAAAAGCAGTCAGACCACGACAGCCAAAGAGCCCATGGGACACCATAGCCGTCGACCTAATGGGACCATACCCACGAACGAAAAGAGAAAAGAAATTCATACTGGTCGTCACCGATTTGTTCACCCGATGGGTAGAAGCTTTTCCCCTCGGCACCTCCGAAACCACAACCATTACCCGCACGTTGGAAAACGAAATCTTCAGTCGATGGGGATACCCACGTGCCCTCTTAAGCGACAACGGACCCCAATTCACCAGTGAGAAATGGAGCCAAGCCTGTCAGAAATGGCAAGTCCAAGCCTGGACTACACCTATCTATCACCCCCGAGCAAACCCCACCGAACGAAGAAACAAAGAAATCAAGAAGGGTTTACGACTACACCTCTTAAATGAGAAACACACGAAGTGGGATCTCAAACTACCAGAGATCCTCTTCAACCTACGAACAAGAAGAAACGCCGCTACCGGACGAACTCCGGGCGAACTCCTCATAGGACACAACCTTCGCCGTCCAGGCGAATGGAAATTACCCAACCCAGGGGCAAACAACCCCTCCAGAAGCCAGCAAGTACAGGACGCACTTGACCACCAACAAAGCTACCAGAAACGATACCGAGTCGAGGCCCATCCAGAACCTCGGTATCGGGAAGGCGAATACGTGTACGCCCGTACACATCCCCTCTCCAATGCCGCTGACCGCTATCACGCCGGACTCGCCCCCCCCTGGGCGGGCCCATACCGAGTGATCCAGCCCCTCGGAGGGGAAACCTTCCTAATCAGACGCGAAGGTTTTCAGAAGAAGGTACACGGTTCCCAGTTGAAGCCAGCACACGTCAACGAACCTCCCTTCACCTCTGAAAACACCACACCATCGCTCCACGTAGCAGCTTCACGGACTGGACAGTCCGACCAGCACGTCACTCCAGTAGACGACACAAAAACCATCCATCGCTCGCCTGGAAGGCCGGGCAATATTCGATTAAGCCGATCGAGACCCAGGAGCTTCTCACCCCTGGGAGAAGATCGAGAAGGAAGCAGACGGCATCCCTATAACCTCCGTCCAAGAAGAAAGTGTGCCCAAACTGCCCTCCCACGGCCCCGTCTCCTTTTACTCGTACTAGTCAAAAAAAAAAACCCCAAAGACCCCTAACTAAAAAAACCAAAAATGAAACTACCTAAGAGCACAACCTATTATATAATGCCATTACCTAAGTACCCTATATATATTATATCCTATTTACACTTACTCTCAGACTCTTTTAAATAGGGGCGAATTGTTACACGCATAGCCATAGGATAGAATGAGTTAAAAAATAAGCTATGCATAATATTTAAAAGAGCCCTCCGAGTCCGCGCCAAAAACTCTCCCGAGGGGGTTAGTACCAAAACTGCCGCTAGGTGGCCAACTCTTCCCATAATAGAAACACCACCCGTACAGATTAAGACTCCGGGATTTTTCAAGGCAAAAACCGTACCTCGCTCGTTCGGACAAACCGACCCGCTCCACACCTGTACTCTCCTGCCTAAGAATACAAGATTTTCTACCAGTCTCTCTACTTTTCTTTCGGCGCCTGCCACCAACCTAAAAAACAGTTCTTTTAAGAACTACTTTTCCAAACAGTTCTTTAAGAACTACTTTTTCAAACAGTTCTTTTAAGAACTACTTTTTTCCAAACAGCTCTTCTAAGAGCTACTGCACCGCCAGTTCCCTTTAGAACTGCACCCAGTCCTCCAGGGAAAGTACCGCCGTTTCCACCAGAACACCTTCCAGAAAAAGCAAGAGTAACAGTCCTTCTCAGGGCTCCTCTAGCAAAAGAGGACCATCTCCCTCATCACACGGATGTCAGGCGGAAATTACCACCTCGAACCCCTGGAACTGGAACCGGCCTGCCGCACGTATCGCCGGATTCTCCAAATCAAAAACCCCGACTACAGCGTGTACCTCAGCTTAGTCTCACTCCCGGTAATCGAAGTCCCTCCCAAGGAAGAAATAGAGAACGTCCCACCGGTCGACGATCCTACCGGGCGGAAGAACACTCGGCCCCTCCGACCAGCTCCGCCACCCGCTCGCCCCGAACTCTTTGGGGTGACACCTAAACCGTACCCCCCAAGGTCACCGACCATCCGCCTCTCCCCCCTACCCCGTCTCCTCTCTCCTATCCCGAATTCCCCTCAACAAACCCGGGTTCTTCCCTACCCTCCACCTAAACCGTCAAAGAGAAACCTCCGCTAAAGAAAACCACCTACCACTCTTCCTTCCAACTTACCCCCCCTTCTTTCTTCCTTCCGAGCTTCAGGAGAAGCTCCCTGTCCGAACATCCGACCAGCCATTGATTGGAGAGCCGCCACCAGAACAGGGTGTCCAGTTATCATGGAATTTCTGAAATCATGGAAATATCATGGAATATGACATACCCTAGAAAAAACCTGGAAATATCATGGAATTTCATATCGGTTCTGGAATTTTTCAAATAATCTTAAATCTCTCGCGAATTTTTCTTCGAGATGTCAGCGTTAGTGCGTGAGTTTAGAACTTGGCGTAACTCGGAATTGTTCGGAAATACTCGGAAGCCTTCGGCTATCGCGCCTGTATCCAGCTCGTGACTGACTTCACTTTGTTTTGCTACGTGATAAATATTGCGGCATCAACTGTGTGTCTGTGAGCAATTTCGCGATGTGAACTCTACAATAAGTGTGAGGTCTCACCTAAATTCGATCAAAAAAGAGTGTCATCATTTCCGGTAAGTATCTACGCTAATATATTTAGTAATAATTGATGAATCAAGTGCGCACTGAAGTATTATTATTTTAAGTGATTCGTTGACATAACCTAGAAGACATAACCTAGAACCTTCGCTACTAAGTATTTGCGTATTATATTCCGAGTGTAATATTACGTATCGATAGCAATATTGTAAAAGAGCACTGTGAAATATTGAGCTCACTATAGGGTGGGCCAAAAAAAAAAAAATAATATTAATATTAAGAGCTCAAATTTGGAGAGAATTTTTTCTCGTCATCCTAAATAATTAAATACTTTCATGGTAACTAAGGAAAAAAAATTAGTTTTTTTTTTTTTGGTCCACCCTAAGCTTACTATCATCAACCAATAATAATAATATAATTTCAGTTTTAATTCATTTTACAGATTTTCGAAAATGCCGAAAGTAAATAAGTGCTCCTTCAACAAACTTTGGATACTTGACGATGCTCTGTCATGGGTGAGACCAGTGTCAACTGATCCGTATTCTGCATTTTGCACTTTGTGCAAGGTACCAATCTTCCTCAGCAATATGGGGAAGAGTGCTTTAACTAGCCATAAAGATGGAAAGAAGCATAAAGCGATGGCAATTAACCAAAAGACGACCCTTCCCATTTATACTGCTCTGAAAATCTCTAACAATGGATCAACCACTTCAAGTACAGAAGCTACAACTTCAAAGCAGTCCGACGAAAATGATCCTCCTACACCAATTTTGGCATTCTCAGCGCTGCGTTCACCAGATTGTATAACTCCTGCCAGTTCTAACAACAGCATCAATAGATTTAGCAATAAGTTAAATTTGAATACCTACCTTGTAAACGATTCTGCAACGAAAGCAGAAATTCTGTGGTGCTTACACTCGGTAATGCGCCACAGTTCTTTGCGTGATATAGAAAGTGGCTTATCGATGGCTAAAGTTATCTTTCCAGATAGCGAAATTGTGAAAAAAGTAAAACTCAGTAAATCCAAAGCATCGTACCTGATTGTATATGGATTAGGTCGGTATTTTCAAGATCAGTTGGAAAGTCTTGTTAAAAAATGTGATATTTTAGTTGTAGGATTTGATGAGAGTTTAAATAGGATTAGTGAAAAAGAGCAAATGGATATTGCAATCCGATTTTGGGATGTCGAAAAGAATGAAGTCTCTACCCGATACCTGACTTCCTTATTTTTGGGTCACACAACTGCTCAAGATTTAATGGATGCGTTCACTAATAATTTACCCAAAGATTCACTGAAAAAGATACTACAAGTCTCCATGGATGGTCCAAACGTAAATCTAAAATTTGTCAAAGACCTTCAAATCGAATTGAAGGAGATTTCTGGAAATAAAAAGTTACTTGACTTGGGTACTTGTGGACTGCATACATTGCATGGTGCGTTTAAAACAGATATCACCAGTACCCAATGGAACCTCATTCCATTCTTACGAGCACTGTATAATCTGTTCAAAAATGTGCCGGCGCGTAGAGCTGATTATATCAGTGCATCAGGTTCTACATTATTTCCAAAAAAGTTCTGTGCCATCAGATGGTTGGAGAATATTCCTGTCGTTGAACGAGCTCGTGCTATTTTACCGCATGTACGAAAGTATATCGAAAAGTGTAATAAAGATGAAAAAGTTCCGAAGTGCAATAGTTATCAAATCGTTACAGATTCATTGGGGGACAAATTATTAGATGTAAAATTGGCCTTCTTTCAATCTTTTGCCAGTGAGATCGAACCTTTTTTGAGAGAGTTTCAATCCAATAATCCGCTTGCTCCGTTTTTGTACAATGCTGTTGCGTCTGTATTAATGACAACTATGTCCAGATTTGTAAAGCCAGAAGTTTTAAAAGCATACAGTCTAACGAAAATTGATCTAGAAAAAGCTGATAACCTCCTGTTTGCAAAAGACATAAATCTTAGATATACGACGAATGATGCCTTCCGCCATACGAAACTTGTCAAGCCTGTTGATATTTCGCGATTTCGAGAGGAATGTCGCAAATGCCTTCGAATATTTGTCACCAAAATTTTGCAAAAATCACCACTGAAGTTTCCAATAGTGAAGGCAATCTCTTGTTTTAACCCAGCTATAGCTATTAAAAATGATTTATCTTGCAAGCGATTATCCACAGCTTTGGAGATCTTCGTGGAAAGTAATTAGATTTCAGGCATACAAGCGGACAAAATCGATCGAGAGTACAAACGAATTATTAGTTTACCAACAGTCCAAGAAAAGTTCAAACAGTTCAAGCGAACAGAACGTCTGGATCATTTCTGGATGCGGTTGATAGAGCTGCATGGCACGGAAAGCTACACTAACTTGCGAGATTTCACCAAAAAAGTGATGATTCTTTCGCACGGTAATGCTGCTCTTGAAAGAGGGTTTTCCATCAATCGTGAATGTTTGGTAGAAAATCAGAAAGAGAAATCTTTAATTGGGCAAAGAGTAATTCACGATGCCATAGTTGCCCAAGGTAATGATTTGGAAAATTTGACTGTTACCAAAAGTATGATTCACGCAGCGCGTAATGCACATGCTTGGTATTTAGAGGCAGTTTCAAAGGAAAAAAACGAACGAGAAAAGGCAAATAAGCTGCACAATGAAAAAAAACGAACTGCAGCAGCATTGAAAGAACTCGAATCAAAAAAACGAAAAATATTTGACAATGCTTGCAAAGAAGCTGCTCAAATAGAAGATGAAATGGCACAATTGCAGCGTCGTTAAATAATATGCCTCCCCTTGTTTTAATCGTACTGTAAAACTTTAGATACCTAAACCTAGAGTACAAATGACAAATGTTTATGGAGTTCCCATAATCATTTTACGAAATGTAATATTCGTAAAGTACTGAGCTCTGCTTTAAATTTAAACTTATGTATCAACGCTATGATTTGGATTGATAAAACTAGATTAACGATGCTATAATTTTCAAAAGATTGGTATAAACTTTTCATCGTAATTTTAAGTATTTAGTTTAAAATCGTAAATCAAAAGTTCCAGTAACAAATGTTTTTTTAAGTTCCTATTTGCATTTAAGTAATGTAAAATTCTTAACGTATACTGAGCTGTGCTCTAGTCAAAAATAAACTATATTCTTGTTGATATTTCTGTTGTATTTTCCTTCATTGTCCACCATAATCGACCTGGAAAAATCATAAAACTTGCCTGGAAAACCTGGAATTATCATGGAATTCCATTCGAACAGATAACTGGACACCCTGCAGAAGGCCCCCTCTCCTCGCATCTTTACTTTAGATGATATATTAACGGGTCCACGGCTCACTGTTGGCCTCGTCGCATACGCGGTCGCTCTTGTACCGTACATCGTGGTCATCACGGGGGCGGACATTGAAATTGCTAAGGTGGTCGTAGTTGTGGTAATCGGAATTGAGTCGGAACTCGTCGCGACTACCACCAGCGGCGGAGACGGAGTTCTATCGCGGGGTTCTTGATTTTCGTCCGCGGGTTCGTCTTCCGGTCCCCACGGTATCCCGGGATCTCCCTGTTGCCGCGCACAGTGTCTCATATAGCGGTCCCGCAACTCTACGATTGATCCTTCCGCGCTCACGTGTAGCGAGTCTAATAATAACGACAGTTCCGCGTACGGCATCGTCCATAGTGTTCGCGCTGCGGCTCCTTCATTATTCGCCATCTCGACCGCGTATAATTATTCCCCACGGGGAGAAAAACAATCAAAAAAACAAAAAAAAATCACCGAAAATTCCCACGCGGAAATAACCCGACGCAAAAAGTAACGCCCCACACGCCACGAAAACCAACTCCCAAAAAACAGAATTTTCGCGCGAAATATCAGTGATCTATTATCGCGTAGTTGCTGCGTCTCTATTCCCCGCGTCGTCGGTCGCACTTGCTCCCACAGGCTATAGTACTCGTGTACTAACGTTGGACAAGATTTATCCGGCCACGCCAATATCCGCAACTAAGATTAACACCACACAAAATATAATATTCCACAGGAAAAATATTGACCAGCAGTCTTATACAACACCTACACAGAAACCACAAATACAGGATCACAATAAGATTCGTTCGAGTACAATAGTTAGTGCGCTCTCTCTCGGCGCTGCCAGTGTCCCCCTCGCACTCACGGAGATTGCGAGTCCGCGTCTCGGTATGTCAAGAAGATGAAACTAGCCGGGATTCTCAAATTTCACCGATATTAAACACCGCGTCGCGCTGAACCACGAAAAATGTCAGTGGTCCTGCAGTGACTTTAAATGCACTCACGACCGCGCTCACTCTGTTAATCCTCCTCCGGAGTTGCACCGATGCACCAAAAAAAAATTCTCAAATCCCGAAGGGACACGCAATTTGGTAAACTCCCGAAAGAGTCCAAAAAGAAAGAGACGAAAATAGAAACAAAATAATTTCCTCCAGGGAAACAAAATAACCATTCACTAACAAAAATACTTATGGCTGCTAAAAGTTCGACAGACGAAAATTTCTGCACGGGCGCACTTTATTTTTACTAATTACTGAAATTATTAATGACTAATGAAATTACTTTTAAAAGAGGCCCCACGTTGGGCGCCAATTTGTGACGCTACCTCTTGGTTCCCCGCCCTTTGCCAGAGAACTCAGGTGCGGGGAAGGTGAACGCCGCAAGAGTGATCACCCACGTATCAAAGTTGGGCGCCAGGCGGTTTCCCGCCGCTGAAGAATTTTGGCCGCAGTCGTCCCTAACAATACGCACCTGCGGTGCCTCGGTAGCTCAGTACCGCGGAGAGGGGTCGGGATTATCCGAAGATTGACAGGCGTTAGTAATAACGACTCGAGCGAATCAATTCAACAAATTCACAATTTTCATTCGTCACGGGAACACAAAATAACTTTTACGCGGGGTAACGAACACCCCTCGGGGGTGGTGTGCGTGGTCGAGGACCGTGTAAAGGCAGCCCTACCACTGGGATAAATCCCCCGGATACAAATACAGAACTTACACGCAGTAAATAGTAAAAGGAACAATAAATTAATGATAAAAAAACGAAAGATAAAATCAAGCGCTCAATAGGAGCAACGGCAACCTATAACGGAATGGATAAAATGAGGCCTAACAATAATAACAAAAAAAAAAATGAATAATAAAATGCCACAAGATACAATTAAATAACGGAATCTAATGCTATTTGACTCTGCCGTTTACCGAATACGCTGTCCCCAGCATATCCTCCTCGCTCTACCAAAGGCCCCCGCAATCAAAATATCGAGGGTGACCGTGACCCCCGAACACCTGAGCGCTTGCCGGCTATTGCGCCGTTACTAGAACGCGAATACTCAAATTACACGATATTTCCCCTCGGGGAATTCGGACTTTTCTGGGCACCACCCTCACAAACTCTACAAAAAGAGAATATCCAAAATAATTCCCCACTTCTCGGGGAACACTGGCTGCGGCCTACCACGTCGGAGATCGGTGATATCAGACCCACCTCGGATAACAAAATCGCCTCGTGGCGTGAGCTAGCAATCGATAAAAATGGCGATTGCCCACAACGGGTGCTGACACTAATTAGGGCTGAGTAATTAGCACTCATCACTCTCCAGCCACGCACAGAAGAGGACAGCTTCCCTTTTCGGGTCCATTTCCTCCCCGTCTCGTCCACAGACACTCTATCACTATCGCTATACAAACAGCTAATCCCCACGCGGGTGTCTAACTTCTTATCTTTCCCTAGCGGGCGTACAGCCTACGGCAGAGTGACGAGACAGCGTGTCTTCGCCAAAATTCTCCATATTTTCCCCCTCTCATCCGGGCTTAATCTAGAGACAGCGGCGCTATCTGCAATTTCGGAAAAAGGGGAAGACGATCGTGTGCCTGGTTGCCGGCGCTCTGGCGCGGCGGTGTCTTCGCGGTGGTACGTAGCTGGTGGTCGAGCCTACAGCTTGGTCAGCACCGGTAATTCCTTATCAGACTCCCCAAAACTTGGGGCGGACCGCGGTTCGCTGGCTCTTGGTGACGGCGGGACTCACATCCGCCGTCGATCTCCCGCGTTGCTGAGTGCCCTCGGCACTCCCCCGCGTCCGTGCAGCCTCCGCTGGTTCTCCAGAGATCGGTCCCTCGCTGTGACCTGTCTTCCAAATTCCTGGCCTTCGTTAGTGGCCCTCGGGCTCGTCCGTCCGTCCGTGGTACATGTCAGAGAAGTGGGGGATCGAAATAAACGAATTACTAAAAAGTTCAGGTGTCCAGGTCGGTCACGGTCGCCTCTCGGAGCGTTTTCCTCAGCCTCGAGGCTATTTTCCCGCAGGAAACCTAACTGGCCCTACCTTACTCAGGTCCGCCAAGGGTTCAGGACCTCTTGTGACGGCAGATACAATCTGCAACGTCACAATACTTACCTGTATTGTTGCACTGCAGCCTTATGAAGACAGTCGGGTTTCATCATCTATGATCGAAATGACAGTTTTGGACGTTCGAAAAGAACTGGACTAATTTGTGAGTGTTCGAAAAGCAACTATCGCAAACCTCGAAGCTTCGATAACATCTTACTAAGAAATAAAAAGCGATGTGTCTCCATGGTTTGAAGAAGGCGAAGGTGGTACACTGACTCACAAATTTATGAAAAAATTGATAGCAGCAGTCAAAACTTCTCACCCTGAAGCATCAGAGGTATCCGTCAATGCTTTCTACTTACCAGATTTTATCAGAGAATTGGAGCGCATCGCTAAAGAGTTCCCATTATGGACAAGTGCAGCGATTCCTGGTGCGAGAAGGCATGCTTCATCTGCATATCAAGAGGGTTATTTTGCACAAATGCGAGCACGGATTTTTGAATTCACACATCTACCATGCTCAGCACCTCGATTTGTAATTGAACATCTAGAAAGTCTAAAAAGTGGCAGCAATCTTCTTGCTGCAAAATTGAAACATTTTAATCATGAAAAAAAGATTTTACCAGCCTCTCATCAGCAAGATGAAAGTGCTTTAGAAAATATAGATGAGAAATGTAGCCCGGAACCTTCACCAAAAAGACTCCACTTAACCAATGATTCTGACTTATTGGCATATGGAAAATGGAAGGGACTTAAGAATGAACAAGTTTTCATTGTTGGGAATGAGAGCTCCAATGATAAACCGATAATGAATATCAATTGTACTATACTCAAAAAACAATCTCCAGTCCAGGAAATCCCATTAATTTTTACACAAATTTTTGATTACGAGGAACAAAAAAATAACTTCGTTAATGACGATCTTACCTCAAAAGTAAATGAGATAGTAGACTGTCCAGTAGTAGAGGATGAACTTCAATATTGTGGAGTAAACCCTCTTGATATTCCTGTCAATGATTCAGGAAAAAATACAAAATTGAACTTTGAAGAATCAAGAACTCCTAAATCACAATCATACAATGCATTTTACTCACATCCAGGATATACAAGTACACCATTGGGCGATCATTTCCATACTATGCTGATGAGTGATGAGAACATATCCGAAACTATTGATAATTCAAACAACGAACATGATACAAAAAAAAATCAAAAACTTCCAAAAAACAATTCTAAAATAACATAAAATTTTACAAAACATACACAAAGTATTATATTTAACAAAATGAAAACTACTGCTGAATTCGTTGTAACAAAAATTGAAAAAAAGTATGGTGAACAGAAGCATCTTAATCATGACATACATTCTCTCGATTCATATTCACTAAGTGGCAAATGCGATCAACAAGCTCGCAATAATGGAAAACAAAAAGTATCAGTGAAAACAAAAATTGAACACAATCTAAAAGCTAAAAAAATCGGAGGATTTTACTTTCAACCCCTTCCGGAGATCAAAATATTAAATGAAAGAAAATCATCACGGAGACAAGGATTTCTGTTATCAAATGGACTGATCAGCAATGTAATAAGAATCAAATATTCTCAGTTTCCATGGAATTTTGATTTAGCAGAATGTGAAAAAAGAAATTGCAGTACACTACTGATATTCAAGTTTTTGTGAAAAATACTTGTGGCTTTGATGCCTTTGTTCAAATTATACAATTCAGTGCGCTAGATAATCCTACGTATCATACATTATTGGAAAATTCAAACAATAATACTTACCAGTTTGTTGCCAATTTTGTGAAAAATGGACCTACTGCCCAAATTCGTTATGAACGTTTGAAGATTCTCAATGGATTTTACGCAATCAAGAAGGCTAACAACTCAACGTCTTTGTCTCCCTATGAAATGGATGCAGAGGATTTTGTCACACGTATCTGGAAAAATTTATTTAGTAATGAACCTACTCGATATAGAACTTATCAGTGTAGTGATGTAAACTGTACTGAAAGCGGAGGAGAAGGAGTATCATTTCTCTCAATTAATGAGAAATATATAAGAAAAAAAGGATATCAAGAATTGAAAAAAGCTGTTCTCTATGACGCTCATATTTTTAATATAAAATGTCGGCGGACAGGATGCTCTGGACTCATCAAAGAGGAAAATGTATTAAACATTCATGTGTGTATAGAACTCGATGTGAGAGAATCTTCTGACATGGCAAATACAATGAAATACTGTCTAAAGGATTTTCCCATGGCCTTGAAGTTGGGCAAGCAATATCGGTGCGTTCAGATTACTTATGAATTACTAGAATTTTCGAAATTACAGAATTAGAATATTTAGACTTTTGTTATTGGTAATTTCGAATTACAGACTAGCCGGTATAATCCATCACCACTCTGGACATTATATCGCCTATTGTTTGCGAGCCCCAGGATCGTGGATATGCTGCAATGATTTGAAAGATAAAATTGAATGTGCGAAGGAGACTACCTTGGTGAAACCTCATGTTGCAATTTATGTCCTTGAGTGAGCGAATTAATTTGCAAGGTATAATTAAATGAAACAACGTATGAATAATGTTTGCCTCTGGCAAGGTTAATTACAACCCCTTTACCTATACGTTTTGTATGGGAAAGGGGGTTATAATCAACCTTGGCAGGCGTACTTACGAGTCTTACTAAAAAAAAAAAATGTTTTCAATCACATAATCAATATTATTCAAAATGGAGGAAAGCCTTTATAGTGTTTAGTATCTTATCCTTTTGAACAGATGAATTTCAATAAAAACAAATTATTCATTAATTTTATTATTCATAAAGTCTTAATACATTGAAGTTTCATCAACAATTTCATGTGGTAAATATGATGTAATGATTTGTTGCTTGACTGATTTTTTCATCCGTTTTTAGATGACATTAAAAGATAGAAAGTGTGACGCTCAATATAGACGAAGCACAAATTTGCATTGGTCTAACTGACGCTAGAAAACCAGTTCACAGGAGGTAGTGTAATTGGTAAGATGATAAAATTTGAGCACAAAATTGAAATTGTTGCCTAACTCAAATTAAAATTGAGAAGGCATTTTGTATTTCTGTTTTAGCTTATGTTGCCGATCATTCAGGATTGTGTTAAACAGGCATTTTATGTGAAAATAAAATGTATGAGAATCAAATATTTAAAATATTACCTTGAACCATGCAATTTTTTTTGGATTTGACATTGCATTTGATTTTGACGCTTTCGGTTATCATAGTCAAGCAGTCGGTACCTTGATACAACTTTCCTTTTTTTCCGCTCCCGAACTTCCCCGTATTCAATTTTTGAGAAATGATTGAAAATGTTCTGACCGCCTTGAAAACGCGATTTGTAATTCTCTTGAAACATCAGCTTCGATTTGCATGAAATTTTTGGAAAACGATCAGAGCATCTTCAATAGTTCCTGAATAGAAATGAAAGTCATTGTACAGCCTAGTCAAAGTGTAGAAGAAAAAGAAATACTCTTATTCATATTACCTATGTTGTTATATTTTGTATTGAGTTTATGTTAAAATATAGTTAATTTTGATGATTTATGTACAAATATTTTTTGTGCAATTGTAATTCGAATACAATGGAGAAGTAAAAAGTAGATGTTAGTGTACTATCGGGTTTTTCCAGATTATGCGAGCCTTTTGATAAATGTATTCGAATACTCAGAACATGATGAAATATCATGTTGATCTTTCTCTCCGTCTACTGCAAGCCTTTCCACGTCCTAGAAAATGAATAATTATTATAAAGAAAATGATAATTTTCTGCGTTTTAATTGAACTTACCAATTCAATCTGTTGTTTTTCTTTCAAAGTATTGTTGTCTCTCCTCCAGCAGACGTTGCTCTTCACAAACTGCCAGTCTTTTCTCATTGTGAAAATACAAAACAAATTATAATTGAGAGATGTGTTTTTTTTCTTCCAAAAATTCATTGAGATTACCAATTACATCTCTTACAGTTTCGTACTTCATCGATTCTTTCCCTCCAGATGTTGCTCTTCGTTCATTGCCAGTCCTTCCTCATTCTGAAAATACAAATCAAATTATAATTAAGAGATGTGGTTTTTTTCTTCCTAAAATTCATTCAGATTACCAATTGTGGCTCTTACCGTTTCGTACTTCGTCGATTCTTCCCTCCCAGATGTTGCTCTTAGTCCATTGCCAGTCCTTCCTCATTCTGGAAATACAAATCAAAATATAATTGAGAGATGTTTTTTTTCTCTAAAATTCATTGAGTTCACCAATTGTGTATCTCACCTTCCCTACTTCCTCGAATCTTCCCCGCCAGATGTTACTCTTCGTCCATGAACAGTCTCTCCTCGTCCTGAAAAAAAACCAAAAATTATCTGGAAAAATCTTTTTAATTTTTTTTGCGTTTCAAATGAACTTACCGATTATTTTCGGATTACCGCAATTTTTCTGTTGTTCTCTACAATTGTCCCATGAATTGCATTAGGATTAATTTGCCTCTATTTCACCCTCGTTAGGCGAAGATCCGCTCAAAGGGAAGATATTTGTAAACACACAATACACATTCATCAAGAGTGCAATATTCATACGTTGCCGGCTAGCATCGAAGGCTGACTCTTCTAGTTTGCTGGCAAAATTTTAAGTACATTTTTTGAATCATACAAATTTCTAAGAAATAATCAAAAAATGAAATATCAGAAGCACAACCGATTTGAAATAGTGATGCTTGAACTGATCTCTAGATCGCGCTATTTTGTAAACTCGTTGCAGTAGAGACTAGTAGAGACCACTGCCTTGACCCTTGGCGAGGGAACGGAAGGGTGGGGATGTAGGCATCATCCCCAGAGGACATGTGGTGATAATCATTAATAAAATTGGAAAAGATATTTTCCAAATATTAAAATATTCTCGAATCGATTTTCCAAATCGTTTAGAGTCAATTTAAGGGAAAAAAAATTAAAATTAGTGAATATGTCTGCCAACTGAACGCCTCATCAATTTTTTCCAATTATTATTCATCTGTCGTTTTCCACACTACGAAAATGATTTGCCAAATTCGTCCAAATCATTTCCAAATGACTAGGGACATTCGTTTTCCAATTCCACGCAATGGTCTGCCAAGTATACTGAGGTAGAATAGAGGCTGAGAAGATAGTCAAGTGGTGCATGAGTGTTAGAGAGGGCTTTTTTTCAAACTTGAAAAAATTGATAGCTAATTCAAAACGAAATGCTGAACTATATCTAATACGTGCAGCAGAATCCTCATAAACATTATATAAAGTTGCAGCGCTGACCGGTGATTCAAAACCTACAGGCTCGTCCGAACGTTATTTTGCAGGTACTGCGCATTACATACCAGCACATTTTCGTATGCCACTTGAGATAACTACAACTGGGCAAGTCGTTTATTTTTCACCGGTGTGTGCTAGTCGACATGTCAGAAAGTCATGGGGTTGTAACTCCCTGATGTGTGCCAAGCCCGATTCATATATCACCGATAGACTCGAATATTGATGAAAAGTCTTCAGTTACATCAACCTTGGTAATGTGAGAAAGATTATCAAGAAAACGAATACTTGTACAAAAGATAACAATACAGAATTAAAACTTGGACATTCAGAAACTTGTTATGCTAATCCAGCCACTTGTGAATCAAAACTCCTTCCGCTGCAGATTTTGAGCGCTCATTATCCACGTATCAAATATTTTATTCGACAGGCATATGAGATCATAAAATTTTTCAGAAAAATTAACGCCATTGACCATGACTTATGTCAAGGTGATTAATCATTTTGGAAAGTGATGTCAAACGAAGCAGTAGAAAAAGCTGGAAAGTATCAACCAGGAATCGTTGACGGGTTATGTTTAGATGAGGATGTAATAACAGCGCGATTCAAGAATGCATTCGGAACTCTTGCCAAACGTTCCATGGATGCGTCAAGGTTAGCTTGCATATCCTGTGATAAATTATGTTTCCGGAGAGATGTCGTGCAAATTGATGAATTACGAAAGCCTAGGAGGGGGGTTCACTGGTCGGAGCTGAAAGCTCACCTTAATGAAACAGAATGTCACTCTGAATTCCTCTGCAGTTATTGCGCAGATAAACTCAGGAAGGGTAATTTGCCGGCGATTTGTATCCTCAATGGGCTAGTCATAAAAGAAAGACCGGTTGTTACATCATCTATGAATGAATACGAAAAAATCCTGATTCAGAGAGCTAAGGCGTTTTGGACAGTTCAGAGAATGGGAACTGTGATGAAAAAGAACATACCTTACACGCATAAAGTACGAAAAGTTGAAGGTAGAACGTTCCACTTACTGCTACCATGAGAAGAGACAGTGATGAAATTGCCGTCAGCGACAGATGCGATAAATCTCAATCATGAATTATTTATATTTGTTTGTGGTATTCCCAACAAGCCAAGGGTCGTATGGAGTAGGTTTGTAGATGTAAAGAAGGTTTACATTGCACTTATTTGGCTGGAAAATAATAATTTTTTTTACAAGGACATCGAACTTCCATTAAACTATGAGCGAGCTGATCAGCCCATCGGAGAGGTAACTCATTATTTCCGGAGACGAGAGTACCAAGGCAGGGGTATGCAAAATTTTCACATGTCGATATAGATCAAAGATGCTCTTGTTATCAGAGACTCTGCGACTGATGAGGTGGCCGAATTCATCACTAAATGTGTCACATGTAAAATACCATGCAAACGTGTGTCACCAATGCTGTATCGTCGCGTGGACACATCAGCGGCATGAGCACAATTCTTATTGTCTGCGTAATGAAAAAAATAAACATGGTTATTCTGAAGTGTGCAGATTCGGCTCTTCAAAACCCATCACGGAATCGTTGGTATTGAGAGACGTAGGTATTTCGATGGCTGGACGTAAATAGCTGAAAGCAAAGAGTCGACTTTACGATCTACCAAGGACAGAGGCAGAGGCTCGTACCAATGATTACAATCCAGTCATTCTCACAGCTTGGGAAGAAAATACGGATATGCAGTTCATTGGCGAGAAGTTGACGTTATTGAATTGGTACTACACAAAATATAGACCTAAAGCTGAATCGTGTCGCGGAGCAGAAATGATTAACGATATTAATTCAACAAAATCATTGCGTAGTATACGTTGGGGTATAGCTTTGCGCAGTTTGACAAATAAAGAATGTGGAGCTCTCGAGGCTGTGGATACATTGCTAGGCATTTCGCTTCATGGAACCGACCCAGCCACGACTATATAATGGTTAGATGTCAATCAAGTGCGAAACAGAAAATGAAAATCATTCAGAGACGTTAAGCCACTTGATTCCGAGTCAACCCATATATTTCTTCCTGCACTCATCGACGATCATCATCCAAACAGGCCGGGAGAATCAGAGGCTGTGAATTTATATGACTTCGCCAGGTTCTAAGATATAATAGAAACTCAGCTTGTAGATGCTACAGATGAGATACATGACCTCGGTGGCGGTCTGTATTTGAAAAAAAGACGTTAGGCTTATTTGAGAAATCATTATAGATCCAACGTCACCGTACAGCCTGAAAAATGATTTTTTTTGCCTTGGTATTGATGTTTGAACCATGGTGAGATACCGATGAACTCTAACATGGCAGTGATTCTTATGCTGAATCGTGTGATGAATCGAAAACAGATTCAATGGAAGCTAGACAGTATCACAAACGCTTATCTGACATTCAAAAAGGGTTAGAATTTATAAAAAAAGTAATCACAAAAAATCGAGACGACCTTGCTAACAAAGTGCGCAATCCTTCCGAGGAGCATTAGCGCAATGAGGATAATCCACTTGGCTTTTAACCGGTGGAAGCTGGCATAGCTATGCAGGAGTTCAATCGTGTTGAGGAACAAGCTAAGGTTGTTGATATTAGTGGAATGATTTCTCATCGTTAGTTGAATACGGATCAGAAAACAGTCTTCGATCATGTGACAAATGTATTGAAATCGAATATTCATAATGAAATTATACGGTTATTAGTAAGCAGTGCAGGTGGTTCGGGGAAAAGCTCCCTAGAAAAGTTTGCAATGTCACAGTAGCAAACATTCACTTGAGGTTGTCCGAAATATTCGATACTATAAATACGACTGAAGGATGGTTCGGTGGCAAACATATCCTACTTTTGGGTGATTTGTCACAGTTACCTCCGGTTAACGATGACTCAGCTTTTATCAAATTATCAAAAGATGCAACTCACAAATATTTCGGCTCTCTGTAAATAATTCATTTGTAATCTTACTCATTCACGTATGATGAGCTTACTGATAATATGCGTCAACAAATTCATTCTTTGTATGAAGAAATTTTGGATTGAATTCAGTTTGGGATCTTCGCAAGTAAGGACATGAAAGTTCTGGAATCAAAAACATTAGCATTTGTCGGAAACAAAGCGACTGATAGATTAGAGGAATTATGTGACTACATAAATCAGTTACCGGTGGACACAGTCTGCCTGTTTTCTACACGAAATCAATGCGCCGTTTGGAATACGGCAATGCTTGCTAAGATTCAGAAAAATGGGATAGAAATCCATTCCAAAAATAGTATTGATTGCGTGCCGTATATGCAGAAGAAGATTCTCAAACTTCTGAACATTGAAAAAAGCGAAGATAGTTCTCGCACAGCAGGTCTTTCGAAAACTTTAATTATTAAAATGAGGGCGGGAGTCATGGATAGACGAAATATAGTGTAACGTCCCGTTTTTTCGTCTTTGTATTTTTCGCGGCGCGGGCGTCACGGTGCCGTCTCCCGGGAGTTTGTCCCCGTAGCGGCCGTGTTGTTGTGCCGTCCTTGTCTTGGACGTACCTACCGGTACTTTCTTTCCTCTCCTTTCTATGTACGGGTGTATCGTGTCGTCTTATTTAAATGTGACAGTGGGTCACTGCCACCAGCTGATCTGTATGGGTTTGGGGGTATGCGCTGGGAATTTGTGTGAATATGAAGTCGGCCGAACAGTATTCTTTACAACCGCAGTGAAGTAAAAAATAGACGACCCAAACTCCGATGGATGGTGAATCCGATCGGACAATATCTTGCACAACCGCAATGGAGTGCAGGATAGATGCTCGAGATTCCGGGAGGAGATGCAAAGTTATATTATACAATTTCCTGTACACCAGCAAAGTCTTGAAATAATAGCTACCCGAATATTCAGAATAGGATGCTCGATATTCCGGGGGAATGATGTTGAATCCGATCAGACAATATCTTGCACAACCGCAGTGAAGTAAAAAAATGATAATCGATGTTCCGGAGGAATGATGTTGAATCCGATCAGACAATATCTTGCACAACCGCAATAGAGTGCAGGATAGATGCTCGAGATTCTAGAGATGGAGTACGGAATCTGATCAGACAATATCTTGCACAACCGCAGTGGAGTAAAAGAAAGATAATCGATATTCCGGGGAAATGATGTTGAATCCGATCAGACAATATCTTGCACAACCGCAATGGGGTGCAGGATAGATGCTCGAGATTCTAGGGATGGAGCACGGAATCTGATCAGACAATATCTTGCACAACCGCAGTGGAGTAGAAGAAAGATAATCGATATTCCGGGAGAATGATGTTGAATCCGATCAGACAATATCTTGCACAACCGCAATGGAGTGCAGGATAGATGCTCGAGATTCTAGGGATGGAGCACGGAATCTGATCAGACAATATCTTGCACAACCGCAGTGGGGTAAAAGAAAGATAATCGATATTCCGGGGGAATGATGTTGAATCCGATCGGACAATATCTTGCACAACCGCAATGGAGTGCAGGATAGATACTCGAGATTCTAGGGATTGAGCACGGAATCTGATCATACAATATCTTGCACAACCGCAGTGGAGTGCAAGATAGATGCTCAAAATTCCATGAGGAGATGCAAAGTTATATTATACAATTTCCCGTACACCAGCAAAGTCTTGAAATAATAGCTACCCAAATATTCAGAATAGGATGCTGAATCCGATCAGACAGTATCCGATACAACCGCAATGGAGTACCAGGTAGATGATCGAGATTAGCGGATAGGAGGCCCAATCCGATCAGACAATATCCCGTACAACCGCACTAGAGTAAAGGGTAGATGATCCAGATCAGAGGACGGGAGACAGAATCCGATCAGACAATATCTCGTGCAACCGCAATGGAGCAAGAAATAGATGATCGAAATTTCACGACAGAATACCGAATCCGATCAGACAATATCTGGTACAACCGCAGTGGAGTAGCAGATAGATAATCGAGATTCCGAGCGGAATGGCGGGGTTCAGAAGTTATCGGGTAAAGAAAAGAAACAATATGGGTATACCGTGTAGCGTGCAGAATAATGAGAATGACACTATGCAATTGGTTAACAAAAAATATTATGTCCCTAGTTTGTCAATGTTCAATAACAGAAAATAATAAAGTAGCAGAACGAAAAATTACTGAAGGCTTCTATGCCGTGTCCGAATGTAAACAAATTAATAATATTGGTTTTGGATGACGAAAATTAATTTGTGGCTTCTATGCCGTGTTCTGATATGAACTGTGACGTCACAGATTGTATCTGCCGTCACAAGAGGTCCTGAACCGTTGGCGGACCTTAGTTAGGTAGGGCCAGTTAGGTTTTCTGCGGGAAAATAGCCTCGAGGCCGAGGAAAACGCTCCGAGAGGCGACCGTGACCGACCTAGACACCTGAACTTTTTAGTAATTCGTTTATTTCGATCCCCCACTTCTCTGACATGTACCACGGACGGACGGACGAGGCCGAGGGCCACTAACGAAGGCCAGGAATTTGGAAGACAGGTCACAGCGAGGGACCGATCTCTGGAGAACCAGCGGAGGCTGCACGGACGCGGGGAAGTGCCGAGGGCACTCAGCAACGCGGGAGATCGACGGTGGATGTGAGTCCCGCCGTCACCAAGAGCCAGCGAACCGCGGTCCGCCCCGAGTTTTGGGGAGTCAGATAAGAAGTTACCGGTGCTGACCACGCTGTAGGCTCGACCACCAGCTACGTACCACTGTGAAGACACGGCCGCGCCAGAGCGCCGGCAACCAGGCACACGATCGTCTTCCCCTTTTTCCGAAATTGCGGATAGTGCCGCTGTCTCTAGATTAAGCCCGGATAAGAGGGGGAAAATATGGAGAATTTTGGCGAAGACACGCTGTTTCGTCACTCCGCCGTAGGCTGTACGCCCGCTAGGAAAAGATAAGAAGTTAGACACCCGCGTGGGGATTAGCTGTTTGTATAGCGATAGTGATAGAGTGTCTGTGGACGAGACGGGGAGGAAATGGACCCGAAGAGGGAAGCTGTCCTCTTCTGTGCGTGGCTGGAGAGTAGTGAGTGCTAATTACTCAGCCCTAATTAGTGTCAGCACCCGTTGTGGGCAATCGACATTTTTATCGATTGCTAGATCACGCCACGAGGCGATTTTGTTATCCGAGGTGGGTCTGATATCACCGATCTCCGACGTGGTAGGCCGCAGCCAGTGTTCCCCGAGAAGTGGGAAATTATTTTTGATGTTCTCTTTTTGTAGAGTTTGTGAGGGTGGTGCCCAGAAAAGTCTGAATTCCCCGAGGGGAAATATCGTGCAATTTGAGTATTCGCGTTCTAGTAACGGCGCAATAGCCGGCAAGCGCTCAGGTGTTCGTGGGTCACGGTCACCCTCGATATTTTGATTGCGGGGGCCTGAGTTAGAGTGAGGAGGATATGCTGGGGACAGCGTATTCGGTAAACGGCAGAGTCAAATAGCATTAGATTCCGTTATTTAATTGTATCTTGTGGCATTTTATTATTCATTTTTTTTTTTGTCATCATTGTTAGGCCTTATTTTATTTATTCCGTTATAGGTTGTCGTTGCTCCTATTGAGCGCTTGATTTTATCTTTTGTTTTTTTATCATTAATTTATTGTTCCTATTACCATTTACTGCGTGTAAGTTCTGTATTTGTATCCGGGGGATTCATCCCAGTGGTAGGGCCGCCTTTACACGGTCCTCGACCACGCACACCACCCCCGAGGGGTGTTCGTTACCCCGCGTAAAAGTTATTTTGTGTTCCCGTGACGAATGAAAATTGTGAATGTGTTAAATTGATTCGCTCGAGTCGTTATTACTATCGCCTGTCAATCCTCGAATAATCCCGACCCCCCTCCGCGGTACTGAGCTACCGAGGCACCGCAGGTGCGTATTGTTAGGGACGGCTGCGGCCAAAATTCTTGAGCGGCGGGAAACCGCCTTGCGCCCAACTTTGATACGTGGGTGATCACTCTTGCGGCGTTTACCTTCCCCGCACCTGAGTTCTTCGGCAAAGAGCGGGGAACCAAGAGGTAGCGTCACAGAACAAAATAATAACGGTTTTGGATAACGAAAATTAATTTGTGGCTTCTATGCCGTGTTCTGATATGAACAAAATAATAATACGAACTCAAGAGAGTCTAAAAACGGAATCGTGATCTGAATCTGCAATTCTACGAGAACTGGTGTTACTTCTCCAGCGGCTAGGCCTAGAATGCTCTTGCGGTCGCCGTCCGGCCGCTCTTTTAAACTGCCTGGAGAGTTAATCCCATTTGTTCCATGGGCTTCTATCGTGTCCCTTTTTGGTATGGTTCATTTTAGCGAATAATTTCATAACAAAAATGTGCTCTATCTTATCTTCTGCACCTTGTGACGACTTGAGATTTTCCAATTTGCCCTTTTTTGTTATTAACAAAATGTTCGATGAGCTTCTATGGTGTCCAAAAGTGGTAATTTTACAATTTAGAAATTTGTTTTATAAGGAAAATAATTTCTTATGGTCCTAAACTATGTGCTTTAAATTTCCAATTTCACTAACTAACATTTATGCCGCTGGCACTGCTGAGTTCGTGTTGGGCTCGAACCAACTCATGAGCGTTTCGTACGTCTCATTGCCCCCTCCAAAAATTCGAGATTTTGAAAGGACGTTTCTAAATTCGAGGATTTTCTCGAGAATAAAAGAAATAAAAAATGTCATGAGAAGCAAAAGAAAAGAAAACGAAAAACATACGGAATTTTTCCGTAACAACAAAAAAAAATTTAAGCGGTGCTCATTGCCCGCCGGCACGGTGGAAAATTAACAAAAAAAAAAAACAAATTTTCTACGTGCCAAAAAAAAAAATTCTTCCTTTTTTTTTTTTTTTATTTGTGTGTCGCTCCTGGCTGTGGCGAAGGTGTCCGTGACCCGTGCTGTTTTTCTCCACTCCAGACTCCACTCGGGCATCCAGTCGCGGATGTTTTCGTCGGTTATGTTCATGACGTCATCCATGTCCCATGGGTTCTTTTGGACGGCCTCCGGCTTCCTACTCGCCCCCGTGAGTTGCTGGTCAAGCCTGGTCATGCCCCTATAGACATCGTTGGCCAGCATCTTATTTATTGCGAGATCGATGTCCATTTCGGCGATCTCGCGCTCGAGTCTCTCGATCTCCCTTTTCGCCAGGTTGACTTCGCTGGTCAGTCGGTAGATTTGATTCAGCGGGATCTGCACCCTTATCACGCTGCGGATCGTCGGCTTCTCATTTTTTTTTTTGGGATTCCGGGTGTCTCCACCTTGGCTGGGCGTTTGGGTGGCGTAACCGCTGTTGCCTTTTGGTTCGGCGGAATTTCCTTCGCCGCTTCCCTCCACGCCCTTGAGCGCCCGATCTGTTTCAGTCGCCGGTCGGTGAGGTCTTTTGCCCGATATTGGGAAAAACGATATCGAGTCGCACCGCGCAGTCTTCCCCCTGTTCCCCTCCCCGGCGCATGGAATTCGACTCCGATTTCCCATGGACCCCGAGGTTGGACGATCAGGTGCACCCGGAGGTTGATTTTTTTGAATGTGCAGTCCTGCTGCTCATCGGAGGCCTGCGTCTCCGCATCACAATGTCCGAATTTCTCGGGATCTGTTTCCCTTGTAATCGATGTCATCTCTCTCTCAATCTCTGTACTGGTTTCTGAAAAGTTGAATCTACTAGGACTCGATAAGTGCTTGTCCGCCGCTTATATAGGCTAAAATCCCCCTGCTCCTCTACTCCCCTCATTCTCGTTGAGTGCTCGGATGATCTTTGTTGTGGCTTTTAATCCCTCATCGGATTTGCTCCTATAGTTGGATCGGTTTGTGCCCTGCGATATCTTTTCAACTTGCTCGCGTGAAACCGTCCCCTTTCCCTTCCCGTGATAGGGTCAAAAAGTAGATACGTCGCGATTCCGACTTTTGTTTTGATGAGGTATGGTCCCTCATATACTGCAAAAAATTTTGCTATTCGTTTGTGTGTTGTAGCAGAGACGTTGTTTGCCTTGACTAACACCTCCTCTCGCTCATCGAAGGTGATGTTATTCCGATTCATATTGTGCCGTTGGGCTCGTTTTTCACCCTTCTTTTTTATCCGTTCCCGGGCTAAACATATTTTTGTTTCGCGTGGGGTCTCCTCCCCCACGTGCGTGATTTTCATCCACTTCGTCTACATTCGTGTTGGCTGGACATTCATATGCAATTCGACCGGTGTCATTTCTGTTGTCTCGTGGTGTGTCTCGTTGATGCAGTTTTGTATCACGCTGACATAGGCCGCCCATCCGCTATGTTTATCCGCTACGAACGTGCGGGAAAATCTCCCAATTTCCCGGTTGACTCGTTCCACAATATTTCCCTGTGGGTGTCGTCTGGAGGAAAACACGAGCTCGACGCCTTTTTCTTCCAGTGTGTTTGCCCATTCCCCGGCGGTAAACTGGGTTTCGTGGTCACATTGAATGCGGCGGGGTTTTCCGTACTTGTCGCAATAGTCCCCGAAGATCTTTCTTATGGTCGTGGCGGTATTGGCCCGTTTGATCGGGTAGAACACCACAAATTTGCTAAATGCATCTATGGTCACCAAGATGTGTTTCACTCCTCCCGTCGATGTAGGTAGTGGTCCATAGAAATCTATGGATAATAAATCCCCTGGTTTTTCTGGTATTATATTCTGCATAAATGCCTGGCATGCCTGTGTGGGATATTTGTTTCGCTGGCATGTATCGCACATGGATATCCACTTGGTCACCCCGTGTCGGAGACCTGTCATCGTGAATTCTTCTGTTATGATTCGGTATATTTTTCTCGCTCCCACATGCCCGTATATCTCGTGTAATTCGAGTGTGAGTGCCTGTGCCAATGTTTTGGGCAATACCACTTTCTTTCTTCCTTTTAAATCGGATTCATACAGTTTCCCCTCTTCCCAGGAATACGGTTTCGTAGACGTGTGGTCGGAGTCCTTTTTTGTTTCCGTGATTATTTTGGCTAGCCGGTCTTCTTCCGACTGCAGTTGTCCGATGTCCCTCAAGCCTTGCAATATCTCTATGCTCGGTTCTTTCACGAGGATTGCGGCTATCGTGATTTCTTCGTCTCTACTCTCGGTGTGGTCCTTCGGTATTCCGAGGCTACGGCTTAACAGATCCGCCACTGTATTCCTTTTCCCATCGATGTGCTCCAGCACTAAGTCATTATCTTGTATGGCTAGAATTCATCTTCGCAATCGTGCATTCGAGAATCTACTCGTTTTTATGAACGTCAGTGCGTTGTGGTCGGTTCTCACAACCGTTTGGTTCCCCTGTAGATATGTCCGGAGTTTATTTAATGCCCATACAATGGCCAGTAGTTCTTTCTCCGTGGTAAAGTAGCCGATCACTGCCCCTTTTAAAGTTCGGCTGATAAATGTGGCTACCTCCTCGTCTCCGTCCTTGTTTCGTTGGGACAGAACCGCACCCAGTGCAACTTGACTGGCATCCGTCGTCAGGATGTAGGGTTTCGTGGGGTCAGGATGTGCCAGGATTACGGTCTCGATAAAAAGGTCCTTGACCCTTTCGAAGGCCGTCTGGTGTTCCTTGGTCCAATCGTATTTCGTCCCTTTCCTTAGTAGTGATAATAAGGGTACGATTTCGTGGGTGTAGTTCTTGGTGAATTTCGCATAAAAGTTGACGAATCCTAGGAATCCCCTTAATTGTTTGACATTTCCTGGTCGTGGGTATTCCTTTATCACCTGTATCTTCTGGAGTTGCGGCCTCAAGCCATCCACTGTGAGGATATGCCCCAGGAACTCTGTTTCTTTTTTCATGAAATCTGATTTCCTAAAGCTCAGGGTCAGATTGTTCTCCTCGAATCTTTGGAGCAATGTCCCCAGGTGTAGAGGTGTTCCTCATAATCGTGGGATATGATGAGCAGATCATCAACGAAATTTATGGCAAAGTCGCCGATGTCCCTCAAAACCGCGCCCAGGCCTCTAATCAGTGCTGCGCTGCTGGTCTTTAAGCCGAATGGGGTTACGTTAAATTCGTAGCACCTTCCTCCGACCAAAAAAGCCGTATATTTCCTGCTTGGTTCGGCAAGCGGGATTTGCCAAAAGCTGCTTGTTAAATCCAAGCTGCTCATGAAGCGTGCCGATTGGCACCTTTGGAGGATTTCTTCAATGCCTTGTGGTGATTCGTGATCGTTGATCAGTTTCTCATTTAATTTCCTTGCGTCCAGGCATAAGCGCACTGAACCATCCTTCTTTATAACCGTCACGATGGGGTTGATGTACGGACTTCGGGATCGCCTGATAATTCTGTGCTGTATCATCTTTTTTATCTCTGCCTGTACCTTTTCTCGGTGCTTCATAGGAATCGGATATGATTTGGCGAAAAATGGTTCCTCGTCCGTTAGTTGTAAGTGGTGTTCCTGTTTTAGTAATAGCCCTAGTTTCTTCCGAAAGTCTGCTCGATATTTATATAAGAGGTCTCCCAGCCTTTCTCGTTGTGCCATATTTATTTCCTGGCATGCTGCGACTTTCTCCTCGATCTCTTGTCTCGTCAACTCGTCGGATTCTGCCTGCTCATTTCCTGGTTCTTCTTCTATATCTATTTCGATTACCATGAGAGCCTGGTTATCATTTCCGTTATCGGTTGCATGTGGCCGTCGGTAGTTCATGCGACCTCCTTTGGGTTCCTTGAAGCTAAGGATGTTTTCCTCGGTATCAATGACCATTCTCATCATTTTCTGGGCATCGTATCCCAATATGCAGTCGCGTACTAGTTTGAGAATGACAATGTAGATGAGTTCCCTAGTAACTGACCCCAATTTCGTGGTGAGGAGTAATTGTAGCTTCAGTTTCGCTGACTTTGTCCCTGTTGCCCCCTTCACGACTTTTCCTGCAATGGGCAATCGTGGGCACTCCTTGAAGTGGTTTTTGTGTTTGTCATAGAATTCTTCTGATATGCATGTGATTTCACTCCCCGTGTCGACTAGTGCTCGAACGAGTATTTTTTCGATCGTTATGTCGACCTCCGGACATGTGCACTCCGTTGCTAGGGTTTCTTTGCCCTTTATGTCGTGCATAAGTTCCCCCCTCGGGTTACCTAAAATGGTAGCTATCGTGCTTTCGGTATTTTGTTTCTGTGTCGCTGCATCCTGTCTATCTGTTATATAGGGATCCGAGTCACATCATGCAGCGCTTATTCGTTTCCCGAATGTGGCGTGAATATGGGCTCAGTATCACCGCTGTCGTCCAATTCGATTACGTTGATATTTTTTTCGGATCCCCGTTTTTGCCATCGTGGTTGCTCACTCACTTGCGGGGGTGCTGTTTGTCTCCACGACAAATTCTGCTCCTGGGGTTTGTCTCTCCTCTCCGGAGGATAATTGTTACGGAGGCTATTCTTTGGTCCTTCCGGCGGTCCCGGGTTATCTCTCCATTCGCCATAATTTCTTTGGCCTTGTGTTGTCGGTTTTCGTTCCGGGTGGAACTCTGCTGTCGGTACCTGTTTTGCCGGCTTTCGACTTGTTTCGCTGTCGAATTCTTCTAGCAATTCGAACAATTTGCCTCTTTCTTTAATACCTTGTCTCTTAATTGCGAATCGGGTCTCGCGATCAAAGTGATTGCAGAGTCTTCGGATTATTTCCTCATCCGTGTAGCTATTGCCCAAGTCTTTGGCAATGCTAAAAATGTGTGTGGCGTATTCTGTTCGGGTCATTCTTCCGTTTCCATCAAATGTACCGAACTCGATCTGCCGCCGCAAGCCATCCTGGATCGTTGCATTCCAGAACCTCTCTCTGAATTTTATGGAGAAGTCCTCGAAACTTCTAATATTGTTCTCGACGAGGTACCACCATTCCTTAGCGGACCCCTCGAGTGTTTGTGAGATCAGATACACCAATTCCCTGATATCCGGGTTGGTGACATCCACATAATGTTGGAGCTCGGTTAAAAACTTCACCGGATTATTTCGAGTGTCGCCCTTAAATACTGGCGGCTTGAATTTCATTCGGAACTGGGATCCGGCGGTTACATTCATGAAGTGTGCCCCACCTATTGTTGTCCGTCGTGCCATGTTCTGCGTCTGTCGCGTTACCTCGCTGACCTGCGCTTCTAGGTCTGTTATGCTCCTCTGCTGATTTTTTATTTTCGGCAAGACATAATCCGCCACTTGCCGTTGGATCTGGACCATAATCTCGCTTTCGTGGTCAACATCCTCGTTCAGCGTCCGTAATCGCCCTTCCGAGGTCATGATCCTTTCTTCCACTTCCGTGGCGCCATCCGTGAGGACGGCTATCTGTCGTTTCAGATTTTTGATCTCCTCTTTGTATTTTGCATCCATTTCCCGGACGACTTCTTCCTTCCATGTCTTCTTCCATTTCTTCTGTTTCCTCTCTTGTTCGCGTTCGAACTGCACCATGCACCGTGCTAGCTCGCTATGCAGGTCGTGCATTAATTTCTCCTCGACTTGTTCTGCCATCTCCTCAGCTCTCGCCTTGTCGGCTGCTTGCACCTGGAAGACTTCATTCATGGTTTCGTTCGTTGTTCTGAGGGCTTCCTCATTTTTCTTATTTTGCTGGCATAGGTTCGCCACGCACCCCGTAATTTCGGTTTCCCATCGGAGCACTTTTCCTTCGAGCGTGATGGGGTGTGTCTCATCATCTATGAGTTTGTCCGGAGTTTGGTGCAACTCTTCCGTCAAAACCTCGTCTAGTGTTTTCTGTGCCAGTTTCAGATACTCCTCGGCCGTATCCTCTTTCCCTGACCTTGTCGATGTATTTGACCCTGCACGGGGGCGTAATTTTCGTAGTGGCATTTTGGAAAGTGGTGTCCGTGCCTTTCTTTTTCTGTTGTGGTCCTCTCTGGTCTTATATGCCATGGGCCTTTTTTATTAATTGGGTATGTCGTTGCTTTTGACAGATTTGTTTACTTGTTCTTTTTATTTGCTTGTGTGTTTATTTCGTTGATTGTTTTCTTTTTTCCTCCGCCTTTACTGATCTAACCGATCTTTGATCTCGGTGATCCGGGCGTTCATCTCGTTCATTCCCTTGTTGGTTTTCTGATGGAACTCGTTCAGGGCTTGCATCGATGAGTTGTATTTTTTTAATAAGTGTTCGTGCTTATACCGGAGAATGTCGCTAACCTTTTCAATTTCAGTCATGAGGTTTTCCGTCTCCTTTAGTTTTTGCTCGACTACGTCAATTCTTCCCGGTCTTCCAGTTGGTGGGACGTTGCAAAGCTTTGTTACGAATTTCTGTATGATCGCCTTGAACGTTGCGTTCTCTTTTTCTAAGTTTTTTGTGTATTCTTCTTGCTTCGCAAGTTTTTCCTCCAGTGCCTGTAAACGGAGTTCGACCTCGTCCGTATGTCGGGTGCCGCTCTCCGGGGCTTTTTTTGTAGTTTCTGTTAGGAATTGGGCAGTGGATACCTTGCTCATCCTATGTGTGTCTCTATATTTTCTTTTTCTTGATTTAGGCTCCGATCTCTCAGGGTGTCGTTCGTGGCCCTTGTTGAGATATGTGAATTCATAGTCTGGACTATTGTGTGCGTGTGTGTATGCGTGTGCGTGGAAAGCGCGCAAGCGCGGCGAGAGGGCAACTCTGTACCGGTGAAGAAGAGAGAGATCTGTACGAGAAGGTAGAAGCATGGCTTTCACGAGGCCGCTCTTTGCTCGTTACAAGAATCGATATTAATATAGACAATCTAAGATGTATCATTAATTGATACAATAAACTTTAATAAAGTGAATAACGTGGAAGTCACGTTTATATATATTTTTTGTCCAAAAACCTCTGATTATCTTAACATGGTAGCAGAGCGTGGTTGGAGCATGAAAAGTTATGTGGCCACGCGGGAGTGAATTATTCGGCAAAAGTGATCTCAATGAAAAAAATAGAAATTGACACTACGCTAGAAGAAATTGAAAACGCCGATTCGGAATCGTCAAAAAAATTCAGAAGATATCTGAAAAAATTGTTAATAAAAGAAAGTGAAAAGGTGCTGATTCTAAAATATTTAATTTTTGATGAAAAGAAAAGTGAACGAGTTAAAGTGAAAATGTCGAAAGAAGGTGAATTAAGGTGTAAAACATTCGATGGAAAAAACTACAGCTTGTGGAAAAAAAGAATCTTACTGTACTTGGAATGGAAAGAGTGTCACGAGACAGCGACACGAGAAAGAGCTGAAGATGAAAATCAAGACGATTGGAGAAAGAAAAATCTGAAAGCAATGAACTACATATATTGTAGTATTACAGACAAACAATTAGAATTTGTGAACGGCGAGGGTTCAGCGTATAAAATTATGAAAAAATTTGACCAGATGTATCTCAAAGAATCCTCGGCATTGCAGATGTGCATAAGAAGCAGATTGGACAAATTGAAGCTCAAAGATTACGATGACATTTTTCAACGATTTCGAAAGGTTAGTCAACGAGCTCAAAAGTGCTGGAGGGCGAGTCGATGAACGTGAAAAATTAGATTACATGCTAAAAACATTGCCAGACTCATATAATTACATTGGAGATCTAATAGATGCGTTGAAAGACATTGATCGAAATTGTGAATTCGTGAAAAATAAAATAAGTATGTGGGAAATCAAAAATCAGAACGACTCGAACAAAAATAAAACGAGTGCGTTCAAAACTGAAAAAAGGCCAACGTGTTACGAGTACGGAAAGCCTGGACACGTGAGCAAGGATTGCTGGAACCGACAAGCTGGATCCAGCAACGGCAGTGGAGCCGGAGGGGGAGCACCAGGGCTAGGAGGTGCTCGCCAACAGCCGAGACAGCAGCAGTTCCGCGGGAGAAGGGGACGCGGCGGACGAGGCTTCGGTAGAGGACGAGGCAGGGGCCGTCAGCCACCTACCGACGGAGCAGCGCACCACACCTACAACGATGACTACGCCAGTGGATCATTCATCACGCAGGTAGAGCGTAAAAATGAACAGGAAAAAAAGGTAGTTGCGTACAATTGTGATAACAACAGAATCGATTGGATTTTAGATAGCGGTTGTTCTGATCACATCATAAACGATGATACATTTTTTCACGAGTCAGTAACTCTAAAAAATCCAATTAACGTAAAAGTTGGCGATGGTAGAACGTTAAAAGGAACTAAAGTAGGAAAGATTTTAACCTATTTCATTGTTAAAGGGGAAAAAAAGGGGATTACAATTCCGAATGTGTTCTGCGTGAAAGAGATGGACAAAAATTTAATTAGCTTCGCGAAAGTAACGAATGAAAACAAAATCATCTCGATTGGGAAAACTTCGGAAATTTATAATGGAATAGGAGATTTAATTGGGGTTGCGTACAAAAATAATGGTTTGTATAAAGTAAGCAGTTACATTGTGTGACGTTGCAGATTTTATCTGCCGTCACAAGAGGTCCTGAACCGTAGGCGGACCTTAGTTAGGTAGGGCCAGTTAGGTTTCCTGCGGGAAAATAGCCTCGAGGCTGAGGAAAACGCTCCGAGAGGTGACCGTGACCGACCCAGACACCTGAATTTTTTAGTAATTCGTTTATTTCGATCCCCCACTTCTCTGACATGTACCACGGACGGACGGACGAGGCCGAGGGCCATCAACGAGGGCCAGGAATGTGGAGGACAGGTCCCAGCGAGAGACCGATCTCTGGATAACCAGCGGAGGCTGCACGGACGCGGGGGAGTGCCGAGGGCACTCAGCAACGAGGGAGATCGGCGGCGGATGTGAGTCCCGCCGTCACCAAGAGCCAGCGAACCGCGGTCCGCCCCGAATTTTGAGCTCCTGATGAGGAACTGCAGGTGCTGACCACGCTGTAGGCTCGACCACCAGCTACACACCACCGCAAAGACACCGCCGCGCCAGACCGCCGGCAACCAGGCACACGATCGTCTCCACCGTTTTCCGAAATTGCGGATAGCGCCGCGGCCTCTAGATTAAGCCCCGATAAGAGGGGGAAAATATGGCGAATTTTGGCGGAGACACGCTGTCTCGTCACTCTGCCGTAGGCCGTACTCGCGCTAGGAAAAGTCCGAAGTGTCGCAACCCGCGTGGGTAAAAGTTTAGAGTGTGTGAGGGAGAGTGTGCTCCCAAAAAGAAAAAGAAACAGGAGGACAAACATGGACGTGAAACGGGAGGCCGTTTTGTTTTGCGCGTGGCTGGAGAGTGGTGAGTTCTAATTGATCAGCCCTAATTAGAGTCAGCACCCGTTGTGGGCCCTAGCCATTTTTGTCGATTGTTCGACCACGCCACGAGGCGAATTAATTATCCGGGGTGTGTCTGATATCACCGATCTCCGACGTGGTAGGCCGCAGCCAGTGTTCCCCGAGAAGTGGGAAACTATTGTTGAGAATATTGGTTTGAGATAGTTTATACGGGCTGTGCCTAAGAAATTCGAGTTTCCCCGCAGGGAAAAATTCTAACGTTAGAGGAATTCGCGGTCTTGTAACGGCGCAGTGGCCGGTTAACGGTCAGGTGTTCGTGGGTCACGGTCACCCTCGATATTTTGATTGCGGGGACCTTTGTTTCGGTAAACGGCCGAGTCAAATAGTATAAGATTCCGTTAGTTAATTGTATTTTGTGGCACTTTATTATTCACGTTTTTTTTGTTATCATTGTTAGGCCTTATTTTATTCATTCCGTTATAGGTTGTCGTTGCTCCTATTGAGCGTTTACTTTTATCTTTTTTTTTGTTAATTTATTTATTATTAATTTATCACCCCTTTACTATTTACTGCGTGTAATTTTGTTAATTTAATCCGGGGGGATTTCTCCCAGTGGTGAGGCCGCCTTTACACGGTTCTCCACCACGTCCAACCCCCGAGGGGTGTTCGTTACCCCGCGTAAAAGTTATTTTGTGTTCCCGTGACGAATAAAAATTGTGAATTTGTTAAATTGATTCGCTCGAGTCGTTATTACTATCGCCTGTCAATCTTCGGATAATCCCGACCCCTCTCCGCGGTACTGAGCTACCGAGGCACTGCTGGTGCATATTGTTAGGGACGGCTACGGCCGAAATTTTTGAGCGGCGGGAAACCGCCTGGCGCCCAACTTAGATACGGGGGTGATCCTTCTTGCGGCGTGTACCTTCCCCGCACCTGAGTTCTCCGGCAAAGAGCGGGGAACCAAAAGGTAGCGTCACAATTGATAGAAAAGAAACATGTGCAGAAAACGTGGAAAAAATGACACAAAAAGAAAAGTTTCATAGAATTTTGGGACACGTAAATTTCAAATATTCAAGTACGATGTGCGAAGAAAAATTAGTCGATGGACTACCGGAAAATTTGGAGTCTACATATTTGAAATGTGGAACGTGTATACAGAATAAGATGCACAATTTGCCATTCAAAAATGAGAGAAGTAGGTCAAAAGAAAGTTTGGAACTAATACATACAGACCTAAATGGGCCTCACAAAACTATTGGATTTGACGGATCACAATATTTTTTGATATTGATCGATGATTATAGTAAATGCGCGATGGTTTACACAATAAAATCGAGACAAGCGGTACACAATTGTTTTCAAGATTATATCAATAAAGTCGAAAATTTAACTGGGAAAAAGATCAAAAAATTAAGATGTGATAACGGACGCGAGTACATGAATAAAGAAATTGAAAATATAGCTACCGAAAAAGGAATTATTATAGAACCATGCCCACCGTATGTGCATGAGTTAAATGGAACGGCTGAGCGGTATAACAGGACCGTTATGGACTCAGCCAGGTGTCTATTGCAAGATTCAAATTTAGATAGAAAATATTGGCCAGAAGTAGTCAAAACGACAGTGTACTTGAAAAATAGAACGATTGCGAACACGGTGGAAAATGAAACCCCGTTTGAGATACTACTTGGAAAGAAACCAAATATTAGCAATTTAAGACTGTACGGGAGCAAAGTATTTGTAAGAGTAACGGAAGTAAAACGAGACACGAAATGGGATAGAAAGGCTGATTTAGGCATACTCGTAGGTTATGAAAACGTTGGGTATAGAGTCTTAGTGAATAATAAAATCACTATAGCAAGACACGTCGATATTGTTGAGGAAGAACAAAATTTAGTAGGCTTCAGAGGCGATGACGATAACAACAGTGAACCTGAAGAGAGTATTGACAAAAGATCTGTAACGAGCGAAACAAAGGAAAAAGGAGAATACAATGGAAAAACGGAAAACTTGATAAATAAGAAAAATAGAAAATTAAGTAACAAATCGGTCGATTTAAATGATGATTTCGAAAACGAAATAAGAAGATCAGTTCGCGACAGGAAAAAACCTGATAGATATGGAGAAAATTCATTGAGCACGAATTGCATTTATGTGAACGTTGTTAGTGCAGATAGTCCATTAACATATAAGGAAGCCTTAAACAGTAAAGATAATGATTTATCGAAAGAAGCAATGGAGCGTGAAATGAATTGTCTCTGTAAAAATAAAACGTGGAAACTAGTCGAAAAACCCAAAGATAAAAAGGCGTTAGATTTAAAATGGGTATTTACGAGTAAATCGGATAATAGAAAGAAAGCAAGATTAGTTGTACGCGTTTTTCAACAGACTGAAATACTAGAAGATGTGCACTCTCCCGTAGCTCATTGTCAGATACAAACGCTAAAACTGTTATTAGCATATTGTTGTCAGTGTGGATTGAAAATTTCACAAATGGATGTGGAAACGGCATTCCTGAATGGTAACGTAAAGTCCGAGGTGTATGTGAAACAACCTCGAGGATACGATGATGGTACTGACAAAGTCTGTAAATTGAAAAAAGCGTTGTATGGATTGCGCGAAAGCCCAAGGGCTTGGTATGAATGCTTTGATGCGTATGTAAGAGAACTAGGCTTTATGAGAAGCGAAAGCGACTACTGTTTGTACACGAAATAAGAAAATGATGAAAAAATATTTTTAATACTATTTGTGGACGATCTATTGATCTGTGGGAAAAACCCGAAAGGAATTGAGGAAATCAAAAATAAATTGTCGAACAGATTTGCTATGAAAGATCTCGTTGAAATAAAAACTTATTTGGGAATAAATATAAACTATGACTGTACAAAAGGCATAATGACCTTAGACCAAAGCACATACATAGGATCTCTAGCAAGAAGGTTTAATATTGTCGAGGCAAAATTGTATCGTACACCGATGGAACAAAATCTCTGTTTAGAGCCAGCCCAGGCAGCATCAAGTGATATTAAATACAGAAATTTAATAGGAGCTTTATTATATATAACTACAGGAACGAGACTGGACGTAAGTTACAGTGTAAACTACTTAAGTCGTTATCAAAATTGTTACGACGAAACACACTACAAATATTGCTTAAGAGTGTTGAAATATTTGTATTTAACGAAAGACGTAAAATTAACGTATCAAAGGAATGAAAAAGCAGATATATTGGACTGTTATGTTGATGCTGACTGGGCAGGAGACAAGACAGATAGAAAATCAACAACGGGATTTATTATAAGATTTTTTGGAAACGTAATTTATTGGAAATCAAAAAAACAGGGCAGTGTGACAAAATCATCAACCGCCGCTGAGTATATTGCGTTATCCGAGTCAGTCAGTGAAATTGAAAAGATCTTAAATTTATTAAAAGACTTTAGATTAAACATTGGAAAACCAATTAAAATATATGAGGATAATTCTGGAGCCATCGCTATTGCAAAATATGGGAACTTGACAAAAAATTCAAAATATATAGCAGTTCATTATCATTTTGTCAACGAGTGTTACGAGAGTAAAATTATCGAAATTGTAAAAGTAGAATCGGAAAACAATATAGCGGATGTGTTAACAAAAGCACTAGGACGAGTTAAATTTGAAAAATTCAGAAACATGTTGAAAATAATTTAACTCGTATGAAAAGTAAAACGTAAGCTTATTTGAAATTTCTTATAAGGTTTTAAATTTAAAAAAAAAAAAACAAAAAAAAAACAAAAAATAGGATTTTTGAAGAAATTTGGAAATGTATTGAATTGTGAGGTATGAATGTACAGACGCATGAATTCAAGGAGGTGTGTTGAAATATGTGAATTCATAGTCTGGACTAATGTGTGCGTGTGTGTATGCGTGCGTGTGGAAAGCGCGCAAGGGCGGCGAGAGGGCAACTCTGTACCGGTGAAGAAGAGAGAGATCTGTACGAGAAGGTAGAAGCATGGCTGGCACGAGGCCGCTCTTTGCTCGTTACAAGAATCGATATTAATATAGACAATCTAAGATGTATCATTGATTTATACAATAAACTATAATAAAGTGAATAACGTGGAAGTCACGTTTACATATATTTTTTGTCCAAAAACCTCTGATTATCTTAACAGCCCTTTCTTTATTGAGCCCCACGTTGGGCGCCAAATGTAACGTCCCGTTTTTTCGTTTTTGTATTTTTCACAGTGCCGTCTCCCGGGAGTTTGTCCCCGTAGCGGCCATGTTGTTGTGCCGTCCTTGTCTCGGACGTACCTACCGGTACTCTCTTTCCTCTCCTTTCTATGTACGGGTGTATCGTTGTCGTCTTATTTAAATGTGACAGTGGGTCACTGCCACCAGCTGATCTGTATGGGTTTGGGGATATGCGCTGGGAATTTGTGTGAATATGAAGTCGGCTGAACAGTATTCTTTACAACTGCAGTGGAGTAAAAAATAGACGACCTAAACTCCGATGGATGGTGAATCCGATCAGACAATATCTTGCACAACCGCAATGGAGTGCGGCATAGATGCGCGAGATTCTGGAATGGGGCGCGGAATCCGATAAAACAATATCTCGTACAACCGCAGTGGAGTAAAAGATAGATAATCGATATTCCGGGGGAATGATGTTGAATCCGATCAGACAATATCTTGCACAACCGCAATGGAGTGCAGGATAGATGCTCGAGATTCTGGGATGGGGCACGGAATCCGATTAAACAATATCTCGTCCAACCGCAGTGGAGTGAAGGAAAGATAATCGATACTTCGGGGGAATAATGTTGAATCCGATCAAACAATATCTTGCACAACCGCAATGGAGTGCAGGATAGATGCTCGAGATTCTAGGGATGAAACACGGAATCTAATCAGACAATATCTTGCACAACCGCAGTGGAGTGCAAGATAGATGCTCAAAATTCCAGGAGGAGATGCAAAGTGGTATTATACAATTTCCCGTACACCCGCAAAGTCTTGAAATAATAGCTACCCGAATATTCAGACTAGGATGCTGAATTCGATCAGACAGTATCCGATACAACCGCAATGGAGTACCGGGTAGATGATCGAGATTAGCGGATGGGAGGCCCAATCCGATCAGACAATATCCCGTACAACCGCACTGGAGTACAAGGTAGATGATCGAGATCAGAGGACGGGAGACAAAATCCGATCAGACAATATCTCGTGCAACCGCAATGGAGCAAGAAATAGATGATCGAAATTCCACGACAGAATACCGAATCCGATCAGACAATATCCTGTACAACCGCAATGGAGTACAGGGTAGATGATCGAGATCAGCGGATGGGATGCAGACTCCGATCAGACAATATCTGGTACAACCGCAGTGGAGTAGCAGATAGATGATCGAGATTCCGAGTGGGATGGCGGGGTTCAGAAGTTATCGGGTAGAGAAAAGAAACAATATGGGTATACCGTGTAGCGTGCAGAATAATGAGAATGACACCATGCAATTGGTTAACAAAAAATATTATGTCTCTAGTTTGTCAATGTTCAATAACAGAAAATAATGAAGTAGCAGAACGAAAAATTACTGAAGGCTTCCATGCCGTGTCCGAATGTGAACAAATTAATAATATTGGTTTTGGATAACGAAAATTAATTTGTGGCTTCTATGTCGTGTTCTGATATGAACAAAATAATGATGGTTTTGGATAACGAAAATTAATTTGTGGCTTCTATGCCGTGTTCTGATATGAACAAAATAATAATACGAACTCAAGAGAGTTTAGAAACGGAATCGTGATCTGAATCTGCAATTTCACGAGAACTGGTGTTACCTATCCGGCGGCTGGGCCTAGAATGCTCTTGCGGTCGCCGTCCGGCCGCTCTTTTATACTGCCTGGAAAGTTAATCCCATTTGTTCCATGGGCTTCTATCGTATCCCTTTTTGGTATGGTTATTTTAGCGAATAATTTTGTAACAAAAATGTGCTCTATCTTATCTTCTGCACCTTGTGACGACTTTAGATTTTCCAATTTGTCCTTCTTTGTTATTGATCTTGATTCGCTGGTAGTGGTCAACTTGCGAAAGACACGAATGAATTATATTGTTACTTTTCCGATCGACATTGCATTTGATATGAAGAGTCCAGAGAACCTGCAGGATTTAGTGGACATTCATCAACGGCTATTTCATGGCAGCTTATACTTGCTGTACTCATTGAGATGTGGCATACATCCATTTGGTCGGAAAACATAACCTTACTTGACCTGTCACGACTAACATCATTCGATAAGATGAGTATTGAATCTTCATGAAAGGTTTATCAAAGTAGTGAATGTATTTAAAATATATAAGTAATCATGCGATTTTTTTTTTTATCGACAATATACATGTGATATCGCAGTGAGACTGGTATAACCGTTGTTATTTTCAGATCTATCAGCCAAAGAATGTTCGTTGATGAAGGAATCTATGGCCTCGATGCATTGCAGATGATAGTTACGACCTACGTGAATTCTGAAATATTTCTTGAAGAATCAAGTTCGTTAGAAGTTGAAAGGAAGTTGTTCGAGCCCTTCGACTGTGCCTCCGACGAGTGTGATGTAGTGATCAACGTGAAATGTAGTATATTTATGACTGAAATATTTTTTTTTCGTTCCTTTTAGAAGGTTTTAACGATATGGTGATTCAGTATTGGTTTCCTATGTTTTTTGATTGAAAACAAAAAATTTTTTTTCTGTTTTTAATTTATAATCTAGAAAGGAATGCCCATAGAATGGAATAACACATCACAAGCTTCATCTTTAGGCTCGAAAAGACATCTGTAAAAGTTTAGGCAGAACCTGTGATCTGAAGGTCTGAGCCTCTCCTTGTAAGGCCAAATTTAAATAAGAGATATTCAGTATGTCCCGCTAATTTATATGTTCTTCCCCCAAATATTCTCTTATGTGACCGGATGAGCTACTGACGACTTGTGACCTCCGGACGACCCAAGACTACCTCCCGGGCCCTCTCCTCAGGGAATCAGACGCTGACGGCATCCGTACCGCACAACTACCGATATGTGGACCCCCAGCTGTCAGCCGGACACTCAGCTGGGGATAGTATTGCTATCATCTACCGCCTCCCGACCTCCCGAATCTCTACCGGCGTACAGGACCAAAGGACGACCTGTCCATGATCTCCCGCTAGAAGATCGGTGCGTGAGACGCTTGCTATTGACAACTGGATGCTACGGAGACGGCGTATAGGGTGGCATGGACCGAGTCGTATCACCTCCCGTCCCGTAACTTACTGGCCTAGAGCCAGACCAGCAGAAACATCTACCGTTCCGGAGTTGTGTCCCGGCACCGGGTAACTCTCAGTAACCTCCCGAGAGGACGGTCTGCCCAGAAAAGCGTGTGGGAGCCGAAGCACAAGTGAGCCCAGGACTACAGAGGCGATATAGGATAAAGATATCATTTTCGATGACGAAGACTCCAAGTGCCTGAGTCGACGCAGCCTTGGATGGCTCTCCGACAGCAGACAGCCAGCCGGTCGGTAATCAACAGCAAGCGCAGCCGACGAGGAAGCGTGGGTGGTGACGTCAGAGGAGCGGAGAGGCACCGAATAGTCAAAACTCGATTCACACCCGAAGAATTGCGCCCTACATCTATGAGGCAATTAGGAGAAGGAGCTACGCCAATCCGGGGCGATTTCCGAGAACGAAGATCGAGGAACCCGTCGCTCAATTCGGTCTACTCTGCGACCTACCGTTGTTTCCTCAGCACGTTTTGTTAGCCACCTTTCTTTCCCGTTTAAATCTTTCTTCGCCGTTTTCCGAATATATCGTATCACCTATCGTTTTTCACCGTTTTTCTACCGCTACCGTTTGCACTAATTTAGAGTCACTTCCGCCCACCCTTTAGCTGCCGTTTCATTTAAAGTAAAGTCAATCTGTAAATAAGTAATAAAGTCGGTGGGTGCCGAACTCCTTCAATGAGGTAAGGTTTTCTACCTTCTGTAAAAAGTCACGAGCAAGCCTTGGTGATATCTGGTTGTTCTTTACGGTATTTCAATTATAATTTGGCATTATATAATATGTAATTTCTGAGGAATCGGTCACTCCTACGTTTAATATTTTGGTTCCGTAAATAAGTTGATATCGTCCCGTTTCGTTTGAAAAATTTAACGGCTGCAGTAAAGCAGAGTAGCTACGGACAAGCGCTCCGTGTAAAACCGCGCAATACCCTCGTTCGTAATGATCGTCTCGAACTATCATCGATTCGTAAGGTGTAGCCGTAATCTATCGCTCCCGACTACCACAATTGTAATTCTCACTACCGTGTGAATAACCTCCCGCTACCGTTGAAAGAATTATATTCTTGTTACTCCCGATCTGTTGTTCACCTTCCGACTGTTTCTCTGTTTGCCGACTTTGTAAAAATACAGTTCCGCCTAATTACGAATTCGTTTACTGCGTTACCGTTCTTTTGTTTGTGCTCAAATTGTTGTTGTAAATCCACGCTACTTTACCATTTATTCTGATGTTGTACAGCCTGTGGCTAGCCAGCCACTCCGTCGGATCTGGATTTGTTATTAAGTAAGGGTTTGTAAAATTCGGTAAGTGACGTGGAAGCGCGTCTGGCGCTTAACAACCTTCCGTTTTCAGTTATGTTCCGTTTTTAGTTTTGGCTTCGTTTTTTCGTTCGAACCAGATCGCGCCGAAGGCACGTGCGGGTTTCCCGGGTATAACCCGCCTGGGGGAAAAAACCTAGCGTTGCAGTGTAGGTTGCGATCATACGGGTCAATTGCAGAAAACCCGTATGAGTTCTGTGAAAGGAATCATTGAAATGCGGTTGATGTTATTCAGTTATAAGGTTGATCGAGCAACCAAAATAACCGATTTCAAAATTAATCCTATTCCAACGTCTGAAGTAATACTCTACGGTAGCACATATAAAGTGAGCAGTGCAATATTTCATCACGGTGACAATACTTCCAGCAGTCATTATACTGCGATATTGAGAGACGATTCCAATCAATGCTGGCTAAGAGTGAACGATATACAAGTTCACAAGACCAGTTGGCCACGCGGAGCAAAAGATGCCTACATATTAATATTAACCAAAGTATCTTAGACCCGATATTTCGTGTGAGTTGCATGAAAAATATTGTCAATTTCAATCGGTCATGATATGTTGACATAGAGGTGAATCATTGCGATAATTACATCACCCTCAATTGCGTATGCATCACAAAGGAATTGATACATTATATTATTGTGTGATAAGTAACATATTCATTACTGATAACTTATAATTATCCGATGTAAGTGGCCACAAAATTATTATACCATAATGATCGGTAATTTTTGCTTGCGCTCTATGAGGTGTATAGATACGCAGATAAATATAGAGGCGTCAGAGATCTGATGGATGATGTAATAAGGGGATTGTTTTCATTCAACCGAACGCGATTTCAGGAAAACGTGCATCTGGGAATATCATTAACTACATTTCAACGCAAATTAGTTCAACAAATAATACTTATGCGGCTTTGAAATATTAATCAATGCAAAGAACAATGTCGAATTTCATACGCTATCACATTTGACGAATTATCATTCGATATGTATACGGTTTGCTATACTGTCCTGCGCCAGAAAGATTTTGACGCTAGGCCATGAGGGCAAGCACATCTACATCTGCAGTGACAGCAGAACAGAGCTTAGATTGATCGACGAATGCTCTGTGGAAGCAACTAGTGCTAACAAACCGCGTGAAACTGCTCTGGGTGCCAGCGCACAAAGGCATCAAGGGTAACATCGAAGCCGACCGTCCAAGAAGAAAGACCGGCCAAGAAGGGGGCATCACGACATAGCCCAGACAAGGGCTGCCTACTCGGTGCCTCTACAGAACATGTCAAGAAACTAGCAAAGAGGATTGCTAGAGATGAGTTCGCAGAGCTTTGGGGCAACGCACAGGGCATGCTACCGACGAGGAGCCTGTTTCAAGGATCCTCGAGCGCGCTTGGTGAGGAGCTGATCAAACTAAGCAGAACCGAACTGAGAATCGTGACAGGGCTCATCACGGGCCACTGTTACACAGGCAAACACCTCGTCCACCTTGGACTCAAGGAAGAGATGAGCTGCCCCAGGTGTGGCAAAGAAGCGGAAACACCACAACACCTAGAAGCGCGATGTAGAGGACTCGTGGGCCCCCGTACGGAGGTCCTCGGACCAAACTTCACCGGCAACGAGAAAATAGAAGGTATAGGAGTGGGTAGGCTCCTACTCTTTGCCAGAGCTGCCGACCTAATCACCTTACCCTCAGCTTAGGATGCCCGCAAGAGCTCGGACACAATGGTCCTTGAGGACTGAGCGTCCGGTTACGACTCAATAATACAAATACAATCATTCGATAATAAATCCACTTTTTCAAATGGATATGTTCAATCTTTAGAAACAATACGAATAAATAAATCATGACGAACGCTGAGGAGGCATTGCAGCTTGCAATACATAGTTGATTGGATGTGAGCGGTGTCCTTACAAAATAAAAAAGCTAACTTATGACACTCGCAATACATATATGGAGACTATACTGGCTGCATCTCATCCGTCATCAATCCGATGATCGACGCTCGTGGATGCGAATTGTTATAATTTGAAAGTAAGTCTGTGAAAACCCCAATTATGTTCCATACCGTCCGGATGAAATCCGCTCTATTGCTAACTACAAGAAACGGTCTTAGGTATTTTCAAGTAGTTTATTTTATCGTAATTTATCGCATTATTTACCGTAACATCTTGCATTATTTCCCATATTTTGTCATATTATTTCCCGTATCATTTCGCAACAATTTCGTCCGGTACTCGTCAAGATCATCAAGACCATCTAGAACTTCGAGCCGTTTCACCCTAAAAATAAACGCGGAATACTGACCTACTGCTCTAAGAAGAAAAAATGTAAGAGCTGTGCCTGGATGCCCCGTTAACGGCGTACAGGGTCAGAGCTAATCTGCCGAGGCCTCCCGTAACGAGTGACTTATCAGCCTGGAGCTGAACCAGATAACCGCAAGGCCGTTCGATGCCTGCACAGCGGCGTATAGGATTGTACGTCCGTAAAAAGCGTACACCAAAGCCTTCCATTGGACGGACTTACCAGCCAGGAGCTGGACCAAACCCCAAAACATCTACTTTTTCAACTGCTGAATTATCACCGTGGTTGGCCAGGAAAGCCTCACAGGGATCCTTCGAAGAAGACTACAAGGACGGAGCATGGATGCAAGTCCCGGTGTGGCGCATCATGTTCCCGCTTCTCCGGTGCATTTTTTGCCCGCGGACGGACCCGGAGAAATCTTCTGAAAAGGCAACAGCACGGGGAGTACCGAAGCCTGCACTATGCCAGCCGATTGCTGTCCCTCATCACACCATTTCGCCAACGTTCGAGTCCAGGTGACACCATATGTGGCTAATTGCTCCCGCCAGCCATCCTTTACCGCGGCGCGCAACCAGTACGCGCCGGCAAGGATCCTTAGGAGGTGGGGAGACAATCCCCAATTGTCGAAGATGATCCTGATCACGAGGTCAACCCCCCTATCGAACGCCGAAATCATCGCTTGATCACCGGAACCAGCGAGGATCTCCTTCTACTTCTACGCCGACCCCTCGAGGTGCCAGTTCAGTTTCCCCGCAGTGACGTTATTTCTTGGACTTGCTTGCAGTTTTGAGTTTTGTGAGTTCTGGGTCGCTAGTTTTGTTTTTAAGTGCGCGGAATCAGACGCTACCTCCAGTTAAGTGCGCTCCTGTTTACGCCCCGTAAGATGAGAAACCCAATATTTTATGTGAAGCCAACGATAGCTCAGGGATTTGAATTATTTGGTCCATTGTTCCGGAGTGTTGGATCAAGGGATCTCTTCCCGAATATTTTTCATATCGTATCGCATTGATCTGAGTTATCCGAGGGCCGATTCTCCAATATTTGGGAATTATTGCCCAACTGTTATCGCTCCCGCTATCGCTATCGCCTGCTGAACTTTACTGTAACATCCCGCATATGATTTGGTTGTTTCTGATTCATCGCTTTCTATTTTCGCTTTATTAATTTGGCCACCGTCCTTAGAGAATTTTGCCGTAGTTGTAGCCGTAGGAAAATAACACAGTTATTGCCTATTATTTGAATATCTCGAGCATGAAATGATCTTTCATCGCTGAAAGATTGCAATAATCCTACGTTTATCCCGTATTTCGCATATTCGCCCGCCGCCTTACGCGGCGTATTGATTGCCCGACTAGTATTGTCAGCTGGGACAATTAGTTCCCGAGTCTAACGCCGTTAGACAAAATATATTCCGCCTGTTCTCGAAGGCATAGTTTTCTGCCTGTCCGTGGTAACATATTTTTCGCCTCTCCACAGTAACATAATTTTTGACTGGTCCAGAGGAGTACCAATTTTATGACAGCTTTTTGGAAACGCGCTGTTGGAGTTACGTCTTGCTATCGTTGAAGTTAATCCCCCCAAAAGGCACCTACGGTGCAAAAAAATTCGCCTAGTACATCAAATGTTTAGGAATAACTACTATTACCCGAATATCTCTGATGAAAAAGTAAACAAAAATTCATTATTATTTAGAAAAAAATGCTCCAAATCAATTAACGTGCCAAGTACATGTAACCTCGCATCATGCATAGAAGTTCTAGAGAAGACTGGAATAAACATACAACGAACAATATTACCAATTTTAATAAAGATAGAATTGAAAAATAAATCATTGAAAATTAATTCAAAGAATCAACAAAAATCGAACAAATAAATAACATTAAATTAGAAACAAAATTGGGGGTAGTGGGGCTTGGCAAGCTAATGTTATATCGCTGTACAAGAATTCCAATTCTTCCCCGGAAAAGCTCGCCAAGCCCCACTACCTCCAATTTTTTTTTTTTTTTTTTTAATTGAATGTAATTTATTTGTTCGATTTGTCTTGATTCTTTGAATTGATTTTCAATGATTTATTTTCCAATTCTATCTTTATTAAAATTAGTAATATTGTTCGTTGTATGTTTATTCCAGTCTGCTCTAGAACTTCTATGCATGATGCGAGGTTACATATACTTGGCGCGTTAATTGATTTGGATCATTTTTTTCTGAATAATAATGAATTTTTGTTTTCTTTTTCATCAGAGATATTTGGGTAATAGTGGTTATTCTCAAATATGTGATGTACTTGGCGAATTTTTTTGGGGGGATTTCATAACTTTTTGTATGTTAGAAAATATTGTAGTATTGATTATGCTATCTTTCTTTAGTATACTATTGTTGTAAGATGTTAGACGGGTTAGAAAAATGTAGTCACTATCACGACTAAGTTTTGCAGATATCAAGAGATTTGTTATAGTACTACGCGTTTGCAATCCAATGATTCATTACTTCGCTGGTCGGGTCAGTTGCCTCGGACAATGTATTTCCGAATTTTTCTAACATTCAAGTGCTGCGGTAATATCGAAATGTCGACGCAGCGGTGCTCCCGCAACAAATGAATGCCGAGTTCTACTTTGGATTGACATTTCTTGGGCCACCACGGAAATTTTACGTGCCTGAGCTTCGCTGGCCGGCATCCACTAGTCCTCTCTGTGTATGGCACGAAGCGCAGTGTTCTCCGATTATTATTTCGCCCTAATGTTATTAATGAGCAATGTTATTAAAACTGCCTTCTGCTGAAAATCGGGTCCGAAAAATATAAGAAAATCGAGGTTTTGGATCTTCATGGGAGAGCTGAATAATTTCAGTTGTTTGAACGATCTGTAAATTGCTGATTTAATAAGGTGGGCATGACTTCAGGTATAACAGTTGCAAGCTGTACGTAAAGGTCCCCCATCTCCCCCCGTGCAATTATGCCTCTTCATGCAGCACTCCTCCTTTTTCAGCTTGAAACCGGCAATAGCGGAGTTATTGAAGTGCAAGGATCATATAGTTGTACTCGTATCGCATCGCTTTTCCTCTTTCATGAACTGATTCTATCGTGAGTTACATTGGACTCTTTGTTATATTCTCATGACTTACTCGTTACGTGAAAAAACGTAATGTTTCAACAAACAATTATATTTCAATTGTTGAGTTATTGATCGTCCTATCTATTATTAAGTGGCAATTTCACAGTCGTTGATTTCCTAGGTCGATCTAGGGTGCCCTGCGCGTTTTTGAGGGATAAAATCGGAATATCTAATTCAGTTCAAGCATTGCACTTTGTTTTGCCGGATATATTTGTGTAACTATAAACCCTGCATGCAGCCCTCCTTCTTTCTCATCCGGGCTTGGGACCAGCAATGGCGAAGTTACTGACATGCAGGGCTTATAGTCGCGATTGCGTTGCATCTGTATAGTTCGCTTTTTGTATTTATCTTCATATTCTTACAATATTTCTGGCACTGCCTTTAGATTTGCTGCAAAAAGAATATGTACGCGTCCTCAGCATTTCTTGGTCAGGGTTGTTTTCTGATGTTCGCGTCATTAGCGTTCACTCAGGCAGACGTCCCTTCTCGAATCATACTTGTATAATGCCCTTCGGTTATGTTGCGGCCATGGTGGAATATCGCACTATCAACCTTGTACACTTTGGTGCAGATCATGATTTTCTCTGTAGGTACTGCTTTCATCCTGTAACCATTAATTTTCGTGACGTTTCCACTATCTACTGAAAATAGCATTAGCTGAATAATCAAACACCTGTTTGCTGATGATATGTCGATTTTTACGCTCATTTCTTTCGATTCACAACTACCGCACGATCCTTCAACTGGTTTCCAGTGCGAGAGATTATCATTGATGAGGTCAGATAATTCTTTTGCAAGGTTTGGGCAGTGCCAGTAACAATATGTTACTCCGTTCGATTGAGGTATGAGTGTAACCGCAATCTCTGCAGTGCAGTTTTATCGCCAGCTGGTGCTCAACAATTATGCTGAGATTATTGCAATGAGAAATTAGACCAGTAAAAAATTCTGACGCGTCTTGCTGCTCATTCGCAGTGAACTGTTTACCCGCGAGTGCCCTGGCGGGAAATACATTTACCGGGGCTTCTGAGTTAGCATAACCATCGATTAACATTTTTAAAATATCGTCTGTTCGATTCTGACGTGATAAATGGTCCCTAAATGTTCTACAGTTAAATATACACTGGAACGTTGCGTTGGCGTAACAAGAAACGTGATCGACGTTTTGTAGGCCTTTTATTTGCCACAATTTATTTGCAGTTTTTTCTTCAGCTGGTATCTGACATGTGACAACATCCCTCGGAACCGACCATCTGCAGTCAGCCACCTTCTGTGCTCTTACCGACGTGACAGGCATCGCTATGAGATCTGGACGATACTTTTTCCTCAATCTATTGTATTCCAGAATGGCTGCTCCATTTGCTAATACGGAGTGAGGATCGTAATTGATCAAATGCAGACCTTCTAGTGAAGTTACTCGCGAAAGAGCGACGTACACTTGACCAGAAGCAAATACGGAATCACCTGTATCGATCACGGCATTCTTTAAACTCAGGCCCTGACTTTTATGAATTGTAATACCGTAACTGAGGCAAATCAGTAATTGTTTTCGGATGACAAAGGCGCCTTCCATTGCCTCAAATTTCATATCAACGCGCTCCAAAACATGTACGACACCTATAGCTAAAGCAATCTGCACTGTTTCTACGTCGCCGGTGTCAGCAGCTCGGGATATTGAAGTTATTGTGCCTATAGTGCCGTTGACGAGGCCTAACGTAACATCAATGTTCCGTCCAATCATTATTTTCAAACCAATTTTAACAATAATCATTCTTGCATGACCTGCGGTTCGAGAACTGTCTTCGTCATCCGTGTTCAACATTTTCTGAACTTTTTTTTCTAATCACGGTGGACAATCAACTGTATCAAGAGCCAATAATTATATCTCGTCGGTCTGAATTTCGCTCAACATGGCTTCGTTCAGAACATAACACATGCGACATGTAGAAAGTAAACAGACTGTATCGATGGGTAAATTATTTATATAGTTGCATAGTTCTCGTATTCTGTCTTTGAACTCAGTTGCTTTGAATGTGATTTTCCTTGATGACAATATTTTCGTGTCCGAATCAGTAACAATCCCAAGGCGTATTCTTAAGAGTATCTCGCGATACGTTTGATCATTGTTTTGTCTCATATCGATCGTTAGTTCGTCGTGTGTGAACAAATTACACCACAGATCTACACTATCCATTGCGCCTATGAGTTTTTCAACATCGGTATTCGATAATTTTGTGAACGAGGGTCCCTCGTGAACAGGTGGAAGTTGTAGCAAATCGCCGAAAAGGAGAATATGCTTATTACCAAACCAACCATCTTCACAGTCTGAGGTATTGAAGATTTCGACTAATCGAAGATGAATATACATAAACGTTACGTTCGAAATCATCGAAACTTCGTCTATCACTATCAGGGCAACATTTCTTAGTTGGTCCTGTATGGTTTCAAGGACCGCGTCTGACAGCTGTTTGTATTTTGGAGTGCGGCCGTGTTCAACTGGCAATTGAAAAAGCCTATGAACAGTCGAGCCGTCAACAATGAACGCTGCTATTTCGGTTCGGGCGGTTATTGCAGTATCTTTACTAGCATGCTGCTTAATCCAGCATCTGATAGTTGCTATGAGGAAGCTCTTACCAGTCCCTCCCTCTCCACTGACGTGAAGTCGGAGGATTTGATTTGAACTCACTGCTTCGATAACATGATCAAAAACTTGTTTCTGATCCATGTTTAACTTGCTTATCATTTCTGAAACGACTACGGTTTCGACTTTCTCAGCAGCATCTTTGAATTCTTTCATCGCACCTTCGGCCTCGATAGGTACGCAGCCGAGTGGTACAGTATCGCTATTCTGTTAATTATCATTGTCTCTTGCATCATCTGCGATTTGTTTTCCAATCATTTCCTTCGCATATTCCATACCTTTTTGTATTTCGCTTATGCGTTCGTGATATTTCAGTGCTTGTGCAAGTTCTGATTGCATCGACTGAAATGACGGGTATCACACCCGTTGCGGAGTTCATCTACGTCTCTCCATGGTTGAAAGAGTAGCAGCAAGGCGTAGAAATAACTTCCGGGTTGAATATTCACGTTATTTTTGTAGTGATTTACGAGGCATGGACGCTCACGCTTCTTTAAGTACAGCGACTTGCCCATCGTATAATATTCTACATCTTGACCTGTAGGCTCAACTTTTGTTACGTCGTACCATTGTACGAAATCATAGAGGTTGGTAGCTTCCAATTCTTCTGGTCGTGCGGGATAATGCGTATCGACTAACGAATCGCAAAATATTCCAGTGGAATCGGCCTCCAAGGCTTCGATTTCCTTACGAGATTTTACTTTTCGATTTCTGATTATGTTCACGTCAACCCACCTGATGGTAGTTTCCGGATCTGTGCCATACAAAGCGATTCCTAATAGAGTATCTGCGGCTTCAAGAGCTCCACATTCTCTTTGATTCAACATGCGCAAACCAAAATTCCATAGACGACTACACAACGATTTCGTGGAATTTATATCTTCGAATGTCGTGTGCGAGTTGCTTTTTTCGGGCTTAGCAACGTATTTAGTGACATACTGATTCAAGAGTGTAGATTTTTCTCCAAAAAACTGAATATTCATATTTTCTTCCCAGGCCGTAAGAATTGCCGGGTTGTAGTCGTTAATATTGGCTGTCTTTTCGGAGCGGGGCAGGTCGTACAATCTGCTTTTAGACTTCAGCGTCCGTCTACCAGCAATCAAAATGGCTACTTCTCGCATAACGAAATTATTTGTGTTGCGTCGAGAAAACCCGAAACGACACACTTTTCCAGATTAGCCATTTTTATTTGCTTCACTTCGCAAACAATAGGAATTATGTGTATGCTGTTGATGCGTATTAACTTGACGATAGAGGTTTAGTGAAACATCTTTAGATGGCATTCTGCAAGTAGCATATTTAAAAATGAAGTTTGCTACTTCTTGGTTGGAAGACGTTCCAAGAATCGAAGCGTCTTCAATCCAGAACATCAAATGGAAATGCTGCGTTCCTCTGCCTTGGTATTCTCGCCTCCGGAAAAAATGCGTCACTTCCCCAATGGGATTATCTGGAGAACATATGAAATCGAGCATAGCCTTGAACTTATTGTCGATAAATCTGGATGCGGACACTGGATCAGAGGCCACCAACTGACTACGTGACATCTCTGCAGCGGAGGAGCCACCGACTTCGCGTAGATATTCCGTCATATCAGACCACAACTATTCGCTTGGACATAATGTGAGGAACCATGTGGCCGGGCTGTAATTATGTATCATGCAGAATACGTCATTTCTTGGCCGACTCCAATTTCGCTCCGTATTACGCAGTTTTGCAAATATAGAATTGAGATTTCCTCCCAACTTTTCCTTGGAAAGCTTACTCAAATAATTTTTTGCGGTAAATCGCTCCCTTGGATAATTAATATTCAATTTGTGATAAATACCACCGCTTAGTTGTCTCTTGTTAGCATCGTTCAACAGATAGAAAAGGTATTGTTGATCGGTTTTGAATTGTTGATGCTTTGACATAAGTCTCGATTTGATAAATTCGAAATGAGTAAGACATTTGGGTCTATCTTCGTGTTGTCCGTTACAACTGTAAGGATATAAGTTCGGAAAACATTGCAAATCTAGTGCTTTTTCACGGTTATCCAATGGTACGTCGTGAATTTTCAACATTCGATGAAGGTTAGTCGCCGTTTCATTTTCTTTTTTTTCGTACATCGGATATATAGTAAACTGTTCGTACAGCGCATCCAATACCGAAGCCTGAGTGAGCTGTACGATCGTTAGCTTCTATTTCATCGTGAATCTCGTTTTGTTTGACTAAAGGATCGTCTTTATGATCGGAAACTATTTCTGTATCTTGATTGTCTTGTATTTGAAATTTTACGTCTTTCACATGAGCCAGCAGAAGATGGGCTGATGCTGGTAGCTCGATTTTCGAATACTAGGGATTATTGGTTTCAAGCCAGACTAACGCTTCCCACACTTTATTAATATCGACTAGTTGTTCCTAAACCAATTTCAATTTTGTTGAGATACCACGAACCAGGATGTAAAATTTGTGGTCGAGATTAATTGGATTTGTTTGACGGCAAACTTTTTTCATAGTTTTCTCAAGGGGCAGGGGTAAATGAAATTGTTCTGCCTTTGACTTTTTGCACCGTCTCTCTGTGGGGTAAATTTTTTTTAACAACGGTGCCCATTCTTTGAATAGTTTGGAATGCCTTGGCTCTTTGAATTGGAATTCGCTCGTAATCATGTAAGCATGATATAACTTCAGGTACCGACTCGGTAGTGAGTTTATTCAATACACACTTCGGTGGCATGATATCTTGACGAAGCTTTGGAAGACAGTAATTGCAAACATGATCGCGATCGTTACCTTGGGCTGCGACGTGTTGCATCAATCCTGCCCATAATAGACTAGTCATAGGCTTCCTGAATTTCTGAACGTTCGTGACCTCTCTTTGAAAACAAAGTTTTTCGCAAGATGCACATACGTATCGCGGTGTATCCATAGATCGCTTTGTTAACATATTGAACACAATCATGTACTGGGATATTATATTTTCTTCGTTAAGTTCTAATTCTTGTGTAACATTACTCGCGATAGTATTAGCTTTGTGTCGGGCAAGCTCTGAGATTTTTCCCAGTTTCTCTACGTCGCCGTCATTGAGAGCTTTGTCCATCGAAATTATTTTCTTAAAACAGTTGAATGATTTGCATATTAACCGCTGTATGTATCGCACCGATGGAAAATGTGGTGCTAATACCTGAACAGGTAGGAAAATTGATTTGCAGATGGCATTATCCATGTAACACACTTGTGAATGACCTAGCTTATCATCGGTATGTTTTACAGTACAATCCATTCGCATGATGAATTTATGAAAAATTTTCAACGTGCACGTCAATATGATTTGCAGAAAGCTAACATACTTATTCAGTTGATGAATATCTTTGGTTTTACACGTGTTACCGCGAAGCCAAATTCTTTTCAGGCTTTTTACTTTTCTCTTTGTATTAACCAATGGCAAGATGTTTACTGCTTGCCCCGTTCGATTCATTATAATCGGATCTGATGATTAAACATACTTATATGCAGCTTCCACAAAATAGGGTTCACCGGAGGCAATATGTTTTGTTGAACCGCATAGAGCACCTAGTTTTTCCTCGATTCTGTAATCGGGACATTCGGCAGCCTTTGTTCAAGATATTTGCGCCTGCTTCCGACCGATTTGTAATTTTTTTTTCCATGTAATGACTTTACGTTCCCGCTCATGAAGACACCATTTTATGATAGACTTCGCTTTCAGTCGGTTCTCAGTTTTGAATTGTTCGTCGCTCATCTTTGATGAGATCTTTGCTGCAAATTTTTCTTCCGATTGCCTCACCGCCATGTTGTTTGCCGCACGGAAGAGTCGGTATTTTGTGAGGATTCGGCTGGCAGCATTTATTTTTCGCCCCACAATATTATTTCTCTAGGTTTTTGTATAATAAAATTCATCGTACCGCAACTTCGAATCACGACTGCGTAAATAACTTGCTCGCAGACGTGCACGTTCTCTTTCCACTCGGGCAGCATACCTCTTACGGAACTGTTCACGTGATTTTTCCAGATTCAACGAATAAAGTTTGCGTCTTTGAGTTCGCTGCCTTTCTATATCCAAGCGGTAGAGTTCTCGCTTTCGTGCTCGCTGTTTTTCACTATTCATATGATACCATTTTCTATTCTGTTCTCGATGTCTTTCAACGTCTGACACACGCTCATGAAGGATGATTTGTTCATGACGATCATGAGACCGATCGTCCACAAACGACACATATGCCTCACTTTATTATTTTCGTGTGGTTCCGCTAGTGGCTTGTCTGCGGGTATTATATTTTTCCTAACTGCGTGCGCAAAATTCGACTTTGCGCACGGGTTTGCGTGCGCAAAGTGCCTCATTCCCGCACTGGTCAAACCCGTGTGCAAAGTAGTTACTTTGCACACTGTAATTCTACGTAATTTTACGTATAATATCGCCGAATGTGAATTAATATGTGATGACCTTTCCAATGACAATCACTAAGCCAGCCGGGACCGAAAATTCGCCTCCTGGCTTCCTATATATTCTGCAGTCGCATTTTTAAGAACTCCAGTACTGATAGGTGAACAAGCACTTATCAAAACAACACAATAGGTACGCAAATCTCAAACCCCAGGCCACTGCGTCTTACATCGTCCCAGGACAAGCTACACTTCGCACGCGTCAGCGCCAGTGTATGTAGTCAGTTTTCAACCGAAAATCAAACTATCAAACTGCACAATTTTTTTCATCCAATGATGATTTTTTAATTCATTTCTGTATATTCGAGTGAATTTTGATATTTGACCAATTTGTGATATTCGAGTGAATTTTGATATTTGACAAATTTTTGATATCTGAGTAAATTTTGATGTTTGAGTAAATTTTGATATTGGGGGGGCCCTGCCTCCCCAAACCCCCCCGGCAGGGGCGTCGCCCCCTGCCCCCCACCAGGGGCTGCGCCCCTAGACCCCCCGTCTGTCTATATCAGTTCATTTATCTCGTGTACAATAATGGTGATGTACTTAACAATTTAGTATTACAAGCGAGTTACCAATGTTGTAGAATTTTGCGCAGCTTGTTAGAAAAAATAGTATACGATACACGTGCGCATAGGTGTCTCCCGCACTCGTTTCTTTTGTCGCCCTCGCTACGCTCGGGCGACAAACCCAACTCGCGCGGGAATCACCTACTTTGCGCACTTGTATCGTAATGTACTATTTCTGAATTGATAGCCTTAACTTGTCATCATCATCATCATGAATATTATTATTAGTTGGCTTCGAAATAGTTCCGACCTGTGCTACCTCGCCTAGCATAGCTTTCTCTTGATCAGGTTCTGAACATTGTTCCGCAACAGATTTGCTAGGTACTTGCCGTTTCTTAGAGAAACCAGTATTCTTCGACGCGGTAATCTTTTTCATATTGACGCCTGGAAAGTTTACTATAACGTTGCTTTCGAATATTTCTAGCAGATGTGTTCGCATCTTAGAGATATCGTAGTTTTTTAGTGATGGGTTGTGACCATTGATGAGCGATATTGCAAATGCAATCGCAAAGACTCCACAGTCGGATCCGTTACTTTGCTGTTGGACTTGAGAGAATTTGATACGTTGCCTCTGAATCTGATAGAAAGGAAACAGTCTTCTCAAGTACGTCTCATGGTGCTCATGAAGAGCCTTCCTGTTTGATGAATCGTATATGTAGAGTGATTTACTGTGAAAATAACTACATACCCAGTACCCGTCTAATCCTGTATTACCGCTACGCAGTATTTGCACATGCTTTTCCTTCAATAAAACCGGCTTAATTGTGTCCGGCATTTGAACTCGCCACGTTTTCCGAGGCGAATACGATGAGTATTTTTCGATCAAGTGATTAAAATGATCCATATGTACGCCTGGCGAGATTGAAGTTGACCCCCCCTCTTTGCCATGCGCGTCGAGTTAAATTGGACAAACTTCTGCTGTCGCCGAGACGCCTCGATCGCCGGCGACAAACCTCTTTGCCTACCTAGTTCTCTATAGCCCACTTTTCGCGATCGCTAAGTCGTCTGCTACCGTGGTCCGCTCGCTGCGATCAACCGTTTGACAGCTTTGCATTTGTTGTTGCTTTCGATCGGCAATGCAACGACTTCGACGATTACTATTTATTTACAGTACCGAGGGAAGTAATTTTGAGGAACAATACGAGTTGTTTCTTTTTCTGGGACATGAGCAATGCTCAATACGAGTTATTTCTTCCTCTGGAATATTAAGAATAATACAAAAAATATCGGGCATGAACGGGGAAATGACCTCGAAAAATTTCACGATAACATGTTCGATACATTACATGTGATTTTATGACATGTGAGAACGAAATGTTTTTCGTGGATTATTGACACATTGCAGGTGAATGCCAGGAGTTTAGATAAATCAAATGATAGCGATGCGAAATATACGGGCCAACGAATGTAAATGAAGATTTCGGGTAGATGTGTTGTAGGATATTATCGAAAAAGTCGTGGGCTCTTAACCGTTTGTCCACGTGTCATCCGCGAGATATTTACGCACGACACCAAGAGCCAGCAAACCGCGGTCCGCCCCGAATTTTGGGATTCTGATAAGGAACTTCAGGCGCTGACCACGCTGGAGGCGCAACCACCAACTACGCCTCACCGCGAAGACACCGCCGCGCCAGAGCGCCGGCAACCAGGCACACGATCGTCTTCCCCATTTTCCGAAATTGCGGATAGCGCCGCTGTCTCTAGATTAAGCCCGGATAAGAGGGGAAAAATATGGAGAATTTTGGCGGAGACACGCTGTCTCTAAAAAATTGAACGATCCTTGACCGTATGCCCTTTGAAGATTGGACTAGAATATATGTGCCAATTATGTTAAATTTGAAATGAAACTTGCATCCTGGTTCTATAGTTGGAAAATTCCGGAAAATGTTGAAACAAAATTATGATAAATTTTAACAAAAGTTGACCGTATGCCGAGGTAATGAGAAGAGAGTTAACGAAAAAATAATCCATCGGAAAAAGGTCGGCATACGTGTAGGGTGGTCCCAAAGGGATGTAATGAACCCTTGAAATTGCAGACAATTGTCATACCTTCTTTATGATAGCTGACCGTATGCCTCTAAGAGATCTTTATTATTTATGACGTACCATATACTTATGCCTAACGGCATACCGATCGGCTGGTTCCAAGTGGTTCGTAACCTCTAAAACATGTGTGGAAAAATTTTTATTCTTTTTTATGATCGTTAACTATATGCCATTAGCAAATATGATAAATTGTATTCAATGCTATCATATGTAGCTTCGGCATACAGATCGAGTGGTCCTAAAGTAGTGGCATACGTATCAGAAGATGTAAAAATTTTCAATGACTTTTCGATGATCACTGACCGTATGCCAATAAGTTTATCATTAGACAATACTAAAATGTAATGCATAATGAAAGGGCATACGCTCATCGCGGTCCGTAACATCAAAAATTAAAATTGAAGTTAAATATTAATTTTTGACAATCGCTGACCGTATGCCATTATGTATATTATTAAATAATTGAAAAATTAAATACCCTGCAAAAGGGCATACGGTTTTAGTGGTTCCATACCAAAATTATCAGCTGAAATATCTATTACTCCGAACGAGCATCTCTAGTGTGTATGTGAAGTGATTGTGTATATGTATTAGACGCAACCAAGCTTCGACCAGGTGATCATCGATTCTGCGCAGTAGGTACACACCAAACAGCTGTTATACCGGCAGTAAGATGCTGTACTTGAAATTCGAAAACGACCGTTTGTGTTCATACTGTTTCTAACATGGATGAAGACGCTAGCTCGGAAACCTGTGTTGAAAAAATTTGTTTTGTGTGTAGTGAGAGTTGTGGTACCATCAAATTGTTTACAGAAGATACTCTGAATAAATGCAAATACACGCTGCAGTGCAGAATACATTTCAATTTGAAATATAAAGATTGCAAAATGCCTGAAACAGTTGTTGATGCGAACGTTGGATACCACAGTGCTTGTTATAGTACGTTTAATGCTTTGAAAAGGCATCATAAGATTTTGCCACATTCAGAAGAGTGAGTAAATTTTCATCAATAAAGAAAAAATTATTCTCATTTTTAAAAATGTGTGTTTCAATAAAAATTCAGTTGACATAGACAAAGTTTTGATTGTTGCGTGTGGCTAACGTTTCAAAGCAGTGTCCGCAGCTGAAGGATGTACAGCCTATACAACCTTAATTTGATAAAGTTTAAAGTGTAGATTTTCATATTTCACCAATCAAAATCATTTAGAAAAAATCAGATGATTGTAAGGTGATTGTCTAATGATTATGTGAGATGATTTATGTTGAATGATTATTGTAAATCTTGGTTAATCAATCTTCCGATAGATAATCAGATGACAGATTAATCAACTGACGGTTCATCTGCGTTTTCGACGCGTGACCCTAGTAACACACAACGTTTTAAAAACGTTTTTAAGTCGTTTAAAAAAACACGAAGTAACGTCTTTTCGAAATAGGAAAAAAAACGTCTTATAAACATATTTTAAACTTTAATTTGGTCGCAATTTTTTTTCCCAAATGACCACAGAAGTGCCAAAGTGCAATTGATTCTATACTATCATAAATACTGCAAATCTAAATTTTTGTACATGATGAAATCCAAAAACAACGATAAAAGTGGGCCTTGGTATACAACAAGAAAACGATACGAAGCTGCTTTCTCAACCGTTTGTGAGTATGTTGAAGAAAACGTCATCAAAGAAAAAAACGTAGTTTCGGAGAGGTTCATTCGGGATCTTTTTGAAGAAAGTTTGATGGCGCAATACAAATCGGATGACATCAAACCGATTCTGCATAGCTACCATATTCCAGGTAGGATCAAACGGCGTTTCCCACGATCCATTGGAATCGTAGTTTCCAAGGGGAAAAAGTTATTAATTCCCAAAAATGCAGATTTTCTTTTTCATTTGGAATCGATAAATGAAAAAGATAACTTGAATAAAGTTGCTTCATTTCTTCGTCAGAAGGTGCGTGAAATAAATGCGAAAAAAATAACTAAAGGTGCAAACGTGAAGCAACTTTTAAATGGTGAATGTGAACTTCCGCAACAATTGATTCATTTTTTAACAACTTTATTAGGCGGTTTCAAGGCATCAACACGAAAATCAGATAGAATAAAACGTCTTGCCAATTCAATTGCATCTGATATTGTGTATGGCATTTCAAATGGCAAAATTGTCCCAAGAAAACATATAATTTTAGGAAGTTCGGTGAAAAGTTTAACAAACAGTCACAAATGTCTGAGAATTCTGAATAGGTTAGGTCATACTGCAAGTTACGATGTCATAACCGAGTTGGAAACTGAATGCACTTACACTGCACTTGAAAGATCGGATGTCTGCCCACCTGAAATTTTTTTTTCTAACGATAGATCTACTAAAAGTGCTTTTGACAACTTTGATAGATTCATCGAAACTGATAAAAATAAATGCACTGTCAATAACACTACAGGAATTATCATACAAGACGTCTTAGATGGTGATGATAATAGTTATCAAGGAATAAATGAAGACTGCACAAACGTCACAGTGGAAATGGAGGAATATGATTCTGCCAATTGTAGTGAGAATAGTAGAAAACGTCGGCGAACTTTGGTTGCCATTGTTTCAGAATTAGAGCCGTATTGCAAGAAACCGTTAATCCAAGAAGTTTTATTACCATGGGATTCTCCATTGCGAAATGCGAATCCAAATAATTTAGAATTAGCAAATAAATTAGATTTTTTGTGGCTTCTGTCGAATATATATCGTAAAGATACGCCAAGCTGGGTAGGCTACAATTCCAAAATCGTACACGATGAAACTGTATGCCAACGTATAGCATATTTGCCACCGATTAATCAGTCACCAACTGATAAAAGCGTTGTCCGAGAAACAATGTTCAGAGCTCTAAAAATAGCGACAGAGACCGGTCAAAAATACGGTCAAGTATTTTATGATTTAGCCGTGGCAAGAATAGCATTTCTAATTCAGCAAACGGATAGAGAAGAATTTAGGAATCTATTCATTCATTTAGGCGGTTTCCATGTAGAGATGTCATTCTTCAAAGCAATAGGCACTTTTATAAATGGCTGTGGGCTCACAACAATTATGGTTGAAAGTGAATTGATCAATGGTGGATCAGTCAACTCTTTTTTAGCAGGGAAATTTTTTAACAAGTGCAAAAAATTATACGTAATCGTGGCCCTTGGTCTTCACATGGCAATGTTCGACTTTTTCCTACAAGTGAAAGATATAGAGGTTGATGAAAATGTTAAAAAGTTTATCACAGATTCGGAGCAAATCCCCATAGACATTGGGAATGAAGACGTTACAAACATCATGAAAGAATTCTGTGAATTCGAACAACAAGTTATTGAAGGAAAATACGGGAAAACACGACAATTTTATGCCATATTCATTCGACTGATTAATTATTACCTGCTTTTCGAACGGAGCGTTCGAAGCAACGACTTCGACTTGTATCTCTACACGTTACCGAAATTGACCAATATTTTTTTTGCTATGAACCATATCAACTACGCTAAGTGGTTGCTATGGTATGAAAATTCATTGCTCAACATCGAAAATACACATCCCGGCTTGAAGGAAGAAATTCTTAAAGGATCATTTGGTATGTTTATTCAATAATATTTAGTCGAATTGATCATGTCTATAGATAATTTTCCAATCAATTGATTGAATTTTCAGGAGTTAAATTAACTGAAAAACCATTCTCTAGAAAATGGGTGGATTTAACTATGGAGCAAACGATGAATTCCGATGCTGGTAGAACATTCAATGGTTTTACGTTTTTATTAAATTCTATAAGTGGTCAGCAAAGATGGTGCTTCAACCATGGGATTCGTTGCACACTAATTGCAGCTGTACTTGAGGACTGTGGGTTACAACAAAAGCAAGACGTCACGAATGATTTAAAAAAGTACAGAATCAAGCAATTCCAACAGCAACTCGATTGCTTCTTAAGACATTTGAAAACCAGAATGAACCCCTTCTCGATGAATGTACCAAAGGATTCATTGTTCCAAATTGCAACGGGTGAAAGTGCTCCAGAGCAGGTTGAAAAATTTTCTTTGCATATTGAAGCAAATGGTGAAGCTTTAAGAAAGAAAATGATTGATTCGTGTACATACGATGCAAAAGCTTTCGATTTATTCAAAATGAAGAAGAATAAGATATTAAATTTCGCCTCGTGTACGAAGAAAAAACGATCCAAAGTATCATCGAAAGTTCAGGAATTAAAAGTTCATAGAGATTTATTTGCCAGAGTTTTGGGAATCGCCTTATCATCTACAGAAAAAGTAGATATGGATAAAGTTAGTATATAACAGTGTAATATAATAGTGTAAAAGTATCATCTTGTTGCGATAGGTAGTTTTCTAAAACAGTCGAGGTTGTTTTCTTGAGCTTTGCTCTGGAAATCTTCGAGTGACGTACAAAAAAATCTCGTTACGAGTTGGTATAATATTTTTAAACATTATAATTTCAAAACCTTGTTCAAAATTATCATTATGAGGTTGGAATAATGTAAACATTTTTGTGCGTGTACGCATTATGAAATATATTTTTTATTACAGGTACTTTCATATCCAATATCAGAATTTCCACCTTCACTGTGTCATTCAGATGGAGTTATTCATAAGACCGACAAGTCAGTTCTGTCAAAAATTTTGATTTCTAAGTTGAAAGATCATGGTCAGCCGGAAACACCTGATGCACTGATTGTTGACGGCTTTTTTTTCCTGTACTTATTAACCGAGTTGCCACAACACTTTGGCGATTTGTCATTAAAAATTTTGAAAATTCTTGTTGGCTCTAATGCAAAAAAAATTTTTCTTATTTTCGATGAATATAAGAATAATCCATCGATTAAAGATGTAGAACATTTGCTTCGTGACAATGTTAATCGTGACTACTTCATAACAGGTATAAAAAAATATTTGATAATGTTTTCAAGAATCGTATAAATATTAATCGAATTATTTCAATAGGTCCAGATCAAGTTAGACCAGTCGATTTCAAAGCGGAACTTAGAAACACTTTTTTTAAGAATGCACTAGTTTCGTTTATAATTGAGCATTGGCATTCACCTGATGCGAGTAAATTGATGGGAGATAAGAATATTGTAATTTCTTATAAGAATTGGTATTCTTACTCCGTCAATAATGGTGTTGTTTCTTGCGAAATATTACACCATTTAATGTGTCAAGGCCACGAAGAAGCTGACACGGAAATAGCTTTTGTTGTTGCCAAACTGAAAGCCGGGTAAGAAGTTAACGAGTTTTAATCGATTATGTTATTGAATTATATTCAATATTCAATTTATTTACAGGGAAGGATTGAAGAATATTATTGTCCAGTGCTCAGACACAGACATTCTAATTATTCTGTTAAGTAACTTCGAACAATTCGATAAGGAGTGTACCATATGGTTGTTGTTTGGTACTGGAAACAACCGCCGATACGTAAATGTATCAAAATTGGCTGAAGTTATTGGTACCAAATGTAAAGCTTTAGCTGCATTTCATAGTTTCACGGGTTGTGACTACAATCCATCACTATTTAAGATTGGCAAAAATAAGCCATGGAAAGTTTTTGAGAAAAGTGATGATTACATCAACGCATTCACTATTATAAGCGATGTCAACAGTGAAAACTATGAAACAGCTTTTGATACCATCGAAAAATTCGTTTGTGAAGTTTACTCAACGAAGAAGAATGGTTTAAACAAATTCAAATCCGTGAATGATGCTCGGAGGCATTTGTTTAACCATAACTTCAATATCATCAGCAGTAACGAATCCTTTCAATCCAGAATCACCAACTTTGACCCGAGTATGATACCTCCATGCCATCGAGAACTGTATCAGCAGATTAAAAGAACAGCATACATCAGCAATATGTGGTGCAATTCCACCAAAAGCACCCTTATTGAACTGAGTCCAACAGATTTTGGATGGGCATTAGATGATGAGAATCATTATTGTTTCAATTGGTTTGAAGGAGACCAAATGCCACAGTACGTAGTGGATATTCTTAATTTATCAGATGGTAAGAGAACTTTCATTCGATATAAAATTAAGTATCATACTATGTAGATTTTCACTAATCCTTAAATTTAAAATTTACAGAAATAAATGAGAAAGATGAAATGAATTTTGAAGGTGAACAAACACCGGATGAAAGAGAAGCTACTGTAGCTGCTGAAATTGCTGCAGAAGGAGGTAAAAACTTTTGTAATATAAAATTATAACGAAATACTTTTAATAATCATAAATTAATCATTTTTCAGTTGAGTATGCTGAAGAAGATTGCAGCGAGGAAGAGGTGCAGTCAGATAAAGAGAGCATTTATGAATCAGATATTGAATCATGTTGAAAATGTTCATTCTAGAGTAAAACTAATTTTTTTTATGATACAAATTCATCCAAATTTAATTTTGTTCTGTTGTAGACTATCATTTTTCTTATTACCCTGGCTCACAAAAATATAATCCCCACTGAAAAGATCACCATGATTTCGTCATGTGAATTTGAACCAAGGTTAAATATAAACGAAATCTGACTCTTTGTTGAATAAATTGAATGAATGAGATGTTTAACATATCTACTGAAAGGTACTATACTTATCTTCTCTACTCAGAATCATTTTTTTGGATCTAAGAATTTCTAATAAGCATTAGTTCATTACGATTTCAGTTTGAATTAGAAATCGTGATGAAATCGATCATACTGATCTTTTCAGTACACTCAGAGAAATGCACGATTCGAGTCAAAACGAAATTCCTTCTGTCAAAATCCTTTGGAATCAAAAGTAAATTCGTTTCAACTCACATTGCAGAATTGTCCTGCAAAAAAGTTTTTTTTCAAACCAAAATTATATTTCATTTACTTCAAAATTAGTTTAAATAGCTGTGCAAAGAAGATTTGTTTTTATTTTCCGAAAAATATGTAACTCGTCCTTTTCATTCTAAAGGATTCATATTCACATAAGTAGAAATTCATTCCAGATTTTTTTCAGTCTTCATTTAAAAAGTTTCCTTTTATCACAAGCTGATCTGGAACTAAAACATTTTTTCTTTTGAACGTGTATGAATTCCTTATAGGGTCATATTTAAGAAGATTATTTTTTACTCAGAAGATCTATTCTCTGAGTCTAGGGATATGAGATCAATAAACATCGACAAATAATATTCGAATTTTTGAGGTAACGAACCACTAAAACCGTATGCCCTTTGACAGGGTATTTAATTTTTCAATTATTTAATGATATACATAATGGCATACGGTCAGCGATCGTCGAAAATTAATATACAACTTCAATTTTAATTTTTGAGATTAGGAACCACGGTAATCGTATGCCCTTTCATTATACATTAGATTGTAGTATTGTCTAATGATAAACTTAATGGCATACGGTCAGTGATCATAGAAAAATCATTTCAAATTTTTACAACTTTCATATACATTTCTGAGGTTAGGAACTACGATAACCGTATGCCTTTTTGCAAGTGGTCATTTTATAATGTAAACTTCAATTTTAAGTAGATTTTTTACGGTTAAGATTCATAAAATAGAATAAAAAATTCTCAACACATGTTTTAGAGGTTACGAACCACTTGGAACCAGACGATCGGTATGCCGTTAGGCATACGTATATGGTACGTCATAAATAATAAAAATCTCTTAGAGGCATACGGTCAGCTATCATAAAGAAGGTATGACAATTGTCTGCAATTTCAAGGGTTTATTACATCCCTTTGGGACCACCCTACACGTATGCCGACCTTTTTCCGCTGGATTATTTTTTCGTTAACTCTCTTCTCATTACCTCGGCATACGGTCAACTTTCGTTAAAATTTATCATAATTTTGTTTCAACATTTTCCGGAATTTTCCAACTATAGAACCAGGATGCAAGTTTCATTTCAAATTTAACATAATTGGCACATATATTCTAGTCCAATCTTCAAAGGGCATACGGTCAAGGATCGTTCAATTTTTTATACCGTCGGCTGACGGTCTCTGCCGTAGGCTAGATACCCGCTAGGGGCAACTGTGGAATTTTCGTAACCCGCGTGGGTGATAGTATAGAGAGTGCCTTGTGAACGTGTGTTCGTGAGATTTACGAGAAAATGGACCCGAAGAGGGAAGCTGTCCTTTTCTGTGCGTGGCTGGAGAGTGGTGAGTGCTAATTACTCGGCCCTAATTATTGTCAGTACCCGTTGTGGGCAATCGCCATTTTTATCGATTGCTAGATCACGCCACGAGGCGATTTTACTATCCGAGGTGGGTCTGATATCACCGACCTCCGACGTGGTAGGCCGCAGCCAGTGTTCCCCGAGAAGTGGGAAATTATTGTTGTTATCATTTGATATAGTTTATACAGGCTGTGCATAGCAAATTTGAGTTTCCCCGCAGGGAAGAATTCAAACGTTAGCAAAATTCGCGTTCGTGTAACGGCGCACTGGCCGGTTAACGTTCAGGGGTAGGGGAGAGTGGGGTAATTGAGAACAGCGGGTAATTGGGAACAGCTAAATAACTAATACTTCCCCCCACACTATACCATCGCGCACCATTTCAACGAACGCATCTAGCGCCCCTCGGTGGATACGCAAGAATGAGAGTGAAAGGCCGCACGCGCGCTGTCACGGTAAGTCGAACAATTATTTTTGCATTTCTGTTACAATTTTCGACGTGTGTTATAATTAATGTAAATATCATATTTTTGAGTTCAAAGACACCATATTTCGTTACTATCATGCACGTACTATCTGTTTCAAAACCCCACGTGATTTGAAGTTCACCAAAAATACTGTTGAGTGTAGCGGCCATTTTGATTTATGTTGACTACCTCGGGCAATTGGGAATGGCGTCAGGCGGGTAATTGGGAACGTTCCCAATTACCCCTTACGTTCTTAATTACCCCCACTGCTACTGATTTATTATATAAAAATGTTTTAACGTTTCAAATTGTTTCAGATGCCTCGAAATTACATACGAAAGACTGAACCAAAGTACCAAATTGAAGATCTTCACCATGCAATCGAAGATGTCAAAAACAAAAAGCTCACATTGGGCCAAGCTGCTACCAAATACTCAGTACCAAAAACAACATTATTCAAACAACTAAAACAAAACGAATTCAAGATACCGAAAAAAGGTCGGTACACTGTATTCAATAAAGAACAAGAAGATCAGCTAGAAAAATATATACTTGATTGCTGCAAGTCTTTTTACGGCATAACACCAAATTCATTACGCAGAATTGCTTTTCGTTTTGCTGAAGCTAACAAACTAAAACACAATTTTAACAAAGAAACCCAGCTGGCAGGCAAAGACTGGTACTATGGATTCATGTCTCGACATCCTTCCATCAGCTTACGGATTCCAGAAGCTACTTCACTTAATAGAATAATAGCTTTTAATGCCACCGAAGTGAATCTGTTTTTTGATCATTTAAAAACGATCCAAACAAAACACAATATACCTGGCCATCGTATTTTTAATATTGATGAAACCGGCATCACCACAGTCCAAAAAAATTACAAGATTTTGGCTCCAAAAGGTTTAAAACAAATAGCAAAAGCGACAAGCGGAGAACGCGGTGTCACAACAACAGTAGTTTGTGCTGTCAGCGCTAGTGGCATATATGTACCTTCCATGTTTATCTTCAAAAGAAAGAGAATGAACGAACTGTTAATTAAAGGCTGTAACAGCGACATGATTGCCACGGTTTCTGATTCCGGTTGGATAAATGAGTCCATATTTCTTGACTACTTGCGACACTTCATTTCTTTTGTGAAACCTACCAAAGAAGAACCAGTATTATTAGTACTCGACAATCACGAAAGTCATATCAGTCTGGGAGCATACGAGCTTTTCCGAGAACACAACCTCCAAGTTCTTTCCTTGCCACCCCATGTATCTCACAAAATGCAGCCACTGGATCTTACAATCTTCAGTTCATTAAAGATGGCATACAATAAGGAACTCAATACGAGGTTGGAGAACTTTTCACAAAGGCTTACAACAAAACAGCTTACATCAGCAAGGCTGTCAGTGGATTTAGAGCTGCTGGAATTCATCCTATTGATCCAGACAAATTTGAAGACAGCTTTGAAAATACGGTACTTAATCGATCCCACACCAGTCAGACTCAAGAATGCGATGTTCATGAAACTGTAGCTGAGCAAAATTTAAATGAGTCCGTTAACACTGTCAGCCAAAGACAAACACCAATTTGAAGAAGGCTTTACAAGGAAATGAAAACGAGGAGGTGTTTACTGTATGATGTGCAAGGAAAAGTATGAATCCCCACCGACAGAAGATTGGATCATGTCTCTCTCTGCCGGGGAGACTAGTAAAGGTTACGTGTGTGATATGTGCCACTGAAGAAACTGTAGTTTATTATGAAGATTTAATTGTGTCGTTCATAATTACCCCATACCGTTCCCATTTCCCCCGCGGGATGATCTCAATTACCCCATAGGGTATCGGGTAAAAAGGAACAACAATGTTTTTTGTTTTCGTTCATATTTTTAATAAAACGTTGATTTTGAGGAATTTTGTTGTCACTAATAAGTAGATGGATGAGCAAAGATTATTTTTTGATAAAAGTTGATTATATCTGTGACTTTCTTCTATTATTTTTGAGCATTGGAAGTTAAGTGTTCCCAATTCCCCCACTTTCCCCTACGTGGGCCACGGTCACCCTCGGTATTTTGATGACGGGTGCCTTTGTTATAGTGAGGGGAATAAAATTGACGGCAGAGTCAACCCGCGACTTATTTATCGATTTACTTGTATTTAGCGCTATTTTACTCGTTAGTGTTTTTTTGTTGTATTATAGTCAGCATTTATTTTAGTTTTCAATTTTCCCGCCGTCGAGGAGTATTTTAGATTCTAATAATTTTTTTATTTTTTTTTTTATCGTTTATTGTTGCTCTGGTAGATTTGTTCGGATTCTTTTTATGGGTCTTTTAATTGTGTTCCTAGTTATTTCAATGTATTTTATCATGGCTCCAAGGAAGCGGAGATTTTCTTTTCTTTTTATCAGTAAGTTTTTTTGTTTCTTAATTCGGTTTATTAGTTCGTAAGTGTAAGTTTTTTGTTGTATTTCTATCCGGGGGATTCATCCCAGTGGCGAGGCCGCCTTTACACGGTCCTCAACCACGCATACCCCCGAGGGGTGTTCGTTACCCCGCGTAAAAGTTATCTTGTGTTTCCGTGACAAATAAAAAGTGTGAATTTGTTAAATTGATCCGCTCGAGTCGCTATTACTATCGCCTGTCAATCCTCAGATAATCCCGACCCCTCTTCGCGGTACTGAGCTACCGAGGCACCGCAGGTGCGTATTGTTAGGGACGGCTACGGCCAAAATTCTTGAGCGGCGGGAAACCGCCTTGCGCCCAACTTAGATACGTGGGTGATCACTCTTGCGGCGTTTACCTTCCCCGCACCTGAGTTCTCCGGCAAAGGGCGGGGAACCAAAAGGTAGCGTTACAGTTGTTTGATGCATAATTCTACTCAACGAGTAAGAACAAAATTCTTTGTGGATTATTGATATGTTGCAGATGATAGCCAGAAATCGAGATGAATCAAAGGAGAGCGGTGCGAATCATACGGGCTAAAGACTGGAAATCAACATTCCCGGTAGGTATTATAGAATTTTATTGAGAAATTCATGATAATAACACTTCATCGACAGGGAGTCGATCGGACAATGAAACATCAAAATGGACAGAACATTATCATAATTCATATTCAGATGTAATACTCATATAATTTTTTGTGTTAAATTTATATTCATACATGTCAATCGAGGATGAATCGTAGTCTACAGAATTTCATTGTTGATACAAACAGGAGAAACATTCAAGTGAAGAACAAAGCTTCAAACTGTTAAGTCAGATTGGAGGTGCAGAACAATGTGTGTTGCTTGTACTGATTTTGAGCAGTAACGGAGCATAAATTACAACATTTGGTAAGATTGAATTTGTTGAAAACAGAAAATCGAAAATAGATGACTTGTGAATGTCGGATATACACAATAATCTGCAAATAAAAACTTTAGTATCCTTCAAAAAATAAATATTCATCATTTACTTCTAATGCTTCATAACAAATAATAAACTATACCAGTATTGTGTGAACAGAATATTAATCTCTATAAAGTGACTTTTCTTCAGTCGAATCTACAAGTAAAATATAAAATAAAATAACAAAGTGACTTTTCTCGAGTAAAATCTACGAATAAAAAATGAAATAGATTACAAACTTACTCTACTAGCAATGAATTTACAAATAAAATATGAAATACATTACAAAATGACTCTTCTCGCAATGAATTTACAAATAAAATATGTAATGGAATAACAAAGTGATTTTTCTCGAGTAAAATCTACAAATAATAAACTATAGAACAAATTACAAAATGACTTTTTTTGATTCAATAAAAACATATGACACATAAACATAAATACATACATATAAAGTGATGGAAAATTTTTTTCCTGCAGATCAAAGATGGCTTATTGGATGAGCAATACTAAAACGAATTTATTCATCACTGAAAATAATCTATTCGTTATGATTGATTGACAAACTAGAAAAAAAAGGCCAAAAGCAAAAATACTAATAAAAAAAAGTGTTGTTCGTGTGGGGAGAAGATTGGTACCATAACACTAGGGGAACCCTGAAATTTTTTTCAAATATGTCCAACGATCCCTACACCCGTGACGCAACAAATTTCAAAACATTAAAACATATCAGACCATTTCTATTACGCGACTGCGAAATTCTTAATCCCCTGAAACGTACGCAATATTCTCTAATAACAACAACCCTTGAATTTATATAAAGATGCTTAATGGAGGGAAAAACTTCTGAAAAATGCAATGCTTACTTTTTCTACAAATGATATGAACCGAGATATGAACTAAAAGCTAGGAGGTAGTTGCAGATGTTAAAGAAGACAATAATAAATGATTTAAAGAAATACAAAGGACAAAATGCAGTGAGAAATAGACTCAAAAAACTTGGAACGAATATGAAAGTTATACTATAGAATGTTATACTAGAGAAGAAAGAAAACGGATGTGGACTTCAGAATAAAACTTGGATTTTAATGCCAATTACTTTTGATTATTGAAGGCAATAGTGCAGGGGGAAAGTTAGAGTACTCAGCTCATGTTGATCAATGCCCCACCATTTACACAAGTACTCCATAACGTGGTTGTTGGGTTTAGGCGATTTCTTCCTCATTCAATAATTTGTCCACCAACCATCGTTATCGAGTACAGCATGCATTCGACGGTGCATCGAGCCAACAATTGCCTCAAAGTACTCTGGCTTGGTGCGTAGCTCTTCCCACTTGGCTTCGACTCTACGACTCAAACCAGCTTCCCTTTCCCAGACTACTGGCCTCCAGCCCCGGACCATTTCAGACCAACAGTTTTCTATTGGATTGAGATCCGGGGATTTCGCTGGCCAGTCGAATTGCTGCAGTTCTGTGTGGGCTTCGTACCAGTTCTGCACGATTCTGGCCCTATGCGCTGCGCTATTGTCCTCGACATTACGTATAATTGGCATGTCTTCGCCCGGATACAAAGCTCTTACAGAAGGGAGCAACGCATCTTCCAGAATATCTATGTATTCTTCGGCGTTCATGTTTCGCGATACCTTCACTAATTCCCCTGGACCAGCGGCCGAAATCCACCCCCAATACGCTGCCGTTACACGTCCGCTGTGATGACCCGCTATTACATTTTGGGGATTATACCGTTCTCCATCTTCCCTCCACACATTCAAACGGCCATCTTTGTCGGAGAAAAAAACTTTTTCATCGGTAAAAATTACTTTATTCCAGTCTTCCTCGTCGATCGTCAGTCCTTGCAGTGCGAAGCTGATCCTATCCTCTCGGTGTCCATTCGTCAGATCCATCTTCTCAGCCGCTCTCCTGCACTTCAGCCCTGCCTCCTTCAGTCTCCTCCGCACCAGCCAAAGGCTAGCGGGGATTCCTACAGCAGCACCGACAGATGACGCTGCCTGGGAAGGATCAGCCCTAACTTGTTCTACGATGGTCTGATGATAAAATGATTGATTAAAGGAATCAATAATTGAAAAAACAATAAAAGAAATGAATAATAATGATAAACAAACGGACCTGATCCTCTGCAGGTGTTGTCTTCCGGGCAGCACCATTATTTTTCCTCCCGTCTTGGAGCCCCACTAGCCCACCATCTCTAAATTTTCTGATCCATCTCTTGACTGTCGACTCGCTTAGACCTAATTCAACTACGGGGATAAAATAGTCACAGAAATCGGTTAAATCGATTGATCAGGAAAGAAGCTTTGTCTACTTTTCATGAAGTATTTCACCTGATATAGCTGGAATCGATGCACCTGATTCCCAGAGCCCTATTACTTGTCCCCGCTTTGCCTGATCCACATCCATAATGGAAATTTAGTTTTTTTAGAGGTTTTTTTTAATTTTTTTTCTCCGAAAGAATAAGAATTGCTCTGATAACGCTTTGAAACGATGAAAGAGTAATGAAATCTCGTATTTCAAATGTTTTGCCGATGCGCGGGCACTCGCTTCCCGCGCGTTTGCAATTGTTTTTGAATTCATTCCCGTTATTGGTGGATCACGCGCGCACACTATCGATCTTTGATCGATACACTTCTGACAAACGACCAAATTTGAACGGTGATATTTGTATTCTATTCACCCAATACCGGTATAGTTCATTATTTGTTATTAAGCATTAGGAGTAGATGATAAATATTTATTTATTGAAGGATACTAAAGTTTTTATTTGCAGATTATTGTGTATATCCGACATTCACAAGTCATCTATTTTCGATTTTCTGTTTTCAACAAATTCAATCTTACCAAATGTTGTAATTTATGCTCCGTTACTGCTCAAAATCAGTACAAGCAACACACATTGTTCTGCACCTCCAATCTGACCTAACAGTTTGAAGCTTTGTTTTTCACTTGAATGTTTCTCCTGTTTGTATCAACAATAAAATTCTGTAGACTACGATTCATCCTCGATCGACATGTATGAATATAAATTTGACATAAAAAATTATATGAGTTGTGACGCTACCTTTTGGTTCCCCGCCCTTTGCCGGAGAACTCAGGTGCGGGGAAGGTACACGCCGCAAGAAGGATCACCCCCGTATCTAAGTTGGGCGCCAGGCGGTTTCCCGCCGCTCAAAAATTTCGGCCGTAGCCGTCCCTAACAATATGCACCAGCAGTGCCTCGGTAGCTCAGTACCGCGGAGAGGGGTCGGGATTATCCGAGGATTGACAGGCGATAGTAATAACGACTCGCGCGAATCAATTTAACAACTTCACAATTTTTATTCGTCACAGGAACACAAAATAACTTTTTCGCGGGGTAACGAATACCCCTCGGGGGTTGGACGTGGTGGAGAACCGTGTAAAGGCGGCCTCACCACTGGGAGAAATCCCCCCGGATTAAATGAACAAAATTACACGCAGTAAATAGTAAAGGGGTGATAAATTAATAATAAATAAATTAACAAAAAAAAAGATAAAAGCAAACGCTCAATAGGAGCCACGACAACCTATAACGGAATGAATAAAATAAGGCCTAACAATGATAACAAAAAAAAACGTGAATAATAAAGTGCCACAAAATACAATTAACTAATGGATTCTTATACTATTTGACTCTGCCGTGTACAGGAGAAGCGGTTACTCGAATATTTTCCTCTCTCTTACACAGGCACCCGCAATCAAAATACCGAGGGTGACCGTGACCCACGAACACCTGACCGTTAACCGGCCACTGCGCCGTTACAAGACCGCGAATTCTTCTAACGTTAGAATTTTTCCCTGCGGGGAAACTCAAATTTCTTAGGCACAGCCCGTATAAACTATATCAAACAAATATTCTCAACAATAATTTCCCACTTCCCGGGGAACACTGGCTGCGGCCTACCACGTCGGAGATCGGTGAGGTCAGACCCACCTCGAATAACAAAATCGCCTCGTGGCGTGAACTCGCAATCGACCAAAATGCCGATTGCCCACAACGGGTGCTGACACTAATTAGGGCTGAGTAATTAGGACTCACCACCCTCCAGCCAGGCGCAGAACAAGACGGCCTCGCGTTTGGGGTCCATTTCCCTCTATTCTCTAGCTGCGGCTCACTTCCGCTCTCTCACTAACACACAAACTGCCCACGCCGGTCTTGATAATCTTTAGCGTCCCTAGCGCGGAACTATCCTACGGCAGAGTGACGAGACAGCGTGTCTCCGCCAAAATTCTCCATATTTTCCCCCTCTTATCGGGGCTTAATCTAGAGGCCGCGGCGCTATCCGCAATTTCGGAAAACGGTGGAGACGATCGTGTGCCTGGTTGCCGGCGGTCTGGCGCGGCGGTGTCTTTGCGGTGGTGTGTAGCTGGTGGTCGAGCCTACAGCGTGGTCAGCACCTGCAGTTCCTCATCAGGAGCTCAAAATTCGGGGCGAACCGCGGTTCGCTGGTTCTTGGTGACGGCGGGACTCACATCCGCCGCCGATCTCCCTCGTTGCTGAGTGCCCTCGGCACTCCCCCGCGTCCGTGCAGCCTCCGCTGGTTATCCAGAGATCGGTCTCTCGCTGGGACCTGTCCTCCACATTCCTGGCCCTCGTTGATGGTCCTCGGCCTCGTCCGTCCGTCCGTGGTACATGTCAGAGAAGTGGGGGATCGAAATCAACGAATTACTAAAAAATTCAGGTGGTTGGGTCGGTCACGGTCGCCTCTCGGAGCGTTTTCCTCAGCCTCGAGGCTATTTTCCCGCAGGAAACCTAACTGGCCCTACCTAACTCAGGTCCGCCTACGGTTCAGGACCTCTTGTGACGGCAGATAAAATCTGCAACGTCACAGAGTATTACATCTGAATATGAATTATGATAATGTTCTGTCCATTTTGATGTTTCATTGTCCGATCGACTCCCTGTCGATGAAGTGTTATTATCATGAATTTCTCAATAAAATTCTATAACACCTACCGGGAATGTTGATTTCCAGTCTTTAGCCCGTATGATTCGCACCGCTCTCCTTTGATTCATCTCGATTTCTGGCTATCATCTGCAACATATCAATAATCCACAAAGAATTTTGTTCTTACTCGTTGAGTAGAATTATGCATCAAACAACTTACCGTCAATTCTGCCATAGTATCTCCTGAAATAGTGTCTTGTATATTTCGTAGTGTGGTTGATATTTGAGAAAGGAGAACGACTTATATTGTTCCTTAAACATTGCTCTTGGTGTCGTGCGTAAATATCTCGCGGATGACACCTGGACAAACGGTTAAGAGCCCACGACTTTTTCGATAATATCCTACAACACATCTACCCGAAATCTTCATTTACATTCGTTGGCCCGTATATTTCGCATCGGTATCATTTGATTTATCTAAACTCCTGGCATTCACCTGCAATGTGTCAATAATCCACGGAAAACATTTCGTTCTCACATTTGATAAAATCACATGTAATGTATCGAACATGTTATCGTGAAATTTTTCGAGGTTATTTCCCCGTTGATGCCCGATATTTTTTGTATTATTCTTAATATTCCAGAGGAAGAAATAACTCGTATTGAGCATTGCTCATGTCCCAGAAAAAGAAACAACTCGTATTGTTTCTCAAAATTACTCCTCTCGGTACTGTAAATAAATAGTAATCGTCGAAGTCGTTGCATTGCCGATCGAAAGTAACAACAAATGCAAAGCTGTCAAACGGTTGATCGCAGCGAGCGGACCACGGTAGCAGACGACTTAAGCATCACGGCGAGCCCGCAAAGCGGTTCGTCGCCGGCGACCGAAACTGCTCCGAGTCAGCCCAAATCGCGTGGCCGCTAGGAGGGTTAACTTTAATGTCGCCAAGCGTACGTCAGTCAACCACCCACCAGATGTTATCCCAGTTATTATATCCTTAGATGTAGCATCCAAATTTGGTGTAGGCCGAGACGCGCTCTTACGATTTTGAAGGAATATCGTCCCTCTATTTTTATGAACAGGAGAAACTTGTGTTTCGAGGTAAGTCTTATCATTAACTACCTGATCGTCATCACGATCAGAAACGGGAAGAACATTTACCGATACCGATTCAGTCTGTTTGTTGACTTCTTTTGCTGATTGTTTAGGAACTTCAGCACGTCCTTTTTTCGCGCCGGTTTGCGAATTTTTCCGCAGGTTTTTATTTTGGCTGACCTCATTTGTCAATTGGTTACAAGTTGAGGTGCGATGCCTTTTGGTTTGCGGGGGTGCATTTTCGGCTTAGGAGAATCAACGCCTTTCACTGGAGGAGCGCTATTTATTTCTTCCATGCATGCAAACTGTTCGATTGCATTATGTTTGAATAGTTTCGACAAATGTGCCTGCATGAGGGTTGCGTGATACCTAACCTGGTCAGGTTTTTTTCTATTCACAAGCGAAATAGCTAAAGCAATCGCAAATATTCCACAATCAGACCTATTGGGCTGCCGCTGAACTGTAGGAAATTGTACAGGATTCTGAGAGAAGTTGTAAAAAGGAAACAACGCCCTTAGACATGTTTCGTGGTCCTTATGGAGCACCTTTGAATCCAAATAATCGTATATGAATATCGATTTTGTATCATAGTAACTACAAACCCAGTGTTGCCCTCCGTGCGTGCCACTGTGCAATATTTGAACATGCTTGACAGTAGGCGAAACAGGTTCTATCGTGTCTGGCATCGGTACCCGCCACGTCTCCTGAGGTGCATATTCTGAAAATTTGTTCAGAAGCAATGAGAAATGATCTATATGATTATCGTATAGACATTCGCCAGATTGGATGACATTTGATAACCTGTCATTAACAACTGGTATCCGCATACTGTTCATGATTGCAAGTTAGCTAATCGTATAATTTGTTAAAGTCCTCTATCTCTTAGTATTGCGCTTAAGCAGCAAAGTTGTGTGCAGAGCAACAACTAATCTGATTGCGTAAAGCAGCAGATTATGGCGCTCAGAGCAGCCTTTTTGAAATCGTGAGATTTCTGCAGATAGAGGACGTTCTAACCGAACTAACCTATCTATCCTAACACACCTAATTACTAATAGACCCACACGACCTAGCCTAGCTATTTCCTTACTAATGCAGATGCACTTGTCACAATTAAAATCTGGTGGGTTATACTGCTACAACTGTAACTCTGAAAAGTATAAAAACTTTATTGAAAACAACGTAATCTAAAAGTGCACGCTGCAACCTCAGCTACGAAATTAGATCTGTCATCAAGTCAACCAATATATATTGAATTCCGATAGAGCGGGATCTAATTCCTAACTGAACGCTAAGTGTACCCGCAATCAACTTGTCATTGGTCGGGAAATAGGGAATTTATGCTCAGTGCACAGTGCTGTCACCAAAAATTTCAAACAGCATTGCTTCGTACTCCCGCGCTCCGCTATGTTTGCGAAAGCGGCCACCTACATTTGACGCTTTCGCAAAATTGAAAAAATTCTGTAACCAGTGCGAACAATGAAATTTTATTAAGGATTGTCATCAAAACCTCTGGCAAAAACTGTATGACAATAAGGTAGGAAGAGTCGTTTCTTCGACAGCATTGTTTTTTGCTGTTCTTGGTTGTAGTGGGCTTTTTTCCATTGCTCTTCACTTTTTGTTTAGGGTGAGCTACATTTGTTTTATAATATTACGATGATTATAATTATAATTATTGTTATTATTATAATTACAGAACTTCGTCTTACAAATTACAGTCACTGGAATGACATAACGACACAGGCTGTGCAGCTGATTCCATTTACAGTGGCCTCAAAGATGAGCCTACGAAGAAATTGCACAAAGAAACGTCTCAACACAACATTGTAAGACAGGCAAACTTTCGATGACAGTAATTCGTTTTCAATAAAAAAAAGAATAATTTATAAAACTACTGATGATAATGTACGGACCCTGGTGAGCATTGCTGCATCCTTTCCATTTTTTTCTTCCTCCGTTTTTTAAGACTATTTCTTAGCTCTGATTGTTATCGGTCATAACAGGACTTGCAAAAACTGAAATCAACTGTCGCTAGACTTCGCGATTACTTCACACTGACAGAATAAGCATCAGGTAATGATATATCGATACAAACTGTATAGCTGACTATATCCTGATAAGTTTTATTTTCTCGCCGGATTCGCGGCAGCCTGAAAGTGGATGTCCTTTGATGCAACACGAACCTCACTCTGCTTTTGGGCTCCGTTCGCAATAACGAAACTCGGTAGTGCACCCATTCTTTTGGATGTACTTGGGGCAAAACTCTATCGATTCTCTTTATATATCTAATAAAGGTGCTTCCGTGACTGTTATCTAAGATCCTAGGTAATAGCGGGACAGCAAGTAGCCATCGGTGAAAAATTGATGTTTTCGTGAATCTTCCACCATTTCATTCAGCCACAGCTTTGATCGGCGCGTACGTTTGTAGAGGAGCTCGTATTTTTTGAAGTGCCAGGGAAAGGACTGTCTTCTTTCAAGTAACTTTGTTTGAAGGTGCAGGAACTCTTGGTTAGCTGGTATCGGAACGGGAACCAATTTTTCTGTCGTTATAGGATGGTGTTAGTCATTACGGGTTGGTATAATGGATTGAAAGAGTGATATTACATTGTACTAGAGTCACAAAGAATCGTTGGTCTGGTGGCCAGAACTCGATTAAACTATCAAACTAAGATTCATCTGTAGGAGTTCCACGTTTTGTAAAGTCGTTTACCTTTTAATTCGTTACAGCTCTCATCTCTGAGTAGGATTGCGTGTGGAAAAAAGTTTTTTGTTAATGATGTGCCCGGAGAAAGACTGGTTTTTTTCAGATAACATGGAAGGAAGCTCCGAATTTTTCAGCGTCAATTTGCTTGAAGGTGGTCTTTGGGAAGAAACTTTTGGTCTATAGCAATGGAATAGGTTCTCTAATGCATCCTTCAATATCAGGTTGCTTCTTGGAAACAGAAAGATGTTGGGAATGAATATGATATAGTCAATAAGAAAAAGGGGTAAAAATCTGGTTCAAAAAGTCTTCCGCATATTCAGTCATTCGGAATTTTTGTCAGTGGGTAGGATTGGAGAGGAGCTTTTCGTTCATGACGTCCCGGGAGAAGAACTGAATTCTTTCATGAATTTACGTAGAAAGAGCTGTAGCATTCCTTGATGTCAGTACACCTGTGGGAGTAGGATCCGTTGGTTTGTCGAATTGGAACGGGAATTGCTGCATTCTTCGATATCGGTATGCTTGCGGTGGGACGGAAGGTATTAATTGTGGTGATACAGTGCAGCGGTTATGTCAGGGAGGCATGAATTATGGTTGCCTTACGAGAAACTCCAGCGGGGATCGGGTCTCGTAGACTACTATTTGTAACGACGAGAAGCATCAGCAGGAGACCTCCATGTTGGTGAGTTTTTCTCCCTCTGATTCTGTTACAGGTTTCATAGCCGAGTGGGATTGGAAAGGAGCTCTCAAATTTGTGGCATGCTAGGAGGGGAAACATCCTTTTGTGAAATCCACGTGGTAAGGTTGGTTCGTTTGACGTTGGTTTGCCTGTGGGAATAGGAACCCTCTATTTGTGTCAGTGGAACACAAACTGCTGTATTTTTTAATGTCGATGTGTTTGTGGGATGGGGGAAAATGTTGCTTGTTTTAATTCGATACGGTACTGTATGTACGTTGGAAATGCAAAGCTCATGCTTGTCTCGCACCCATGCTGTCCGCTACTCACGTGATTGCTTCGCGGATTCGACAAACTCAAACACCCTACCTATTGAATGCAATACATCTGTGTTATATGTTGAAAATTCTCACGCAATCACTGCCGGTAACGGTTCCCGATGTTTTGACGAGCTTTCCCCTCATAACCTCGCAAGCAGACACCGAGCTAGCGGGTACACACCCGATGTTTCAACTATCGACAGGGTGAAAAAACGTGTGCGCTGATCGGAAATTTATCTACGATTATAACAAGCCTGCTACTTTTGCGTTACCGCCACCATGATAGACTTGCTGGCGGACATTTTTATCCTGCATGTTTTTATTAAGTTCTGGCAAAGCGGGACTTAATTCCTAACTGCACTCGCTATGAACCACTTGTCATTGGTAGAGGGCACGAGGATTAGGGACTGTACAGCCAGTGCAGAGTGCTAACCTGAAATTCTAAACAATATCGTTTCGTACTACCGCGCTTTGACGTTTTATTTTTGGTAAATTATCGAATAAATAACAAATTTGTTCATTCTTTTTTTTTTTTTTTCATTTCAGTGCGTAAATACAAAGTTCATGGGAGGGCGGCTTCTCGCCCACGTCCCCCTCCTCCTCGTCGGCCACCCCTTCCGCGACCCTAGCCACCCTTGTGATAGGGGTGCCGCAGATTCGCGTATTTGAAAATCATTCGGGCGGCCAGGGCCTCTTGTTGGCGGTAGGCTGCGCCCCTGCCCGTCCGTTCGCCCCTGCGTCTCTGGTTATCGGCTACAAAATATGTAAGCAAATTACCTAAGGATATGATACTATTGAAGAAGAGATACGAATAACATGTGAGATGGAGTAACCGACCAGCTAAAACAATCAGAATCCTTTTGGATAGATCAACTCTAATATTATCTCACATACCGATCTCTGCAGGCACAGGCACCTCCTCTGCCACCAGGGGTGCTTCTGGTACCGCCGGGGGGGCTGCTGGTGCGCCCCCCCCCCCCTCCCCTCCCCTGCTTCTAAGTTCTGTTGTACAGCCTCTGTTGAATTAAAATATTATTTTGCCATAATTATATAATTATCATAAATGGTTAGCCGTCGTTATTAACACACGAATAATTCAAAGTTCGATCACATTCACAGTAACATGAAAGCGTCACACCAAAGTAGGTACTAATTTTTTCTCGAATCCAATCTACCATGAATTAATGCAAGAACAAATGCAGATCGAGTGGATAACAATGAATTCCGACTGTTATACATATAGGGCACTGAATGGATCGTAACAAATGAAATGCATACCTTGGTCAGGGCGCTGTTCGGCTGGATATTGCCGGCCTACATTGACCTCGTGGTCGAGTTGTAGGCCGGCCAAAGCCATGAGCTCGTCGTCCCGCGGCCATGCATTTTGGGGCGGCATATCTTCGTTTGACTGAAAATTAACAATACACCTTAACTTTTCGTCGAATTATCGACCCCAAAGTGATCGGATTTCTTCTGAAAAATAGAAAAATGTACTTACGCTATCGGGACTACGGTCGCGCCTTTCAGCCATTTTTTACTTATGAGTCGTATTCCGCCTTCTCCGTTTCCTCAGCATTCTGTTTGTCGCAAAAGCCGCGCACTTCCGGTCTGCTGGGACACAAACTGTTGCAGTTTGATCTCGATTTTGATCAAACCATAAGATGATGCTCGTTGTGAGATATCTTTTGAATGAAAACGAGTTCTTCTCTATCAGAAAGACATCACCGCGTTCAATAGATATTTTTGCAGAAGACTCAACTGGAATGATGTTGATTATCGGTGCATTTTGTTTAATTCTGCGGGCAGAGGTCGTTTTCTGATTGTTTTAATTTTCATGCTGAAATTCCACCTCTAGATCACATTCATTCTCTGGACAAATTGGTGAATTTGAATTCTCAGTTGCAGACCAATTTGCTTAGTCCACTCGCGCACTTTTCATTTCTCTTGTAAAAATATAGTGATAGGCTGTAGTTTTAAATACACCCTCACTTGGAGTGCATGTGTAGACTCGGCACATATGCTTTCGGAATTCGCAGCCGTTGACTGAAGAATGGGAAGACAGCCAGCCATGGGCAAAAATATGTCCGAGTTTAAGTGGGCTCGAGGGGGCTTTTCGCTGTAGTAGTCTCCCATACTTACCGACCGGACACCTCGTAAAACGGGGCTTGCCTCCGGTTCTGGCGCGTCGGATTCCGTCGGTAGGAACTGCAAGTCCGTTACCGTACGAGTCCGGTCGGTACAAATGGGAGACTACTACAGCGAAAAGCCCCCTCGAGCCCCCATTATGCTAGGACATTCAGAAAAAAGAATAGAATTTACGAGACGTTACAAATGGTAGCGTTCTTTTGAATGTACTTGGCGCGAGACTCTACCGAGTATCTTGGTTCTTCATGTACGCAGTAAATAGGAGATTCGTCGTATGTATTTCGACGTGCGAACCCACAAGTGAAATTAATTTTTTTATAGGGGGGTTCCACGCGAAACCAGACACTTGGAAAAAGTTTTTTTTTGATTTTCTCAATTTTTTGACATGTTTTAGTATCCATCAAAAGACTCTTACTGGTGAAATTCGAAATTTTTTTGCCCACCCGTTCAAAAGATATCGAATTATAACAAAAATCGCACTTTTTGAGGTTTTTTGCCCGTAACTTGATCAGAAATGGTCCAAATTCGACTTTTTTTTTCAAATTCCTCGTCTTGAAACGTACCTTTGATGAAAAATATTTACAATTTTTACAAAACGATTTTATCATGAGATTTTCAATTTTCAACAATGAATTGTCATTTTTAACAAAGTATGTACCGTTCGATTTTTCTCAAAATTTTTTGTAAAAAACTACTGTCCATTTAACGAATATCAAGCCTAGTCCGATGATGGGATCTTGATAGGATGTATTTTTTTTGTTTTAATTTTAATTATTGAATTTTTCATTTCAATTCTAATATTTTTTTGTTTTCTTGTTTTTAATTTTGGACATTAACGGAAAAATATTGGTTATTATTGCTGTTAAAAATTAAAAGTCTGATTCCTATTTAATCAATCTTGTCAATATAATTGATTTATGAAAATCAATCGAATATGACTAAGAGCAAAGTACACAATGAATAAAAATAATTTCAAGAATGGTAAATATCAAAAAGTAAATTTTCAAAATTAGGAAAAAACAGTAATTATCATAATCCCACAATCAACCCGGGCCATTTGTAGAATGGAACAAAAATGTAAATGTAAATCAAACATGTAAATAAAATCGAAGGCTAAATTGCTCGGTTAATTGATAAAAAAAAAGGTTTTTCGAGTGTCCGATTTGGCGTGGACAAAATTATTGATAGTGGCTTCTAAACATAAAAAAATTCTCCCATCAATGTCCAACACTTAAACACAAGAAAAAAATTTTAAAAAAATTAAAATTGAAAATAAAAAAAATGTAAATTAAAAAAAAAACATCCCATGAAGATCCCGTCATCGGACTAGGCTTAAAATTCGTTTAATGGACAGTAGTTTTTTACAAAAAATTTTGAAAAAATCGAACGGTACATACTTTGTTAAAAATGACAATTCATTGTTGAAAATTGAAAATCTCATGATAACATCGTTTTGTAAAAATTGTAAATATTTTTTATCAAAGGTACGTTTCAAGACGAGGATTTGAACAAAAAAAATAAGTTGAATTTGGACCATTTCTGAAAAAGTTAGGGGCAAAACACCGTAAAAAAATGCGATTTTTGTAAGAATTCGATATCTTTTGAAAGGGTGGTCAAAAACATTTCGAATTTCACCAGGAAGAGTCTTTTGATGAACACTAAAACATGTCCAAAATTGAGGAAATCAAAAAAAAAAAAATTTCCAAGTGTCTGGTTTCGCGTGGAACCCCCCATATATATATGTATCAACTGACAACGAGTTTCGAGCGAATGTAAAAGATTTCATAACGAATCTAATTTAGCTCGATCAGACAAAATTTTTGCCCTGCTAACATATCGAAAACGAATGTGATTTTTTAGGGTGGTCCTTTTTAGGGGTATTTTAAAATTTTTTGTGCTGTGAAATTTTCCAAGTCGTTAACGAATACATAAAAAATAATGAAAATACATACGTTGATCGAAAATTTAACGCTCTACAAAAATATGACTTTTCGCCAAATCTACTGTTTCAAAAGTTATTCGAGGTCAAAGTTTAATTCATATAAAATTATCAGTATTGTCAAGTACAGTTACAGAATAAACAGCTGCATAATAAAATATATTACACATTTTTCTCAGGTTAGTAACAATCCTGTTCAACAGCAGTTTATAGTCCAATTAATATCAGAATATAATCAAAATTATTCCGATAGTCGCAAAAGTTCAATTGTTGGAAATTTAAAAATTGATCAATAAAATTGATCAAACTTTATTTGATAATACTTTCATATTATTTTGCCTACTTGAAAAAAAAATATATGCACCGCGAAAATTACAGCTGATGAGAAAAAAAGAACTAATAGCCAGAAAACGAACCAAATTATTTTTCAGAGATGTTATACTTTGTAAAAAAAAATATATGCACCGCGAAAATTACAGCCGATGAGAAAAAAAGAATTAATAGCCAGATAACGAAGTCAGGATTGAAAAAACTACCAAAACTTTTCTTCATGAACCAACGATTTTCTGAACTTTTGGGAGACTTTTCAACATTTTTTGACGGCGCCTAGGTTTCGGGAGTTTCATTTGGGAGTGAAGGAGTACCAATTCTTGCGTGAGAGATGTATGAAAAAACCGATGCCTGTAGTTCAATGTCTCTAAATTTTTATTGGTCGCTCGAAACCTGCGAATGTTCCTATTCCAATAACATATCATTTTCGACACTTGACGGTAATTTTTTGTTGGTTTCCATTGTTCTGTAGCATCTAAAAATCACAAACTTGCTTAAGTTCTCTGCATAAATGGTAAGTATCTTATACAAATCTCTTAGATATTTCATCATATAATTGTCGAAGCTGTAGATATACGACAAATGTCAATTATACGTCAACAGATCGTATTTTGTTAAAATTGAAACGACGATTGTTTGACCAGAAAAAGACCATTGAATTTTCATAAATCATTTGCTGATATAAGCTGATATACATAAGAAATTTGGCAAGTTTTAAATGTTTCGGAACAACACAGCAATGGAAATAACAAATAATTATCCTTTCTGAAAAGTCGTATGTCAATTGAATAGGAAAATTCCAAGGTTTCGGGGAACCACTAAAAATTGAGCAACTGCAGGTTGCGGCAATCATTCGTGTGCGAACTTAACTCCTACCGCCCATCACCCCTCCGCTCCAGTCCCGCCGCGCCAGCAATAAGCTCGGCCATCTAGTCTTCGCGAGTCTCACAAGGCGTTCAGAGATCCACAGCAGTGTGTGCGTTTATTAGAACGAAATCTCACTCGCGAAAGAAAGTAGGCAAAAATTACGGATTAATCAAGTAAGTGAGGGGTTTACACAATAACTAACCGAGGCTTCATAACGAAGGTAACATGTACTACTGACATATCACAGGTATATCGTACATTATTCGTAAGGACTCGCGAAGAAAAATACGAACGCCACTTTCTTTCAAATAATCACATACATTTGATGTTATTACGTGAGCAGGTCAGCCTTCAATAATTTCAATAAACCTGCAACAGCCGCCGCTATGCCTCCCCGTAAGGTGCATAGCCTCAATTGCGCGTATCCGCAGTGTCTTGCGCGCAGTAGAGATGAAATTCCCGGAATTAAATTTCATCGTCTTCCGGCTACAAACCCCGTTCGGCTTTTAACGTGGTTAACAAACAGCGGCTTGGCACACATGGCTGAAGCGTCCCCAGCAGAATTGAGTCGCCTCGCGTTTTGCAGCCAGCATTTCCGACCAATTGATTATGCGAATATAACAAACGGTCGTTGAGGATCCGATGCTGTGCCTATCGTTTACGACGCGCCTTTAATAAGAAATAGACCCGCGGTGCAACCAGCTACCGCCGCTCCGGTCGTTCCAGCGGTTCCGGTAGTCCCCGCCCATGATCTCCCCCATCGAGGAGACGCCTTCATCGAAGATGCGGCCGCGTGGCAATTAGAGAAGAATCGATTGCTCCGCAAGATAAAAATTAGAAACGACGCGATCCGATCTTTAGAACAAGAAAATGCGAATTTGCATCGCGCCGTAAATACAAGTAGGAAGGCACTCGCGCGTCATAAGAAAAAAACCGAGCAGGGCATCGTATCTGACAGTGCGTTGAAAAACGCGCTTCACCGCAAACTTGGAGCAATCCTATACGCGTTCGTCGCGATGCAGTTGTTTCATAAAACAAACACGCCCTATTCGGAGGATGAAAAGAAGGTAACGATGCTCATGCATTACACGTCGCCAAGTTTATACATAAAACTGCGGGATGATTACGGTTTTAATTTACCCTCCCTTTCCGCAATAAAGTCGTGGTTTAGCCAAATCGAGCTTTGGCCAGGTATTTGCCCCAAATTCTACGGCATGATGCAGAGCAAAGTAAGTCTGATGAGCGACAACGAGAAGCAATGCGTGTTGATCTTCGATGAGATCAAGTTAAAGAAAGGCTTAGATTATCACGAAACGCGGCAGAAAATCGAAGGCTTCCAAGACCTCGGTTGTCTCGGCTGTTCAAGCGACATAGCCAATGGTGCGCTTGCCTTTATGGTAAGGGGTCTGATAGAAAGTTGGAAGCAACCGATCGGATATTTCCTGACATCCGGAGTCATCCGACACGACACACTATCGGTCGTACTAGAATCGGTACTTAAGGCTGTTAGTGACACCGGACTAGTAGACCGAGTTGTTGTATGCGATCAGGGCACTAATAACCAGAGCGCGATTTCCAAAAAGACTTCGGTAGAGACACCGTACTTTATGTTTGAGGGTAAAAAAATTTACGCGATATTTGATGTCCCACACATCTTCAAAAATTTTCGTAACCAACTCTTAGGTCACGACATTTCGTTCGCCGATGGGAAGATAGCCAGTTGGAATGACGTACGTGCCTTATGGAACCTTGAGAAAGATAAAGGTACTAGGGCCGCATGCAAGTTGTCGGAAAGACACGTAAATCCGACAAAGTTCCAAAGAATGAATTGCAGATTGGCGTTACAAGTATTTAGTAATCGTGTTGCGGCAGCTATAGGTACTGCAGCCATGTATGGTGAGATCGCTAGTGAAACCGCTACTCACACCGCTGAATTTTTCGTCATCCTGAACAACGCGTTTGATAATCTGAATAGTCGGTGTCCGAACGACATGAATCCAAATCGTTGCGCGTTGTCCGATCTGAGCCCACAAATTCAGAAGAATCTCGAACAGGTACTAGAGCAATCCGCCGCTTGGCGCACAATCACTCCGAAAGGCGAGAAAGTACCTCCTTGCTTCAATGGATTTAGGCAAACTGTAAACGGCATACTAATGCTGTTTCAAGATCTTAAAGCGGAAGGTGTAAAATTCCTTATGACACGCAGGCTTAATCAAGATCCGGTCGAAAATATGTTTTCCATGGTTAGATGTCACGGAGGAACTTATAACGTTAGTCCAACTCCTAAAGTGTTTCGTCTGAATTACCAAAAACTAATCGTTTTGAATTTGATGAAACCCGTGAAATCGGCGAATTGCGAAGACGATGAAGACGACCCGCTTCTCGAAAATGATAATACAGTCATCGTCCCTGAGGCGGTAGGGATATCCGCATCCGCTCGCTCAAACCATACCGATGAGCAAAGCGACGCTGAGGAGGATACACCTCTAGCTGACGTCGTAAAAATCGCTATCGACTGTGACGCCTCACATACTACGGACACGTCCCTTATGGCAAATGCTGTGGAGTTCGTAGCGGGATATATCGCTAAAAAGTCCGTTGAAAACGCGAAAACGCGATGTAACCTGTGCGTAGACGAACTGCTTGAACCCGAAGCAATACTGTGCCGTCCGAGACAGATCTTGACTTATTTTCGGGCATACGAAACCAAAGACGAACGAGAATTCGGACATTTGTGCGTAGCTACAGAGAAATTCTCGTTTATATTTTCCGTCATGAATGCCGTTTTCGATCACATTTATCCGAAAATAAGGAGTCAATATGACATCCAGGACAAAATCTATCTCTACATAGAAGCACCCGTGAATAGCGCTCGCGATGGTGCCTACAGGGGATGGTTCAGCGACGAAACTTGCGGTCGCCATCGACGAGAGCTGGCCCATAACTTTATGCGTGTCAAAATTCACAAAGACGTGAAATGGTTGTCGGAGCACATAAGATTCGAAGTTGCGCAAAGATCTGCAGACAGAACTGAAAAGCCTGTACAAAAACTGACCAACCTACGTGGCGGATAAATGTACATAGGTAATACACAGTTTTGGCGTTGATTTCGAACGGTCGCAGTTTCGCATCTCCTTCGGGGGGTGAACGGGCTGAACGACGAAAAAGTTCGCAACGTTTCGGCGTTGATTTCGAACGGTCGCAGTTCCGCATCTCCTTCGGGGGGTGAACGGGCTGAACGACGAAAAAGTTCGCAACGTTTCGGCGTTGATTTCGAACGGTCGCAGTTCCGCATCTCCTTCGGGGGGTGAACGAGCTGAACGACGAAAAAGTTCGCAACGTTTCGGCGTTGATTTCGAACGGTCGCAGTTCCGCATCTCCTTCGGGGGGTGAACGGGCTGAACGACGAAAAAAAATATGGGAGACAATGTCAATCAGCCTCCTCGTGGCGTCTCCTGGAAATGCTCATACTGTTACATACGTATTATACGTATGTTCGGTATATCGAGTAGCTAATAATTGACGATTACGGATTCCCCCCCCCCCCCCCCCCCCCCCCCCACCCAGCAAGCATCACTTCACTATATTTCTTCATCTTTACCCTTCCCGTTTGTGTTATCTACCCCTCTTCACACTTTTCCGATTACATTTCTTCCGCCCAGATCGTAGTGCTTATTTTCCACACTCATTTCCGTATATCCCGCGTGCTTCCTTGCCTCGATCGATTCGCCATCATTGTTTTCTTGTCCTTTATTCCTCCTATTACTTTTCGAATCCATTCTTTATCTATCTTCTTGTTCACCCTCGTGCCTTATATACCCGCGTTACGCTACCCATACTTTATATTCGCCTGCTTGGACCTCTCCGCTTTTTATCCTCTTATCAGCCGCTTATTCTCCTTCTTCTTTTTCTGTTCATACATCTTACTGCATAATAAAAAAACAGTATCGTGTCTATGGGTGCAACTCAAATTGTGAGTCAGGCAGAGGGTTTGCGGTTACTTCACTATTACGCAGCCTATAACATTTCCACAAAAAACAAACCGAAAAATATCTTTTAGGCAATTTGAAGTTTTGTAATCTTTTATATCAGCATCCATATATAATCCACAAATAAAAATCTCTGACTATTTTTTGAGTTTGAAAGTATGATCTCACCCCTCCAAATTCATTTAATTAATACACCCCAAAAATATGCTTTAGGTATTCTAACATTTTTATAGCATGTTTCATAATTGATATTGATAATACGTGGTTATCACCAGACGAATTGAACGGTTTTTAATAACTCCCTGACGCGAATGAAGATTTCAAATGATTTCCACAAAAAATCTTATGCTCATCCATAAGTGCGAGAGAGATAGTTTATCGGGACCTGCGGGCAGCTGACGCATTATGTAATAAATAAATAACAAAAAAAAAAAAAAAAAAAAAAAACAGAAAAGAACAATGCGTCGAAGAACCGAATAGAATGTGAATCAAAAATATTGAGAGAAAGAATTTAAAAAAAAAATTTTCTTTTATTACATATCGATTTTTCATTCATTTACTACTTTGCGGTTATATACTTAATACGTGAGCGACACATCAAGTGGTCGGCAGCCGAGCGGGCAAGCGTACGGTTAGCTATGAGCGTGGTCACCAGTTCGAATCTTGTCATAAATTTTTTTTTTTTTTTCAATCGCGCGTAATTGTAACAACAAATTTATGATAAATATGCGAATAATTAATATTGAACGATTCATTTATTATTTTTATAATCTTCATCCTGAAAAATTGGATTTTTGTTTACAATTTTTGCAAAGGCTTTCCCACTGTAATAATACTTCTGCAGGTACGTTCCGAATAACATATTAAATAAATGACGATATTTAATTGAAAATTTTTGTGTATACTTTTCTCATGCCCAAACTCCTTTGTGCATTCTTTTTTCTAATTTTCAGGATAAAGATTATAACAATAACAAGTGAATCGTTAAATATTACGGATTTTTTGGCATATTCATAATACATTTGTTATTACAATTACGCACGACCGAAAAAAAAAAGTATCAGCGGAGGGATTCGAACCGCCGATCACGCGCGCATAGGAAACCGAGCGCTTGCCCGCTCGGCTGCCGGCTGGTTGTTATGAATTTAAAGTACTTTAGGATATGTTCTCTGTAAACTTTCTAACACCATTTTCTCGAAAACGATTGAGTATTGCGTTTTCTTATTCATGTATGTTAACATCCTAGATACGCTCTACACATCCTGTGATTGTAATTGAAATCGGTTGGTACCACCTCGTGGGTTCTTGCTGTCAGTGACGTCACTTGGGAGATCCATGGGAGTAATTAACTATGAAAAATAAGTGTCGCCAAGCAGTAATAACAAATTTATCAATTATTGAAGTTGGTTCAATTCAACTGATCCTAGTTGATTCTGACGTATAATCATGTAAACACAAAATACACCGCGAGCGCACCCGGCTATTTATTGCACCTAATGGTCTTTGCTACTCGACCACTACCCAATTGTACGTATAAAAAACCTTATATCCCGGGCCCCACGATCGTATTAAGGGCTGACGGTTTTCTAATATAATTCTATATGAACAATTTGGTTCATTTTGTATACAGTACCCGCCATAAGTTCGGGATCACTTCGCATATGTCGTTCCAGACAAAAAGTTTGATATCTCGGCCAAAAAAAGGCGTAGATGAATGATTCAGGTGACATTCGAAAGTAAAAAGGAGCAGCTTCATCATGCTTTTTGTAAAAATTTGCTAAGATTTTTTTTGCACTTACCAGATGACGTTAAACATGGTTGTTTTTTGCAATTTTTTACTTTTATAAAGTCACGTACAATTTTCTGGGAAATGAGGATAAAAATTTATTTCTAACAGGACTTGAAAGGGGGAAGATCAGGCTTTAATTTAATTGTTTTAAAAAAAAATTGCGATTTTTTTTTGCCAAGTTATTCAACTTTTTGTACGGAAATACCGTTTTTCGAAAATGCGTCGTACACTCAGAGAAACGTTTTGTTGAAATGACAAAAAACTGGTTAGACCAACAAAAAAATTTGTTTAATAATTAAACAACAAAATTTTTTGTTATGTTTGCCAAATAAAATTGTTGTACCATTTAGTAGAAATAACCTACTCGGTTTGTGCGCCCAACCATACATTGAAGTAATTTCAACCAAATCCGTGTAACCAAATCATTTTGGCAATTAAATAGAAGGTACCACGAAAAAAACTTTTTGTCGTTGGAACAAAACTATTCGTTTGTATCGAAGGTGGATTTTGTTCAGAATATGTAATGCGATTTTGCTGACACCACAAAATGAAATACAAAATGAATATTTGGTGTGTGTACAGAACAAAACTTGGTTCGGAACTAATGAAGGCATTATTATATAATATTATATGTATATAATATTTATTATATTCAATACATACATACACAAAGTACATACATACTCAAGGGAGGTTCAAAATCACATACTTTTCACCAGAGGCATGGTTATGTATGTGAGAAGTTACATAATTATTCAAGGAATCATACGAGTAACACGAATATACATTCGTCGATTCGACAATATATGCTTGGAGATGTGCATTAAAAGCTATAGTCTTTAAAGCACAGACGATGAAAAAGATTTTTTTATTATCATCAAGGCAAATCACTTTTATAACGGCGAAAAGGGGTAGACAATCATCGCATCCTACGTTGAGAACCATATTTGGTTTATAGATGATACCTTTCACTTTCAACCACGATACGGTACGGTATGAATCTGGAAACAGCTGACTGAATCTTATAAAATGAACATCATTCTTTACCTTTCGAGTGGTATCTAAGCCAAATAATGTCAGATGTTCCAGACCAATATTATTTAGGAATCTTTTGCACACCTGCAGTTGATGCTTGACTGCCAAAGTATAAGGCAAGTTAATACGAGAACATGAAATATGCGCTGCGATTTTCGATGGTTTGTGCTTTGCCTCGAATCTCATACACCAAATATTAATCAGTGGTCCAAGTGAACGCATCAAGCGAGGATAGTGCAACATGAAATGATGCTTAGGTTTCAACGTTTCTCCAAATAAGCGTATCCACATTTCATGATGTTCTTTTATTAATACCTGCAAGTGTGTTGAGTCATCGAAGGTACATTCACGTGAAATAAGGATATCAACTATTTGGCGCAAAGAAATGTAAAACGTCCAGTAATCATTATCTTCTGGAACCATATCACCTATTATAAGACCGAAGTATTTGGTAAATGACATGCTTTCTGAGGCGGACATTCCTAATCGGCCCAACTTTAACTTTTCTTTTTTCAGGAAAGGCGGTCTATTACCCGAGTCTGTAGGACCAAAGTCGAATCCCCCAATTCGTTTGTTTAGTTGATCGAGTGTGAATATTTTCAATTCATCCACAAAATGCAAAATGATCCGAGAAATATCATATGGACACGCGCCTTAAAAAATATCATGCATTATGTCAAATGCAAAGTTTTCAACTGCATGAAATGAAATTAATTCATTGAAAATACAATTTTCCGCAATACCGGTTTTGCTCACGTCATCTGAGTCAATATCTATATTATAATTTTCTACAGTTCTTAATAAATTGACGTCTTCATTGGTTTGGCCTTTCAGTATTTGCCGAGACACCTTACAAACCCTGCAAGGGTGATTAGCAGAGAAACTCTGAACAAAGCCGCACATTTCATGCACACCCAAATTGTCTCCGATAATTAAAACGCAAGCAATGTAAACATTTACTCCATTCCAAGTATAAATTGGATTTTGTTCCATGTCTTTTAACTCATTTAATAGGGGCTGAAATGTAGCTTCGTTTCCGAATTCCTGTCTATCGGTATTACAAAATAAAAGTGACAGAAAAATATTTTGGAGCTTCGATTGAAATTCCATTGGTATGCATGGTAGAGAAAAGTAGACAGTCCCCAGTTTGTGTGTTCCTGCATGACCCCCTAATGGGTTATTGGTTTCAAATTCATCAAAATATATAATCAATGGCAATATTAACTTTCCGGGAAACCGACGCGTTACATTTTGAAATAGCTCTGCTTGGACTAAATTCGTAATCGTACTAGATTGTTGTGATAAACTATTCATATAGTCTAGAATTGTCTGCAACACGAAGGGCATGTCAAATAATTTTTTTAATACACGTTTGATAGATATAAATTGGCCTACAACATTGACTGGCGTCATTGTAAATATTCCATTCACTTTTTTACTTTCCAGAGTAACACCGATCACGTAAGAGAGGGGTTCTATGTAACAACCACTATTTTTGAAATGCTGCATCCTTCGATAATCTGATTTTATGTCTGAGAAAGGTGTTGCACATGTAACGAAAGCTTGTTCGATTTCTTCTTTTTCTTCTTCATCCAAATTTAGTTTTTTTAATTTCGTCATGACTCTAGTTTTAAGTTCCTGGACAAGACTATCGCTAATGAATTCTGCAGTCATGTCGACCACGGTTTGAATTTGACGACGCGTTAGAGAACTATCGCTATATAATTCTAAAACAAAGGACGCGGCCGATATTTTAACTCGATTATTGAGATCAATAATTGAGCCTCCCGAAATCGGAGATCCAGAATTTTGATTTTGAGTACCTGGATCAGAATCAGTAGCTTGTCCAAGCTGAATAGATAAGTCGAGTGATTTTGAATGTGGGACACTACCTTCCGCATCGGTATTATTTTGCAGGCAGAGGTTTTCTCCCTCCTCATCTATTTGGTTTAAGCCATTATGCTTTTTGAATAGATGCTGTCTAAATTCGTAGATACTTTGGAATTCACGAATGCAACCACTTTGCTTGCACTCAAAACGACTATGTGTACCAAATCTATGTTGTAGTTTTAAATGACTTATGAGTGTTTGAACGTCCGGGTAAGAAGACCTACATGCAAAGCAGGAGAACATCATGAAACTGACCGATTTGAATCCAAGAAGTTACCACAATTGTAGAGAAAAAAACTGACCAACGTCTCTATAAAACTATCCGTATTATACTGGACCACTGATTAATAGATAATAGATGGCGAATGCATAACATAAAACATTTATTGGAGTAAAATAAAAAAAATGACTTTTACAAGAGGAACTATAAGTTTGTCTATAAACAAAAGAAATGTGGATATCCGAAAACTTATATAAAAAAGAACTTAATTAACTATAAAGCCTATATCATAAACGTAAAAATTGTACTTCAGTCAAATCAGTGTGCTCTACACACTGCAAAATATTGTCATGCTCAGTTACAAAGAAACTTGACCTAGTAGTAGTTATAGAACATTAATTATATGGATAGTTGCTCACAGTCTGACTAATAATACTTACGATCTTATTCTTTACTGAGTTTTCCACAAAGGATCATGACGGACTTGGTTTTTTTATCCCATTTGGTTATTCGTTTGTATATAAACGTTTGGAGGAACAGCCAAACCTGTTCAGATTGTACCGGATATTTCGCATTTAATACCTGAAACGCTTTGTAGCAGATGTCTACAGCCTTTAATGGACTCTCCACCCTGTACAGCGTTTCGTCAATGTTTATATAAGATTCGTCAATTGCAGACAAATGAGAACCAACAACAATGATGTATGGTTGCAGTGGTAGCATCAGTTTTCTCATTTTCTCTCGCTGCCGGTCTCGTGCTATTTCTACGTCTCCCGGAATCTAATACAATAAGAAAAACCCAGCAATCAAAGTTCAAACCACGTTCGAATGGTAGAAATGACATGGCAACCATAAGTAACAAAAAGCATATGTCTCACCTTTACATGTAAGATGAATCCATCAATGGATTCCGCGATAGTCGGCTTCCACACGTTTTTTACCGTACGTATGACTCCTGCTGGTGGACAAATGACAGGTAAAAGTGTAAACAGCGTCGCATCTCTAGAATCTGCAAATAAAAGAAATCAATGTTGTTCTCAAGTTTGACTGTCATATGCAAGCTGCTGAGAAAAACCTACCTGATGTACTCTCGCTGTTTTTGAGGTCATCTAATAGAGCAGAATAGTTTTTGTCTTTGATGTCCAGTTGCATCAATTTCTCCAGTTTTTCAGAAAGTGTAGGCCATCCAGAATACAAACTCATGCCATCGTTATATGTTTCGTTGTAGTCATATTCCAACTGCAAAAGTTCCACATAATTCATATCCATTTCATAGATTAAAACAACGTTTATGTTGCATATTGGAGGGTTGTGACAGAGAACATGCGTGAAAGTATGAAATATGTTACTGTTACCAATGTGTAACCTAACGGTTGTTTTAGAACTGGCCATGATTCAAATATCGTGTCAACATTTCCTGTTGATTCTTGGAGATTTGATTGTCTTAATGCCTGTGAAGCTTTCCAGTGATCGACAACTGATGGCCATGGTATTGAGTTGTGTCGTAACCAATCATGATGTACCGTACAAGCACGTTTACCTTGTAGAAAAATTTAAGAAAGCTTTTATGATTACACATGTACACTATAGAGTGCTCCTCAAAATGGTGGTTTTTGAAAAAAAAATTTCCTGTAATTAGAACCGTTTCAGAAGGTTGGTCTAAAAAATGTTTAAAAATCAAAATTTTAAGGACCACTCTAATGTACACCTGTAAATCACACGACTCACTTTCTTCGTCGAATACGTCGGATTTGTCCTGCGTCACCTCGATCTTCCGTTTTCGACTTGGATTGAGCCCAACCTTTCGTATTTGCCGTAATCTATTTCGATAAGCATCCACGAGTTTCCCTTTAGAGATTTTCTGCTGAGGTCCTTCCGCTAATGGACCGACGTAATACACCTCTTTGATTTCATTCGGGAATAACTTGACGATTTTTTGTGCTAACACTTCGAATTGATGATTTTTGAACTGAATACTGGAAGTAAGAAGAAACATGTGAATCCTGGCTAAAAGGGACTCACAAGCTACCTGACAGAAGATGTATAGCTATCAAGTAACGGCGTTCTTACGGTTGGTTCAGGATATCAACTTTCGTAAGCAATGATGTTATTATCACATCTACGAGTTTTCTCCGCGTCGCAGGATCGAAATCGTTACGTATTTCATACGTGCTGATGACTACTTTGCCAATAATTGTCTCGTTTAAAAGTGCTTTTAAATCCTAAAAAGAGATTATATGTGAATTAGCTATTGCAAAATTTTGTTAATGGGATGGAGCAAACGTTAAATATTCATGATCTATTTCTTCAACCAAATGGCTGCTTCTATATCCTTGCAAAAATTCGACCAAACACATCAAATTTCGAATTACCAAAGAGTGTAACGAGCAGTCATGCAATATTTTGCTGCTGTGGTTCAGAATCCCTTCTGAGGTTCCAGGATATGTGACCTCATCAACTTTTGGTTTTACTGTTTCTGAATTATCACAAATATTTTCAAGAGTGTGCTGCTCGATTAGGTTTTCTTTATTTTGCTCGTGATCTGTTGCAAAGTTCGGTAGGTCTATTATATTTTGAAAGCTCTCCAGTCCCGTTATTTGTCTTTCCATGTATGAAATATTTTGATCAGTGGTTAAAATAATTGGAATATTCTCCGTTTCATGTACTTCCTTTGAGAAAAAAATAAGCGTTGATACATTATATACTGATTACCAATATTTTTACATGTTTCTAACATACTTCTACAGGGCGATTCACGCCCTGATGAAGGTCTAATTTGAGAGGAGTTTTAGTTAGCTGAGGCTCCACCTTCATCTAGTCTTGTTAGTTATCCTCAAAATTCCTACTAACCCCTTTCTACTCTCGCCCTGATCATATTTGTGTAGATCCTTTTCTCTCCCTCAGCATTATAACAATACATTATTGTATGACTGAACTGACTATACTGACTATCAGCTGATTACAATAATATATAAATATTCTCATGTCGTGCTATCTAATCGCTAATTGGCATCTGCAATTCTAAGGATAATAGGTAAGAATGGATAAAAGTTGAGCTTTAGCCTACTGAAGCTACTACCAAATCAGCTCTTTGAGGCGACTTACTCGATGTAGGCAATAAGATTTTCCAATGGAAATCGTTCAAATATGTAATCGGAAAAATTGGAAATTAATAGATGATACCTTCACAGAAAAGAACTATTCAAAATTGATAAGGAACAACTGCAATGAATAAAAGCTATGTGACAGCACCAGTAGATGACATTAAAATTATGACGATTATATAACAATTTACGTGATCACTTCTAATTATAAGATTCGTGAATTTTGATTTTTTAAATAATGAACTCGATCACCATAGATTCAGCACTTGGATATAGTATATGCATACCACCGCGTATTTACAATTATCGTATTATAAATCAAGTCATACCTCAATGCTTGACAAATCTACGGATATAGTATCGGCTTGAGAATCTGAAGTCGTTGTGGAAAAAACATCCAAAGTGCTCATCATAATTGATTGATAGGTTTTCAGAGCTTTCCGAAATTTTGCCCTTGGACCGATTTTTGGTACTAGCTGATCGACCTCTTTGCAATCAGGGGGAAGGCTTAACAGCGCCTCATGATCAATACACTCAGCTACATAAAATACCAAAGCAATCAAAATAAATTCTGAGTTCCTATTCATATATCAATTTGAAATACAAAATTATTATAATAATAACAGTAAAAACAAAATTTCCTGGAAGTATCCCGACTTTCTAATCGCATGTTTTCAAATCTCTGGTGGTTTGTTCTTCACAAGAATTAAGAATTTTTCAATCTATCGATTTTTAACGCTTCTAATAATTAAAATAACCGTGACTTCTACCAATAAATCGGCCCAATTTTTTTTTCGATCACGATTAACCGTAAGTTGTCTTTGCAATTCAACATAAATAGAAATCGATAGTCCATAGAAGTGTCCTTTTTTTTAAATTATTACATTTTCCAAAAAAATTCAGTCTACTTTGTTTTTGATAGTTCACCGAAAACTTCATGATTGGAAAGTTTTCGAAATATTAGTCACCAAAAAGATGAATGTGCGAAAAAGTAATGAGATAGGAATATCAATAACATAATCGAAATTACAAAGCGCAGTGATACAAGTCTATTAATTTTTGTTAGAAAGCACCACAAAAGATTAGGCCAATTTAAAACGGTGCAGGGGTTTTAAACGTGTGAATCTTGCGAAAAGCTTCACAAACATATACTAAAGTTGTGTCATCATCCCGCATTATCCTATTGTTATTGCGATCAAATGTCTGGTTAACTGAACAAAATAGTTTTGTGGGGCGCACCAAATGATTTGGTTAGGAAAACCAAACGAGAGAAGAAAGCGTTACATGGCATCACATGGATCCAGCTTGACAAAGTTAGAAATTTTTCGTAGAATGAATAATAAAAATCATGAACAGACTGTGGCAAACAAACTACATGCCTGAAATGGACGATGATAAGTAAAAACGTCCCAACCATCAAAAAAATGTTTTTTTAAACTATTGGAAAAATTTGAAGCGCGTCCCGAATGATAAAAATTTATTATTTGCACGATTTTTTCAAAATTATTGGTTGCGACGTGATTACTCATTGCCGATCAAATATCAGTATTTTCAGATGCGTGTGTGTGCCCAGGTAATTGAAAAATCTAAGACTAACGATAAGCAGTTAGGTCATTAAATATTTATTATATGAGTCAGGAAAACTTTACTTACCTCGAAATGTCTCAATTACATCCGGAAATCCCCAAGAAGTTAATAGATCCCTTGTTGTTTGATCCATAATATCACACTTATCACACAATATTGTTAACACAATGATCGCGGAGTAACTTGCACGCGGCGTTCTCGAGACTGCATGCGTTCAGCGTTGGAGCGTCGAACTGGCTTGCATCATGCGCAATTTGCAGGTTTAGACTTGCAGCATAGCATTTCTTTGGTATCGTTTACCTAAATATTTTGTTGTTCTTTCGTTAATTACCAATCAGACAAAATTTTTTTGTTGTGAACGCAAAATTTGTGGAACAAAATTATTTAGCAAGTCTAACACTACGATTCGTGGTAATTATGTTAGGCCGACAATATATTTCGTTGTCACAACTAGAAATGTGCAACAAAACCATTTTGTTGATGGAATAAAATTATTTCTCTGAGTGTAACTTGAGAAATTCAGGGTTAAGAACAAAATGTCATGAACAAAAAAAGTTGCGTTTTTCAATTTTAAAGTCGTCGGAATTTTCTCGGAATTTCTTCAGAAATTTTTTTATTCTGTTGTTTTTTTGTTTTGTTGTTTTGTCATCAAGGAATTGATTTTCAGTGAGTACTTGTTTTGTGTTGTTAAGTAATGACTGTTAATCATTCATTCATTCGTTCAATAAAAATGATGCTTAATACTCGTGTCCTTTTCAATTAATATCTAGTAGCCCGTTGAGTAGTAAAATGATAGAACTATATCCGCCAAACTACGGTTGAAAATAAAGTTTCTCAAGAAATTCCGAAAAAATTCTGACGACTTAAAAATTGAACAACGCAACTTTTTTTGTTCTTGACATTTTGTTCTTCACCCTGAATTTCTCAAGTTACAATGCATTTTCGAAAAACGGTATTTCCGTACAAAAAGTTGAATAACTTTGCGAAAAAAAATCGCAATTTTTTTTTAAAACAAGCAAATTAAAGCCTGATCTTCTCCCTTTCAAGTCCTGTTAGAAATAAATTTTTATCCTCATTTCCCAGAAAATTACACGCGACTTTATAAAAGTTTGAAAACCGCATGAACAAGCATGTTTAACGTCATCTGGTAAGTGCAAAAAAAATCGTAGCAAATTTTTACGAAAAGCATGACGAAGCTGCTTCTTTTTACTTTCGAATGCCACCTGAATCACTCATCTACGCCTTTTTTTGGCCGAGATATCAAACTTTTTGTCTGGAACGACATATGCGAAGTGATCCCAAACTTATGGCGGGTACTGTATGTCAACGGCGTATATTGAGGGCATATCATCTTAAATTTAATTATTTACAACTCTTCCATTAGTACTTTGCGACTGCGCTTATTTTTCATAGTTGATTACTCATATTGCCTTCTTAAGTGACGTCTCCAAATTTGACGCCATTGGGAACTCGTGCCCCTATTCTGTATAATTACCAATAAATCGTCAAATAAACAATCGAAAAATAAACAATTGCAATGGAAAAAAATTCTGTAGTGTCAATATTACCCTATACTTATCAACTTTTGAGGCTAATCTCGTACGAATTTTGAATAACAAATATCTCGATAACTTTTGCAATTAAATTTATTTACCTCCGACACGAAAATCTAACTACTGAGTACTGCCCATTTAAAAAAATTAAAAAAATATCTGAGACCTGACTGTTTCGCTTCACGTGGAAAAGCCCGCGTGTACACTGAGAAAAAAATTTCGTTGAGCCAAGCACGCTGATCTAGTTGATGACAATTTAGTCGGGCCAAACAATTTTTCGCACAAATAAATAAACTGTAGTTGATAGAACAAATTCTGGAGGATTAAATCAATTGTCTGATTTGTTTGATAGATCTAGTTAATTTCACTCCATATTCAATTGTAACGAGTACCAAGTGGTTGTTTCCATTAGGATTATTCATTTGAAACAATTTCGTGGGACGTTTGAAAGTTTGAATTGGTTTAACCAAATGTACTGCTTCGCCAAATTGGTAAATTTGTCAAGTAAAAAAGATTTCAGGTGTTCCAAACGATTAGGGAATGAATTAAACGAAACAAATGACTTGTCCGAATCAATTTGATAAACGTTTGGCTGAATCTAGTACTTGTTTCCAATGCAACGAATGATGCTATTGACTGGAAATTGCCCTTTTTCGAAGAAGGCGGTTGGTTTGACCGGATATTTCTTTGGTTCGAACGCATCGCGTTTTGCGCCGAGCCACTGACACCGTTGACTCGATTCCCCGTTTTCCGAAGTACGCGGTTGATTCAACTGGGTATGTCTTCGGCTCGAACGTATCGCGTTTTGCGCCGAGCCACTGACACCGTTGACTCGATTCCCCGTTTTCCGAAGTACGCGGTTGATTCAACTGGGTATGTCTTCGGCTCGAACGTATCGCGTTTTGCGCCGAGCCACTGACACCGTTGACTCGATTCCCCGTTTTCCGAAGTACGCGGTTGATTCAACTGGGTATGTCTTCGGCTCGAACGTATCGCGTTTTGCGCCGAGCCACTGACACCGTTGACTCGATTCCCCGTTTTCCGAAGTACGCGGTTGATTCAACTGGGTATGTCTTCGGCTCGAACGTATCGCGTTTTGCGCCGAACCACTGACACCGTTGACTCGATTCCCCGTTTTCCGAAGTACGCGGTTGATTCAACTGGGTATTTTTCCGGTTCGATCGAATTGTGTTTATTTTTATTTTTCTTTGTTTATGTTTTTTTCAGAGAGTCACTTTATTGATTTGTCGTTGTTTTTACGAGAACTCTGTCTCTGAGCATAACACTCATAATAGATATGCTTTGCTATCTTTCTCCCTCCTTCCCTTTCTCTCTCTCTCTTCCTCTCTTTTATTGGGCAGATTTATTTAATTGTTGTACACATTTTAGTTCTTTTTTATGATGAGTAAATTTCTAAATCCGATGTAGCTTCATTTTTGCGGTGTTTCTCGTGTGTTATCTTTAGTTTTCGCTTTTTTTGTATTTTTTCCCCGTGGCCCTTAGGAAGCAGTGGCTTCAGGGTTAATAAACTGATCTCTACTCTTTACTCACTACTCTCCCCCTCCTGCCCTCCTTCTCACTCGTTTTTGTATGCACAACAGAACATTCTTGATTATGTACTATACTTTGGCGATAATTGGGAATACATGAAGGTCATGAGATTTCGAATAACACATTTTTACTATTAGATATTGCCTAACGTTGCAAAGCAAAATAAAAAATAAAGTTAATAAAAATAATAATAATCACAACTATAAAAACAGAATGGAAAACAAATAGAAATTCATTGAGTAATCATACCACCAACGAGACAAGCGTTACATTTAGTTTCAAAAAGTCACACATTGTTGCAAAGCCCAACATATGCGATTCAGAGAACATGGCCTCTAGATATAGAACCTCGATTCATAGTGACTCGACTTTGCAATGAAGTGAATACACATTTTTCAATTAATACAAATATTAGGTATTCATATATTATTGAGATTTGTCAGCTTCAAAGAACCTGGAATTTATAATCGTTATAAACAATTGAAATGTTTATTAATTTTCTCCTTGTTTAATTCTGAAGTATGAACAATTTTTTATTTCACGGAGGTATTTTTTGTTCTATTATTCCACCATTTTTTATAAGGTACTGCCGTGCGTCTTTATAATAAATGATTAAAAAAATGTAGTGAAAAATACCTCCATAAGATGAAAAACTGTTCATACCTCAGAATTGAATGAGATATCTGATCACATTTTCAGAGAATTTGAGGAAATGGCTTAATTTCCCATAAAAATTCGATAAATCTCTCAATGGTTTATTACATTTGCGAATTTAGGCAACAGTAACTCACAAATAAATTCTTCCGTTGCGTATTTTTTCCCCTCATATTTCAGCGGCTGCCGGAGCCCCATGCATGTTATAACTTTTGAATGCGAAGTGAAGATATTCGAAGCCTCATTGGCCCTTAAAATCATGTGATTCAAAAATTGGGAATCCCCTTGATCAGCGCAATAACTGCTGGTAGGAGCGTGCCGGTTCGTACGACGTACCGGTCATTCTTACCTCGTGGTCGTTGCCGCTTGCACGTTTTTTCCGTGATTGCTGACCGAAACTGAAATTTCGTTTGTGTAGTATCATTTTATATTTCATATCGTATTTACCAGTAATACACCGTGATGGCGGATGATTTCTGCAAAAATTTATTGGAAGATTGGGACTTGAAAGTCCTCATACCTCGTTTCGAAGGTAAGTTATAGTTGTTATTTTCACATGATTTTATAACGTGGTTAATGAGGTATTATTTATCATTATTATGTTAGATTATATGAATTTTGCGTATAACTTTGCTTTGAAATCAATAATATTTGAAAGTTTGATGTATTTTGTGCGAAAAAATATTTGTTAAATCCTATAAAGCCATATCTCGAGCTATACTATACTATAATTTAGAGTAGTCCTTAAAATGGTGATATTCGAAAAAATTTTAGTTTATTATAGAAAAGAAAATTCCTCCGAAGTTTGAACTCTCAATTCTAACAGAAACACGTGCAGCACAAGTTTTTTGCAGCCGCATTTAATATGATAGAAATCTAATATAGTGGTATTGGAATAAATTTTAAAAGAAATTTAATTTATTTATAGCATTTATAGAATGTTGGAAACAGGAAAAAAATGATTAGTTGCACACATATACCGATCTAAAATATCGATTCAGAGCATTGTAAATTTTTTTTAAGTAGATAGGAAGCCAAAAAACCTTTCTTTTAATCAGGAAAAAAAAATGTGCGGCACGTGTTTCCGTTGGAATTAAGAACTCAGACTCCAGGGGAATTTGGAACCGTTTGAGAAGTTGATCTCCAAAATTTTTTAAAATCACCATTTCAAGGACAATTCTAATACTAACTTGACTTATTGAAATTTTCGCAGCTCATTTCCCTACACAAATTCATGAATTTAAAAAAAATCAACTAGCAATATATCCAAAAATCTTTCTGTTGTAGATAATGGCATAGATGAAGAGACGATTAAAAACCTAACATCAGATATCATTAAAGAACTAGTCCCTCATATAGGAAACAGAATAAAGTTTACAAATAAATGGACGAAGAAATTTATAAAAGTAGGACAAGATCAGAATGTATCATCGGTGAGTTTAGGCTCTTATTGGATTATGATGCATTATATATATTGATAAAAGAGTTAAATTCACTTTACTTCACGAATTTTGATAGCTCTCAGACAATGGAGATACCACAGAAAATTTATCACCCGATGATGATTCAGATGGGGAATCTGAAAATACTGATCCTAACATAGTTGGTTGTTCGGGACACATGAACTTAAACAATATTAACCGTCCAAATGTCAAACGTATGCTTGAGAGTTCTATGGAGGGTATTGCAATACTTCAAAAATATAAAAAAACCAAAACATTTTTTTCAAAGATGTTCAAAGGTGAATATATATTACAAAAAATTAATTGATTCGATGATTCAATACATGTATATGGGACTAATAATTTTCGCATACCGTGTTAGTGTTAGATCGTTCAGAGTCCAAGAGTTGGAAACCATTGCAAAAGAAATTGTTCAAGTGTTTCCGTCTGAGGTGTTGGGCACATATTATGTTCCACCAATAAGAAAAAGTAAATCTCGAATGAATAAATCCATCTCATGCAGAGGAAAACTTGTTGACAAATTCCGTAATAAAAAACGAGACTACAAACGCTTGACAGGCTGGAGCATAGCTGATGACAGTTCCTCAACATCAACCGAAACGTCCGAACCAGGATTAACTATGGAAACTGAAGGTGATGCATTCAAGATATTTCAATTTTTAAAAACAAACCATGTGTCTGAAGTTCCGAATGTTTATCTAAATGATCGGTCAAAACTGCTTTATATTTTTCTAATATTTTACATGAAAAAATGAAGCCTGAATTATGCAACAAGTTCTGAACTTTCATAATTATCAGGAATCATTCTTCGATAACGATTTTTATGTAATTTTTGCGCTTCATGCAGTGCAAGTTCTTGGATTATCATTTGAATAAACGTTCAAATCTTCAGACATAACAAAGGTGCATTAGTATCAATTGAAACTCTTGTGCGTTTACCAAAAAGGGCTTATCATGTAATACTTAGAGGCTGTGCATGAAGTATTCGAATATATTTTATCGAAATTGAGTGCAGGAAACATTTACTGGATTTGCCTATAACTCACTTGATAAAAAAATCTGAAACAATTATACAAAAGACCAAATTATCTGTAGAGTAGATCTGGATTCAATGGATAATTTACAATGTATAGTGGAAAAAAGGCATTGAATATATAGAGACGAGTCGAAGTCATTTTAATTTTAAATTTTTACCGTGTTTTCTCATGTTGTTGCGAAAAGAATTACATTTTTTGTAATGATGAGCCCTACAGATTTTCATGAAAATACTCTTGATCATACCCGCGAGATTAAGTCATGTAACACAGCACAGTTGACCCTCCCTCCTGCCTTTATTTTATCTGACTGAAAGATATTGAAGTAATCCATATGGTAACACACCACTAAAGATTAGTTATCCGTGGTTTTCCAGAAAATCTTGAAATTCAAGCCAGTGTGTCTTGGCTTCAGCAAAATCAAGCCCCTTGGGAAATGGTACTGAGCCATTGGAGAGCAATCTCAGGATATCGTCAAAATAAGATTTTGAATTCAAAAGCACACAATGTGTGTGATGTTTTTGAGCAATGGCCGATTTTACGCCATCCCAAGCAGAGTTGGGCGTAATTAATTACTTTCTGTAATTAATTACATTCAAATTACAAATTACAATTGTAATTAGTATTTAGGATTTTTCCTAAATACAAATTAAAAGTATTTAGTATTTAGAATTTTTTCTAATTACAAATTACAAATGTAATTTGTATTTAATATTTTTCCTAATTACAAATTACAAGTATTTAGTATTTAGATTTTTTTCTAATTACAAAATACAAATGTATTTAGTATTTAATATTTTTCCTAAATACAAATTAAAAGTATTTAGTATTCAGAATTTTTCCTAAATACAAAATACAAATGTATTTAGTATTTAATATTTTTCCTAAATACAAATTAAAAGTATTTAGTATTTAGAAGTTTTCCTAAATACAAAATACAAATGTATTTAGTATTTAATATTTTTCCTAAATACAAATTAAAAGTATTTAGTATTTAGAAGTTTTCCTAAATACAAAATACAAATGTATTTAGTATTTAATATTTTTCCTAAATACAAATTAAAAGTATTTAGTATTTAGAACTTTTCCTAAATACAAAATACAAATGTAATTAGTATTTAATATTTTTCCTAAATACAAATTAAAAGTATTCAGTATTTCGAATTCTTTCTAATTACAAATAACAAATGTAATTAGTAACGGTATTATTTCTAATTAAAAATTAAAATTGTAATTGGCATCGGATTTTGACTCGAATTACAATTTCCAAAGTAATTGACAACATTTATCGAGCTAATTACAATTATTTCGAATGTAATTAAATATTTTTGCTGAGCTAATTACAATCCGTGAATTTAATTGATCCAATCAATCGGGTATTTTTAAGTATGTATGGGTGATTTCGAATAAATATGTATATACGCGAGTATATAAGGTTGATTACTGGTATATATAGGTGATTTCGAATAAATATGTATATACGCGAGTATATAAGGTTGATTACTGGTATATATAGGTGATTTCGAATAAATATGTATATACGCGAGTATATAAGGTTGATTACTGGTATATATAGGTGATTTCGAATAAATATGTATATACGCGAGTATATAAGGTTGATTACTGGTATATATAGGTGATTTCGAATAAATATGTATATACGCGAGTATATAAGGTTGATTACTGGTATATATAGGTGATTTCGAATAAATATGTATATACGCGAGTATATATGGTTGATTTATAGTATGGTATATAGTATATAGCATATAGTATATATGATTGATTTATAGTATAGCGATTGGTATATAGTATATAGTATATAGTATAAATCAACCATATATACTCGTGTATATACATATTTATTCGAAATCACCTATATATACCAGTAATCAACCTTATATACTCGCGTATATACATATTTATTCGAAATCACCTATATATACCAGTAATCAACCTTATATACTCGCGTATATACATATTTATTCGAAATCACCTATATATACCAGTAATCAACCATATATACTCGCGTATATACAGATTTATTCGAAATCACCTATATATACTAGTAATCAACCTTATATACTCGCGTATATACATATTTATTCGAAATCACCTATATATACCAGTAATCAACCTTATATACTCGCGTATATACATATTTATCCGAAATCACCTATATATACCAGTAATCAACCTTATATACTCGCGTATATACATATTTATTCGAAATCACCTATATATACCAGTAATCAACCTTATATACTCGCGTATATACATATTTATTCGAAATCACCCATACATACTTAAAAATACCCGATTGATTGGATCAATTAAATTCACGGATTGTAATTAGCTCAGCAAAAATATTTAATTACATTCGAAATAATTGTAATTAGCTCGATAAATGTTGTCAATTACTTTGGAAATTGTAATTCGAGTCAAAATCCGATGCCAATTACAATTTTAATTTTTAATTAGAAATAATACCGTTACTAATTACATTTGTTATTTGTAATTAGAAAGAATTCGAAATACTAAATACTTTTAATTTGTATTTAGGAAAAATATTAAATACTAATTACATTTGTATTTTGTATTTAGGAAAAGTTCTAAATACTAAATACTTTTAATTTGTATTTAGGAAAAATATTAAATACTAAATACATTTGTATTTTGTATTTAGGAAAACTTCTAAATACTAAATACTTTTAATTTGTATTTAGGAAAAATATTAAATACTAAATACATTTGTATTTTGTATTTAGGAAAAATTCTAAATACTAAATACTTTTAATTTGTATTTAGGAAAAATATTAAATACTAAATACATTTGTATTTTGTATTTAGGAAAAATTCTAAATACTAAATACTTTCAATTTGTATTTAGGAAAAATATTAAATACTAAATACATTTGTATTTTGTATTTAGGAAAAATTCTAAATACTAAATACTTTTAATTTGTATTTAGGAAAAATATTAAATACAAATTACATTTGTATTTTGTAATTAGAAAAAAATCTAAATACTAAATACTTGTAATTTGTAATTAGGAAAAATATTAAATACAAATTACATTTGTAATTTGTAATTAGAAAAAATTCTAAATACTAAATACTTTTAATTTGTATTTAGGAAAAATCCTAAATACTAATTACAATTGTAATTTGTAATTTGAATGTAATTAGTTGAAAAAACGCCCAACACTGATCCCAAGGGTCACGAACTAATTGATAAAGATTTTAAAGCCCTCAAATTATCTGAAAACCCCAACGCTATCATTGATTGGCCAGTTTTCTTCGAGAAGATCGAGAAAATGACAGAACTCCGAACAAATCCTTCTAACGAATCGCACAATCTTTTAAAAACTGATGAGTTAAATATCGGTAAGAAAATGAAGAATTTTAATAGTAAATGAAGTTAAGAAAACAACGTAGAGAGAAGATCAGTTGTATTTAGAAACAGTATATTATTTCACGATATTTGTAGTATTCAGATTTCCATGCTAGACATTTTTTCATATTCTCACTCCATATCAAATATTTCAAAATTTATATTATTTGCATTCATTCTATTATTTAGATAGTAAAGTTGCTGTGCAACTATCACTACTACCATATCTGATTCCACCGAAAGGAAGAGTTCGCACCAAGAAAGACCATTGGAAACCGTCAAGCACGGAATGTCTGGAGAGTCTGATTGTACATGCAAAGGTTAGCGACCCCGTATGAATTCATCGCACAGAATATATTTTCAGTTCTTGTCGATATGTGACAGAGCTGCGTTACAAAAGTCTGAGAGTGGCAAATGCATTTATTTATTTTTATTTTCTCTTTCAATTTATATTTATAAAAGTCAAAAGTATGAATTATACATCGATTCACTTTCTCAAAATTTACTGTGACATTATTGGATACTTAAATTCAGGACTAAAACAGGTGATTTGAAAATCCACACCGTTGATGTTATTAATAATGGATTCATCGACTGGAAATTCTTCTCACGTTGAACTTTTTATCTGATAATGTTGAAAAAAAGTTCCCATTTTCTTAAGTGTCTGTAGAACAAAATCACAAAAGGTATTTTCAATCTAATCAGTATGTTTGATATGAAAATTCAAATTGTGAATTGAAACTTGTTTATTTTGTTTTTTTTTGGCATTCTAATTAATAGGAATATTCGTTTTTTGAATCAAATGTACTGATCAGATTATGAATCCCTTCTGTCAGTTTTTTCACAACCCACTGGAGAACATGGACACATTTTTTAAACTTGGTGCTATGAAAAATTCATGTGGGAAAGATTCTCTATTCATCGATTAAAAAAGTCACTTGATTGTTATTCCTAGACTATTAACTGTTATGCCCAAAGTATGACATATTAACCAATGGCCTTTCGGTAACAAAGTACTTTGATAGATCGAAATCCCAAAATATAGTACATTAGCATTGAGAGCGTCGTATTTTGAAATTTTAGTATCCAACAAATAGTAATTGAAAAATCGTATACTGCACAAGATACATCATACTAATGTAAAGTCATGGATTTGAATCTTATGTGATGTTATTTAGGTCAAATCTTCTTCGATTTATTTTATACAAGTTGTTGAATATATTTTATAATCGTTATGTTGAGTAACGGTAAAGTTCACAACTTTACTGATTTTCTTTTTCTTTTAGAATCCAGGAGATGTATCTCATATCCAGCAAAAAAGGATCGAGGCTATGGATCGTGTTAAATTGACAGTACAACCTTATATCATAGTCGTGGGGCCATCACTCAAAGAGATTTCGACCTTTTACGTTTGCATCGACAAAACATTATATGCTGTCTCCTCTACATTGAAAGCTATTGACACGTGTTTTAAATCATTTCACGTTTTGGATGCTACTTACCCGCCTGAAAGTGAGCATATTTGGATGTTGATACAGTGTGGTTTGTACAAATTCCATACTAAATATGACAAACAGATTTCCTACGTCATGGAACTGATTAATACTTTGAAGAAATAAGAGATTTAATTCAAACGTGTTGCGAAAAATTGTGGTACCACCATATCTTTATCATTAGAATCACTACCTTTAGATATTACTTTGAAAAACTGCTGTATATATCGTAAACATGTATTCGTGTCCACTGTGCGCCAACGATTTTAGTGGAATCGGATTTCTCATGGGGCATTTTAAATTATGTCATAGTACGAAATCATATAGCACCCTACACTGTGTACAAGATGATTGCCTGAGAAGTTTCACAAGTATTTACACGTATAAAAAGCATTTATTAACGAAGCATTCAATTGATGATAGATCTTCGAGCGGTCAACGTAATGTTGACTTGCAAAATAACAATATAAAAGATTCGCTAGATACAGTTTCTGAGCAGCCATTTCATACCTCTCATAATTCGAAAATTGATACACCATCAGTAGTAATAGAATCGACGCCAACCAGTGAATCTTGTATTTCCGTACCAAAATTTGCAACTTTAATTGCTGATGCTACGGCATCATTCGTCACAAAACTTTATGCGAATACTACTTCAACAAGATCTTTCATACACGAAGTGATAAAGGATATTCATGAATTATACAATTCTGCGATTGTTGAAATTCTTAAACAGACAAATAATTGTGGTCAATGTGCAGATTCTAAATCGAATCAAAATGATATGCTGAACCTATTGAAACTTGCCTTCACAAATTTTATGACTGAATATGAAACAATTAAATATTTGAAAAATTCTAGTAACTTAATTGAACCGCAGTCAGTATGTATTAGTGCTTCATTAGAACCTAGGCGTACTATAGGTAAAACTGACATGCGTGTAAAAAATATTGAATTGCAAGTAATACCTTTGAAACCATTGCTTCAAAAATTCTTAGAATTACCGAATGTTTTTAATTTTACAATCAGAAATCTTGAAAATTTGAAAAACAGTAACGTCATGCAATCTCTTGTACAAGGTGAACGGTGGAAGGTAATCGAACAAAAATTCCAGAATAAATTAGTATTACCTCTCATTCTTTATTTCGACGACTTTGAAATAAATAATCCTTTAGGATCGCGAAGAGGAGTACATAAACTCGGAGCAGTTTATTGTACTATTGCTTGTATTCCGAATGAATATCAAAGTAGGCTTGAAAATATTTTACTCGTTCAACTGCAAGACACGAAATATCACACAATATATGGTAACAAGACTGTCTTTTCAAATATTGTGAATCAAATCATTGAGCTAGAAAAAAATGGTATAAATATAAATGTGGGCGGTACAGAAGAAAAAGTTTACTTCGCCTTGGCATTGATCATCGGAGATAATTTGGGCCTTAATACCATCTTAGGTTTTACATCCAGTTTTAATGCACACAATTGGTGTCGAATTTGTACAGTCGATAAAGTAACATCGCGTTGTCAACTAGAAGAGGATATTAACATGTTGCGTACCATTGAAAATTATAATATAGATGTACTAGAATGTACCAGAGGTGTGACGGCAGAATGTATGTTTAATCAAATTTCGAGTTATCATGTAATCCTGAATCCCATTCTTGATTTGATGCACGATTGGGAAGAAGGTGTTCTTCGGTATGACATGGGTAACATTTTGTATTCTTTGGTATATGTGCTCAAAATATTTTCGTTAGAAACACTCAATGATCGGATTCGTTTATTTGATTATGACACAAACAGCACTAGAAATCTTCCTCCTCTCTTGAAAAGTGATTCTCTAAAGTCGAAATGTCTGTCGATCTCGGCATCTGAAATGGCTTGTTTAGTTAAATATCTTGGTCTCATGGTAGGTGATCTAATTCCCCCAGATACCCGAGTGTGGGAATTATATGTAATAATCAGGGAAATACAGTGTATATTGAAGGCACCATCAGTTAAAAATGAGAGTTGTACATTATTAGGTATTCTTATATCCGAGCACCATGCTTTGTATATGGAAATTTTTAAAGAGCATTTAAAACCAAAACATCACTTCTTACTTCATTATCCGCGTATTATGAGAGAAGTTGGTCCGTTGAAAAATCTTACATGCATGCGTTTTGAAGGCAAACATATGGATATAAAAAAAAACTCAAAAGTATCAACCTCCCGTTTAAATCCTGCATATACTCTGGCTTTTCGACAACAGTTGCAATTAGCTCATAAATTTATTACACGTAGAGGATTCGAAGAACGTTTATCTTGTCGTTCTGAGATAGAGACAGAACTGAGTCACTTAAACAATTATTATGAATTCAAGAAAAGTCTTCCAAAAAATTTTTGCCATAAATGTATGACCACGACATCAATTAAATTGAATGGGACGATTTACAATGTGGGTATGGTTGTAATGATAGATATGAGTGCCTCGGAACCAATATTTGGTGAAATTCAACACATACTTCTCGATAATGCACGTGTAGTGTACTTTTTGTTTAAAAAACTGCACACATTAGGCCTTGAACAACATGTACATGCATTTGAAGTGAAGAAGACCCAAAATTGGGGATTTGTATCTCAAAAAGAATTGAATACTTATGAAACGTACAACATTCACGTCATGGCAAATGGTAAATATTATGTGCCATGTATTTAGTGTATTATCTGTTTTATGTTAGTAAACCTTAGATTCTAATGATAGAGATATTTGGTTGATCACTTGGCTCTTTTGCAACAAAAATAATTTTACGACATTTATTCGTTTCTTGTTTTTTTTTATTATTTGATTTCATTATATTGTGATTCTATTTCACCTACGTTGCTTTGACATTGTGCTATTGTTGATTGAAAAAAATCTACACATACTTAGTTACAATGGTGTAGTCACTAGAAAATAAGTTGATCTCAAATTGTGATGCATCAAGATCTTGGTGTTTGCCGTCTTTGATTTTCTAATCTGATAAGCCTCTGAAGTTGAAAATATCATATATGTTCGAGCTAGTCCTTGTTTTATTTAGTTATTATTTCTGTTTTCTCAAAGAATTATTATTTCATTTTACATCTCTGCTCGATGCAGATTTCACTCTACGATGTGATATTTCGTTTCATGGATCACAAAGTACAATATTATAAGTTATGTGCATCTCTTCGATAATCTCATGTTCATATGTACTTTTTTTACGGTTCCTCTCATGCTACTGTGAGGTATTCGTCATATCACTTAAATAATTTTAAAATCATTAAGTTAATCGCGAGTCGAACTTTATTGATGTACACGAACATGGATAAAAATGTTATTCAGTTTGTAGAGTAAGAATAGATACATTATTTGATAGAGTTTATGTTAATGTTATCGAAATGTTATATGTATTATGAGAAAAAGGCTTGAGTTTGTTCGATGAGAGAAGAGCACTCTTTCATTTTTGTTCACCTTGATGTATATTTCATGGTTGAATCTCATTAAGACGTAAAGTATATAAGATACGAATATAGTTTATAGAACAGTTAAGCATATATATATTTATGTGGTGCTTATGTCACGATATTGAAGATGCAAGTGATATTTCACCTATAATAATATCAATTGCGATATTGTCGTCAAAATAAATCACTCAATCTGATCTGACCGTAATATTGTGTGAACAAAATATTAATCAGAATGAAAATAAAATAAATTGATACAAACATGGTGTTTAGTTAATCCACTGTAAGAATTAGTCATTCCAACCAATTGACGTTCGAACGAAGAAAAAGTTTTGTTTCAATGAGAAAAAACATTAGCTTCACGGAACTCTAGAATTAATTAGTGGAAACGTATGGACTGTTCATTTCACCGAGGGTTTTACTATTTCGTACATTTCCAGCAACCAAATATCAAATTTCATCGACAAAATTTCTATTTAACCAAATAATTATAGTATCACCTCCACAAGAAAATTGTTCATCCAAAAGGTACCACCTTTGACCCAAAATTATATTTTTCGTATGACCAACATAAAGTATTCGGATAGACTCTGCCAATGGTTGAGGTAAACGCGAGTGTATTCGTTGGACTAGCTCGCATCTTTGCTTCGAAGAGATATTAAGTTGGAACAACTAAATTTGAATCAACTTACCGGATTATGACGTTCATTCGATCAAGAATTTATTTGTTCGAACAACACCGCACTAGATGTGACAATAAATTGGTCGGAACAGGAAGATAAAATGGTCCGCGAAACTCTGCCAGGTATTAGGGGAAACACGAAAGATTTCGTTTGATGGCCTCGTATCTTGTTTCGATTACATATTTGATTGAAATGACTAAATTCGAATTTAACTTACCGAAGTATGGTATTCTATCGATGGGAAAATTGCTCGTTTGAACAATACCGCGTTGGATTCAAGAACAGATCTGTTAAAGCAAGACGCTGAAATATTCCGCTAAACTCTATCAATGATTAGGTGAAGCGTGTAGACTTTCGTTGGATCACCTCGCATCTTGGTTCGATTACATATTCGTTTGAAATAACTTGACTCAAGTTGATTCAACGAAGTATGGTATTCTTTCAATGGAAAAATTATTCGCAAATACAACATCTTGTTTGATTCAAGAAAATATCAATCACGTGAAACTAAATAAGGTGCTATACTGTATTTATTAATTTCGTTGATTCAACTCGGCAATATTTGCTCCAGCTCTGTATTTATTTCGTGGAACAAAATGTGATTCAGTCGAAACTGCTGCTTCGTTAATCAAGTTTAGTAAATATTTATTTGCTCGCCCGTGACCGCTAGAATTAGTTGCATTGAATTTTTTTTTTTGATCCAACAAAATTTTTTTCTCAGTGTACGTACCTACATCATTATTCCGTGTACGATGGATTTGAGGGTCGTAAATGAATGATACAGTGCATGGTACAAACATGTATAAATTAAAAAAATGTATTTTCAATATTAATATTAATATTAATATAATGTAATGTAATATAATATAATATAATATAATATAATGTAATATAATATAATATAATATAATATAATATAATATAATATAATATAATATAATATAATATAATATAATATAATATAATATAATATAATATAATGTCATATTAATCTAATATGAATATTTATAATAATATGGAGTTTTAAGAATTATATATGAATATATTTCCGCCGGCACCGCGCCGGCCACCACGCCACGAGCCTCCCCTGCGACCGTACCCGCGGGCGTTCTTGCGGCGCGACGACCACTTGTATCTGGAAACGATAATATTGCGTTACACTATGACTAAAGATCGGTTACAATATTATACAAATAACATCGACTTCTCGTAATCGCAGGAAACAGAGCACTTATTGCGGAAGAGCCGAGATAATATAGTTGCAGGTATGTTTGAGATAATCAGAACAAAAAGAAATTTTCTTTGGAAGATATTGCATAGACCGGAATCGAACGCTTTTTAGTAGAGCTGTTGCAGTCAGCAACAACCGTAATGACCAAGAAATGAAGTGAAGAAACCATTATATCAACGAAAAAAAATTTCATTTTTTAGAACACTACTAGCTGTTTTTCGTCAGACTTGAAGCAATTAGGAATATTACGTAATACACCGTAGACCATATTGTCACGTCATGATCGGTGTGAATTTTATAGAGATTCACTTACTTCTGGTCGCGCGCCTGTTTTTTCGTTATCGCTCCAGGACTAGCTGCAGGTGCGTCCGCCACACTGGTACCCGAAGGCAGCGATACCGTGTCGTCTGCCTCTGCGGCGACGGAGATCGCCGCCGCGGAGCTCGGCGCGGGTCCTATAAGCTCGCGCTCCTTGAGCGCGAGCTCCGCCAGCTCCTCCAGGAGCCGCTTCTTCCGGGCGGCGATCTCCTCCAACTCTAGTATGTCCTCCGCAGTTGAGTTCTTCTCCGGTGCATCCTGAGAATTAAAAAAAAAAGGTGTGGTTGAATGGAATGAATATGCGTCACACGTACGCTGTAATAATAACATGAAGGACGTGTCAGTTCTAATAGAATCAATCAATGATGTATACAGTACAAATGTCACGTAAAAACTCTGGACACACTCACCATATTTATAACAGCACAATGTTCCCGATTAGAATTCGCACTGCCGATGCGTTGGTTGGCGCTCGAATGACTGCTGCAGAAGTCCAGCGGTTGCTGCCAGCTTGTGCCTGTTGACTTATTGTTAATTGACTGCGCAAATACCACATGCGCGAAACCTCAACCGCTATTCGCGAGCAGTGACGCTAACGCACGCCCACTTCACGATGAGGTGAGCGCAGACCTGGAAGCGCGGATAAACCTCCCCATCCAACCCCCCGTGTACCCAATATAGAAAAGACAACGGGGAGAATGAAGGGTTGGGGATAGTTCCGGAGAAACTACGATGACAGTGATGGAAAAGAATCCGATCCTTTTGAGGCTGTTGCGCGCTATTCACTTTAACTTTCTCGTCAGCTGTCATATTTGCGATGCATATATTTGTTCCAGCAAAGTATAACATTTCTAAATAATAATTCGGTTCGTTTTCTAGCCATTCATCTTTATTTCCTCGTTAGCTGTCATATTTGCGATGCTTATTTTTTTTTCAGCAAAACATAACATTTCTAAATAATAATTCGATTAGCTTCTTCGCGCTCTTTGTTTTCTCCCCGCCGTGTATAGTTTTCGCGGCGAGTATTATTTTTCCAGCAATGTATATCAACTCTGTAAAATGATTCGGTTCGTTTTCTAGCCATTTATTTTTATTTCCTCGTCAGCTGTCATATTTGCGGCGAATATCTTTTTTCCAGGAAAATATAACATTCTAAATAATAATTCGATTAGCTTCTTGGCGCTCTTTGTTTTTCACCCGCCGTGTATAGTTTTCGCGGCGAATATTATTTTTTCCAGCAAAATATAACATTTCTAAATAATAATTCGATTAGCTTCTTCGCGCTCTTTGTTTTTTTTCCGCCGTGTATAGTTTTCGCGGCGAATATTATTTTTCCAGCAATGAATATCAACTCTGTAAAATGATTCGGTTCGTTTTCCAGCCATTTATTTTTATTTTCTTGTCAGCTGTCACATTTGCGGCGAATATCTTTTTTTTCAGCAAAATATAACATTTCTAAATAATAATTCGATTGGCTTCTTCGCGCTCTTTGTTTTTTCCCCGCCGTGTATAGTTTTCGCGGCGATTATTATTTTTTCCAGCAAAATATAACATTTCTAAATAATAATTCGATTAGCTTCTTCGCGCTCTTTGTTTTTTCCCCGCCGTGTATAGTTTTCGCGGCGAATATTATTTTTTTCAGCAAAATATAACATTTCTAAATAATAATTCGATTGGCTTTTTCGCGCTCTTTGTTTTTTCCTCGCCGTGTATAGTTTTCGCGGCGAATATTATTTTTTCCAGCAAAATATAACATTTCTAAATAATAATTCGATTAGCTTCTTCGCGCTCTTTGTTTTCTCCCCGCCGTGTATAGTTTTCGCGGCGAATATTATTTTTTCCAGCAAAATATAACATTTCCAAATGATAATTCGGTTCGTTTTCCAGCTCTTCATTTTTACTTTTGATATTGTTATTTCTTTCGTTTGTTACGTTTTTGTAATTTTCAGGTCATCGGTTTTCATCGGCTATTTTACTTTCGACAGCAGCTCTTGCTGGTGCCCCGATAAGGGTCGCCTATTCGGCTTAAAACTGCGAAATGATAAACAGTTCAATCAAATATATTTCTAATTCAAACAAAAATTATCGAAAACTGCAATTCTTGACTTCATTTTATTCCTGCTTCACTATTCATCTACCGCAACGACCGAGTTATCTACTTCGTCGTAGACGTCCTCAGCTGTTACCATCAGATATGGTTTTTCGAAGCCGGTATTAGAGTTCGCAGATTCATCGACAAATGTAGTGTCTTCCAGTGCTACAGCTTGAACGCTACGGGCGTTGACAACTAACTTCCGTACCGCTCCACGTCGAATCGCAGATGGCAATAGCTCGCTGGGGTATCGTACTACGGACACCGAGCCCCATAAGGCTGGCTGTCTTCCCATTCTTCAGTCAACGTCGCAGCTGACTTTCTCTATGGATGCTGATCGAATCCAACGATCCATGGTGCGATTCAGAGCCAACTCCTTTGTTTACGTACTGAATGTGCGAGCTCATGACCCTCCGAAGAATCTTGAGGATCTATTTTGAGCGATTGGATGATGTTGTGAAATCACTAACATTTAGTATCTAACCATCCAACCTGTTGTTGATCGAAAAGACTCTTTCAGCTAACACGACACAGCCAAAATTGGCTATAGATAGGTTCGACAGTAGAAAACATGGCACAGATGTTGACGGTCTCTTTTATATTTCAAGTCAGTCATGCTTGTGCTGGCATTCTCAATATGATGCGTTAAAGATGTGATGCTTTTGAGCAATGCTGAATTTCCATATTCGGTGCTGCAAAAATAGGGTGGATATCTGACATATGATCCTCCTACTGAAAAATGTTGACCTTCTGGCGATGACTCTACCCACGATACGTAAAAATAGGGATGCCCTCCGACAGACATTGAATTTCCTATTTGACGGCACAAATGTGGATTTGGTGGATAAACGTAGGTGATATTTCTTTCGCTTTCTCTTTGGTTTGCTCAATGTGTATTTTTGATTTCAACAAGAATGTTTTCGCAGGTAATTGCAGCTGTCACTGTCACGTCCGGAGAGTGACTCGATATAAGTTGTCAATAGGAGGGGTTTGAAGAATGTATGTTTATAGATGTTGTAACTAAAATTGCGTTATTATTAATATTTCCACCATTACAATTCTACTGTCGGCGCGTAAAGTTTAGGGCCCTCAGTTTGGAGGTTTATAACTACGAAGAAAAAAATGATAGAGCAAAAATTCAAAAAAGGTTTGAAAGCTTGGAGTATTCTGCGTCTGATGATTCGTTTTTAAATATCGAGAAAAATACACAACGAAAGTTATGACCGCCGAAAGGTGAAAACGTGGTTTTTTCGTGAGAGAAACAATTACTGGTACCTACTGTCGGCGCGTAAAGTTTAGGGCCCTCAAGGAGCGTCGCCACTCGTGAGAAAGACATTCAAAAAATTCGAGAAATTTCAGAGAGGTTCCTCAAAGATTTTTCAAAATGATCCCGTTAGAAAATTTCAAAAATTTTGAAAAACATGGCGCCCAAGTGCACCAAAGTACAAAGAGGCGATCTCGGGAACGGTTGAAGCTAAACGGATCTACGTGGGCTGAAAATTTGCAGAAAAAAATACACTTTTTAATGCCGCAAATGAAAAATTTCTAGCATCGCTCAAATTTCGGTAATCGTCGTCGACGTTTTTGGATATTATGGGCGCTCAGCGGACGACCCAGCCGCTACACCGTCGCTGCATTCTCCTACCACCACGCTTCGTTACAATGTCGTAGATTTCTGCAGTGGGCGAGCAGAATTCACGCAAAATCTTGGGAATCTTTAACAAAAGCTAATCTTTTGGTTCAGTCTCGTGGGTATCAGTTTCCGAAAACATATCTTCTTGACAAGATTACCAAAGAGCTCATTGTCAGAGGTGATCGCGTCAAGCTATTGTGGCTCCCTGTTGCTTATTGCGAATTCAATGCAATTGAATTAATATGGGCATATGTAAAAAACAAAGTGGCTACGCAAAATAAAACGTTCAAAGTCAATGACGTGCACAAGCTATGCGTTGATATTATGAATGATATACCATCAGATTTGTGATCGAAGTGTGTCAAACATGCAGAAAAAGAGGAGGATAGATACAGACATTACGAATCAGCCACGGAAAGAATCGTAGAGCCATTCATAATAGATTTAAACGAAGACAGCGAATCAGAGACCGATTTTGACACCCAAACTTCCGATGAAAATAATTAGCGAAGCGTCAATTATATCCCATTTTTTCGAAACTTCCGTTACAAAGTTTTTAGCATTTACCGAAGTATATACTTGCATCCCGAGTATACATAGGGCCCGAATCCATTTGTGGACTTTAAACTTATGTCAAGATCGAAAAACCCAGATATTCTTCATCAGTTGATTTATTGATCGCACCTGCGATTCATTTATTAGGCGGTCCTTTTAATATAGCATACTTTGTATGGCTCATAATATATGCCAGAAGCGCGTAACAAAGACAGAATACTCGAGCGACAGCGATAGAAACATGTGTAGTGGTGGGAGAATGCAGCGACGGTGTAGCGGCTGGGTCGTCCGCTGAGCGCCCATAATATCCAAAAACGTCGACGACGATTACCGAAATTTGAGCGATGCAAGAAATTTTTCATTTGCGGCATTAAAAAGTGTATTTTTTTCCGCAAATTTTCAGCCCACGTAGATCCGTTCAGCTTCAACCGTTCCCGAGATCGCCTCTTTGTACTTTGGTGCACTTGGGCGCCATGTTTTTCAAAATTTTTGAAATTTTCTAACGGGATCATTTTGAGAAATCTTTGAGGAACCTCTCTGAAATTTCTCGAATTTTTTGAATGTCTTTCTCACGAGTGGCGACGCTCCAAAATTAACCTACTTCGGTTAAGTCTGAAAAAACCACGTTTTCACCTTTCGGCGGTCATAACTTTCGTTGTGTATTTTTCTCGATATTTGAAAACGAATCATCAGACGCAGAATACTCCAAGCTTTCAAACCTTTTTTGAATTTCTGCTCTATCATTTTTTTCTTCGTAGTTATAAACCTCCAAACTGAGGGCCCTAAACTTTACGCGCCGACAGTAGGTACCAGTAATTGTTTCTCTCACGACGGTGTGGATAGGCGATATAAGATAGTAATATGTGTAAGTGGTTGGGTTCATATAAGTTTGTTTATGGGAGTTAAGAGCAGTCTTGAGGCGTAGCGGGTGTGAATGGTTGAAATGTGACTGAGCGGAGCAGAGTATATCGGGTATGGGTGATGGTTTGGATAGAGGTGATAGATAAATGGTTTGCAAGTAAGAAAATGGAAAGAGAGCGGTTCACGACCTCACCAGTGAAGGCGAGGAGAGAAAGAGAGTTTGCAACCTCGCCAGTTTAGGCGAGAAGAGAATTAAAGAGAAAAGAAGGTTTCGCGACCTCGCTAGTGCAAACGAGGAAAGAGAATTCGAGAGAAAAGAATGTTTCGGGACCTCGCTAGTGTAAGCGATGAGGAAGAATATCAGCGAAAAGAATGTTTTGCCACCTCGCTAGTGCAAGCGAGGAGAGAGAATTAGAGAGAAAAGAAAGTTTCGCGACCTCGCTAGTGCAAGCGAGGAGAGAGAATTCGAGAGAAAAGAATGGTTCGGGACCTCGCTAGTGTAAGCGAGGAGGAAGAATATCAGAGAAAAGAATGTTTTGCCACCTCGCTAGTGCAAGCGAGGAGAGAGAATTAAAGAGAAAAGAATATTGCGCGACCTCGCTAGTGCAAGCGAGGAAGAGAATACGGATTAGAAAAGTATGCGACCTCGCCAGTGTAAGCGAGGAGAAAGATGAATACGAATTAGGGGACAAGGAGGAGATATGGACTGGGAATAATCAGGATCTTCCGAAATAGTCTATATGGAGATAATGATGTCGCACTGATAGTTATGAAATGAAAGAATAACTCTTACCTTGATTAAATAACGAACGATGGGGTAGTTGAAGTCGAAAATGAAATGATGGTAGGTAAATTACACTTTTGAACTGATTTTATTAATGCCAGTGATTGATGAATAATGCGATTCTAAAAAATAAGGATACAAATGATATAAAATTATTTAACAAATTCAATACCCGAGTTAGAGGACGTTGTCCCGATTTAAGAGATATTGAAAATGCTGGATACCCGATTTAAGAGGACAAAGGTCCCGAGTTAGAGGTATATATTGAAGTTTTGACTGACAGTAGTCGATTGAAGATTGGTTAATGAATGCTTGCCCTGGGTCCTAGTGGCCCAGCTTTTATATGCAGTTAATCTAAACAAATCGGAGATCTGCATTATTTGGTCGTAAGTCCAATGGAATTTTCCATTGGATTGTTTGTTTAAAAATACATATCATATTACATATTCGTATGTATATGTCAACTCTATATTTTGACTTAACTTATGATTATTGTTCAGATCATCTTTATATATAAATAGATGCATAAAGGAAACGTTGGGTTTTGATTTGCCTGGCTCCCAAAGATGAGGGGTATCTCCTGAGTACTAGGTGACGGTATTCTTGGATGCGTCACATCACCAGACTGATCATCTGCTGCAGAATATCTCGCTAGTCGTTTGATGTAATGACGGATTATGTCAAACGCTTTCAGTTGTCACGTCAAACGATGGCGATACTAAGGACGTTTGTCAAACGGAAATATTATCTGTATGGCTAATAATATTTTCATTGTTGTCCGTTGCAATAGGATAATTATTCCTGCATTGTCTGTCGATGGAATAGATGCCACATGAAAATTTCATAATATCCAATCAATCTCTACGGAACACTTTGTTACGTGACATATACTTCTGTGTTCCTCTACCCGCACTGAATTCTCAGATTGATGCTACGTCAGAAGCGACACCATCAACTTTTCACTGAGCTAGTATTCAGATGCAGCCGTACAAGGATCCAGTGATTAATACATGTTATAACATTGCTGGACGATGCTCTTTTGATTTATATCCACCTACTGAACCTACTCCCCAATTATATTCAATTGTTTGACACATGTTTATTTCAGTTGACTATAGAACTTTGTTTTGTAAATAACGATAGTCAGTGGTAAGCGTGACTTCTAACTATAAACTGCATTCAGAAAGAATATAGAGCATTTTTCCCTTGCATTTCATTTTACAGCATTTATTTGAATAGGCTTGGCATTTATTCCAATAGCAATGTCAATTGCTATTTACCAATTATTTTATCATTGCAGTTTGATTTTCTACGGCTACATCGTTGTGCCCCATCACTGTGTGAAAACCTGCTTTGATTTTCCTTCAACATTTAAATACCGCTCGAACCGTCCTTAACCTTGAGATTATTACAAGAACAGTTGTCACAATGCTTTGCCAGGACTGAAACTAACATTAATGGTGTCTTTTATCACGAATACCATATATTGCGATCACTGTCACATCACATACATCAATTATTATGATACTTATTACGTACAGCAATGGCTTGGGGACAAAGTACCTCACTCACATATCACACTTATATATCGTTGGCACTAGCTGATGATGAATGTTATACTGGTTGTTAACAGAGATTACGTAAACAAACGCTGACAGCCAATTTTTACACGAATTTCACACTTTTCATTTAATGCTTCTCTCTGTAACGTGAATCGATGCACCATTTTCAGCGTAAAGTATCGGCGTATTTGCTAAATATCGATCTCTACGACTGCCGATTTTACTGAAATTGGGCTCAAATGGAAGCTCGCCCCCGATTCATATCGCAGAAGTTATTCCACATTTGCTGTAATATTATAAATAAATATGGGAGTTGTTTGATGCAACACGAACCCCATTCCGCTTTTGGGCTCCGTTCGCAATAACGAAACTCGGTAGTGCACCCATTCTTTTGGATGTACTTGGGGCAAAACCCTATCGATTCTCTTTATATATCTAAGAAAGGTGCTTCCGTGACTATAATCTAAGATCCTAGGTAAAAGCGGGACAGCAAGTAGCTATCGGTGAAAAATTGATGTTTTCGTGAATCTTTCACCATTTCATTCAGCCACAGCTTTGATCGGCGCGTACGTTTGTAGAGGAGCCCGTATTTCTCGAAGTGTCAGGGAAAGGACTGTCTTCTTTCAGGTAACTTTGTTGAAGGTGCAGGAACTCTTGGTTAGCTGGTATCGGAACGGGAACCAATTTTTCTATCGTTATCGGTATACTGGTAGGAGGAAAGATGGTGTTAGTCATTACGGGTTAGTATAATGGCTTGAAAGAGTGATATTACATTGTACTAGAGTCACAAAGAATCGTTGGTCTGGTGGCCAGAACTCGATTAAACTATCAAACTAAGATTCATCTGTAGGAGTTCTACGTTTTGTAAAGTCGTTTACCTTTTAATTGATTACAGCTCCCATCTCCGAGTAGGATTGCGTGTGGAAAGAAGTTTTTTGTTAATGATGTGCCCGGAGAAAGACTGTTTTTTTTCAGATTTTATGGAAGTAAGCTTTTCAGCGTCAATTTGCTTGAAGGTGGTCTTTGGAAAGAAGCTTCTGGTCAGTAGCAATGGAATAGGTTCTCTAATGCATCCTCCAATATCAGGTTGCTTCTAGGAAACAGGAAGATGTTGGGTATGAATATGATATAGTTAATAAGGAAAAGAGGTCAAAATCTGGTTAATTAATAAACAATTGCTGGACAGATGACCCAAGAGCTGATGCATTCATTAATATTGATTTACTGGTAGGAAAAGGTCGAATGGTAGTTGTGATGATCGATGTTGTGAGTATCAATGGGAGGCAATGATCATAGTTGGCTTACCGACAACTGCCGGATGGCTGGCTGGGATTTGATTTGACTGCAGCTGACGACCCACCTCATTGGACGAAAACTTTCGTCGTTTCAAAAAGTCTTCCGCATATTCAGTCATTCGGAATTTTTATCAGTGAGTAGGATTGGAGCTAAGCTTTTCGTTCATGACGTCCCGGGAGAAGAACTGAATTCCTTCATGACTTTACGTAGGAAGAGCTGTAGCATTTCTTGATGTCAGTACACCTGTGGGAGTAGGATCCTCTGGATTGTCGAATCCGAACGAGAACTGCTGCATTCTTTGATATCGGTATGCTTGCGGTGAGAAGGAAGGTATTAATTGTGGTGATACAGTACAGCGGTTATGTCAGAGAGGCATGAATTATGGTTGACTTACAAGAAACTCCAGCGGGGATTGGGTCTCGTAGACTGCTATTTGTAACGACGAGAAGCATTAGCAGGAGACCTTTATGTTGGCGAGTCTTTCTCCCTCTGATTCTGTTACAGGTTTCATAGCCGAGTAGGATTGGAAAGGAACTCTTGAGTTTGTGGCGTACCGGAAGAACTGAATTCTTTCATCATTTTGCATAGGAAAAGCCAAACAACTTGTTGACGTCAGCTAACCTTTGGGAGTAGGATCCTTCGGTTTGCCGAATTGAAACAGGAACTGCTGCATTCTTTGATATCAATATGCTTGTTATAGAAAGGAAGGTGTCAATTGTTCTGATTCAGTACAGCAGAAACGTTAGAGAGGCATTGATTATGATTGACTTACAACAACTCTGAGGGAGATAGGTTCGATCTTGTCGGCTGCATCTTGTAACGACAAGAAGTATCAGCGAGAGACCTCCATGTTACTGAGTCTTTCTTCGTCTGATTTCGTTACAGGTTATGTAGCCGAGTAGGATTGGAAAGGAACTCTCAAGTTTGTCGCATGCCAGAAAGGGAAGCGTGTTTCCGTGAAATCCAGGTGGTAGAGTTAGATCGGTCGGTGTTGTCTTGCCTGTCGGAACAGGAACCCTCAGTTTGTGTCATTGTAATACAATCTGCTGTATTTTTCGATATTGGTATGCTTGTGGGACAAGGGAGAATGTTGGTTCTTTGTATGCAATACAGTGGGTACGTTAGAAACGCAAAGTTCATGAATAACTCATGCTGATGCTGTTAGTTACTTACGTGATTGCTTCGCGGATTCAAGGTACGTGAACAGCCTGCCTACCATCGTTCAATGCATCTACATCATGACATATCGAAAACTTCATTACGCAATCACTGCGGGTATCGATTACCGATGATTTGACGAGCTTGGGCTGTCACAAGGGCATGTAATATACAACCCACATTCCGGTCATGACGATCCGTAACAATCCGCCACTTGTATTCTGTGCCGCCATTATGTTTGCCGGTAGACACGAAGTAAACGAATTCAGACGCAGAGTTTAGGCAGAGATTAGGGGGGAGATTGCTGACCGTGGGATAATGAATGCGTACGATTTTCGTTAGGGCGACGTCTAGCGGAGTGGAACTCAACGACTCCCCATACACTAACACTAACAAACCCATGGAGTTCGTCGGACGTAGATGTCGCCTTTCCGGCGAACTACATACGATTTTATATGTAATGTCGGTAATTTCAAATCAGTGGCAAGGAAAATTCAATTTACCGACGCTTGTCGAATTTCAACTATAATCAGCGATAATTTAATGATTGGTATTGGTTGTCTATAGGTTTACTGTTAACAATAAAAATATGCTCGCTCGACTAATACAGAATCGAAAGCATCTAGCTGAGTTGGTTATGGATTTCGTATTCAATTTCGCCACCGGTGGACGGATTGCACTATGAGGATTTTTTCTATTTCACATAGCTATAGATCGGTGGGGTCAGAGTATAATACATACGAATGCTGATACAATTCACTTATTTATTTCCAATTGCACAGCGATATGCACATAGAGTATTAGTGTATGAGGAGTGTTACAAATTTGTTTAATATCAGAGAAACCTCTGTTAAAGATCATAAAATTGCGAATAAATTTGTAACAGGCAATACACATACAAGTCTGAAAAGTTGAATAAATGAAATCGGACCTAATATGAACAGAAAAGTATACATCAATATAAATGAAGTACAAATTAATGGCGATTAGACGGGGCGAAGTGAGAAATCGTGATGATTCCTGGAATGACGCAGACTCTGCCAATCTCCTTGCCGGCTTGATTCATAAAAGCAGGATGAATCGCGTTGATCCGTGTAGATTCGACGAATCTCTAAAAGTTCACGGCTCGACGTAAATTTTGATAGTGAATCTGGTTTAGACTTTCCAGAGTAGGAGTCCACGCCTTATATCTCGTCCCATGAACTGAAATCAGTAAAGTTCGATTCATTCTAGATATTGCACGATACAATCGATAAAATAAATATGCTGGTTGTTTAGCCACATGCGCTGGCATTTTCTCATGGTTCTACATTTGTTCAAAGGCTCACAGGCCGAAATACTGTGAATTAGAGTGCCCTAGCAGTTGCTCATATCAGCGTGAAAAATCAGCGCATGTGTTATCAGGGGGCACCACTAGAAAGCAACCAGCACCACCCCCCACCTGAAATATAAAATTTTCTCAATTAAACAACGAATTATTGTGGAAGGGTATCTTACGTTCGGCGAGGACCCTTGATGTTGTTTGCTGCAACTTCAATGTAATTATCGTTCATGATGAACTAAGAATCATTAATACTTACACAATACGATGATAGTCGACGCGCCCACGAGAGAAGAGATCAGGCCAGATTGCATGCTTCTTCCTGTTTTGGAAGTACACGACGTCATGGGTCAATGAAATCAGTGATCGACGCAGCAAAGAATGTGATCACCGACGATCTAGAGTGAACTCACCTCTGAATAAGAACCTCCTGACTATTTCACGCTGTAACTGAATTAGTTCACTGAATTACTAAGATATTACTCACATAGTGACTCGTAACACTCTACATATGCATGAAATTGATACCTCTGAATGTTCATCGCAAGGGCTCGATAAGCCTACTCTACACCTCTGCACCTGTACTTCCTGCACTATGTTGGGCATATCACCTGTTTGGATGAGATCAATTGTTCGCAATAAAACTGACTGTCCACACGTAATGTCACTTGCAAAGATTATACAATCACCTTTTGACTGGTAATATGCCAAGCTCGACGACCATGAATCGGTAAACTTGCCCGATTCATCACGGATACCGGCTACAGGAGAAAAAAATGTGTAATACGTAAAGCGCAGATTATGTTCGTATGTCACCGTGATAATTCTGAAAAAAAGGGGATTACCTCTGAATTTGATCCATGGAGCCCAAAAGTATGCCGTAATAGCTGATTTATCTTCTGTTAAACTCTGCATGAATACTGGCTGCAATGATTAAATGCGACACATTGAGCAAAAAATAGGGAATATTACTCATGTAATTTGCTTAATTACCTCTGAATACGATTCATGCGATCCCAAGATTTGCCTATAGTACTTTCACTTCCGTGATATTACCTGGAAAGTCGAAAGTGACAATATGAAGTACAAAGATTATATTACTGAAGTGCGCTGAATAATAATCAATTTTAAAGGTAACTTAGGTAAAAATATTGCAATTACCTCGAATATAGTAACATCACCGTCGCAGAGTTTGCAGTTACGACGTTTTAACTTGTATCGCATGGATGCCGGCTGAAAAAAAAGGTTACGATAGGGATTCTTAATGTTTGGAATGCAAATATTATAACGGTATGAATCATCATGTACATACGTCTGACAAGGAGAGGCTCAGACCTTCGGATCACAGATTCTGCCCAAACTTTTACAGGTGTCTTCTTGAGCCAAAAGATGAAGCCTGTGATGTGTCATTCCATCTAATGGGCATTCCTTCCTAGATTATCAATTAAAAACCAAGATAAAAATTAAAAAAAAAAAAAATTAAAAAAAAAATTAAAAAACACAGGAAACTAATACTGAATCACAATATCATTAAAACTTTCTCAGAGACCTTGAAAAAAAATATTCCAGTCATAAATACACCACATTTCACTTATGGCACTACGTCACACTCTTCGGAAGCACAGTCGCAGGGCTCGAACAGCTTCCTTTCAATTTCTAACGAACTTGATTCTTCAAGACATATTTCAGAATTCACCTAGGTCCTAACTATCGCCTGCAATGCATCGAGGCTATAGATTCCTTCATCAACGAACATTTTTTGGCTGATAGATCTGAAAATAACAACGGTAATACCAGTCTTACTGCAATATTACATTTATATTATCGATAAAAAAACATTACATTTATACCTATATATCTCGAATACTTTCACTACTTTGATCAACGTTTTATGAAGATTTAATACTCATTTTATCGAATGGTGTTAGTCGCGACAGGTCAAGTTAGGTTATGTTCCCCGACCAAACGCATGTATGCCACATCTCAATGAGTACAGCAAGTATAAGCTACCATGAAATAGCCATCGATACAAAAGATTGAAAATTTATCTTTACCTTATTATACTGTTTTTGTTTGGATGGAAATACGCTAACACAATTATAGGAGCTTTTACGTCACTTACAGCCATAGACTTATACAGCAACGTATGACAGATCTCGATCGACACACAACGGCTCGTGTCGGTAGAGCAGAACGTTACCTTTTAATACCGAAATCTATCGACGGCTATTTCATGACAGCTTGAACTTGCTGTACTCATTGAAATTTGGCATAGATCCATTGGGTCGGAGAACATAACCTTACTTGACCTGTCACGACTAACATCATTCGATAAGATGAGTATTGAATCTTCATGAAAGGTTGATCAAAGTGGTGAATGTATTCAAAATATATAAGTATAAATGTAATGTTTTTTTATCGACAATATACATGTAACATTGCAGTAAGACTGGTATTACCGTTGTTATTTTCAGATCTATCAGCCAAAAAATGTTCGTTGATGAAGGAATCTATAGCCTCGATGCATTGCAGGCGATAGTTAGGACCTAGGTGAATTCTGAAATATGACTTGAAGAATCAAGTTCGTTAGAAATTGAAAGGAAGCTGTTCGAGCCCTGCGACTGTGCCTCCGAAGAGTGTGATGTAGTGCCATAAGTGAAATGTGGTGTATTCATGACTGGAATATTTTTTTTGAAGGTCTCTGAGAAAGTTTTAATGATATAGTGATTCAGTATTAGTTTCCTGTGTTTTTTAATTTTTTTTTTAATTTTTTTTTTTTTAAATCTTTATCTTGGTTTTTAATTGATAATCTAGGAAGGAATGCCCATTAGATGGAATGACACATCACAGGCTTTATCTTTTGGCTCAAGAAGACACCTGTAAAAGTTTGGGCAGAATCTGTTATCCGAAGGTCTGAGCCTCTCCTTGTGAGTTGCGATCCATGCAGCTTCTATAGTTTCCTATGGATTCCGGAGAGAATAAATAATATCTGTGGAGAAATTGAAATAATTGAAAAATCTGTGATCAGATCGCGACTACTTATGCATGGTGGAAGAGATAACTACCTTGTAATTTAATATTATCCGGACCGATGAGGTATCGAAAGGAATTGTTGTTCCGTTTCGCTGTGGATGAGGGCTGTAACACAGAAAAATCATACGACATCAAAATTTAGATATGAATTTCAAATTCGATAGTGAACTCGTTCGTAATAAATAACAAAAATACTGTATAAACTTACCGCTTATTGACATTCACTTTTCTCTACGTTTGTGCCATGTCGATGCATACCGAACCGTCGCCTGCATTACCTAAACAGACACAAACACGAGTTGAATTAATTAAGTGTCCATTCATCATAATCTTCGGAGACATAGATAATCAGTAATAATTGTAGCGTAAAAAAAAATACCTTCAAGTTGGCAATCGGCGATCCAACGCTCTTTCACCAGGTGCAGGTGCTGGTTACTGATTTTGGATGTTTTTGAGCTTACGGCTTTTCGGTTTGTTCGGCGCGGTCTGCATCTTTGCCGCTTGATTATTGGACCGCGTGCGGGCGTGCAACTTGACCTTGATCAGGTATTTTAAAGCGGCGACTCGATGGGCGTAGCAGGGTCCGTCTGCTTGGAACCAGGCTGGGTATCTGGCGTTGGTAGCAGAGATCATTTCTACAGCCATTTGATTCATAATTGACGTAGATGACCAATGCTGGTACCATGTTTCTACAAATCGCGACAATTGAATGTCGACGATGGCCGTAAACGAGTCTGTTGGTCGCGTGAGTTTCGTCACCTTCGGAGCCTCCTCATCGGGGTTTTCGTATTCCCGGTACTCAATGTAAGTCTCATCCGCAGTAGATCCCTCCATTGGCGTTTTCATCATCTTCTGCTGGCAGTGTACGCAGTGAGTTTTCTTCATCATACGGAAAGCTATGTACCCAGCAAAGAAAACCACAGCGTTTCTTTTATAGAGGGATGTTTCAGCAGTTGCCTCCTCATTGTCAGTATCGACTTCGGCGTTTTGCTGAATAACTGCCAGGTCGTGGTCAAGTTCTTGAATTTCTGCCTCCACGACTGTGTCTTCGTACAGTAGCGTTTCGTTAACCTCGGTGATTTCTTCGAACGCTTGAGTGACACCGTTCGATGGATTGATCAGCGATTTTGCTTCCGGGCATTGTACGTTGCCCTTATCTCCAGAGTGTACGTATCCCGTCGATATTATATGCCTCAGAGACAGTCTTGCCATTCTTGCTGTTGGATTGGGATTATGTCCTCCACGTTGTCTGACTTTTGAAAAGAGGTGTTCTACCGAATCTTGGTTACATAATCCCGCAGCGAGTTCAAAGTCTGGAAATTCTGCTACAATGCTGATATAGGTTTTTACGATTGCACGAGCAGTAATGACTAGTCCCTTCAAACAAGGTGCGCGCTGTACCTTGCTCGGCGAGAGACTCCATCGGGAACACCAATCCGCGAAGTCAAGAAGAGTCTTTTCAATGGCTGGATTTCTTGGTGACAGTGGACGTCGCATAGGATTTCTGAATGTCAATCTGTATGCGTTATGAGCGTCGATTACTCCGTTCATACGCTCTGCAAATTCTGCACTGGCTTCCCACGTAGTGCTTCGTAGTCCGTTGGGATCCGATCCGGCCAGTTTTATCGCACTTGCGAACGTGTGACTCAGAATTTGGAATGCTCGTTTCACGTTCATGCATTCGAAACTGCTCGGAAAAAGGTGTGCTTCGGAGATATGGCCCAGCAGATTGGATGAAGTCTGTCGCGCGTCGCATTGCCATGTTTCGATGAAATCTTCGTATGCGACAATTGGCCGACCGTCACAGTCGATGACGTTGTGCGTTCTCAACTGATACATCAGCCTTTTGATGAGGTGTGGGAAATCAAAGCTTGCATAGTAAGTGGTATCATTGACGACGAAAGACTGGTCTTCTTCGGAAACGTTGAAGAATCGCGGCGATGTTAGTGCCGTCTGGTTTGATGTCCCTTGGTCGCAAGTGACGATTATTACGTCAGCCCCTGCTGTCTTCAATTTGTCGATGCACATAGTAACGAGAGTCGTGATTTGTTCCGCTTTCACGACCGTACCCGGTAGGAAGTACGCAATCGGTTGACGCCAAGGATTCTTCGCATCGATGCTGTCCACACAAAATACGAAGAGGTTCTTCGCTCGAACATTGTCTCTACCAAGAGGTCCAAGGTCAGCCAGTCCTTCGATCATGTTCAGCATTTCCGAAAACTCTTCGTGACTCCTGATGCTCATCTCGTCCCACTTCAGGCAACACAACCTTTCGTTCGGTGGTAGTTGCGCGAGCTTTTCGGCAAGTGATTGAAAAATGGAATCGACGAAACCACAGCGAAGATCACATTCCGCTATCCAGCCTCTTACGGTGCTTTCACCCGGGAAGTTGCAGCCAGCTTTTCGGAGGCGCGAAAAACATGCAGCTGAGTGAAAGTACATTTGTTTCGCTAGATCTTTCTCTTCGGGTGAATAGGGCGTCCGGGGTACATGCAATTGAAGTTTCACCATTGCCCGGGCTGCTGGTTTCAAGCACTTTTGTTCGTCTAAAAACGTGTCAATTCGGGTTTCTGGAGCTTCCGGTTTCCCGCGTTTCGATATCTTGCGGTCAAGCCGTTGCAACCTGTCACGAAGATTGCGTACTTTGCGTTGCAGTCCTGCATTCTGACGTTTCAGGACTAAATTGGCCTTTACGAGATCTTGTATTTGTTTCACTTTTCTCGTTTCGGGGCTGATCTTTCTTTTCTCGACTGCCGGTAGAATTTCACGTGGGACGTCAGGTTCCACGTTGATCCATTTACTTATCTCATCTTCGACGTCATTTTCATCAAAAATGAGTTTTTTTGCGGCGCCGTAAACTCGTGGGATGTTCGCGTTGTACGGTAAATTCGTAACATCCCCAATGTTCATCATGGCTCCGGCAGTCGAATCGTGGGGGTTATCGTTCAAAGTTGGAGATGGTGTGGAGTCCATCTTTTCCAACTCGAGAACGGCGTTGGTCGTAGTCCGGGCCTCTCCCCAAGATTTCTGGACTTCAAGGTTTGCATTCTCGTCAAACCTTTTTTTCGTCCATGGTACAGGTACAGCGGTGCGTTTGAGTTTCCGATCCTGTCCTGCGATGAACGAGTCCGTTGTGAAATGCGACGAGCAGAGGCCACCTCGTCGTAGAGTTGAATCCTTCCATCCGCCGACTCGTTCGTTGCCTGGGATTTGATAAACGTTCTCCTACTTATCGAATGATAGGATAATTTCACTCAAAATATCTAACAATATTTGAAATATCCACAATACGTGACATCGAATCATTTTTGAGATATCAGACGTAACCTTTGGCATGACAAATTATCAATGAATAGGGTAAATTTATATGAAGATCAGGGTGCTTCTGAGGAATGCAGCTTAGCATACTAAGAGACGACACCACCCTGAAATTTCCAAAAGTTTCTTTCCATCATAGTCCAATTTTCGAAGACAATCTTAAGCCTAACTAAAAGTCTGTATCTATAATATTAAAAAAGATGGGAATTTCTTCTACCACACGTGCAGCCGTTCTTATGTTTTTGGAAGCTATGTGTCAAAATCTGAAAGGCGTCCTTCTCGAAATTTCATTTTTCGATGCGGCAGAATCATAACTAATAATAACTGCGTATATTCCGATTGACTTGAAATTTATCATAATTTTTTTAGAAAATTCTACGGTGAGGTTGCATGTCACTTTACCCTGCAAAATGTTATCTTTTTATTCCTATTTCCAAAAAAACGTGTGTCCTGTAGAATTCCCGCAGATGAGGGGTGGGGGAAGAGATGGCACGCGTAAAGGTATGTATCTTCGTGAATTATTACTTATTTCAAATTCCAAACATCAACAAATCACCAAATAATAGCTCAATGATTCGCGAAAAATAAATATAAATGGGCAATTCCACGTCAGACCGGACAAAAAATGACCGCCTATTTTTTAAATCGAATAAAACTGTTTTCGCGTATTATATACGCAAAAAGAGCCGATACGTATTTCGGCATTCGTCCGAAATATTATTTTTTCGAAAGTTACAACATATTCAATTTTGATGCGAAATGAGCGCACGGTAAGCTCCAAGAATTAATATCTCCGGTTCTATTTGTTGTAGAAAGATAATTGACAGCGCATTTTGAAGGGGAAAGAATGAGCTTTTAAGCAAAAAATTTTTCGCCTGGAAATCATTGCGAATTCCAATTGTTAATAACAAATCAAATGTTCAATGATTTTTCACCATGAAAAGAGCCATTTTTAAAATTCGGAAAAAATATTTTCGGATACCTTATTCATTTCTGAATAGAGAAAAAATTCTTTATTCATGGAGGTTTGATGGAGTCTATTTTTTATCGAATTATTTATTAGTCGCTACGTCGCACCGGGTCCGATCGTACCGCTCGCAACTGCTTCGGCACCATTCGCTGGGGGATTCGAATGATTCCGAAGTGATGAAGTCGCTCTTGAGCGCTCCGCTGATTGTGATACACTCGGACCCCCAAAGTTTAATTCAGTAGTAAGCTGATAATGCAGAAAAGTCAGCAATGCGATGTATCCGGATCAAAACTAGAATATCATTAGTGTTATTACACTTTTGATAACTAGGCTTGGTTCGAATTTTATCAAAAATAAATTCGCTGAATCTTTCACTTTTACTATGGTTGACAATTAATTTGGTATCCTCACCGAGATTTCACGTGAATGCGGTAATAATTTCTCCCTTTTCATTAGAAAAGTGAACCTTGGCCCCACGGTTGGAATCAGCTCATACACTGCTTCTTTGGGCATTGATAAAAATATATCTTTATCGATTTTCTGTTCTGCAAAACATTGAAATTAATCTGATATGTATTCTTTCCGTCAAAGTAAGAAAAATTGATGAAATCACTACATCGGTTTTTGTTGTTTATTCTTTTTCATTGTGTGAATTATTTTGAATGTTTTTCCGTGTAATATATGTAACAAGAGTTAATGTGTACACTTGTGTTTGGCCGAAATATTTTTTCTATTGAAGTTATGAATTATTGAATTTCTTGAAAAATTCGCGCGCGGTCTCTGGTTCTGCTTATTGTATAAAGATCTGCTAAAGTGCATTCAAAAACCAAGGAAATTACCCAAAAAAACTTTCTAAGTCAGCAAAAACTCGAAATTTATGACTTTTACGAACGTTTCAAATATTTATCAGATTTTTACTGGAAGTTCAGCCGCTTTTACAATTCTGAAAATAATGTAATCACATTCCCCATTTAATTTGTTGCGAAGCAATTTTTTTTTTTTAAACTAAGCGCTGTTAGGCTAAGCCACAATGCGGGACTCGGCAACTAAATCATGAAAGTAGAATGCAGGACACCGAGATGTATGGTCAATAGACTGGTCCTTAGAATGGTGATTTCAAAAATTTTTGAGACCAACCTCTCAAACGGTTCCAATTGCAGAAAAAAATTTCCCTGAAGTTTAAGGCTCTTAATTCCAACGGGAACACGTGCCGCACAATTTTTTGCAGCCGTATAATAGTAATTTAATATGGTAATATTTAATCAAATTTTAAAAAGAAATTCAAATTATTTCTAGCATTTATTGAATGTCAAAATCAGGTAAAAAATGATGACTTGCACACATTTACTAATTTAAGATAGCAATTTGGAGCATTAAAAATTTTTTTCAAGCATACAATGCCGAAAATTTTTTTGTTTAAATCACAAAAAAAAAAAATGTGCGGCACGTGTTCCCATTGGAATTAAGATCTCAAACTTCAGGGTAATTTTTTTCCGTAATTATTTTGAAAAATAACCATTTTAAGGACCATTTTAATGGTCAGGGAGAAAAGGAAGCGAGAAAGTGTAGAGATATGAAAAGCTCGGGGAGAGAATCAGGGGTGAGAGCGAGCGAGAGCCTGCGGGAGATCAGAAGACAAGATGGACTGTGGAGGGAGGTAAACTGTCGATTTGGGAGCAAGGAGGAGAGAGGAATAGAGATTAAACTAGCGGGGTGTAGAAGGTAGCTGAAAGAACGAGGAGAGGAGAGAAAGAAAGAACTGAAGAGAAATGTAAACTCATGTGAAGATTGAAACCCTGTTGGGAACCAATAATTGCATACAATGTATACACACTGTGCTACGGTATACATACATTGTAGAGAAATACACCAAGTCGGCGAGGGTAGCAGGCTCCACGCTCGTGAGCAAAAACCTATTTTCCTCCCTCGATGTACAATATACTAATGAATAATTTAAGCGGAATTGTTTTCGTTTGCTCGATAAATCTAGTCAATTCTCCGTACACTTCAATGTGAGAAATACATTGATGAAAGACGCTTTTTGGCCCAAACTAGTCTCCTCTAACAGAGGTCGCCTAATTTATAATCGCAATTTATTGTAATTGAATGGTCGGAATTTATACGATTCAGAAGTATGAGGAATCTTTGTACGGTCATACAGAAGCTACAAAGAAAAAGTAATCTGTAATTAGTTTTTGAAAAGTAGTAAATTCGACGGAAAAATACACCGGGATGTACAGTAGATTGCTCACAGAGTTAGGTGAATTTTGCAAAAGTCGGAATACTTAAAAAATGAAATTTTCTGGAAAGAGTTCGTAGAGTTTCTTTTTTTTTCTGTTTGAAAAGTATAAAAGTCTTATTATTGTACTTACTTAAGAAGGTTTCCACGTAGTCTTGCAAGCCCCATTCTATGAGTGTTGTCTCGACGTAATTTTCGTTTGACTCATCCATTATCGAAATTCGATTTTTTTTTTCAATTTTCAACCAGACACAATTTATGATGCACAATACCGAAAATACGTCAGGAATACCAGACCACGTGGGTGCTGTGAAGAAAACCCGCCTGGCAATGCGTGCGTGCGAACGTAGCTATGACCCGTCGGCTCGAATCGGCGAACGTTTGACCGGCTCAAGCGGGCATCAACCTATCAGAACGCAAGCCCAGCGCGCGGTGCCATTCAGTTCGGGCTATGGCCGCCATATTTTGGAATGGTAGAAATTATGTTGCCTGAACTAAAAATGTAGTCTGCACAACTTAAGCCTCCTATATCCAAGGAACCGTTGGACTTTTGTTTAGTTAGAGAGAAAAATCACGTTGTTTGAACCAAATATGTATCTTCCTGAACTATACCCTTCTATGTTCGAAGAACCGTGGAACTTTCATTCGATGCAAGAGAGAAAATACGTCGCTTCAACTCAATATGTCGTCTTCTGAACTGGATAATTTAAACTTCGAAGAACCGTCTAGCTTTTGTTTGTTAAAACAAGAAAATTACGTTACCCGAACTACAAAGATGGTTATCGATACCTCAGCAAATCAGCTTTTCCAAAGAAGTAGATATAACTTCTATAAATCACTATAATTAATGCATTATCACTAGTCCATTCGAACAGGAAAGTAGTGTTAGACAGTTCATTAACCTTGAATAAAAAATGAAGTTCCGGCAACCGAAAAAAAAATTACCATTACTCGAAGAGATATAACATTTCAAAAATACTACGTTTAACTCGGAAAAATTGTACCTCGCACAGAAGACTCAATGGTTACGGTCAATATTAAAAAAAAGTTGAGCATACTGTCAGATAAATATGTTAAACTAACCGAATTTAACGAGGAGTTACCGTTACTTAGTCACAGAAGTGCGCTGTACTATATTGTAGTTAATTGTACAAAAAAAATTCGCTATGGTAACTATAAAATTCCAACTTTATCAAAAATGTTGATTTTACAAATCGAATTTCTCTCAGTGTAGACGATAAAAAATCGTAACTCCTGAATTGTTGATGAAGACTTCATCCATCGTCATCAAACGTATCTTCTTTTGCATAATATACAATTAAAATTCGGAATGTCTCTTTTTATTGTTAGAGATATCGTTTTTATCTTCTCCATTTTTTTCTTGCTTTCGGAGAATATTAAGAAGAATAGGGACCGTTGTTCATTTCTTGAAGTTGCATTGAAGAGGAATCTATCGCTTTTGTACCGATGTAGAAGTCTCGCATATATATCATAATGGGTGCATACTTCAAAATAACCCGCAAAAAGTAGAAGAAAATTTTTAAAATCAAGTCAGACCAGGGTTGAAAAAAAAGACCGAAAAAGACCGAACGGGTAAGATCGGGAGGGCGATCAAGTTGGCCTAGAAAACCTTATCAGGCCTTGAAGGTATTAGACACATGTCAGAAAATAACCATGTCGGAACGCAATTTTGAGATCCTGTCTTGTGTTTACTGAAAAAAACAACATCAGGTAATGGAAGAAGTTGCCATAAAAAATATAATGGTTCGAAGGCTGATTGCAAGATTGAGAAATTTCACATGTTTTTATAATTGTCGATGGAATAAAAATCCAACAGGGGCTACAATCACTTTGTACTTCATATCCGATTTAATTTAACATAACGTTAACGTAACGACGATAATTTCCGGCCATTTGATCGGATTGATTATTTATAAAATGTGCAACAATAGGTGATATGGTTGTGTTTCATCTTTTCATCCCCCGATAGGATTTGCACCTCTAAATAGTATCTATAGTTATCTCTGCTCATACCATCCGATATCATTTCTAATACCAAAAAATTCTGTTGTGCCGACTTTAGCGTACGTGGAGTGGAACTCTGATTCTATGTGAGTTCCACGCCGTCAGGTAGCGCTGAGCATCATTTTAACTGAGTTCCACTCCGCTAGACACCGCTCGAATCAGCCACAAATGGCCACAAATAGTGACTACGTATGGTTCCTATACCGGTCAGCAATCTCCCCCCTAATCTCTGGTTTAGGTCACACGTGTACCGTGGAGCAGAGATGGGTAGGTAAAGGGTCTCTAGTGTACCGGCTACGCTGACGCCATCTGCTAGACGTGCGGGAATTATAACTTTTTTCCTACTCGAAAGAGATATAGCGTGAGCCATGACAGTAACCACACCACGGCCTCCCGTCTATACTATTCATGTGAAAAAGTTTCTGTTTCCAGATGACATATAGCTGAGATCCGACGACGGCGGTGAATAATCGTGATCGTGAAACGGGCCTACTGGTGATCAGAGATTATTATATCTCAGCTCTTCGACCACTGATGTTATTGAAATTACGCTTAAATGAACACGCTACACTGATTTACATTTCAAAAGTGCATCCAAATTTCCCGAAATGCTTATGATTTTGGGGATACTTGATAGAACAGTTGGTCGTATAGCGCTTTCTCGCTCCCCTAGCAGTAAAGATACTCGGTAGTCCGCCCGTTCTTTTGAATGTACTTGGCGCGAGACTCTACCGAGTCTCTTGATTATTAGCTAGGCCAATCTCTTTTTGAAGTCCGGCTGGAGGCCGTAACGCCGTATCGGCCTCATACTCAGAATCTTTGCATTGTATTGACGCAGTTACCGAATTACCCTGTACGAATCTGACTGATGGAGATTTCTTGTATCACCTAATTTTTCGCTCTTTCAGTTGAATATAAGGGCCACAGCCCAGTGTAAGGAATTCTCATGTCATAATTTAAGGCAAACCCAGCCCCTCTACCTTTTCCGTATCACATCGGAGCTAGCTGAGTTACCGCCCGTCGCCGATCTCTTCACCTCCTGTATTGTATGTGAATTCCGCTTTCTTGAGTATTACGTTACGCACTAGCGTCTGGCGCTCAACCCGAGCACGTAAGTAATTTTGAGTTATAGTTGAGAATGAATTGTGAAAAAGTTGTGAAAAAAAATACGCGCCGTAGTGTAACTACGAATCGGTCATTCCTGCCGTTAATTTTTCGCTCTAGGAAAATCGTACGTTACGATGTACATTGAAAATATGTAAAAGGTGCTATAATGTACGATTTTTCTCGAGGGAAAATTAGCGGCAGGGATGGGCGCGTTTCTCTTCGTCAACCAAACGTTACACCCGAGGATAACTTACTTGCTCAGTTTTGGGCGCCAGACGCTGGTGCGTCACGTGATCGTCGATACGATGCAACTTACAAGGAGAGGCTCAGACCTTCGGATCACAGATTCTGCCCGAACTTTCACAGGTGTCTTCTTGAGCCAAAAGATGAAGCCTGTGATGTGTCATTCCATCTAATGGGCATTTCTTCCTAGATTGTAAATTAAAAACAAAAAAAAAAATTACAAAAAAAAAAATTACAAAAAAAAATGACAAAAAAAAATGACAAAATATAGGAAACCAATACTCAATCACTATATCATTGGAACTTTCTCAGAGGACCTTAAAGAAAAATATGCCAGTCATAAATATACCACATTTCACGTTTATCACTACATCACACTCGTCGGAGGCACAGTCGAAGGGCTCGAACAACTTCCTTCCAACTTCTAGCGAACTTGATTCTTCAAGAAATAGTCGAGAATTCACGTAGGTCCTATCACCTGCAATGCATCGAGGCCATAGATTCCTTCATCAACGAACATTTTTTGGCTGATATATCTGAAAATAACAACGGTCATACCAGTCTCACTACAATATTACAAATGTATTATCGATAAACAAACATTACATTCATACTTATACAGTGCGGTCAGGGTGAACTTGCGCACCTAATTTTTGTGCGCAAGCGCGAATTCGGAAAACAGTTGAATTTGTCAGCTGCTTACGTGTATTACCAACCGCCTCAAAATCCAGCTTGTCAAATTGATGATCGCGGATACAGCTAAGATCGCGGTATTTGAATATGACTGAGTTATGTTGTGTCCGAATAAAATTGATTAATCGAATAAAAGATTCATATGTCAACTGAAACTTCATAAATTTATGCGGGCAAGTTATGACAGGTTGGTTTTGACAGCTACATCCGAAATCTGAGTGTGTTGGATATTCTGCGAAACAAATGACGACGATCGCGCATGTGCAAATGGGGTGCGCAAGATCACGCTGACCGCTCTGTTTATTTTAAATACATTCATAACTTTGATCAACTTTCCATGAAGATTTAATACTTATCTTATGAAATGGTGTTAGTCGTGACAGATCAAGTAAGGTTATGTTCCCTGGGCAAATAAGCTGCCATAAAAATAGCCATCGATAGAAATCGGTCGAAAGAAGTAATTTTCTGCTCTACCGACACGAGCCGTTGTGTGTCCATCGAGATCTGTCATACGTTGCTGTATGAGTCTATGGCTGTGAGATACGTGAAAGCTCTTATAATTGCGTTAGCGTATTTTCATCCAAACGAAAACAGTATAATAAGGTAAAGATAAATTTTCAATCTTCTGTATCGCTGGCTATTTGATGGTAGCTTGTGCTTGCTGTGCTCATTGAGATGTGGCATGCATCCTTTTGGTCGGGGAACATAACCTTACTTGATCTGTCACGACTAACACCATTTCATAAGATGAGTATTAAATCTTCATGAATGGTCGATCTAAGTTATGAATGTATTCAAAATATATTGTAACGTCCCGTTTTCCCCCTGTTTGTTGGTAAGGAGGGTCGCTACTTGTGCCGACTCCCGGGAGTGTCTCCCGTAGCGGCCGTGTTTATCTTGCTCACCTTTTCTAAGGTCCTTTCTGTTATTATACGTCTGTTTTATAATTAGACCCAGGTGATTCCAAATATAGGTGACTGTGTCACAGCTGTTTTCGGGTTGTTTTGCCGATTTTATACGCCGGCTTCGTCGCCTGAATCGCGGGTACGTTCCTCGGGTGGATTTGGGGGGTTGATTTTCTGGGGCGGAGAAAACGGTTGAAGAGCTACTTATAACCGCAGTGGAATAAGCGCTAGACTTCCAGAATTCGGGGATGAGGGTGTAGAAAGCGATTGAATAATAATTTGGAACCGCAGTGGACCAAGCATTAAGCAACCAGAATTCTTGGGCGAGGATGCAGAAAACGATTGAATAACCACTCAGAACCGCAGTGGACTGAGCGTTAAGCAACCAGAATTCGGGGGTGAGGATGCAGAAAACGATTGAACAATAATCTGGAACCGCAGTGGACCAGAATATTAAGCGACCAGGGTTCTGAGGTGCAGAAGACGATTGAATAACCGCTCAGAACCGCAGTGGACTGAGCGTTAGGCAACCAGAATCCCGAGGAGGAGGCAGAAAACGATTGAATAATAACTTGGAACCGCAGTGGACCAAGCTTTAAGCAACCAGAGTTCCGGGGTGCAGAACACGATTGAATAACCACTCAGAACCGCAATGGACTGAGCGTTAAGCAACCAGAGTTCCAGGGAGGAGCTAGAAAACGATTGAACAATAACTTAGAACCGCAGTGGACTAAGCATTAAGCGACCAGAATTCCTTAGGGTTGGGTGTAGAAAATGAGTGGGTATCGGTTAGGAATTGAAGGATTGTGCGTCCAGAATCTCGGGTAGGATGCTGAAAACGATTGAATAATGACTTAGAACCGCAGTGGACTAAGCATTAAGCGACCAGAATTCCTTTAGGATGGGATGTTGAAAACGATTGAGTAATAGTTTGGAACCGCAATGGACCAAATATTAAACGACCAGAATTCGAGATGGAATGCAGAAAACGATTGAATAATAACTTAGAACCGCAGTGGACTAAGCATTAAGCGACCAGAATTCTTTAGGACGGGGTGTTGAAAACGATTGAGTAATAGTTTGGAACCGCAATGGACCAAATATTAAACGACCAGAATTCGAAATGGACAAGGAATGTGTTGCGACGGTTTTGCACAAAATGTTTAGGCGGCGTAATTTTACAAAATAAATCTCTGATTTTTAATATCGTTATTTGGTGATCTTTGCACAATGAAAATGATCGTTGGACTAGTAGTGGCTCGCTGGCCGTTTGAGTACCCAAAAGGTTATTGCTTAAATTAAAGAAAATCGTTTTATGATTGTTAATTACTCAAAATAATGCTTTCTCAAAAATAATATGTCTGGCGTCGATGCCGTAATGGAAATAATAAGTGTAATTAAATCAAAATAAATCAAGTTTTGGGTCTCTGCGACTTTGAGATAAATTTTCTAAGTTTTGGATAATAACAATGAAGAGCGCTTTTAGCTGTTATTTCTCTCCGAAGGCTGAGCCTTAAATGAAGTTTTGCGTCTCTGCGACTTTTAGATAATTTTTCTAAGTTTTTGATAATAATAATGAAGAGCGATTCTAGCGATACTTTCTCTTCGAAGGCTGAGCCTTGAATGCTTGTTCGGTCACTGAACGGCCGCGCTTTTATACTATTCTGGAAACTAATCCCATTTGTTCTATCACCTTCTATGGTGTCCATTTTTGGTATTTTTGACATTAGAACATTAGTTTATAATAAAAGTATTCCTTATTCTAATCCCTGCAGATCTTCACGACTTTAGTTTTCTGAATTTGGACAATTTGTCATAAACAAATTGTTCTATGACCTTCTATGATGTCCATTTTTAGTAATTTTGATTTTAGAACATTTTGTTATTTAAGGAATAATTTTCTATACCAATGGACTTCCTTTGTACCTGTTTAGAATTTTTGATTTGAACAATTGTTGGTTAAAATTGCAATGTTCTATGAGCTTCCATGATGTCCAAAAGTGCTTAAACGTTATTACATTTTTCTGGATTTTCGTTGATGCCGAGAGAAGTTATCTAGCTAGGTTTTGTACGGACTGGTTTTTCTAATTAATTCAATTTATTGCTAATATTTCTCACTTTTCTTTCTCTTTGCTCGGTGGTTTCGAGGGTTTGTGAGTGTGCGTGTTCGCGCTAGAGAATCCGTGTTAATCCGCTAGGTTTGTATTGGGCTCGAACCAATACATGAGCGTTTTATACGTCTCATTACCCCCCGATCAAGATGAGAGAATTTTGATGTATCTAAATTCGAGTTTTTTTTCTCGAAAACTAAAAGAAAATACTTCGTAACTAAAAATTTTGGCTTTGGTTTGATAAACGTAAATTAACTATCATTGTGCTTTTTATAATAAACAAAAGATATGGCCTAAAAAACCTTTCTTTCAAGGGAAGAACTGAAAAATGAATTGAGTGCCAATTTTGCACAGGAACTGAAAATCTTTGGCCTGCTTCTTGACTCCTTCCATCCTCGGTGCCGTTCCTTTTCAGCACCCTGGCATCCAATCTTTGATGGTTGTGTCGTCGAGGGTCAGGATGTCATCCAGCTCGTCCTCGTTCAGGTCCCACCAACTGCGTTTTTCAGGCACGATGATTGGGAGTTTGGTGTCGGTCAAATCTTTTATTTCGCTCTCGGTTTTCTTGATTTGGCTCTGGAGTTCCCTGGCCAGCGTCTGATTTGACTTTATGTGTTTGTTCTCGTTGGTGATGTCTTGCTCCATCCGTTCTAGAGATCTTTTTGCCAGTTCTACTCTGGCTGTGGGCACGTAAATCTGGTCGAGCGGAATTTGCACCGAGATATTTTCCAGGATGGTTGGTTTTACTTTTTTGTTCACCACTTCCTCTGTGGTGACTACCCTTTTCCCTGCCGGTTCTGCGGGGTGGTTTACCTCTTTGCTGTTCCAGCTCTTTTGCGTTTGTTTTTTCTTCAGACGGCGGTCCGTGAGATCCTTTGCCCTGTACTGCACTCCCCTTGTTTGCGTGGCTCCTGGTGGGCGCCCTCCGAATCCTGTGCCGTTTACATATGGTCCTGTCCCCGGTATCCAGGTATTCCTGGGGTAGAGGATGCGCTGTACTTCTAAATTTATTTTATAGAAAGTGCAAATCTGCGATGTTTTCGTGGCTTGGATTGCGGCATCGCACCGCCCGAACTTTTCCCACTGGGTTCCTACAGATCTTTTCATCTTTGTATTACTTTTCGCTGTATAATTGATTTTGGAAATCGATTACTGAGTGCTGGTTCGCTTATTCGGGGCTTATATAGTCGAAACTCTCCTCATCTACTTTTCCCTCCTAGTCATCAGGTGTGTGCTGATTGGTGATATTCCTCGTATGATTTTTCTCGGGGGAAATTTTCCCCTTTTTCAATTTCGCCTATTCCCTTATCCGTATTTCTTATTGCCGGTATTTGCGTACGTCGGTACTTCTTAAGCTTGCTGGCGTGAAATCTTCCTCGTTCTCTTCCGCTTGCGGGGTCTATGAGTAGGTATGTCGCTTCTCCAACCTTTGTTTTGATTGTGTATGGTCCCTCATACACTGAGAAAAATTTTGCGATTTGATTGTGTGAGGTGTCAGACACGTTGTTCGCCTTGACTAATACTTCCTCGTCCTCGCTGAAAGCGATATTATTTCTCGTAGTATTATATCGTTGCGCTCTTTTTTGGCCCTTTTTCCTAATCCTTTCCCGTGCCAGATATATTTTTGTTTCGTATGGCGTATCTCCCTCTCGGGGGACCGTTTTTATCCATTTCGTCCATGCTCGGGTTGGCTTCGTGTTAAGATGCAATTCTATTGGTGTTATCTCGGTGGTTTCGTGATGCGTTTCATTTATGCAATTTTGTATTATGTTGACGTACGATGCCCATCCGCTATGTTTCTCCCCCACGAGTGTTCGGAAGAACCGTCCGAGTTCCCGATTGACTCTTTCCACGATATTTCCTTGGGGGTGTCGTATTGATGAAAATACCAGTTTGACCCCTTTTTCTTTTAAGGTGCGTTCCCATTCGCTGGCCGTAAATTGCGTGCCGTGATCGCACTGAATTCTGCGTGGTTTCCCATATTTTTCGCAGTAATCTCCGAAGATTTTTCGGATCGTGGTTGCTGTGTTTGCCCTTTTGATAGGATAGAGCACCACGAATTTGCTGAATGCATCGATTGTAACGAGGATGTGCTTTACCCCTTCTTTGATGTCGGTAGGGGCCCGTAGAAATCGATCGATAATAGATCTCCCGGTTTTGTTGGGATAATATTTTGCATGTGCGCCTGACATGCTTGCGTAAGGTATTTATTTCGCTGACATGCGTCACACATGGAAATCCATTTGTTCACATTATGTCGTAGGCCGATCATAGTAAATTCTTCCGTTAGGATGCGGTAGATTTTTCTTGCCCCTACGTGTCCGTAGATTTCGTGTAATTCCATCGTTAATTTTTGAGCGAGCGTTTTTGGGATCACAATTTTTTTGTGTCCCTGTCGGTCGGACTTGCATAATTTCCCATCCCACAGTGAGTAATTTTTCACTCCTTTGGTGTCAGGACTTTTCTTGATTTTGCTAATTATGTTGGCCAACCGGTCCTCCTCAGCCTGTCGTAGTCCAATTATTTTTAATTCTTGCAGTATTTCGTCGTTAGGGTTTTTTGTAAGAATTGAGGCGATCGTAATCTCCTCGTCTCTGGTCGGGGCTTCGTATTCTGTTGCCCCGTGGCTCCGGCTAAGTATGTCCGCAACTGTATTCTGTTTACCTTTAATATGTTCGAGCTCTAAGTCGTAATCTTGGATTGCTAATATCCATCTTCGTAGTCGTGCATTCGAAAACCGACTTGATTTTATAAACGTCAATGCATGGTGATCTGTTCTCACGATTGTTTTCGCGCCCCGCAGGTATGTGTGCAGTTTCGCCAATGCCCATACTATGGCTAAGTGCTCCTTTTCTGTGGTGAAGTACCCTATCTCGGCTCCTTTCAAGGTCCGGCTGATAAAAGTTATCACTTCTTCATCTCCTTTGTCGTTCCGCTGTGATAGCACGGCGCCCAGTGCAATATCGCTTGCATCTGTTGTGAGGATGTAGGGTTTCTGGGGGTTGGGGTGTGCCAAGATTATTGTCTCGACGAATAAAGTCTTTATTTTCTCGAAAGCTGTTTGATGCGCCTCTTTCCACTCATACTTTGTTTCCTTTTTGAGGAGAGTTAATAGAGGTGTAATTTCGTGGGCGTAGTTTTGTGCGAATTTTGCGTAGAAATTTATAAAGCCGAGAAATCCCCTCAGTTGTTCAATATTTTTTGGTCTCGGGTATTCTCGTATAATTCTTATTTTATCCATCTGTGGTTATAAGCCTTTGGTTGTCAGAGTGTGTCCGAGAAAGTCTGTTTCCTCTTTTACGAATTCTGATTTTTTGAAGCTCAGAGTCATATTATGTTCTTCGAACTTTTGTAATAGAACTTCGAGGTGCTGTAGGTGTTCCTCGAAATCCCGAGAGAGGACGAGTAGATCGTCGACGAAGTTGATAACGAAGTCGCCGACGTCTTGCAGGACAGCGCTTAGGCCTCTAATGAGCGCTGCACTGCTGGTTTTCAAACCGAAGGGTGTTACGTTAAATTCGTAGCATTTTCCTTCAACTAAGAAAGCCGTGTATTGTTTGCTTGTCTCTGCAAGCGGTATCTGCCAAAAACTGCTGGTCAGATCCAGGCTGCTTATCAGTCGGGCTGATTTGCATCTTTGTAGTATCTCCTAGATGCCTGTCGGTGATTCGTGGTCATCGATTAATTTTTCATTCAATTTTCTGGCATCCAAACATAGCCGTATTGAACCGTCCTTTTTCACCACGGTTACTATGGGGTTGATATAAGGACTTTTGGATCTACGGATAATACCATGTTGCATCATTCTCTTCAGCTCGGCTTGAACTTTGTCTCGATGCTTCATTGGAATTGGGTAAGGTCTGATGAAAAATGGCTCTTCGTCTTTTAATTTTAGCTCGTGTTCTTGGGTTTTTAGCAGGCCCGGCTTTTTCTGAAATACCCCGCGATATTTTTTGATCAGGTATTTCAACTGGGTGCGTTGCCCGTCGTTTATTTCGGTGCAACCGTTGATTTTTCTTTCAACCTCTTCGCGAGTAAGTTCATAGGAATCTTCCTCGTTTTCCTCCTCCACATCTGCCCCTTTTATTTCTAGCGTGTGGTGTTCACAGTTCGTTTTTGCTGTTGGTGGACGTTTACAATCCACTTGGGTATTCTGATGCCCCTTGAAAACGAGAGTGCTTTTTTCAGTGTCGATAATCATCCTCATTTTCTTCTGGACATCATATCCTAGTATGCAATCCCGCACTAGCTTCGGGATCACGAGGTAAATTATTTGTTCTGAGACCGGACCTATTTTTGTTGTCATCAGAATCTGTATTTTTAATTTCGCGGATTTATCACCCGTCGCTCCTTTTACTACCTTTCCTGCTATAGGTAACGTAGGATATTCCTTAAATCTTTTCATGTTGGTCTCATAGAATTCGTTTGATATGCATGACACTTCGCTCCCCGTATCAACGAGTGCTTTTACTGGTATGCCGCCGAGGATAATTTTTGCTTCGGGACATGTGCATTCTGTTGACAGGGTTTCTCTTTCGTCCATGTCATTCATGAGTTCCTCTCTTGGATCTCCGAATATTGTAGCTATAACAGTTGTATCTCGGTTTCCTTTTTCCTCATTTATCGCTGCACCTTGCTGATTAGGTTTGTATTTTGTTAATGTGCATGGTGCAGCGTTTATTCGTTTCCCGACTGCTGTTCGAGAGTTGGGTACGTATCTTCAACGTCCTGCATCTCAATTACGTTTATGTTTCTTTGCGGGCCTCGTTTCTGCCACGTTGGTTGTTCGTTTGTTTGCTGGGCTGCTGGTTGTCGCCACGATACGTTTCGATCGTGGGTTCTGTCCCTTTTATCCTGTGGATAATTGTTTGGGGCATTTCTACTTGGTCCTTCTCTGGGTCCTCCATTATTCCTCCACTCGTTATAGTTTCTTTGGCCAGTTGGCGGCTGATTTCGTTCTTGGGCTACGTCTGCTATTGGGCCTTGCCTCGGAGTTTTCTGAGTAGCCGTCTCGCTGTCGAAATCTTCCAGTAATTCGAATAGTTTACTGCGATTTTGAATGCCTTGCCCCTTGATCGCGAATCGAATCTCTCGATCAAAGTGATTGCATAGCTTTCGGATGATCTCCCCATCCGTATGATTGTTTCCCAGGTCCTTGGCGATACTGAAAATATGCGTTGCATATTCTGTCCTGGTCATTTTTCCATTTCCGTCGAAAGAACCAAATTCGATCTTTCGACGCAGGCCGTCCTGGATTGTTGCATTCCAGAATCGTTCCTTGAATTTTGTCGAAAAGTCTTCAAAACTCCTCACGCTGTTTTCCATAAGGTACCACCACTCTTTAGCGGTTCCCTCCAACGTTTGTGAAATGAGATATACCAGCTCTCTTATATCAGGGTTCGTGACGTCCACATAATGTTGCAGTTCCGTCAGGAATTTTACTGGCCTATCTCTCGGGTCGCCCCTAAATGTGGGGGGTTTGAAACTCAGTCTAAACTGTGCCCCCGCTGTGGCATTGAGGAAATTGGTTCCTCCCATTGTTGTCCGCCTCGTTGCACTTTGCGACTGCCTTATGGTTTCTCCGATTTGGGCTTGCAGATTTGTGATAATTTCCTGTTGGTTTTTTAGCTCAGGAAATACGTAATCCATCATCTGTCTTTGGATTTGGATCATGACTTCACCTTCATGATCGATATCCTCAGTTACCGATCGCACTCGTGTTTCTAGTACGATGTTTCTTTCGTCGGCGTCCACGGCGTTGGTGGTTAATACCGCTATTTGCCTTTTAAGATTATTTATTTCTTCTTTGTATTTTGCATCGATATCTCGTGCGATTTCCTTTTTCCATTCTTTCTTTCTTTCCTCCCATTTTTCTTCTTGCTCTCTTTCTAATTGCACCATACATCGTGCTAATTCGCTGTGCATCTCCTGGGTTAATTTTTCCTCGGCTCGGGTCGCCTTGTCTTCGATGTGGGCTTCATGCGCTTCTCGAGTTTGGAGGGTTTCATTTATTATTGATGAGGTGGCTTTAATTTTTTCCTCGTTCTTTTGGTTTTGTTGGCACAGGTTTGATACGCATGCCGTTATCTCGGTCTCCCATCTTAGTACTTTCCCTTCCAGGGTTATTGGATGCGTCTCATCGTCTATTAGTTTATCTGGCGTATGCAGTAGTTCCTCTGCTAAAATCTCGTCTAACGTATTTTTTGCGAGCTGCACATACTCTTCTGCATTTTCTTTCCTTCCGGACCGGGTGGATGTATTGGATCCGGCGCGTGGGCGCAGTCTTCGTTGAGGCATCTTGGTTACTGCGGCCGTGCCCCCTTTTTTTTTTTTGTTGTGATGCTTTTTCTTTGTTCACCGTTTTCTGTTGGCGAACAGACTCTTTTTTTTTTCTTTACACAATTTTGAACTTTATTGATTCGTGTATTATTCTTATTTTTTGTTTTCTCTTGTTCATTTATTTGTTATTCGTTTAATTATTTGTACGGTTTTTTAGCTTCGTTACTCGAACGTTTAGTTCGTTTATTTCCTTCTTCGTCTCCCTATGGAATTCGCTCAAAGTTTTCATCGACAAGTTGTAGCTTTTTAGCAGATTTTCGTGTTTGAATCTGATTATGTCGTTCACTTTTTCCAGCTCTATCATAAGGTTCTTCGTCTCTCGCAGTTCTTGCTCCAGCAGGTCAATTTTCGTGGGCTCCTCTGTTTCCGTTTTGGCGGGCTCGTTACAGAATTTTGCAACTAGTTGCTGGATGATTCCTTTGAATGTCCTGTTTTCCTCTTCCAGGTTTCGGGAATGCTCTTCTTGTTCTGATAATTTTATTTCGAGTGCCTCTAGACGGGTGTAGACCTCCTCAGTGGTCCTTTCTTCTGAAACTTTCTTTATTGACTTGCCAATGAACTGGGCAGTATTTGCCTTCTGCATTCTATTTCTTCTATCTTTTTGTGTTGTATGCTCCGATCTCTCGGGGTTTCTCTTCGTGGCCCTTTTTTGGTCTCTATTTTTTCAAGTCCAAAATCTTTCGGGCCCCACGTTGGGCGCCAAATGTAACGTCCCGTTTTCCCCCTGTTTGTTGGTAAGGAGGGTCGCTACTTGTGCCGACTCCCGGGAGTGTCTCCCGTAGCGGCCGTGTTTATCTTGCTCACCTTTTCTAAGGTCCTTTCTGTTATTATACGTCTGTTTCATAATTAGACCCAGGTGATTCCAAATATAGGTGACTGTGTCACAGCTGTTTTCGGGTTGTTTTGCCGATTTTATACGCCGGCTTCGTCGCCTGAATCGCGGGTACGTTCCTCGGGTGGATTTGGGGGGTTGATTTTCTGGAGCGGAGAAAACGGTTGAAGAGCTACTTATAACCGCAGTGGAATAAGCGCTAGACTTCCAGAATTCGGGGATGAGGGTGTAGAAAGCGATTGAATAATAATTTGGAACCGCAGTGGACCAAGCATTAAGCAACCAGAATTCTTGGGCGAGGATGCAGAAAACGATTGAATAACCACTCAGAACCGCAGTGGACTGAGCGTTAAGCAACCAGAATTCGGGGGTGAGGATGCAGAAAACGATTGAACAATAATCTGGAACCGCAGTGGACCAGAATATTAAGCGACCAGGGTTCTGAGGTGCAGAAGACGATTGAATAACCGCTCAGACCCGCAGTGGACTGAGCGTTAAGCAACCAGAATCCCGGGGAGGAGGCAGAAAACGATTGAATAATAACTTGGAACCGCAGTGGACCAAGCTTTAAGCAACCAGAGTTCCGGGGTGCAGAACACGATTGAATAACCACTCAGAACCGCAATGGACTGAGCGTTAAGCAACCAGAGTTCCAGGGAGGAGCTAGAAAACGATTGAACAATAACTTAGAACCGCAGTGGACTAAGCATTAAGCGACCAGAATTCCTTAGGGTTGGGTGTAGAAAATGAGTGGGTATCGGTTAGGAATTGAAGGATTGTGCGTCCAGAATCTCGGGTAGGATGCTGAAAACGATTGAATAATGACTTAGAACCGCAGTGGACTAAGCATTAAGCGACCAGAATTCCTTTAGGATGGGATGTTGAAAACGATTGAGTAATAGTTTGGAACCGCAATGGACCAAATATTAAACGACCAGAATTCGAGATGGAATGCAGAAAACGATTGAATAATAACTTAGAACCGCAGTGGACTAAGCATTAAGCGACCAGAATTCTTTAGGACGGGGTGTTGAGAACGATTGAATAATAGTTTGGAACCGCAATGGACCAAATATTAAACGACCAGAATTCGAAATGGACAAGGAATGTGTTGCGACGGTTTTGCACAAAATGTTTAGGCGGCGTAATTTTACAAAATAAATCTCTGATTTTTAATATCGTTATTTGGTGATCTTTGCACAATGAAAATGATCGTTGGACTAGTAGTGGCTCGCTGGCCGTTTGAGTACCCAAAAGGTAATTGCTTAAATTAAAGAAAATCGTTTTATGATTGTTAATTACTCAAAATAATGCTTTCTCAAAAATAATATGTCTGGCGTCGATGCCGTAATGGAAATAATAAGTGTAATTAAATCAAAATAAATCAAGTTTTGGGTCTCTGCGACTTTGAGATAAATTTTCTAAGTTTTGGATAATAACAATGAAGAGCGCTTTTAGCTGTTATTTCTCTTCGAAGGCTGAGCCTTAAATGAAGTTTTGCGTCTCTGCGACTTTTAGATAATTTTTCTAAGTTTTTGATAATAATAATGAAGAGCGATTCTAGCGATACTTTCTCTTCGAAGGCTGAGCCTTGAATGCTTGTTCGGTCACTGAACGGCCGCGCTTTTATACTATTCTGGAAACTAATCCCATTTGTTCTATCACCTTCTATGGTGTCCATTTTTGGTATTTTTGACATTAGAACATTAGTTTATAATAAAAGTATTCCTTATTCTAATCCCTGCAGATCTTCACGACTTTAGTTTTCTGAATTTGGACAATTTGTCATAAACAAATTGTTCTATGACCTTCTATGATGTCCATTTTTAGTAATTTTGATTTTAGAACATTTTGTTATTTAAGGAATAATTTTCTATACCAATGGACTTCCTTTGTACCTGTTTAGAATTTTTGATTTGAACAATTGTTGGTTAAAATTGCAATGTTCTATGAGCTTCCATGATGTCCAAAAGTGCTTAAACGTTATTACATTTTTCTGGATTTTCGTTGATGCCGAGAGAAGTTATCTAGCTAGGTTTTGTACGGACTGGTTTTTCTAATTAATTCAATTTATTGCTAATATTTCTCACTTTTCTTTCTCTTTGCTCGGTGGTTTCGAGGGTTTGTGAGTGTGCGTGTTCGCGCTAGAGAATCCGTGTTAATCCGCTAGGTTTGTATTGGGCTCGAACCAATACATGAGCGTTTTATACGTCTCAATATAAGTATAAATGTAACGTTTTTTATCGATGATACAAATGTAATATTGTAGTAAGACTAGTATTACCGTTGTTATTTTCAGATCTATCAGCCAAAAAATGTTCGTTGATGAAGGAATCTATGGCCTCGATGCATTGCAGGAGATAGTTAGGACCTATGTGAATTCTGGAATATTTCTTGAAGAATCAAGTTCGTTAGAAGTTGGAAGGAAGTTGTTCGAGCCCTTCGACTGTGCCTCCGACGAGTGTGATGTAGTGATAAACGTGAAATGTGGTGCATTTAGGACTGGAATATTTTTTTTAAGGTCCTCTGAGAAAGTTTCAATGATGTAGTCATTCAGCATTGGTTTCCTACATTTTTTAATTTTTTTTTTGTAATTTTTCTTTTTCGTTATTAATTTATAATCTAGGAAGGAATGCCCATTAGATGGAATAACACATCACAGGCTTCATCTTTTGGCTCAAGAAGACACCTGTGAAAGTTTGGGCAGAATCTGTGATCCCAAGGTCTGAGCCTCTCCTTGTTAGCGAAGAACCTACGAGATTCAAAGAGATCTACGACGGACGACAACTCAGCTAGCTCAGATACGGGACGGAACTGGTAGAGGTGCTGGGTTTGCCGTAAAAAACAAAACTTATAACTTCCTTCACTGGGCAGAGCCCTTATATTCAGTTGCATTATGGGCGTGCAGTATGACATTAGCTCTTGACAGACAGAATATTACAATAATGACAAAAACATTGTAAATGTAAAAATACGCCGCCAAGTACCGAATTTGAAATCCTTTTGCTAGTATTTGTAATGAAATCGAAAAAAAAAATATCCAAGCACTTCGAGTTTCCGGCAAGCATATGTCGTTAAGTTGGACCTCGCTGTTTCGGGTACTGGATATCGAAAAATCATTTCAACGGCTGCGTACTTGGCGGGCGCATTGAATATCCATTGCTACGCGCTGATACTATCTATTATTTTCACGTTAGATATCATTTTTTTTTCAAATCGTTCATTGTATAAGGGATGAGTCCACCCTTAGCTGCATTACTATTAGTTTAAATCGCCTGACACAGGTTCATGTTGACGAAGTTTCGCCTTGGCGTTTAGGGAGTGGGGGTTCGGAAATTTTTCTAAAGGAAACGCTCACTCCCTAAACGCCAAGGCGAAACTCCTTCAGTGGTGCTACACGCGTTTGAGATGATGTTTAAATGATTTTACTGTAGCTTCCCATAATCCCCCAAAGTGTGGAGTCAGCGGCGGTATGAAATGCCATTTTATTTGAATATTGCTAAGGAAGCTGTTGACTATCTCCTGGTGCTGATCCAAATTAAACAATATGTAGATCTCTCGCAATTCATTATGCGCTCCAACAAAGTTTGTTCCGTTGTCCGGATATATGTTATGAGGTAGGCCTCGTCTGGCGATAAATCTTCGTGATGCTGCTAGAAAGCCTTCGCTGGTTAAATCGGATACAACTCCAAGATGAACAGCCTTGATGGCTAGACAAACGAACATCGCGACGTATATTTTCACCCGTGTACGATTACGAAATTTCTTTTCTTTTATGAAGAAAGGTCCGCGATAATCCACTCCCACGTTAGAAAAGGGTCTCGCCTCTGTCGTGCGGACACCTGGTAAATCGCCCATCAAGTATTCGGTTGTTGGGGGGTTGGTGCGAAAACATTTGATGCATTTTCTGATGATTTTTCGTACCCGATTTCGACCGTCAAGTGGCCAGAATTTTCTCCTCATAGCGTATAATGTTGTTTAAATGCCTGCATGATGATTCCGTTGATGATAGTCTTCAATGATGAGATCCGTAAGCCGATGGGAGCGAGGCAACAATGCTCCCAGGTGCTGCTGGGAGTAAGGAAGTGCAGAATTTTTGAATCTTCCTCCTACTCTCATTATTCCGTCTCGATCGATGAACGGATTGAGGGAAAGTAACTTACTCCTTTTGCTCACTCGGTTTTCTTTGCTGATATCATGTATTTCTTCAGTGAAAACTTGTTCTTGTATGAGTTTTATTATGATTTTTTCCGAACTGATCAATTCCTCCGGTTGTAGGTATCAAGGGTAGGCATTTTTCATGCTAAAGCGTCTGCAATACGCGATGATTCGTTTTACCTTGATGATTGAGGAATATCTTTCCAGCACATTTTGCATAAAATCCCTTGGCGTTGTAGCTAGACAGGTATTTCTTCGCATTTTTGGTATTTCTGTGCTGAGAATCAGTTCGGTTTGTGGCCATGACTGTTCTTCGTGTGTTAGCCATGTTGGTCCACCAAGCCATTGGGAGTTCTGTAGAAACTCGGAAGGAAGTTGACCTCTTGATAACGTGTCTGCTGGATTATCACCTGATCTCACATGGTTCCATTGACTCGTGTGTGTCCGTTCTTGAATGTCGGCTACACAATTGGCGATGAATGTTTTTAGTAGATGTAGTGATATGTTGATCCAATGCAGAGTAATTGTCGAGTCTGTCCAAAATATGGCCTTATCGACGACGCGTTTTATTTTATTCATTGTTTGCTTGTATAGTTTTGCAAGCAGTTGAGCCGCACACAATTTGAGACGTGGTAGTGTGACTGTCTTCAAAGGAGCAACGCGTGATTTGGCGCAAAACAATCGACTATGTGTTTGTCCATTGTTGTTTGTTGAACACAGATAAATGCAAGCGCCGTAACCGCGTTCACTTGCATCGCGAAATCCGTGTAATTGGACATTTTGTGCATCTGAGATTAAAATCTTTCTGTTGAAAGATAAATTGTTGATCAATTGGAGCTGTGTGCAGTCATCAGTCCACGATGAATAAATGTTAGCCGAAACTGATTCATCCCAGTCTAAATTCAATTCCCAGAGCCTTTGCATTAATATTTTTGCATATAGAATGATAAGGCCTAGTAATCCCAACGGATCGTAGATCTTTGCAATATCCGATAGAATTACTCGCTAGGTTGCTGTAAGCCCGGTTTGTAGAGGTTTTGCTGTATATTTAATTGTGTCGTTTTTCGTGTCCCACAAAATTCCCAGGGTCTTTGTCGTTTGATCCTTGTCTATTTGAAATTTAGGATTGATATCTGTACTTTTGATGCCTTGAAGAATCCATAAGTCGTTGGATGCCCATTGGCGCAGCTTGAATCTTCCCTTTTCTAATAGTTGGGTAATTTCGTCGCGTATCGTTCGAGCATCTCCGATGGTTTCTGCCTCTGTGAGCAGGTCATCGACATACAAGTCGTTTTTCCGAATTTCTGCAGCGATAGGGTATTGTTCGCCCTCGTCATCCGCTAATTGATGCAGGCACCTGATTGCGAGAAATGGAGCGGTAGCAAGGCCGAATATGACGGTTTTTAACTAATATGTGGTTATTCCTTCCGCTTCGTAAGATAAGATTCGTAAATATCGTCAATCTTCAGGTCGTATCAATACTTGGCGATACATTTTCTCGATGTCTGCTATCAAAACGTAATTGTGTAATCGAAATCGTAGCATGTGGGCGAATGTGTCGTCTTGAACAGTTGGGCCTACCATGAGTACATCGTTCAAAGACTCTCCGCTGCTTGTTTTTGCTGAAGCATCAAATACTACGCGTAGTTTCGTCGTCAAACTTGTTTCCTTGACGACGGCGTGATGAGGCAAGTAGAATTTCGTTTGCGTTGTATCCTCAACCGCTGACATGTGTCCTAGCTGTAAATATTCTTGAATGATGGTTGAACATTGTTGTTCCAAACTCGGATCTCTTTTGAATTTATTCCATGAGGAACTTAAGCGCCTTTATGTCCTTGCTCTTGATTCTTCTTATGTATTACGGTTTCTTCTAAAGGGTAGTGCAACTACGTAATGTCCTGTGTCGTCACGAGTGATGTGTTGCTGAAAATGTCTTTCGCATTCAAGCTCTTCAGCCGAGAAATGAGGTTGCCTGGTTCCTTCCTCGATTTCCCAGTAACATGTTAGATCGTGATGCAGGTCAGTGATGTGACAAACTGCTCGATCTGTATTCGTCATTGTACGAAGGTCTCTGCCGATGATCTGTTCAAGACGCGTCGTTTGGAGATAGCAGTCGGTATCATCGGGTGACAATTTGATCTGACCGATGCAAAACAATGATAATGTGGGTCGAGAGCCTATTAGCATGTCCACAGGCGCTGGCTTATAAAATTCCGGATCTGCCGGGATCGGAAATTTGTCTCGTGGAAGTGTTTCGCTTGGAATTGAATCTGCTATGTGCGAAACTGTGAGAAACTCGAGAGTCATCTTGTATTTATTATGTAATGAATGAAAGGTGAACTTTACGACATGTTTAGTTGCTGTCGAAAGTTGATTCAAGGTTCCTACAGGGACGCAACATCGTTTTTTTGGTAGCCCTAGGTCGTTTGCTAATTTTACTGTGATGAAATTAGCTGTAAAACATGTGTCTAGGAGCACTCGACTTCGAATTGCCGTGTTGGTTTTATCGAATATCCGTACGACCGCGCTAGTCACGAGTTGACTTAACGGAGGTCGGGCCGATGCTGTGTTACAGCGATGTGCTATTCCTATCGGTGATGATAGTCAATCTTGACTCGTTGATGCTTGCGTTTCTTCGCATCCGTGTAACAGCGTGTTATAGGCTTGATCGCATATCATGCACTTGCTGGCTTTGCACGGTGTCTGTGCGTGAAACCGAAGACAATTGATGCAAAGGGATGCGTCCTTTACTGCCTTCAACCGCTTTTGTACGGTCAGCTTTCTGAATTTGTCGCATCTATACATTGCGTGGTAATCCTGTTGGCACACAGTGCATTTTTTAGCGGTAGTTGAAACTAACGCCTGACGGGTTGATTTGACCTCTTTGTTTTGTCGAGGTGTATGAAATTTCTTACTGTGACTCTGTTTATACCCTGAGTTTTCGGTCCGTACGTCTTCGCGTTTAGACAACCGGGATGCAGTTTTGTAAAGAAATTCAAGCAAGTCTTCGAGGCTAGGAAATGTGCCTCGTTTTAATGCTTCTTCCCATTTTTCGGCCGTCGATCGGTGAAGTTTCTCTTCTAGATTCTGGACTACGATTTCCTTAGTTACCTCAATACCGAGAGTTGCTAACGATTCAAGATGTTACTGTGTTTCATCCGCCAGTCTTCGCAAACTTTCTGCTGACTCCCTCTCCTGTACCGGCAAGCGTAGTAATAAACTGAGATGTCGCGCGATTATTAAACGTTTGTCCGCGTATCCCTTTTGTAACAATTCCCATGCCCGATTATAGTTGTCTTCGGTGCTGGTAATGTTTTTGATTTTTATTGCTGCTTCTCCTCGTAACGCGGATTTTAAATATTGGAGTTTCTCCACGTTACTTAAATCGTCCTGCCTATCGATCATTGATACGAACGCGTCTTTGAAAGAGAGCCAATCTTCGTAGCGACCGTCGAAGCTAGGCAACGATGCCTCTGGTAACTTTACTCTACGTTTCCTTATGGCCATGGGTACTGTTTCAACTGTGTGAATTTCCGTGTTATGAATTGGTGGTGTCGCGGGAAGTAAAAGTCTTTCAGCCTCATCTGTTGTATCGAGATATGCTTCTTGAAGAGCGAATCTTTCGTCTGAGTGTTTCTCTGAATTTACCTTGTCCTTTAATTCTAGCTCGTCATACGTGGAGTCGAAATCTTCGAATGCTGACGTTGACTTTTGTAAGCGACGTTCTAGTTTCAACGTATCTGGTTCTTCCGTTAAATATTGCTCGAAGAATTTCTTAAAAGTCGTTAATTGACGTTTGAGAGTACCGCATTTAATATTGAGAGCTTTCATACGATTCGCGTCTGCCATCGTTTAGCAATATACACTCTTCAAAACTTCTTAAGGAACACCCATTTTTTGGCCAAAAAATTGCTCAACTTCAAACGCTCGGATCTCAGTGAAAAATCCTCGTAAAATATCTGAAAAAAAAGCATTTTGAAGCTAAGAGTCTTGACTTCAAGATGCTCATCGAAAAATTGGTCTCAGTCACTCATGGCCGAGTTTATGAGTATTTGAATTCAGAGAAGCGGAATCACCCTAACGATTCGTTGAGTTTACAGCATCGCATGGGACGGGGGATTTTTTTTTATTCAAAGGTCAGACATGTCAATCGAAGGTCAGTCTTTTAGCTTCCAAACGCTTTGTTGAAAACGTTCGTACGATTCTTTCCCGCTGAGTTATTGGCGTTTTAAGCAGAAATGGACTCGAAAAGTTTGGCTGAATGTGGCAGATGCCTGGATCATTGTAAAAGAACTTTTAACAAAAGAAATTGAAGCTCCATTCCTCTACTTTCCAACGCTCGTATCAAATTTTGAATCCCTCCGTTCGAGCGATTGTGATTTGCTCTGAAAATCGATACTGGAAATACGAATAATCAAACTCGTACTTTGATCCATTCTAGATCCGTCAAAAGATCTAGACAAGATGGCCCCTTCTGGAATTCTGATGCTTAAACCCCTCCTGTCAAAATGCCGTTTAATTCATGAGGCTCCGATTTTTCTGTGCTGAGATATTCAACTTGGAAGCTATCGAAATATCGAAAAAAGCTACCCCCGGCATTGGGGTTATCCAAGGTGTACTACGAGGAGGTTGCACGGTCGGATTTACACCTCATGTGTTGTGTTGTGAGTGTGTGTGAGAGCAGAGATAAGGACCCCATGGTGCGTCACTTCCATAGTAATTACCGACTCCAAACCTGCTCTGCTCGATGTGTGTGTGCGTGTGTGTGTGTGTGGCACAGGATCAAAAAATCGGAGATTAAATTGCACTCTCGCTGACATTTCAATACTGCGTATTAGCTCCTCTATTCCTTATAACCTCCCTCAAACGCTGTCGCATGTTGATGCATCTTTGTATCTCTGCCTGAGGGATTTCATGCCATAATTGTTGAAGTCTGTCTTTCAAACTTCGGAGATCCCCCGGTTGATTCCTGAGGCGCCTCAATTTGCAGCCCAGGATATCCCAGACATGTTCAATGGGGTTCGAATCTGGACCATTTGCTGGATGCGGAAGAGTCCGTATATTGTTGTCATCCAGAAATTGCCTTGTACACCTCGCTGTATGAGGGCGTGCGTTATCCTGCAGGAACGAGAACCGATTTTGTATTTGTACCCGCGCAGGAAGAACGTGAGGTTCAAGAATTTCAGCGACGTATCGCTGAGCGGTCAGGGCTGGTGGTGGAACGATAATAAGTGGGGTGCGATAGTTTCATGATACTCCGGCCCACACCATTAGAGATCCCCCGAAGAAGGGTACAGCGGGTGCAATGCAGTTCTGTTCAAATCGCTCGCCTCGACGTCGCCATACACGCATTCGACCGCCATTTCTGGATAGCGCAAAACGTGATTCGTCGGTGAACAAAACGTTTTTCCGATTTCTCAGTCTCCAATTTACGACTTCGCGCGCATAATTTAATCGTGCCCGTCGATGGGCAGCCGTCAATGCCGGCGTCTGTACCCGTATCCGTGACCTTAAATTCGCTTCGTGTAACCGATTCCGAGTCGTTTGATCACTGACATGTAAATTTATTTCATTGGCTAATTCTCGGGCAGTGACTTGCCTTCTCTGCACAGCACGTCTGGTAAGCGCTCGATCTTCTCTAGCACTGGTTACTCGTGCTTGCGGTCGACCATGTCTACGATTAGGGTCGCCAGTTTCCCTGAAGCGATTGCATAATCGATTAACCACCGATGTGGATACTCCAACTCTTTGCGCGACATTTCTTTGGCTCATCCCTCCTTCCACCAAAGTTAGAATTCGCACACGTTGCACTTCATTTAAATGTCGTCGAGGCATATTGTCCTCAAAAGTCAGTACAATAAGTATTCGCACAATTCACAGCACAGTTTTCGTCTCACAATTTCCACTAATCTCAACAAACAATTAGATTTCACGAGGTATGTCACTTTTTCGACTGTCTTTATCGTCACAATAATGCCACATGAAACAATTGAGCAATGGTAGCCTTTCGAAGGGCTGCTGTCTAGCAGTAGCATTTTTTCCACTACGGACTAATTCAGCCGCGACAAGTTATCACTGATATGGGGTACATAATCAAACAAATGACATGCTACCGCTAGACAGCAGCCCTTCGAAAAGCTACCATCGCTCAATTGTTTCATGTGGCATTATTGTGATGATAAAGACAGTCGAAAAAGTGACATACCTTGTGAAATCTAATTGTTTGCGAGAATTAGTGGAAATTGTGAAAATAAAACTCCATCCTTATTATTGTACTGAATTTTGATGTCAATATGCCGCGACGACATTTAACTGAAGCGCAACGTGCGCGAATTGTAGCTTTATTGGAAAACGGACTTAGTCAAAGAAATGTCGCTTAAAGAATAGGGGTATCTGTGTCTGTTGTGAATCGGTCATAGAATCTATTCAGGCAAACTGGGAATCTGAATCGTAGACGTGGTCAACCGCGAGCACGTGTGACAAATGCGAGAGAAGATCGAGCGCTTGTAAGACATGCGATACAGAGACGTCAAATTACAGCTAATGAGTTGGCAAGTGACAACAATTTGCATGTCAGCGATCAAACAATTCGAAATCGCCTGCGCCAGGCAAATTTACGATCTAGAATGCGGGCGGAGAAACCGACATTGACGGCTGCCCATCGACGGGCACGGTTGATTTATGCGCGCGAACACGTGAATTGGCGACTGAGAGATTGACAGAACGTTTTATTTACGGATGAGTCTCGTTTTGCCTTGTCAGAAAACGATGGACGGATGCGAGTCTGGCGACGTCGGGGAGAACGCTACCGCCAAGACTGCATCGCACCTACTGTGCCTTTTCTTGGGGGATCTGTTATGGTGTGGGCCGGAATATCCTGGAATTATCGCACCCCACTCGTCATAATTCCACCACCAGCGCTGACCGCTCAGCGATACGTCGCTGAAATTTTACAACCGGAAGTTATTGCTGTGCGGGAACGAATGCAATTTCGTTTTCGGCTACTGCAAGATAACGCACGCCCACATACAGCGAGATACACGCGAGAATTCCTGGAAGCAAACGATATACGGACTCTTCCGCATCCAGCAGTAAGTCCGGACCTCAACCCGATAAAACCCGTCTGGGATATCCTTGGCCGTAGATTGAGGCACCTCAGGAATCGACCAAGGGATCTTCGCAGTTTGGGAGATAGACTCCAACCAATATGGATGGAAATCCTTCAAGATCAAATTCGAAGATGCATAAACATGCGACAGCGTTTAAGAGGCGTCATCAGAAAGAGAGGTGCTAATACCCGATTTTAAAATGCCAGCAGCATTCTCGAATCCTGTGCCATACAACACATACACACATCAATACACACATGCACCTACACCCACGCACAAGTACACACACACGTATATAACAAACACCGAGCATAGAGGGTTTGGAGTCGGTAATTACTATGGAAGTGACGCACCATGGGGTCCTTATCTCTGCTCTCACACACACTCACAACACAACACATGAGGTGTGAATCCGACCGTGCAACCTCCTCGTGGTACACCTTGGATAACGCCAATGCCGGCGGTAGCTTTTTTCGATATTTTGATAGCTTTCAAGTTGAATATCTCAGCACAGAAAAATCGGAGCCTCATGAACTAAACGGCATTTTGACGGGAAGGTTTCAAGCATTAGAATCCCAGAAGGGGCCATCTTGTCTAGATCTTTTGACGGATCTACAATGGATCAAAGTACGAGTTTGATTATTCGTATTTCCAGTATCGATTTTCAGAGCAAATCACAATCGCTCGAACAGAGGGATTCAAAATTTGATACGAGCGTTGGAAAGTAGAGGAATGGAGCTTCAATTTCTTTTGTTAAAAGTTCTTTTACAATGATCCAGGCATCTGCCACATTCAGCCAAACTTTTCGAGTCCATTTCTGCTTAAAACGCCAATAACTCAGCGGGAAAGAATCGTACGAACGTTTTCAACAAAGCGTTTGGAAGCTAAAAGACTGACCTTCGATTGACATGTCTGACCTTCGAATAAAAAAAATCCCCCGTCCCATGCGATGCTGTAAACTCAACGAATCGTTAGGGTGATTCCGCTCCTCTGAATTCAAATAGTCATCAACTCGGCCATGAGTGACTGAGACCAATTTTTCGATGAGCATCTTGAAGTCAAGACTCTAAGCTTCAAAATTCTATTTTTAGATATTTTACGAGGATTTTTCACTGAGATCAGAGCGTTTGAAGTTGAGCAATTTTTTGGTCAAAAAATGGGTATTCCTTAAGAATTTTTAAGGAGTGTAGATAAAGGAGGAACAGTAGCAAGGATCAAGTGCTTTGGTGATTCGCTTCAAATGAACGAGCTTACCTTGCTAATGATGATTCGTTAGACGTATGAAGATAGTTGGCTAGTATGTTCAAAGGTTTCCCTCGCTGGTCGGCCACCCACTTGTGTGCGAAAGCTGCTTTTGAGCCAGTCGTAGTTCTACTTTGATTGTATACTGTTCACTGTTTTATAAAGTTTGATGCGTGGTTCACGCATGCTGTCGAACACAAGTCACTAGATTCGGCTCGAAGGACCATGAATAATGTTTGCGAACGCGTGCACCGTCACACTGCAGATTTTTGTTGACCGCTTGAAGTTGTAAGGCTCAAATGATACAATAATGATTGCGATGTTACACTTTAACTTAATCGAATATAACTTATTCTTGATTTGTTGAAATTACTGTGATACTTTGGGATTCCAGAAACTTCTTTATATAACTTTGACAATATAAAACAGATAACAAAATTTAAATTTTAACGAACTACTGGTAAATTTGATGATATGCGTTTTTCCTCTTGTTGAGGAGTTATGTGTAACTCAACGCTGGATTAGGTAGCTTGTTGCTACGTAAGTGAATCAATTGTGATACACTGTTATGTTCCTCTTGGCGAGGTGTTCTTGGTCGACTGCTTATGTTCGACTTCTCTGGTTGACTGCTGTATTTTTTACTTTTGTCTGTTGTTGACTGTCTGGTAACAGACTTTGATACGACGATTTACCTTCTTTGGCCAACCTATTTTTGGGGATGAAATTTGAATACCCGTTCTCTGATTGGAGAATAGTTGCCGTGGGTGGTCTTCAAGGTAAGGTCTGGCATGCCCTTCGACCTGGGTTTTCCCACTCCAAACCAGCCCCGCGGACTTTCCGACTTTCGTGATTTCCCATGGTGGTAAAACATTTGGCAACCGGATGCCCTAAATAGTAATAAAACATTTGGCGACCAAATGCATCGGTTGATCATCAAAAATCTGGTAACCAACAGACTCGCGTAAACCGGGTTTTTTCCGCTTCCCTTTCAGTGCAGGGACAATGAGTTTATGGTGTTGCCGATGGCCAAAGAAGAAGAATGCCTAATTCTTAATCCTAATATTTTGTAAAAAATGTATAATTAATATTACGCTTATGTACGTGATATTAACGTTCATGATGAGAATATACATGTACAGAAAATAAGTTGCGCGACGCAACAAATGTTATCAACAAGCTGTCAAAATTTCATTGAAACCCATTGAGTGGTTTTCTAATTGTAGTGGTCACCGATTCAAAAAACATAGTTTCGAGAAAAACGCGTTCGAAGTTTTCCTTATATTTTGGGCCCTTCCAAAACGAAAGTATTTATCATAAAATTTTGCTAAAGCTCATAATTTTTGAGAAATAAGTTCTCAAACATTTCTGGAAGAGTTTTCAATTTCACACTTGATTTATATGCCACGTGTCCCAGCGTTTTACACCGCAGTGTCTCTGGTTGCCAGCCGTTGAGCGTCAGGCTTACGCTATATCGCGGTAAGTCAAACCGTCAAACTAGGGCCAGTGAATGAACGTGACGGAAACTGTTCATCGGATCAACTCGAAAATTGCAGAGAATATTTTCGAAACATCATACTTCAAGAAAATGCAAAAAAAAAAAAATCGATTTTTTGAAAATTCTGAGTGCACCACACCCCTTAAGTATCCCGTTTTGCCCTGTCTTCCCCTATGTATACATGTAAATCTCTCAGCACAAGTAACATCATAACTTTCAATCCGTTGTATACAAGCGTTTATTTCTTCTTTGATTAAAGGAGGGCAAATAGGGGAGGGGGGGGCAAAGTGGGCCCCCGAAATTCCGGAGGCCTAAAAAATTGAGGGGCAAAGTGGGCCCCCTGAAATTTTCTATAAATGAGAGGAAAAAATAACTCAGATATACTTTTTGATTCATATTCATTACTTATTTTATTTACTCATTTTTATGATGAGAATTTGGGCTATTGGTAGCTGACACGATACCATCTCGTGGTCAAAGACACTACTACTGTCAGTTACAGACAAATAATCAGACAGACATACAAGCAAACATACAATTGAAGCTAATAAAAGCGTGTTGATAATTATTCATGTTTATTTACATATATCACAAGTGTAGCTGTAAACGACTTTACCCTCCACTCCAGCGCATGAATCGTGAGCCCAATTTTGGCATTGGCCGCATTGAATCCATGATTCGACTGAATCAGAGTATAATTTCTTACAGAAAATACAAGCTGTATCGTACAAGCTGTTGGGGCCCACTTTGCCCCCCCCCCTCCCCTACGACTAATTATTTTGTCTAAACTATTGAAATATATGATGAATGTATCATACATACCGAGAGTAACATTGGAAACTGGCCACTCCATCCGCCCGACTAGCGGCAACTGTTCTTGCACCTACTCAATACACAGAATATTTACGTGCGTGAACCTCTGCTGACGTCAGCGGTCAGGACCATGCCAAAAACCGTGAATTGGGATCCCAGCATGGGCCCCTCCGGCAGCTGCTGCCCCCTCGCGGAACATTTGCATTCGCTCTTCAAGCCACGAGACAGATAATCGGAGCGTCGCAATCGTCGTATTTAATCGAAAAGGTTAATTCGAAATTATTAACAATTTCGAAGCCCTAGAACTATTTAAATGCGGAAATAATTCGACGCTGGTCCAAAAATTGGTAATTAATAATTCGATACACTGTAAAAGGTGATTTGCGCGAAAAAGACCTCGAAGCGTACTGTGGAGAATACCATCAAGGAAATCGGAGCAGGTAAGTGTTAAAAATTATTCTACTAAAATTCGGGTGAAGATGAGTTTGCATCAGAATGATACGGATTCTATCGGGTATTATGTCAATAAGATGAATTCAATTCACCCAGAAGCACGACACAAAAACGGAGTATTTTAATTAAGATAAATAAAAAGCATTTCTGACCAAGGTACGAAACATCCACTTTATTATGTGATCATCAATTTTATTGGGTCGATAAAATCAACCAGTCTGTTATTCTCAATAAACTACCAGCATTGGTAACGAGAAAATTATGAGACTCCAACTTTGTTGAATTTGAAGACTCGTACAAATGATGAATCAATGATGGCTTTGTGAAAAACCACAACATAACATTGTTCCAACTCGAAGATCTGATTTCAATATCTGAAACAAAATAATACAGGTTATCAAAAATTAATGGAAAGAATCGTCGATGGACCCACTGTGACTGTTTGAAACTTGGCAGCGGTTATGACAAGGAGTTACTTGTAAGATGACCAAATCCAAACCAAAAACGGTATTCCTGGGGCAAACCTGAAAAAATCGTAAACATTTGTTATTGAAAAAATTGTACCTTTTGATGTGATAACTCTGAAAAAAATATTTTCAAGAACATTAAATAAATGGTATTCATACCGCTGCTAAATGATTTGTTGCTCAAAAATAAACATGTCTCCTTGAACATCGGATGACACCTTCTGAAACCAGAAAACAAGGTTACACAATTACGGACTAAGACTTTTTAAATGTGCAAGATGCAAATTACCTTACAATCCGGTTTTTGAGAAGGATGTTGGTCAAAGGTGAGCGGTTGAGTTCTTTAGAGTCCAAGTACCAGAGTAGGATCCAAGAAGAGTAAATTTCAATAGTTGTCTTGGGATTGGCGGTTAAGGATTTCAGAGTAGCAGTTTCATTATTTCAGAGACGGAGAGCATCTTTTCAGAGTTTGAGTGGAAGAAGCAGTTTCAGGTTTTGTACTTCCAGTTCTCATTGGATTTCAAGTTGCAGGATATCATTCCAAAGTTTGTCAAAGATAAGCAGCAGAATTCTTTAGAGTCCAAGTACCAGAGTAGGTTCCAAGAAGAATAAATTTCAATAGTCGTCTTGGGATTGGCGGTTGAGGATTTCAGAGTAGCAGTTTCATTATTTCAAAGACGGAGAGAATCTTTTCAGAGTTTGAGTACAAGAAGCAGTTTCAGGTTTTGTACTTCCAGTTCTCATTAGATTTCAAGTTGCAGGATATCATTCCAAAGTTTGTCAAAGATAAAGTCTATAGCCACTGGTTCAACACTCCAGCCATTCAAGGAGCCTTATCAGCACCCAGAAGCTGCTCAAAGTGCCCACCCTCCGTTGCTAAGCAGGAGCCAGCTCTATCAAAAAAAGCCCTCGTCATAATTCGGACTTTCGCTGGGCAGTAGGGACGTCCCTCATCCTCTCTCCGAATGAATAAAATTGGTGGCGCAACCAGCTCCACAAAGAATAATCCAACGGATTGAGATCGGGGGAGCGTGGAGGCCATGGTATCGGCCCCTGCCTACCGATTCATCGTGCCGGGAACTCTTCGTCCAAACACCGCCTCACTGCTACCGTGTTGTGAGGCGGTGCCCCATCTTGGAGGTACCAGATCGCAGGACCCTTGGGACCGAAGGCAAAGATTCATGCATCCAGTTAATGTTATCAATATTTAATGGTTCATGATGTTTCATTTGAATAATTATTGACAATAAATGAAGGAATAGTTTATTGTCATAAGACCAGTGATGGTGAAAATTTTTGCTATTACTGTCATACTTATACTCACATCTTGCTCGATGGCCCTGATTGCTGGCACGATCTGGTTTACCAGCAGCGCCAGATACCTCTCGCCATTGAGGTTTCCTTCAATGAAATATGGCCCTATCAGCTGGTCCCCTACCATTCCAAGCCACACATTCACTTTAAGCGGATATTGAGTGCCTGACTCAATTATCGCATGTGGATTTTCTCTAGCCCAAAATCTAGTGTTTTGCCTGTTTGGTGCCCCTGCCAACTGGATCGTGCACTCATCTGTAAAACAGATACGATCCAGTAGTGCCTCATCCGCATTGATATGTTCCATAATCAGCTCGGAGAACTCCATCCGCTGCAGATGATCGCGTTCAAGGAGTTCTTGGTGCTCCTGGAATTTATAGGGCCTGAAGTTTTGGGCCTTCAGGACCCTCCAAACGGTCATTTTCACTAAGCCCAATTCTTGTGCGATTTTTCGGCACGACGTATTCATGCCTTTCTCGACCGCCAGGCAAATGTCCAAAATTGTATCCTCGCTCAACCGTTTTCGGGGATATTGGAGTTTTTTCAGCGACGGGTGAATGACGCCCGTCTGCATGAATTTGTCAACTGTATTTTGGATGGTCGTCTTTGATGGTATAGGCCGATCTGCGTGCTCGGCGGCGAAATTATCGCGAATACGCCTATAACTGACGCCTATAAAAAATTTTAATATATATTTTTATTTCAAATCATTTACCATTATTATTGTTGCTTTTTTTTAATATAATCTTTTGCATACAAAATATATAACTAGTTATGAAGTTTACGATTTATAAAATAAAGAAATTCAATACTTAATTCCTAGCTAATAACGTCACATAACACACAATAACCTTCACACACATCTAATAAAATCGGTTAACCGTCTTTCATGTCCATGAAATTTAAAAAGCGGCCGTTATTTCGTTATTTGTATTAAAAATGTATATATGCCTTCGTTCGAGTCAATAACAAAATATATGTATGTAGACAAGTAAAATTAGTCTAATTGTAAGTCGAAAATTAAAAAGAAATCAAAAACGTTTCGGACATATAATAAATAAATAGTGTATATAGGTAAAATTGTATAAATAAAATCGGTGATTAACGACACATGGACATTCAGAATAAATTAAACATAACGATTATAGACAATATATATAAATAGATGAAAAGATCGGGAGTATATTAAAAAAGACGTCAATTGTATAATAAATGAGAGAGAGGGTTGTAGTTGCGCGACTTATCTTTTGTTAGCGACGTAAAAATGCTGGCTACTTCTCTGTGGGTGCTGTTCTTGGATGATTTCTTATGCTGCAGTTGCTTATAATCCTTTACTTCTTTGATTAAATTTTCGTTTGGGTGGCTCCATATGTTAATTTGCGTTATCCATCCCAATTCTCAGATATATGACCTTATTCTGGCACGTCCGATTCCCACGACGTCCCACAGAGAAGAGAACGATTTCGCTTTTCGAATCTAGGATTAGCGGAGATAATCCTTTCTTATTTCTATTCCTTTTCTTTTCCTCTCCTCTCTCTCTTTCTCCTTCTCTCTCTCTCTCTCTTTCTCTCTCTTTCTACATAAATATCGTTACACGCCGGCTACAAACGCCACTATCCACTCGATTCTCTCCGCGACCGAGTAAATGATATTGGGCATATCGGAAAGTTTATAACTTATTATAAATAGATATAACTAAAAAACCGACGGGTTCTCCCAGGACACACACACCCCACAAAAAAGTTTATCTAACTTAAGGTACACTTATGCTATAATACAAACTGCCTCAACTGCACTAAAAAGTGTTCCTTTAAAATCTACGATAAACGATAATGCCTAAAAAATAACTTAATCGCACTTCAAGTGTCTTAAATTCTCAAAAATACTTGACTGCACGTAAGTGTCTCGTCTAAAAAATTCTCACACCTCAACCTAAGTTCTCTAATTGTCAAATAAACTCTCCAATTCTCACCAAAAATCCTCTTAATCACTGTTTCTTATCAAACCACCTCACAAACTCGGAAAAACCTCAAAATCGCCAAAAATACTTAAAAATCGTCACTGAACTACCACCATCTACTACGCACAATCTCCTGAATAAAGTAGAATTGAAAATTTGCACGAGGTGATAGGAAGAGGGAAGGTGGAACCAATCAGGTTCGAATTCCATTTCGCGCGTTCGGTGGGATAACGCAGAGTTGCGTTCAGAAACCCCACCCGAGTGTACCCGCGGCATCTCGACGTATTCAGATATCCTACCTCGAAATCACCCGGTTGCACTTGGGTAGAGTTTGAGAGCGCAACCAGGGCCGAATTCGGCCGTTTTGAGATCGATTGGACTGTTCGACCGAAGCGCGAAGTTATCAACTGGATCGAGGGTATCGAGCATCATTGAAACAACCGCGGAAAAAACCTAGGACGATTTCTGATCCCAAAGTTGCATTCGGATTTCCTGACGAAATCATGTGGACGTAGAAGCTTTGGGCGATAAGGATTCGCATACCGCGGAGTGACTGACAAAAAAGTCATGCTATAATTTGTTAAGAAACTAACCTGTGTTCAAAGAGGTCTACAATACTTAATTCTCTCCGACTGATAAAATCAAAATTTTATGGGACTCTAGCCTTACGAAATGGAGCTAAAGAGTCCGTTCATAGCTCCTGAACTTACATAATACGATCAACTTAGTCATCAGACAATTTTCAGTTAATAGTAGTAATCTTGAAGAGAGCCACATGATGATTTTGTTTGTAAAGTCAGCAGAGCACGAGCTTCCACAGTTGAGCGTCACACTGATAGAATACCGGAGATGTTAAATTTGAAATCACATAATATTATTGTTTTGAAGCAACGACTATGGAGATAGCAATGATGCACACCAGAAATTCTGGCGTACATTGTCAAAGTGGGGGAAATGTCACGGCACATTGTTTTATCATGGTCTTCTACCAACTGCAAGGTCTACTTTTACACATTGGAATCTTTCAACGAATAAGTACTGAAGGACAAGAAACTGCTAATCTGTCATTAACTTTAGAAGGAGCCTCTCCGCACCTGAAATAAACTGCTACGCTAAAATCCTCAACCGCCAATCCCAAGTTGACTTGTGGAATTCTCCCAAATTGGATCCCACACTGGTACTTGGACTCTACAGAACTCTGCTGCTCATCTTTGACAAACTTTGGTACAATATCTCACAACTCGAAATCTTTGAAAGAACTTCAGGTACGAAAACTTAAACTGCTTCTTTCTCTCAAATATTGTAACGATACTCTCCGTCTTTAAAATCACCAAACTGCTACTCTAGAATCCTCAACCGCCAATCCCAAGTTGACTTGTGGAATTCTCCCAAATTGGATCCCACACTGGTACTTTGACTCTACAGAACTCTGTTGCTCATCTTTGACAAACTTTGGAATGATATCCTGCAACTCGAAATCTTTGAAAGAACTTCAGGTACAAAAACTTGAACTGCTTCTTTCACTCAAAGATTGTAAAGATACTCTCTGTCTTTAAAACCACCAAACTGCTACTCTGAAATCCTCAATTGCCAATCCCAATAAATTTTCAGAATATTATCTTTTGAAAAACAAAAAAAAAGAAACTGAGAATAGCGCAACCTCAACTGTTCTGAAAATATGAGGACTCCGAAAATATTACATCAGACTCGGGAATTTCAAACTGGAAGAAACTCTCGAAAATTGGGATTCAGAGATCTTGTCACGATTCTTCAAAGTATAGAAACAATACACAGCTTCGAAAGCCTCAATTGCAATCTTTCAGGAAGCTTATAAGGAATTTTCTCTAAGTTGTGGATCGAAAAGTCGCAGCTGCTATGTGTATTTGAGTATTGAATTCCGTCTTATTCTAGTGGAGCACCTTTGGGTCTGGAAATCAGAACTGCTCAGACTGCGGCTGCCGTAAACTCTGCATTTGAAACTTCTTAATAGTTTGGAAATTGATCAGGTGATGCTCAAAGTAAATCACCTCATATTCTTCACCTTAAGTGAAGTATTATGATGTATTTGTTTTTCAGATTGGCTGCTCCGACTATTTTGTTGTCAATCTTGACATATTTCAAGAACGATTGCAATTGACTCCGAGACTAGAACGTGATTGCCGCTCCGAAGAACTCTAATGCTCACCATCGACCAACATCCCTCACTAAAACTGAATCACGACGTCATTTGCGTCTTGCAAATTCAAAAGGTCTCTTTCCGTATTTGTCAAACCTTGTTCACTGGTTCGAAAAGCTATCATCTAATGTTCGGAAAGACATTCATCTTTGAACAGCAAATTATTTTGCAGTGGTATGAATAATACTTATTTAATGTTCTTGTAAATATTTTTTTACGAGTTATCGTGTCAAAAGATACAATTCTTCAAATAACAATTATTCCGTAATTTCTTCAGGTTTGTTACATGAATACCGTTTTCGGTTTGGATTTGGTCATCTTCCAGGTAACTCCTTGTCAGACCCGTTGCCAAGTTTCGATAAGTCATCAGAATCACTGGTTCTTGGCGGCGTACTGCATTAATGTTCATCTTCACAAATGCGATGCGAGGGAAGTAGCAGTGGTTCCATCGACGATTATTTTCATGCATTTTTGACAATCTGTATTATTTTGTTTCAGATATTGAAATCAGGTCACCAAGTTGAAACATACAATGAAATGTTGTGGTTTTTTATAACGCCATCATTGATTCATCATTTGTATGAGTCTTTAAATTCAACAAAGTCGGAGTTGCATCATATTTTCGTTACCAGTGCTGGTAGTTCATTGAAATTACCAAACTTGTTTATTTAATAAAATTGATGAGAGTTATTGATTTATTGAAATTCATGATCACACAATAAAACAGATCTTTGGTACCCTGTTCAGATATTCTTGTTATTTATACTGATTGATATACTCCGCTTTCTTGTCGCGCTTTTACGTGGATGGAAATGAAAATAATACCTGTTAGAATCCGTATCATCCTGATGCAAACTCATCTTCACCCGAATTTTAGTAGAATAATTTTTAATACTTACCTGCTCCGATTTCCTTGATGGTATTCTCCACGGTACGCTTCGAGGTTTTTTTCGCGCAAATCACATTTTACAGTGTATCGAATTATCAATTACGAATTTTTGGACCAGCGTCGAATTATTTCCGCATTTAAATAGTTCTAGTGGTTCGAAATTATTAATAATTTCGAATTGACCTTTTCGATGAAATCTAACGATTGCGACGCTCCGATTATCTGTCTCGTGGCTTGAAGAGCGAATGCAAATGCTCCGCGAGGGGGCAGCAGCTACCTGAGGGGCCCTCGCCGAGCACCAAATTTTTAGATTTTTGGCATGCCCCTGACCGCTGACGTCAGCGGAGGTTCACGCACGTAAATATTCTGTGTATTGAGTAGGTGCAAGAACAGTTGCCGCTAGTCGGGCGGATGGAGTGGCCAGTTTCCAATGTTACTCTCGGTATATCTTCCAAATACGAATGAATGTCACATATAAGTGCATAATTTGTCTACTAACATATATGCGAAGGGTAAGTACATGGTTTGCCTTGTTTAGTAGCACTACAACATTTTCTCGTTCAATATTCATCATTATTCCAATGAGATCCAACGGATATGTAATTAACATGGATTAGTCTTTCGTTATGTTTTGAATAATTGAGATCCGGATCTGATTAGATTCAAAGCTAGAAAAAAAGTTGGTCAATACGATTATATTGTGTAGCATTGTATTTTTCAAAATCTGTCGCAAGGCTAAATTTTAAAGAGCTTTCATGGCACGTCGCTGTGATAGTATTCCAAGAGTCTAAGGAAATCGGTGAACTAGGGACCTGCAACAGAAATTCTAGCCCTGTTACGTATCTGAGCTACGAGGCTGCCGAATTTTATCCTTATCTTGACTGAGAAACGGCTTTTCGAGACGAAAAAATATTGGAATCATTTTTTTATCATTTTCGATATTATTTTTTTTGAGAAAAACATCTACATGTAAATCTCGTTCGTGAAATTGTTCGAAATCGTCTTTGGAATGTATACGAAAATCCGGCGATTGTATTATTCTTTGTGTGGGAGAAGATAGATTCGTAGGACAAAAGATGATCGAAACTTGACCTGTTCCACTTAGAAGTGGCTCCATAGCAAATTTTATGACTTATTAGCATAAGTAATAATGTTATTGTCCAGTCCTTTTGAGTAAAACAGGCTGAGTTCCGATCATCTTTTGTCCCAAAATGCTATCTTCTTCCAAAAAAATGTCAAGATTGGCGGGTTTTCATATATATTGAGACGTATAAAACGCTCATGTATTGGTTCGAGCCCAAACAAACCTGGCGGAATAACACGGATTTTCTAGCGCAAACACGCACACTCACGAAACCTAGAAACTGCCTAGCAAAGAGAATGAAAAGTGAGAAATTAGGCATTAATTGAAAGGAAATCAGAAGAACCACGAAGTATAAAATCTAGCATGAAAACTTCTCCTGGCATGAATGAAAAACCAAAAAGATGCATCAATGTTTAAGCACTTTTAGACATCATGGAAACGCATGGAACATTTCATTTTCTACCAATAATTGTTTAAATCAAAAATTCTAAACAGGCAAAAAGGAAGTTCATTGAGATAGAAAATTGTTTCCTGAAATAAAAATAATCTGTAATTTGTAAAATAACAATTTTGGACACCATCGAAGGTCATGGAACAATTTATTTATAATAAGTTATCCAAACTGAAAAAACTGAAGTCGTGAAGATCTGCAGGGACTAGAATAAGAAATGTTTCTATTATGAAATTGTGTCCTCGTATCAAAAATACCAAAAATGGACACCATAGAAGGTGATAGAACATTAGGGAATAACTTCCAGAATCGTATATAAAAGCGGCCGCACAACGCTCGGGAGTTCAGTCTAGGCTCAGCCTACAAAGGGGAAAGATCTCTGAAAAATCGCTCTTCATCATTATAGATTATTAAATATTCTGAAGACTTACGCTATACGCAGAACGTTGCAAAGACATCAAAACTTGATTTAATTCGATTTAATTAAAATTATTATTTACATTACGGCATAGAGGCCAGATATATTATTTTCGAGAAAACGTTTATTCAATTTGAAAACGATTATTAAAACAATTTTCTTTTGTTTGAGAAATTACCCTTTGGTCCTTGAACGGCCAACTAGCCAATACTAGTCACCTGTTCATTTTCAATGTAAAAGATCACCAAAAAACCATTATTAAAAGTCAGATAATTATTATATGCAATTACGCCGTTTAAACGTTTTTCTTCACCTTTTCAGCGTGTGTACCATCCCCACAGCCCAACCAAACCAGATACTGCCTTACCTCGAATTCTGGTCGTTTAATACTTGGTCCATTGCAGTTCCAAACTATTACTCAATCGTTTTCAGCACCCAATCCTAAAGAACTCTGGTCGCGTAATGCTTATTCCAATGCGGTTATAAGTGGTCATTCAATCGTCCCCCCCCCCCCCCCGCAATCAACGCCCCCAACATACGCGAAAACGTATCAGAAAATTACGAGAATCCGGGTTGTATACGCATATCAAGAAACCTAGCCAATCCTGGCCCAAAACAGCTGGGACACAGTCGCCTATATTCGATATCACCTGGGTCTAAAAATATCTCATCAAGGCAAGGATCGAGTTGACCTGAAAGAAGGTGAGAAAAATAAACACGGCCGCTACGGGCCGTTACAATATGTATCCGCAAGCAACGAGAAAAGCCATAATTATTATAGCATCCAGCGTTATCTACCTCATTTCCCCATATCACGAATGACCCAATGTGCCTAGGATCAGGTGACACAATCAGGCCAATGAGAATGATCAGGAATCTCCCCACTTATTTTGCGAATTTTCTGGAGCAGAGCGACGAATTTTGCTCACTCAACATTCAGCATTGAAGACGATCGGACACGCCTCTTGTTGTCTCGGATGCTATAGTTCTCTCTAATTATATTCACTTTGCCTAATTCTATCAGTGCTTTCAAAGCCGTTATCATAAGGTAAGATCTCATTCTATTCTTCATCTACAATAAAGTTACGATGCTGCTCTACCGGTTATTTCGCATTGTCGAATAATTTGGGTGTGCTCTAGAGTCATAGAGTTAGATCATTACGCCCCGTGGTATCGTATCCTAATGAGTGTTAAATTATAGTTATCTTGATCGATTAACTTCGTACCTGGCCGATAACGTAGATGTGTCTTTTAATTATTAGCTACTGCGTACTACCTCTCGTTGGAAAATTATATTTTCCATTTTGTTCAGATCTTGTAGAGCATGATTCAATGAAATCCATGTCAATGATTGCCCCGAAATTCTGCTGAAGTTGATACCCCAACATAGCAGCCATAGAGATAACGAGACTCTGGGTTATTTTTACTTCAGTTATCCTCAGTTATATACTTTGTGGAATTTTCTATTGTTGTATCGTTCATGGGTATTCCTTATCGAAGACAGTCAGTCAGTCATAACAATTGCGTGTTTTGAACGCAAATGCTAGTCGTAAAATTATGTCTCACCTTTAGTGATGGCCTTTTCGAGGACTCATTTTTAACCGATTGTTTTCAACTTTACTTCCGTATATTCGAATTTTTTTTCGAACGGTAATCTCGAATCCAGATGAATTTCAATTGAAAATAAAGACGCAAAACTACTGGAACGAATTATTTTTTTTCTTTTTTTTTACATTAAACAAAATCGCACAATAATTTATTGAACAAAATAATAATTAATTTGTAAAAACTTAATAATATATTGTCATTATTATAACATTGATCAATGAAGTAAGATCGTCGGGCGGTGGAAAATAACAATTAAATAATAGCTGGTAATCGATGTGTGAATATTTATGTGTTTACGCGTACGCGTGTGTGTGGGTGTGTGTGTGTGTGTGTAGTATTTTTTTTTCAAGTAGAAAAGTGAGTGCGGTTGAGCTGCAAAGTTACCAGTTAAGGCTGTATTGGCTATACAATCCCAGCAAAAAGATAAAAAAAACTTGAAATCGTGAGTTTTAAACAATTCAATGTGGTTTTATGGTAAAAAACGAAATATATGTTTATACAAACAGTATCAGTTGTAACAAAGATTGATTGTAGAATGTAAAAAGTATTAAAATTATTTTAATTCTTGATATCATTATTTTTGTGTCACAAACTTTTGAGAGGGAATTCTGCAGGCTTTTAACTGTAGAAAATTAAAAATGACAACTCTTTATTAACGTACTTACAGAAAATTGACAATGTTATGCATTAGATTAGCAACAAAAATATCGGTAAAATTGAATCAATAGTTAAGTTTATTCATATTTATCATATTAATACGAAAAAATGAAGGTGTCAAATTGATCATGAGATATGGCAACGCTGTGCTCTTACCATTTTTTTTCCTTCAGTTGGCTCAGTTGCTAAGATGCATCAGCTATAGACTTGAAGGATAGCGCGGCGTCTGTAGTCTCTTACATTAGTATCAGAACAGTGTATTAGAATTCGCAATATTCAGTATTAAGAATAAATTTTGATTTTGAGAAAAATGGAACGAGTGAAAAATAAAAGGTTTTATTGGAAAGGGACTATAGTGAGTGAGAAAATTTATAATCAGCGATTAGCACAACAAAAAAGTGGTTTTAAATCATCTAAGAGGTTAAGTGATAGTGAAAATGTGAACTTGAACGTGACAGAAAACAATAAAAGTAAACGAAGAAAACTACAGCAAAGGACTTCACAATCCATTGAACAACAAAGTATCAGTGACAACGTTGATAAAGAGACAGAGAATGAAGTCAAAGAGAATGAGAAAACACAATCTCAGCAAGAGACTCCAAAACCTGCAGAAGGCCGACGTATTGTTGAATTGAATTTGATTGGAGAACAGTTATGGTGCAAAAGCTGCAAAGAATGTTTATCCTTGTCCAACATTGAAGAAGAACAACGCCGAGGACTTGGTTCCATCTTATCAATTCGCTGTCACAAGTGTTTACTAATTAATATCATCATTACTAGTAAACAACATTCAACTACTACAAATCCCAATCGAATGAGTCGATTTGATGTAAATACAAAGCTTGTCATTGGTAATTTTTAATTTTAATAAGCGTTTCCAATAATTATCTTTTTGAGACATTCTAAGCCAACTAATTATTCAAAAATTTCAATGATGTTGTAACGGTAAATAATGCTTGCTACTACCAATTAGAATATGAAAAAATATAATCTCATGATGATTCAACACCTAACTACAGTCACTGCTCATAAGCCTACGATACAGAAATTGATCAAATGGTTAGCAGAAAACTTTGGAAAGATTTAGTCTGATTAGTTTTAAGCAAGTTGAAAAAATGACCATGCATTATAATTTACAAGTTATATTTCAAAACAAATTTTATTGAAAGAATTTTATTGACATCATTTGATGTGATAGTAATGTAAGGTTTATTGAACTTTTTCATTTCATGCATACTGTTAGGTAATGAACAATGTATATTGTAACAATCATCATAATATTTCATTGAAATAAGAATGTTTATTATTTTATAACCTCTCACTTATTTGACATTTCATGAAACACGTACGCACAATTGTGGATGATAATGTGCACATATATATTCAAAAATTGATATAATAATTTCAAATTATAAGGAAATTATTATTTTATAGTTGACCAATCAAGAGTATTAACCTATAACTTGATTCATGTTCAAGAGCATCAAAACATATACATAAAACACTAGTCATATACCTATAGATATCACTGTACGTTGTCATGGTGACGACAGTGTTGCCACTCTTTCACTCTCTTACTAATTGCTAACATCATTTTTCATAATGTTTTATTCAATAACTTTGGTAATATCCCACAAATCGATAAAACTTTCGGACTAAATTGTTAGTTAACTTTGAAAGAATCAATACCAAAATTTGCAAAAGCTCATCACCGTTTTTTCTTTACTATTCTTTCTGTTGAAGTGGGAGTTTCATAGATTGATTGCCTGTTGCCATAAGAAAACGTGTTAATTTCAAATGGATATAACTATTAAAAAAAGCCATGTATCGACTTAAAATTTTGCAGTTAGCTTTTGGATTGCATTATGTACCCGTACGTAAATTTGCAAGATGCAATTTGCACCGTTTCACCCAATAGCCTATACACCCTTAACTTTCTGGGCTTGTTCTTGGTATCGTCAATTTCCACCCATACTTCAGGGGGTCGCAATACGATAGCCGTATAATGCCCCACACCAGATAACACACCAGATGATGATCGTGTGCCAGCTGATGGCGGTATAAAATGAATAATTCCAATAATTCCAATCTTTGAAGCCTGTAGAAACCAAATATGTATATTGAAAGATAACAGCATCAACAAGAATTTTTACAAAAGCACCAAACAGAAATACAGTCGGAAGGTGGACAATAAGCGGGATTAACTAAATTATAATTCTCTCAACGGTAGCGGGAGATTATTTACACGGTAGTGTCGGAATTATAATTACGGTAGTCGGGAGCGATAGTTTACTGATGCACCTCACGAATTGATAGCGATTTCAGACAGTAATTACGAACGGCAGAAGTGTGTGGTTTTACACGAGAACCGGTAGAAGACCACTAAGTATTCAAATACTAATTGTCCCAAACGGACGAAACTTAATCAGCCACGAGGCTTGCCGGGAGAAATGACAGAATTGCCGAATTTAATAAAATACCAAACTGAACAAACGTAATGCGATGGGGCCGTACCCTGCACCGACTTATTCACAAAAGAGTTAACAAATTATCAAAATACTTAGGCCAATTCTCAATTCCCACTTGGCGACGTCGTGACTTTTTACAGAAGGTGGAAAACCTTACCTCACTGAAGGAGTTCGGCACCCACTGATTTTACTGACACTAAAAAAAATACTTCAAGAATGTTCTACGTTAAATTAAACTTGAGCTAAGGGCGGACGAGAGTGAATCTAAATTATTTCAACGATAGCAGTAGGTGGCAAAACGGTAGGTGAATCGATAGCAAGGACGGGTCGGGAATTTTAACGGAAAGAAGGTAGGTTCTAACAAAAGCGCCTTATCACGACAACGGTTCTGCGTAGAGTAGGACGAGTTGAGCGCCGGATTCCTCGATCTTCGTTCTCAGAGATCGTCCCGGCTTGGCGTAGCTCCCTCTCCTAATTGCCTCATAGGTGTAGGGCGCGATTCTTCCGGTGACAATAGAATTTTGACTATTTGGCGCCTCTCCTCTCCTCTGACGTCACCACCCACGCTTCCTCGTTGGCTGCGCTTGCTGTTAGGTACTGTCCGGCGGGCTGCCTGCTGTTGGAGAGCCATCCAAGGCTGCTTCGACTCAGGCACTCGGAGTCTTCGTCGTCGAGGACGATAGCCTGGTCCCAATACCGCCTCTGGAGTCGGAGTGTAGTCCTGGGCTCACCTGTGCTTCAGCTCCTACACGCTCTCCTAGGCAGACCGTCACCCCGGGAGGTTTCTAAGGGTTACCCGGTGACGGGACACAGCTCCGGAACGGGAGATATTCATTCTGGTCTGGCTCCAGGCCAGTAAGTTACGGGACGGGAGGTGACACTACTCGGTCCATGCCACCCTATACGCCGTCTCCGTAGCATCCAGTTGTCGATAGCAAGCGTCTTACGCACCGATCTTCTAGCGGGAGATAACGGACAGGTCGTCCGTTGGTCCTGTACGCCGGTGGAGATTCGGGAGCCGGGAGGCGGGAGACGGTAGCGATGCTATCCCCCGCCGAGTGTCCTGTTGATCACTGGGGGGGTCCTCGTATCGGTAGTTGGCGGTACGGATGACGTCAGCGTCTGATTCCTTGAGGAGAGGACCCGGGAGATGGTCATAGGCCCTTCGTTGTTCCAATTCGTCGGTAGCTCACTCGGTCACATGAGAGAATATTCGGGAAAAGAACATAATTAGCGGGACATACTGAATATCTCTTATCTCAATTTGGCCTTGGTGTATCTCTGTGGTGTTCTTCGTTTTATAATACAGTTTACGAAAAACGGGAGGGATTTTCGGTAGATTTGGGTGCTGTAGTAACGGGGCTGAGAACGCCACGTTACAGAGCACACACAAATTTCAATTTTTAATATTTCTTTTTCAATTTGAAAATCAGTAAATGGATGATCACAAATTAATATCGAATGCAGCGTTGGTGGCCGCAATGGCAATTACCTGTAACATTGCTCAATATCTTCGATTCAACAAGAAAACAACAAATATTAATTAAATGAAACTAACCAGTTGTTGTGAATTCTGTGGTAAAACGACGGCACCCCAAACCTGACATTGTTTGTTCTTCAATAAAACATGTTTATTGAAGATGTCTTCAAACATCGACTCATTGGTTAATACCTCTCCAGGAATACTGAAAGTGCGAAGTGGTCTTGGAGTGGCTTCGCAACCCTTTGGGCATACAGAAATTTCTCGGAGACTTGGTGTCTCCTTCAATAGTCTTGCGATCAGAGGATTAACGTTTGCTTCACAATCGACTATGTAATTGGTGCCATGTGATTGAACGGCAGGATAGATATCCACGAGTATCCGTGCCCTTAGCTGATACGAATGTGCCCGTAAACCGTGTTGCAAGATATCCATCACCAAGTTACATAGCAAATTCTCAGGTGCGAGGCTACTGACGATATCTTTAACCTCGGGTCTGTAGCATGCAGCAACTAGGAGAATATGTAAGATACTGTCAAATGGACAGGTCTTAACAAATGAATACTGTAAGTCACCAATCTTTGAAGCCTGTAGAAACCAAATATGTATATTGAAAGATAACAGCATCAACAATATGATCAAGTTGAATTATTCAAAACAAGTTATATCAAAACATGATTGGCCCAATGCCTTTCAAATATCGAATGGTCGGTAAAAAGAAGAGAGATAGAAATACAAGAACTGCTAATACGGAAATGGCATATTGGAGATATTGCAATATTACCTGCATTTTCGTGTAGTTACCGTTTTTCATGATTGGAATTTTAGACAAGTTTTCTGCAGATATAGCATCGAAAGTGGCATGATTCCTAACCAGATAATTGGATGGTTCCTTTTTATCTATAATTGTTCTTCCGCGCCAGCTTTCTACTTCACGCGAAGCGAGCGTTTCGGCTGAATTTCCCAGCTCTGTACACTCCACGCACACCTTAGACTGTATATGGGTAGTCGAATTCGATGGTACACTCATCGGGAGTGAACATAAAATACATTTATCAACATTTTTTTGTTTGGGCTGCTTGGCAGTAAACGCTGCAGGAGCATCTTCAATGTCCTCTGTGTCCTCAGGAGCAAACGTTATATTTGGAATAGTGCTATTATCACCAACCACAGCATCTGTACTAACTACATCAGGCGATTTTCACGCGACCACTAATATAATTCAAATGTTTAGCCACAAACACGTCTGGCCTCATTGGTTTTGGCTCATTTTTCAATGAATGTGTTTCAATGATATTAAATTCGCTTTCCACCAATGCGCTTGTTGCAGGGACTCTACTGTACTTGAAATTATCACGGCATATATTGGACCATAAAGGCAACCAGCCAATATCAGTCAACAACCGGTCTGCGAGTCTAGGTAAGTGGTGAGCATTTCATGGTCGCCTTCTTCAATTTGAGAAATATTTTTAACTTCTAGGTCAATGGCTGTACCCCAGGATGACCAGAAATTGCTAATCGGAATGTTGTCGAAGATGGTCTCTTGTTCTGGGGTAATTGGCGTATCATTCTTACCATGATCGTTGGAAACCTCCTGACAGGTATCAATACGATTTTTGAGCCGCAACTTATGATTTTCGCACTGCGTTTGGGTACCAGAAGATGAGATACCATCAGTCTCGCACCTTGCCACCATCAAAATAGAGCTCAATATATCCGCAGCAGAGTCGACGTCACGTGACATTATAAGTTGCCCTATCGCAGCCATGTAGAAAACTTTGATACGCTTCCATGAATTTTTCAAAAAATTCGCGTACATTTTGATAAAATGAGCGACATCTATTCTTATATAGCATGATTGCAGTGGTGGGCGGCTGCAAGCATTCGCGTAGTCCTGAATGGTAGGATGACTTGTGAAGACCTTCACTGCAGCGCCTAGCAAAGCTTTCGAAGAGTCGCACACAACTTTTTTGGGGTACATGCCCGCTTGAGACACCCATTCCCCTAACCAATGTGAAATAGCGACTGTTGTGTGCTTCTCACTCAGCATTTGCGATACAGAGAAGTATCCATCCTGATCGTGAATGATACAGTAGTATAGAAATATATGTTTGGATTTTGAGCCATCGCATCTGTCTATTGATTTTATGATGCTGCCTGTAGCATCAATAGAAATACAGGCTGGTCTTCGTTTTCCACAGGCTCTGTACACGTGAAGCTGATGACTTGTCCAGTAGTGGACAAAAAACGGATCCATACCAATGCTGTGGATAGAATTTTGGTGTGATTTGAGTTTCATAATTTGCAATGCCCTAATTGGATCCTGATCCAGATACTGCGACGACATGTATCCGTATTTCGCATTATTTAAGGCGCTTTTTTTGTAAAGGTGGGGAGGCTCCGGATCCCCTAGCAACATTAGTTCGTGGGCTTTTTCCGATCGGTAAATGACTGCGGATGTTGTGCATAATGCTTCGTCGATAGTTTTTCTTATTGGTGCGCGCAAATACCTTTTGCCGTATTGTCCCTCACCTTTTTTGGCAATGCAATCGATACGAGTTTTATCGTCACTAGTATCACTATTATCGATTTTGCAAACTATGGTGCTTCCACAATCACATATACCTAAGAAACATAAGTATCACGAGAAAATATTAGATATCTGACTGCAACCCTTGCCATATACCGTATGATTAGAGGGGAGAAAAAAAAAAAAAAAAAAAAACATTGAAACAAAACAACGATCCAAAAGTGTATAAATCCGCTCTTGTAATAGTGCCGCTTCCCCCTCGGGGTCCCCTCATTCTCGCTCGCACGCGACCCCCACTACGGGCTTACCTCGCGTTTCATATTCGCCTCGTTCAATTCAATAGTTTACACGCTCAATGAAATAGCGTAAAAATGTCCATCTAAAGTTCTATTCACCGGTTTTTTTTTAAATGTTTTTCCATCACAAAATTCATAATACGTTAATAACTTTTTCACGAACTTCTATCATCATAATGAAAATAATAATTCACTTTATTCGATGAAATAGAGATTATATTTAATGAATTCATCATAGCCATGTGTATTTTCAAATTTTTATTTTTGGCATTTTAATTTTTGTAACCCATTTTATTTTTTGTACATTTGTTGCTTAGATGATTTCAATTATGGATATGTGAATCAATTTTATGGCCAAATAAAAAACGCATCCCATTCAAATCAAAATGCATACTTACCAAATAAGAATATTACATTAACTTAGCGGCACTATTGCAAGGGCACGACGTGAATTTTGATGGCATTAACGGTCGTTCTGAAATTCAGGAAAAATACTCCCTCATCTCCCCTTCGATAGCACTATTACTAGAGCGGGCTGTACAAGATTTGCTTTATTTAAGATATGAAAATATGCATCAGGAGATGCAGGATATTATTTGTTTCGATCATCCTTTTATTGTTGTTATTAATATTGTTGTTGTTGATGTTGTTATTCTTATTATTCTTATTATTCTTATTATTATTGTTATTGTGGGACCGGGGCTGAAGGCCCAAGCACTTCGCCGGTTGGTAACGGGCGGCTCCGCTGAGGCGGGGGTGTACGGCAAAGAGAGAGAGAGAGAGAGAAAAGTAGATTTATTTAACTCTGGAGAAAACTCCCTAAGAGCTACAGACATAGTACACAAAGCTCTATGCAAATTCAATATAAGAATAAGAAATACAAAAATATATATACACACACAGAAGGCAGAACTGAAAATTAAAATTAAAATAAAACTAACCCAAAATAGAAGGCTCATAACAATACAGAAAAGTAACCAAAAAAAAATGAAAAACGGAATAAATACTCTTGCAAGAGAACTTACAAAGCAAAGCATAAACAAAGAAATCATAAAACGTATACTAAAACAAAGCACCTAACGAATCCGCCTCACGCACCTCCTCAGCCAGCAAAAAACGAAAACACCGAGTGCGAAACTCCCGAAAATCATCCGCCAAAGTAATTTCTGGCGGAAGAGAATTCCAAAAAACAATCCCAGAGACCAAGAAAGACCTCTGAAAGGCGACAGTACGAGCTGAGGGCAGGCAAAGCGTATCCGTACGAGTAGGATCACGGCGAGATACCAGGTCAGGGCGAAGACGCAGCAGATCGCCAAACAACCCAGGAATCCCCAAGCACAAAGCCTTATAAAATAAACATCCCATGAAAAAACGCCGACGATTACGCGGCTTAAGCCAACCCAAACTACGCCTGTGCTCGGAGATATGCTTCCGCCGCGGAACGCGCAACAGAACGCGCACGCAGTTATTGAGAGCCACACGAAGCATTCGCTCCAAACCATCACTTAGATTGGAAAGCACGGCAGCACAATAGTCGAATACTGGAAAAACTAAGGCCACAACCAGTCTACGCCTGAGCACAAGACTAAGGCGACGATCATACATGCGCAGGCGGTACAACGCCGCCGCCGCCCTTCCACAAACCCCCGCAACCTGCCGGGACCAAGACAAGGTGCAATCCAGCACAACCCCAAGGTAAGAAAACTCAGCGACAACTTCAATCGGTTCCCCCTCAAGCAAGAGCACCGGCAAGTCCTGACGACCAGCGATATCAGCAATATATCTGCTACTCCCAAAAAACATGGCCTTAGTCTTGCCAGCATTCAAACGCAACCTATTCGCCGCACACCACTCTACAACCCTGACAATATCAGCATTCAACTCAGCCAAAGCCCCTCCAAGTAACGCAGGAGGACACGAAAGGTAAATGACCAAATCGTCAGCATACAGCAAATACCGACAGTGACGCAAGCAACGCGGCAAGGCATCAATAAAAGCAGCGGACACAACACGCTACCCTGCGGTACACCGCCGCGAAGCGGCAACCACTCAGATACGCCCCCATAGTCATCCCGAACCGCCTGCATACGGCCAAACAAATACGAATGAAACCATCTCAACACATCACGTGAAAAACCAAAACCACCGAGCTTTCCCAGCAACAACCCATGATCAACCGAATCAAAAGCCTTCGTGAAATCCATAAACACAGCCACAGTTACCGAACGACTGTCAATCCCCTGACGAATGTCATCCACGAAACGCAAAACAGCAGTTTGTGTCCCCGACCCCTCGCGAAAACCCGTCTGACGTGGATCCAAAAAACCCCCATCCCTACACCAGCCAACGACCTGGTCAAACACCAAACGCTCAAGGACTTTAGAGAGCGCACACAGCAAAGAGATCGGTCGAAAATCAGAGCAGCCTACCGGACTGCGCACCTTGGGCAAGGGCGTGACTAAAGAGAACTTCCATGACGCAGGGAAATCCCCGCAGCACAAGGACGCATTAAAGAGCTCTACCAAGAGCGGCAACAAAGGAGCCCTAAATGCCTTGTAAACCTGTATCGGCAGGCCATCAGGCCCACAAGCACGAGTAGCCACCCTAGCGATAGCAGCAGCAACACACTCACCATCTACACGCACGAATGAGCGCAATACCCCCTCACCAACCCCCCGCAAAGGCCCTGCGAAGTCCATAAACTTTGGGAGTGGCTCACCCATACAAACAGACGCAAAAAACTCATTCAAACGACACAGTGATAGGTCAGTCGACCAAACACAACGCGAGGCCATTGTCAATCCAAGACGGACCAACTCCCTCCAAAAAACCCGCGAACTACCCCCCGCAACAAACCGCTCCTGAATAAACGCAGACCTCGCCTCACACAATCGCACCTTCACATCCCTCCGCAACACACGATACCGCTCATACACTGCTGCCACACCAGAGCGCTTGAACGCCCTAAAACACAAATCCCGATCCCGCATAAGCCTCCGGAGCTCCAGAGAAATCCACGGTGCCGGCCTCCTCCTCACAGTGACCTCCCGCAACGGAACCACCTGCTCCAACAAATCGCCCAGCAGACAGTTGAACATCGCCAGCTTCGAGTCCAGAGGTAATGGCCCAGACAACACCGCAGGATCAAAAGACGACACGATGCCATTCGCAGCATCCCAATCAACCTCAGCCCAAGGCCGATATCGCAACGCACGAGGCGCAGAGAGAGAGAGAGAGAGATGAGTATGAGCGTGAGTGCAACAGAGAGCGAATGACCAATTAGTTAAGTTTGGTAGAAGTAAGGAGAAATGAGAAAGAGTAAGTCTGTGTGCGTATGTGTGAGTGAGAGTCCCGGAGGACAGAAATACGAAGGGCTGAGAGCGTGAGCCGTAAGGGTGAGCTGATGGACCAAAGACGTGTAAAAGAAGTGCAAGAGCAATGTATTTCATTTGATATCAACCTTCGATAGATGTGTCTTCGAAAGTCATTAAAACCTTTTCCATGAATCCCACATTATTATTATTATTATTATACATCTCTTTTGAGTGTTGAAATCTAATTGTAAGTGGACAAATCAGATCGTAGACGTTCAATACGTCAGGTTAGGGTGATCCTTGACAGGGGTGTTTTCGAAATTTCATACTCCCAGGAGCTTAAACGCTTCCAAAGAAATAAAAAAAAAATTCCTGAAGATGTGACCTCTTAATATCGACTCTAAGATAGTCCGCATTGCCACCGAAGTTTCTTGTGAAAATGATATGAGAAAAACTTCTTTTGATCTTTGAAATTTTATAAGTCTTTCATAAATATATCAAAAATGATGAAAATACATATTCTCATAGGAAATTCAACGCTCTATAGAAAAGGTTTCTTATGATTTTTCGCTAAATCTACTGGTTCAGATGTTATTTGAGGCCAAAGTTTAATTTATATAAAATTATCAATATTGTTAAGTATTGTAACAAAATAAACATAATAAACGAAAGTTTTCAAATTCAGAATAAACGAAAGTTTTCAAATTCTTTCAGACTTGCGTCGATCAATATCGATCAATAAGGGTGAAAGATAATTTTTAATTTTTGTTTATTATGTAATGAAGTTTCAAGATGATGTAATTACATGAATTGGTCTTGAATAAAGTAACCTACAAGAAATATGTAATATATTCTATCATACAACTGTTCATTTTGTGACTATACTTGACAATATTGATAATTTGATATATAAATTAAATTTTGACCACGAATAACTTTTGAATCAGTAGATTAAGCGGAAAATCATAAACGACCTTTTTTGGAGAGCGTTAAATTTTCTATAAAAATTTTCAGTTTCATAATTTTCGATATATTTGTGAAAGTCTTATAAAATTTCAAAGAACAAAAAATGTTTTTTCCATATTATTTTCATAAGAAACTTCGGTGGCAATGCGGACTATCTTATAGTTGATATTAAGAGCTAGAATGTTTTATACGTACCACTTATCGAGCCATTATTGCCATCCTTAGTTAGCTTCGGAGAACTACGAAAATTAAAAGCGCACTTCAGGCGTGCCTCCTTCCAAATTTCGGAACACAGCCATTCCTGCCACAAGCCTGGCTTCAGGATAAAACAACGACGATCGTATGGTTTTTTTCTTGTCATTTCCCGCCTGCGATAAGTTCGCTCTTCGAGTAATTTTTCATACTCGTTCCGGTCTGCCCAAATGGTGAACTTTATCGATCCTACTTCGATGCTAGAATCATTGTCTACACTTTCAAGCGACGTTCTGTCACCATCGTTGCCGGTAATGTTTGAGTCACTATGAATCTTGTCACGATCGGGAGTGGAAGATAATATTTGTCGTCGAATGTCATGATTGCAAACCATTGAATATGAAGTTCTAGATGACAATTTATCGTTGCAGTCTTTTGATATTACACGCCAAATCGGATACAATTTTGATACAATTTTGTTATTTGGACGTATAATCTCCGTCATTCGCTTCTTAAGTGCAATGATTACGATATCGCGATTCACTTTGAAGGGTTTTCCTGTTGCTCGGGGCATTTGTAGACGACTTTTATAACACTTTCCTCTTGTTAAGAATTAATTTTCCTTTACATCTGAAAGAACTAACCGAGACTGAGGACGGTTGGTCTCTGCTTCTCGTTATAAAGAACATAAATCAAAAAACCCGAAATCTAAAGAGAACCTCGCGGCATGGTAGTCAAAGAACAGCGCGATTCGCGCGCTGTTACTTTGTAATGCCATGCTGCTGCGCGGTCCTTTGAGAATCGTTCGATCACGATAAACACTGCCGGCCAAAAGTTTGGATACACTTGTCGAGATTTCTAGTCACACGGAAAGTTAGATACTCCAGTCAAAAATGAAGATAATCAGATTTTCCAAACGTTGTTTTGAAGGAGATAGATTCAGCTTCATTTTGCTTTTTTGAAAAAAAAAATACGATTTTTTTTGGACCCGGTACGAATTTTCCAATGTGGTCATTTTTCGGCTATTTTTCGCTGTTCAAAAATTGGGCCTATAATCCGTGGAAAATTTTTTCGTGAGCTTTTTGTATGAAAAACTAAGAAAGAGCTTCATTTTCATTTTTGAAAAAATTTCGTGCGATTCTTTTTCGCGTCGTTATTGCGTTTTTGGCGAAAAAAGACAAGTTTTAGAAAATGCGGCGTAATCCAAGGACTATATATAGCGTTTCGGAGAAAATTTCAAAGGGGTACAAAGTTGCATGAATTTACACTGGGATGTCTGGAATTTTTTCAGAATTCTTCTGAAAAAAAAATTTTTTTCCTCTATTTTGAGTCGGAACTCTGATGAGTGGAGTGGCCTAGCTCGAGAATTATAAGGTTCAGGACAAAATATCATGAAAGAAAACTTTCTTGCTCTATTAATTAAATTTTTTTGAAATTTTTCAGAATTTTCTTTCAAATTTTTTACGGATTATAGGCCCAATTTTCGAAGAGCGAAAAATTGCCGAAAAATCGCTACATTGGAAAATTCATACCGGGTCCAAAACAATCGTAACATTTTTTCAAAAGAGCATAATGAAGCTGAATCTGTCCCCTTCAAAACGCCGTTTGCAGAATACGATTATCTTTTTTTTTTTTTTTTACTGAAATAGCTAACTTTTAGTGTAACTAGAAATCTCGAAATTTCGAAAACGAATTCATGCTCGACATAGTTGTGAAACAAAGTGCGAAACGCACCGATACTACAGGTTTGCAATTGTCTGTGCTCGAGTCTAAGATTAATACACTTTCCCAATAGTATATTGATATCGTTTGATGAACTATTGAATGTCATACAACTAATGAAAAAATATTTTTAATTCTACAAATGAATAGGTTCGACTCATTTGGGTTTGGTTTTTTCTTGATTTATTGTATGATTACATGTATATTGATATTTGTGATTTGTTCACTACATCACTTTTTAGATCCGAATATGCCTTGAGAAATAGTTAAAACTTAATAATTTCTTATTCTACCTGGGCGCACAAGGTGATTAGCCTGGGTCTTGTTATATTATTCATTCACGTGGTAATTTATTTGTGAAATGAATATCTTGTATGGCTGAATGACATGACAACTTTTTATTCTCTGATTTTAAGAAAAATAAGGTCGCGCAAGTTAGGCATACAACCCAGGAGAAAATGTCCACGGTGAATACGAATCTGCAGTCTAATAAATTCCATTACCTGAGTCGAAATTTTCAAGAACGTGACACTAACAAATCGGAACACTGTTTCGGCTATGAGGTACATTTTTTTGGGAAACTGGACGTGTTGTAAACTTCTGAACTTCAGATTGAATATAAGCGTGCGAATTTCTCATGAGTCCGTGTGATTGCTCAAAATCAAAACGCAAAATTGTTTCTACTTTGAGTAACGGATGAAATAATTCCGCGCAGATTTGACGAGAGAAGATCTGGATAAAGCCGATGATATTTTATTTGGACTCAACTTTAAGTTTCTGCGTGTCGATTAATGCCGCACTTTTTTGGAATCAGCAGTTGTTCACCCTTACAAGGGCTATGGCTTCAGATTGATGTAGCACATAGGCGAGACCTTATTATTCATCGAAAATTTTGATACCTCTCAGAACTGTGCATCTTGATCGGTCTACTTGTCGCTACGGTTTTCGGCGCCGGGGGTGGTTTTTCCGAGTCAGAAGGTGGAGCACTTAATTTGTACGGTACGGCGTTCGGAAGCCTCGAATTCGAGATGAATTTAGAGGCAAAGCGGAACCCCGTAACATATCTCGTGCGGAAGTAGGGCTGGTTTTCGGCGCTGGGAGTGGGTTTTTCAAGTCAGGGGGTAGAGCACTTAATTCGTGCGGTACGGCGTTCGAGAGCCTTTAATTCGAGATGAATTTAGAGGCAAAGCGGAACCCCGTAACATGTCTTGTCCGGAAGTAGCGACGGTTTTCGGCGCCGGGGGTGGGTTTTCCGAGTCAGGGGGTAGAGCACCTAATTTTTTCGGTACGGCGTTCGAGAGCCTTCAATTAGCCCTTAATTCCTGCGTAAACGGTTTCCCAAAATAATTTTTCCTTCTTAGTTTTTAGGTGTGGCGGTTGCAGCTTGATCTCAAGCTAGCACCACCACACGTTTTTCCAAAAAACTTCGAGCACTTAATTCGACGATAGGGCATTTGATTAACCTTTAATGAGCCCTCAATTATGCACTATAGTAAAATTCGATTTTGCGATGTGATGGTTCTAGCTTGATAGAGGTCCAGAAAGCCCCCTGTAGGCTAATCTGATTGATCGTTTCGATGAAGCACGACGCTAATTATTGCCGTTTGGCAACAAAAAACCGAATATGCGAGCCGAACATGCAGCTCCAGAGTGCGGCCATGTTAACACTCAACACTTGCCTGTTTACCGTGTGTGTTAGACTCACACAGACGGCTGGCCCTGTACATGTGCGAAATCCGCCTAACGTCTTGCAACTGGATCTACACCAATTCGGAGTTCGATAGCGACCCTGGGATAACCTCAAGTGATGGTAATCGAATTGGATTAATTTCAATTCCAGAAAAAGTGAAAAATGTATCTGAATGACGGAACGACATGTCGCACGCGATCAATCATCTTGTGTAGTTACCTATGTGTTGTAACGAATAAATGGGTCGGAATATCCAATTCGCTACCCTACGGCGTTCCTGGACGAATACTGAATCAAACTTGTTGGGCGCCAGACGCGGAACGCGTCGTGTCAAAGATAAATTCTAATGAAGCACAGGAATCAAACAAATCAGCGGAACGCCGGCATTGAAGTCCGATTAGCTCAATGCGCCGAGGGAATGGTAGAGGGGATGCGCGGAAAGGTGCTAAATGCTCAGGTCCACGGGAATATGAAATAAGTTATTCGAAACAGAAGATTCCTTCAATGAGATCTCTCCCGTGTATTACAAAAGAAAGCTATAGTCAGATATTTACAGCGGGATAAAATAACAATTACCTATAAGCCAAGCATTACAATCAGTGAAAGCGGTAAGCGGTAATTAAAGCAAAATTATCTCAGGATTTAAGCCCTATTCGTACCATTACATGCGTTAGAACTTATTCCTTAGCGGAACTATTTTCCGTCGCTGGCGGAATCAAAACAACTCGTGCGCTTGCGGGACGGCGGCACGTAGCGCGCCGCTACTCGGCGGAGTAATACAGCGGTATTCACCAAATATAATATGTTATAGAATTCAAACTAGCGAAATAAGCGGTACAGGACTCGAGATAATTAATTACAGCGGTAATGCAACGATCTTTGATATCCTCAGCGGGAAGCTGAGGGTGTAATTGACTACGATATTAAGTAACTGACCATAAGCGTGATTGATAGCGAAAAATACGATGAAAAAGCGGGAGAACAACGGTATCTTATTCCTCACTTATTCTGATGCGACTGCGTTCAGCCAAAAAGCGGTATTACCCCTGGGAGGGTCAATCGTGACACTTTCTAAGATATAAATTTCTACCATGCAAGCGATAAAGATATTAATTTTCTCTAAAAAGCAGTATATCATTCAATAACTAAGAATCTAATAAGCATGCGGTAATGGTCTAAGCGAAATAGCCAAAAGGTGCAAAGAGAAAGCAAAGATATGCGATACAATAATTACAGAAAAATAGCATAGACAATCACGAAGTCGCTCTTCAGAATCAAAGAGAAATTAACCAAATCACGGGCCCGTAAGCGGCCCGCTACACAACAAAATACTCCTTCGGAGTGACTTCGGACTTTTATGCAGCAGAGCGATAGACCTTACCTTGAATGCAGGAAGAAAAGAGGTATAGAAGAAACAGAAGCACAGGTAAAAAGCACACAGATAGAAAGAGATACTGAGCGAGAATAACTTAGACGGTAACTCAGCGGTAACCTAAAGCGGAAAACTAAGGCGGTAAGAGAAAGATTGAAGAAATACGTCAGGTGTGGACAATAGCTGAACGCAGAAGACGGAGCCGATCTTCCTCCTCGTAGTCGGTGGCTCTTCTCTACCTCGTCCTCCGTTATGGTGGGGCGAATGATTAGGCAATACCATTGGTCATCCATCCCACGTGATTGTTGGCGATAAGATTCGGGACGACTCGTCAGCCGTCGGGAACTTAGGTGTTGGCGGAGAGCAGCGGGACATATTCGGTATTGTGCTCTCCTTTCCTCTTATGCGGGAAATCCGTAGCTCAGTGCGGTAACTGGAAAATAGCACAGCGAGAATTCCATACTAATCTGATGCGGTAAGGTGCGTTATTTGGGCTTCTCCCTGATGCGGTAGCCCCTTGGTCTTCTGGCCCTGAGTTAGAAGAACACCACAATTGGAAGGGTCACCTGAACCCAACGATCAGCTGTAGCACGGGGAGGCCTGAGGATGTTGCGCTCATCCTGTTCCTCCTCCAGACGTCGCGGGGTGCTATACTCACCCATCATCACGACGGTTACTTCCCTTTGGGCCGCGATACTGCCATAGGCTTTCTGGGCCAATATGACGTCGAAACCAGAAGCGAGAACACTAGGTGGTGTAGCCGATGTAGCCTCGGGAAGGAGTCTGTCCCTTCCATCGGAGATCCAATTGCAGCGGGACTCTGTTGCCGTAGCGTTAGCCCTATTTACTGCTATTTACCACGCTGCTTCGAGAATCGGTCGACTTGCGATATAGCGAGAATCAGCGGTAGTGGGTCGTATGCGGATCCTTTCACTCCATTTGATTTCAATCCACAAATAACATCAGCCCTCTCATATATGGGATGACTCTCGGATGCCTTTGCAACGTAGCAATCCGGAGCTGCACATCCGTGAGGATCGCCATAGCGGTAGATAACAGCGACATCCAAATTAGCAGGAAGTCATGGTGCGGTACTGAGAGAATCACGGTGGTGCGATAGAAATGCCTTCATGGTGCGGTAGAGAGAGAGATATCCTCAGGAGCGGTAGAGATGTCTTCGTCCAGTCGTTGTTACAGAATTATGCAAAGTAATAATTACAAAGCGTATTCAAACTAAGTCAACCTGCCTATTTAGTGTCACTTTGATTCCTCCCAGGGTTTTCGCGGTATTCCTGACGTATTTCTGTCGCTATCCGGACGTTTTCTCTAGAACTGACCCTACTGGGACGTCGCATCAAAAATGCAACGTCACAACCCCTCCCCTCCAGGGGGAGGCTGACAAGGCCGATCGTTCTGTGCTTACTGCTCGAAAACTATTGTGAGAGACTTAGTGATTGCGGTAGGTAATGGTCTAACATCAACACGAGATTGACATGATGTCTGGTGTCTAGAGGAATGGGTGTTTGTTCACATTCCACAGCTCAGCTGGGGTATTACCGTGGCATTGAACGAGTGCAACAGAGATATTTCTGAATACCTAGATCTTACTAGATTAGCTTCAACTTTTAAAATTACATCTACTTCAAAATTACTGAAATTAAAACTACCGACTTCCTTGAGGAGCTATTCAATCAGCGGTCCAGCACGGTGTTTCTTCTGGATTCTGTGCTGTTTTCCACCCTATTTACTAAGCGGTAGGGGACGTTTATTTTCGGCGGGACCGTATGTGCAATTTATGGGGATGCTTGACCGGCGGTAGGGGTGTTGTTTGCGAAGCAAAGGGATCGTAGTTCACAGAGAGACTTGGCGGTATGACTGACAAGGAGAGGCTCAGACCTTCGGATCACAGATTCTGCCCAAACTTTTACAGGTGTCTTCTTGAGCCAAAAGATGAAGCCTGTGATGTGTCATTCCATCTAATGGGCATTCCTTCCTAGATTATTAATTAAAAACCAAGAAAAAAATTAAAAAAAAAATTAAATTAAAAAAAAAATCAAAAAACACAGGAAACTAATACTGAATCACTATATCATTGAAACTTTCTCCGAGACCTTGAAAAAAAATATTCCAGTCATAAATACACCACATTTCACTCATGGCACTACGTCACACTCTTCGGAGGCACAGTCGCAGGGCTCGAACAGCTTCCTTCCAATTTCTAACGAACTTGATCCTTCAAGACATATTTCAGAATTCACCTAGGTCCTAACTATCGCCTGCAATGCATCGAGGCTATAGATTCCTTCATCAACAAACATTTTTTGGCTGATAGATCTGAAAGTAACAACGGTAATACCAGTCTTACTACAATATTACATTTATATTATCGATAAAAAAACATTACATTTATACCTATATATCTTGAATACTTTCACTACTTTGATCAACGTTTTATGAAGATTTAATACTCATCTTATCGAATGGTGTTAGTCGCGACAGGTCAAGTAAGGTTATGTTCCCCGACCAAACGCATGTATGCCACATCTCAATGAGTACAGCAAGTACAAGCTGCCATGAAATAGCCATCGATACAAAAGATTGACAATTTATCTTCACCTTATTATACTGTTTTCGTTTGGATGGAAATACGCTAGCGCAATTATGAGAGCTTCACGTCACCTACAGCAACGTATGACAGATCTCGATCGACACACAACGGCTCGTGTCGGTGGAAACATGGACAGAGGTTGCGCTGAATCAAGGCCCATTGCGAAACGACATCTGATGGATTTTATTCAAATCCCAAATTCAATTGGTGCGATCTTCATTTTAACTAATCGTATAATCGGTTTCGATATTTTATCACTCCTTCGAAAATTTCTGAACGCATTGTTGCTATTTCGTTGTGTTTGTAAGTTTTGTTGGAGAATTCTTAATTATTGTGATAAAAAATGGCTAGTGCCCTCAGCACTGGACCTAGTACCCTGGGTGATGATACGGATGAATCCACAGACATTATTAGTGCGAGTATTCATGCCTGTATCAAAATATTGCAAACAAAAAATATTATTAGCAAGCATTCAATAGACGATATTCCTGAGCAAGCGTGGTTGTTGGGAAATGAACTGGCAGATAAATTGCTTGAAGTAATTCAAAACTATGAGTTTGCTGAAGACGATGAGTTATCTATGGATGAGGAGATTGTCGAAGAGCCGGTTGATGACATCGAAATGGTGCAAACTCCAGAATCATTTCTGTCAGGTAAGAAGTTTACAGAAGACACCTGTTCTACATAAATTTTTGGTAATTAACGTTTGTGTTGTTTTTACATTTTGAATAACTCAATTATAAAATCTCAACTGATATTATTTCACAATAAATTGCTGAATGACTTTTAAAACAAATATTTTATGAAAGCTTCACTGTATTTGTGTGGCTTATTGGAAGAAACAAACTCGTGGATCCATGTTACGCTACGTATAAAATAATATTATACGTTACAACAAAACTAAACAATAACAGAATGACAACAAATAACACGAATACGTAGATTACAAATAAGATGTTCGCATTTTCAATAGATTCATCTCAACCGATAAGTCAATCGAGCTCCAGTGATTATGAGCCGGAACTAAAGAAGCCGAAATGTGATCAAATTAGCCTCGACAAAAAAATTCAAATCGTGAATCTAGCTCGAGAACATCCCAAGTGGACCCTCAGAACTTTGAAAGCTCGAGGAGCTACTTGTTTGTCGAGGATGGATGACCTAACCAGATGGCAAAACGACATAAAAAGGGGAGAAACAATGTACGACAAGAGTAATGCGATAAAGAAATGGACGTACAGTAGATTTTGCGAAGCGCGTCAGAAACAAATTCCAGTGACTACCCGAAACATTCAAGAGTGGGCATTACAGGCTTCAATGCAATATACTTCGGAGGACTACTGTTTTGTTGCTTCAATTGCTTGGACCAAGAGGTTTAAAAAGGAATATCGAATAAGACAGAGAAAAGTAACAAGATATGTCAAAAGTACTGAAAAGAGATCACCTGAAGAAGTTTTTAGGGCAGCAGAAAATTTTCAGATGGAATGTATGACTGCTACAACGTCGTTCGATCCAGATTACATTCTGAACACGGACCAGATGGGTTGTGAATACCGCTCGAATGTACATCGAACGATGGAGCATGTTGGGCAAAAAAGTGTCGAAGTACATTTAGGTGACATGAATAAAGTCACTCATACGTATACTGCCCAATACACAATCGCTGCTTCAGGCAAATTGCTACCGAAGGTGTTCATTTGTCTCCAAGAGCCAAAAGGTGCGTTTGGACCAAGAGTTGGCGAGAGGGTTGAAGCTCTTGTTAATGAGTATAAAAACGTATACGTCACATGCTCAAAATCTGGTAAGTTGACATCAGACTTATTTAACGATTACACGACCAACGTTCTACAACCATACGTTGAAGGCAAGAGGTTTGCACTGGTAATTGACAGTTGGGGTGGTCAATCTAATAAGAAGTTATTTAGCAAATTCGAAAATGAATGTGGAGAATCTTCTTGCTTGCTTCAAATAATTCCCCCTGGTTGCACACCATACTGTCAGCCATTGGACGTATATTTCCATCGGCAAGTCAAGATCTTTATTAAAGAATTGCAAAACTGCACCTACTTGCTGCAGGAGCAAAGGCAAATAAATACTAGAGATGATGCCATAAAAATCCAAGCTTTAGAGATCAATCGTGCGCTCCTATTTTTAAGAATATAATCGAATACGCTTGGTTCGCTTCAAAATTGATCCCAACTAGACAAGTCTTCATGAATGTCAGAGAAGTCTGTTTTCCGGAAAAGCCCTGTAGAGCTCGTTGTAGGTGTGAATCGGGTGGTGATGATGCTGATAGTTCACGGTCCATTGGCTTCGTAAAGTGCGCTTGGTGTCGTCAGTATTGGTGCTTCCATTGCTTTTACGATTTGTACCACCCTAATCAATGCACAAAATATTTTATTAATGTTTAACTCCTATGATTGCAGAAAATACTTGTCCAATTTATGAATTTCACCATGAATTACTTTTGAATTTGTTTCGCATCTCTTTCCAGAGATGATTCGAGCTGAACGACAACCAAAAATTTTTGGGAAACACGTCAATTAGCCTCCCCGTGGCGTTTCCTGGGAATGCTCGTCATATGAGTAGCTAATAATTGGCACTTATGCTGTAATTAAAGAGATAACTATAAGGTAAGTACGTTACAACTTCTTAGATTGTGAATAGAGGTTCAAGAATAAATGAATGAATAAATAAATAAATAAATAAATAATAAAACAAATAAGAAACTCTCGAATCAAAATTGAGCTGCCGAACAAGACGGTGAAAAATCGCTTTTGCGAAACTTCAATGAAAACTGTTTTTAAATAATGATATCTTCTCGAACTTTTAATTTCTCACAAACAAAAAGCATACCCCCGAAATCCACGATCTATGAATTTTAAATTTCTCACATCGAAAAATTTGTTTCAGGTCTGATTCATAGAGAGAGCAATTCCTATTCGTGACAAAATACTGATTCAGCCAGCAAAGTTTACATTCGAACACATTGTTTGATCATACTACGATACACGATATCGTTTAAGCAAACTGCAATGGGCGAAAACAGCTGTACGAAACAATAATACAATAAGGGATTTCAACATACACTCGTCCAGTTTAGGTACATATAAAAATTTGCAATATTTATCGAAATATTATTTATTGCGATGGTGAAATTTTGGCCCATGTTATTTACAGATTAATTATGATATTTCCGGACCATCCACCGCCCCTGCCGCCGCCCCTGCTACCGCCACGGCCACGCTTACGGCGGTTGGACCACTTGTATCTGAAATTGAAGTGGTATTAATAATTTGAGTGAGTGATTTCGAATTTTATGTACTCACACAATTCATTGACGAAATTCGATAAATATTTTAAATTCTAACAGCATTAACTTTTTTAATTTCATTTCAGCTTTATACTCTGTGGGATGATGTTTTATGCAGCATTATTACCATCGGATCCATGCCAACAGAATGGAATTGCGTCGATTGGAACGTGCTATGTATTTTTAGTTTATTTGACAATTCGCTGGTTTACAAGTCAAAAGTTCTTGAATATTTTTGTCGTTGTTCGATTGAAGGTGATTTTTGGTAAATACTTGCGATTGCAAATTATAACATTGGGTCGTTGCTCATACGAAAATATGTCAAAATATATTTATACTACAAAAACTTCAAAATTCGGTTACCTTAAATCCGATCCGATAATTTCTTTCTTTTTATGGTATGTATGTAAAAATCTAACATCAAAAAATTGAGAACATCCAGCTGCAAGTTAACTTATCCACTACAAATATTTGTATTTACTGCCGATAGTTACCAAAATTTGAATTCCTGAAACGAGCTTGTGTACTTACTTCTCGTCTCGCTGACGCTTTCGAGAGGGGCCCGCCTCCTTTTTCTTTTCCGCCTATTGAATCAAACAAAACAATCACGAGAATAAGTAACGACATTAAATAATGTTACGCATTGAATAATGTTATTTGATTTGTCTCTTACATCTCTTCTCTCCCCTGTCTTCTTCACGGGCACATGCTGGGTGGTACCAGCACCCTCGCCCTCCTGCGCCTTTCTCTGCGCCTCAAAAATTTCTTTATCCCGCTCGAACCTCTCGCGCTCTTTTTTCAATTTTTCACTTTCTTCCTCGAGCTTCCTTCTCTCCCAACCACAAGTTTTCTCTTCAGACATATTATCTGATTCAAAGAATGAACAACAACTACGTCAATAAATGATCGAATTAAATGCCTGGCGGATGAAATTTGTGATGAATGAAACCTGCAAATCAGTGACTACATTGGGCCAAAATGATTATATAAATAATTATGGAATAAAATACTAGAAAATAATGTAAAACTACTATCGGGTCTGACTGTGAGTGTTCATCGGTAATGTAGTAAAATTAATTGTGAGATATCAAAAGAAAAAGACAGAACTCGTCATATTGCAGTAAAATATGCGACACGTAACTCATTCGTAGATTTTCATTCCAAGGTTTCATGAAACGTTTACGAATAATTTAATTGAGTGTCCAATTAGGAATACAACAGTTAGGTGACATTTTTATAGATCAAACGACTAATTCGCCAGGTAACGTATCTAAAAAAATTACTCACCGTGATTTACCAAGCTTCACTGGTGGAAAGACCGGTGCGTCGATTCATTTGTTTCAAAAATACCTAGAGTGGAAAGCCGGCGCACGCGAATCCAACCCCGTGTTCAAAATTAAGATCGAACCAATTGAATTTGGGATTTGAATAAAATCCATCAGATGTCGTTTCGCAATGGGCCTTGATTCAGCGCAACCTCTTTCCACCGACACGAGCCGTTGTGTGTCGATCGAGATCTGTCATACGTTGCTGTAGGTGACGTGAAAGTAGATATGGTCAGCCCAGGTGAGACATAACAAATGACGTCACTGGCACGAGGCGTCCCCTCCCCCCTCGCCCCGCGGGTCAGTCTCACCCCCCTCCCGCTCTTCGTGCGGCGCTCTATTTGGCGGTATTTCTTTTCGCTTTTGTTCGTTCAAAAATCCAAGATGGCGGCTTCGGTGGAGCAACCATTTTCTCTCTCTTGCTCAAATCCGAAATGGCGGACTCGCTTGTCCCTATTTAACTGTATTTTCCTCCTGAAATCGATGGGCGAAAGGGGATAGGTGAGGGGCGATTTAAACGCGTATTCGTTCGCCGCAAAAGTTTTTATTCTTAAATCTAAATTCTTACAGGTTTCTTACATTTTGTAATACAATTTTGAACACACTCTATGCCCAGGGGGCGACATTTACCTTTGTTTTTTATTTTACTGACTAGACATTTATAAAACGAGACGACGATGCGATCGTTTTTTACATGATCATCCGTAAATAGGGTAGTAAATTGATCAAGAGTGTAACCGAGGTGCATATAATACAGAAACATAATACAAAACTGGCCACACACGTTCGAAAAGGTACTTTGTAACTGGCGCGTGTTGCACCTGTACCGGGGGCAATTTCTTCGCAAACGACGCAAATGGTTTGGGACAAAAGGCGGAACTCCGTAGCTGTCAAAATAGACGCCGTTTCCTGAGGCATCGCTGTAGAAGGCCACCCAGTGGGTTCCGGGCTGCGTGTGGTCATCGGTGTTTGCAATGATGGCAGCCGGATGCGTCCATCGTACGGGAATTCGATCAGAAGGGTACACCCCAAGCGTCTTCGTAGCGATCGGCTTCAAAATCCGTTGTATCTCGAGACTGTTCATAATAGTTATCCGCCTTCCCGGCAGCCGTGACTGGGATGGTTCCGGAGAGATGAGTATGCGCCGACTGGCTCGATCTCGAATTTAGCCAGGTTTTCAGCTGCGTTGCCCTGTTTAACGAGCAAACGAATGCTCCCTGCTTGTGAATGGCGTGATACAGGCAGTGTGCGCCCGACGAAGGCAGGTTTTTGAATGTGGGACAGTCGCGATCTTCTTCCAGATTTGTAATTTGGCGCGACATTGCTCGTTGTAGCACTTTAGTTTTTTCTGTACCGAGGGTATAGATCAGACGGGCGGTACGAGCGACTTCGCGGAGTTTGGCGATGATCTGATTGCACGAAACGTCTCCGTCGAACCACTCGATACCATGATGATTGCTGGATAAGTAGTTGTTTTGGACCCGGGTTTCGGCGGGGAGTTCCTCAAAGAGACACGGAGGCGACGCTATCCAATGGCCGACGTGCTCGTGACGCAACGACAATACGGAGGCCTCTTTGATGATGAATTGTCCAGTCGCGTCGCGGAAGCCTTGTACATCGATGACGTAATCCATTTGCGCTTGGGAGATAACGAGTGCGGTGGTTAACGAGAGGTGTGCTACTGGCAAGGACCCAAGAACGTACGGCCCAGCCAGCCGGCATTGCCCCCCACCCACTCAGTCGACGTAACGTGATGCGTCGCAATTTTGTTGACGTTGCTAACCACCGAAGTCCACGATAACTTGGCGAGCCGAATCGATCTCCAAGACGTTGTCAAACTCTGCATACACGATGCAGTTTATCGTTTTTAGGAGAGCCTCTTCAAAACGCACCTCGATACGCACGCTACCGTGCCTAACCAAATTCCAATGCGTATTGTTGTTTGCCGATAAATCAGGTGTAAGATCAAATGCTGTGAGACAATACCCGTTGGGGTAGTCTTCGCGGCTGATACCGTTTCCCTCGTTAAGAAAATGAATGCCTGTGCCAGAAAACAACGTATGGTAGGCGTCCACGTAAAGTTTACCCTTTGTGAAGTCGGGTTGTAAAGGTTTGGAGGGTATTTGCACCCCGTCGATGTACAAAGATAGAAAGTTGATCTTGAAATGCTGGAAATTGAACGGGTTGTAGGCTCTGTCGCCGTTGAAGGCTTTGTTGTCGAGGAATCCGATAATCATTCTTTTGGGCAGCTGGCCGAGAAACACGTTGTCGAGCGTCTCCCCTTGCACCCCACCGTGGATTGTCATAGACTTCACCTCGACTCTGGTAAGCGGATACTTTGCGGTGCCTTTAGCCAGAGCTCGGGCGTGCGCCAGCAAAACACCGGGGTTTATCGTAACGCGTCGTACGAGCAAGGTGGCTTCGAGTATGTGTAGAGCGCGAGCGTTGCTGTTGTCCATCAGGCAAAAGGCGTCTCTTGTTCGCACGAGCCGCAGCCGCAACTCGACGCCGTTCAGCAAAAACTTCTCCTGATTAAAAACATCGCAGTGCAGATGTCCCAACAAATCTACGCTAGCGCCGTTTTTGAAGAATTTCTCCCGAGCGGCGAAGCCTTCGTTGCCGCTATTTAGGTCGTCCATTTTTCCGGCCGTATCGCCGTACCACAAAGTTGTCGACAGGTGCGATTTTTTCGCCGTGTCGTTGTAATTCAATAAAGTCTCGATGTAAGCTCTGTACGCGTACGCGTTGTTAGCGGGGGATACCAGCTTCTGGTTGAAAGCTACATCCACTTGGCTGAAAAGCGAGTGCAACAGATTGTTCACAGGGGCTCCCGGGGGTACGGGGATCAGGGTCATTCCGTCGGTTGCCAAATGCGCCTTTGGCGTCGACATGCTGACGCGTAGGCTGAGCATCGTGTGCGATAGATCGAGGTACTCGTCGCTGAGACCCGGCACCATGAATTCTATCGGAGAGTCATCGCTGAGAGAGGATACGGGCTTGTAGTGAACCCATTGACCGCCCTCGATAGTGGTTTGCGTCGGTGGTAAAGTGAATAAGTCAAGCTCCGATTTCGAACACTCGCAGGAATGAGCGTGTAGATAAGCCATTGTTTACAAAGTTCCGAATATGTCCGCCACGGTTCGTTTCTTACAGCAACTTTTCTTCTTCGTCGTCGTCTTGCGTTTTGTTGTCTTACGTTTCGCTGCTTTGGACCTTTTGCCCACTTTGCTTCCCGCTGTCGATCTGAGTCGACGTTCCGTTATGAACTGATTGCCAGCCGAGCCTCGAACAGCTTTATAACCGCGCCCCTTCATGAGATTCTCCATTTTTTCCTTAGCTTTCCTCTTCAAGTTGTACCCCGATTCTCTGAGACGGCCCTTCACCGACTCCTTGAACGGCTTGTCGCTGTTAATATCCGACAGGATGTTAACGCCGGTCCTGAGAGCCTCTTTTCCGACCGTTCGCGCGCCACATTTTAATAACGGTAGAACGCTGCGGAACAGGCCGCCCAGGAAGCTGCCTATTCCATGCCCACGCTGTTGCGGAGACCCCGTAAAAACGCGTTCTATGCCGCCTCCCAACTGATTTTCGTAGTGTTGCTGATAGTGGGCCATTTATTGCGATGTTGTTATCACCGCACTCTACGGAAATGCAGCGTCGCGGTCAACGTCCCGAGCGTAAATGGTATTGGCCGCCCGAGAGAGTCTCTTATATCGATGTCAATCGTGCGAAAATTGTTGTTCAATAACGGCAGATAATGCGCGGGTGATAGAATTTTGACCTCTGAACTACCGCGACGAGAACCTCCCGACGAGGTTTGCACTATGCGTAGCAGAGGCGCGTGGACGTCGCCCACGAATCTAGGCTCGACGAGATCGCAATAGATGAACATTTGTGACGGCATACCGGCCGTGTGGTCGAACGGGCGATTGGCCTCTAATTTGCGGTCGATGTTTTTGGTGAATTCTTCGAAACCGAACTGTCGATAAAGGCCGCTCGAGAAATTCAGGTAGTGACCCGTGGTGCACGTACATACGCGGGTGACAACGAGACGGTCTTGCGATAAGCCCGTGTAGCCAAACTCCAAATGTCTCCGAAGATCCCTCATACCGTTCAAACACTTTGTAATCTGTTCGATGCTCGTGTAAACTCCGGAAGGAATTTGGAATGTGTGTCCTGTTACTTTTTTATTACGATCCTCATTTGGGATGTCCTTGTAGTTTTCGACTGGGTTTTCCACGAGGTACATGCGGATCGACAGTTCGTTGCCCCCCAACTCCGAGTTGATAGTCTGAATCGTGAGCGGGTAATGAATTTCTGCAAGGGCAACCTCCCACTCTCCCATCAGTTCAATTTGCCTCGGTAACTGCGTGGTGTATTTGGTTAAAGTATTGTCCGTGAAAAACCTCATCGAGCTGTTGCTCGGTAGCGTTAGATAAAATTGTTCTCTGTTCATGCTTGATGTTTAGGCAGGTTCCGCGCCGCGATCCAGGAGTTAAACTTTTCGGGATATCCGCGCCAACTGACAAACAGCTTCTTACTGGCTCCTTTACCGCGTGTTCGAATGATTTTGTCGACGAGGAGATCGGGGTCTTTTACGACGCGTTGCAACTCGGCTTCGTAAAAGAGTCCGTCGATGACCTCGCCCGTTAAATCTCTCACCGTGTAAACTACCGGCTGGCGAGCGTGCACACGTACAATCTCAAAAATCTCTTCGGTCCAATTAGCTTCGTAACCCTTCCGAAAGGCACCCTTCGCTTTGCTGATACGCACCCTCTGTCCCACTCGAAACCGCGGATTTCTCGGGCCTTGAGGCCTACCGCTTCTCGCGTTCTCCGTGTTGACACGCGCCTTCGCAGCATTCTGCAACGTCACCTCGGATGGAGCCATTCGGATGGTCGAGTGAATCGTATTGTTGTAGGATTCTACGAGTTGCTGTAAAACATCCACGTAGCGATGTGTATTTTTGTGCGTGAAGTATCGCCACATTCTCTCCTTGAGAGTGCGGTTGAAACGTTCTACCACTGCAGCCTTGATGTCGGGGTTACGAGTGACGCGATAGCGCACCTCGTTGGCTGAGAGTAATTTTTGGAACGCTGCCCCCACAAACTCCTTACCCTTGTCGGTTTGTAGGCAGACCGGCCGTCGTTTGGTCGACGTCAGCAAGCCGTTGAAAGCTTTCGCAACCGTAGCCGCGGATTTGTCCGCTAACGGTATGACCCAGGCAAATTTACTCAAGACATCGATGACGACGAGAAGGTAACCGTATCCGTCGTTGTATTGTTTCAACGATCGCAGATCCGCGAGGTCCGCCTCCCACAGGTCGTCTATATTCTCTACGCTGTAGACAGCTCGTGGGAATTTCCGCCGTATCGCCTTGTGCAGCGTGTACGCGTCTTGGGAGGCCAGCCAGTCGAGAACAGCCGTTCGGGATGTTTTGCGGTTGACGGCTCGCTTTATCAAACCTCGCGCCCCTGCATAGCCCGCCGGATCGGCTGGATCATAGTACAATCTCTTCAGGTTCTTCATCTCAGTTTCAAGGTGCACCAACTCCCGCGCCCCGTCTGCCCCGCGCGATGTTTCTTTCGCGGCGTAACGAAGATCTCGTCGTCTTCGTCACCCTCGCCCCCTTCTTCCTCGTTTGTTCCGTAGGTGTCGAGATCAGCGTTGTTACCGGCCTCAGCTTCCTCCTCCGCTGTGGAAGGGTTATAATTTCGACCGAACAACCTAGAACCCGTACTAGCCGATCGAGCCGGTGTTGCGCGCGTGTAGTATTTCAGAAATATAGGGTTGCCGATAAACTCTTGCGGCGTGTTGACGGCGCGGAGCAGGTTGGCGAACTGCTGTCTACCGGTTGCTTGCACGGATTTTCTTTCGCGGACAACGTCGTTCACCAAGTCGATGATGTTTGTGCCCCTTATCACCGAGCCGCTTATAGAGATCGTACCGTTATCATCCCAGGAAAGAGCATCACCCTTCGACGCCAAATAGTTCAACAACAGTTCGGCTTTTCGCCGATACTTTTGCGGTACGCTCACTAATATGTCGTGAATCGGGGCGGTTTGATTTCCATCCACTCGCGCACCCTCTATACCGCGTATGTCGAATTGTGAAGGTTTTCGCGAGTCCCCCGCAAAAAACAAATACCTCTGCAACACCTGACTGTATAGTTTCCATTTCTCTCGATCGGTTTTGTCACTCAGATTCAGAATACGGTCCATTTCGCGGTCCAGCAGATTTGCAGGATCCGCCGCGCTCGGTTTGGTCGGTTGTTTCGGCTCTTGCTGCTGCTGCTGCTGCTGCTGCTGATGTTGCCTCATCCTCTCAACCGTTTCCTGAGGTATCAACACCATTTTTTTCGCGTGCTCCATTGCTTTATCCCCGGCCCCGAATCAGAGTGGATATTAATCCACCGATAATGGGCGCCAGTAAAAGAGGAAGAAAACCGCCGCGTTGAACCAGCAGTTGTTTCTTACTCTTCCAACTGCCCTTAGTGCTTGCCAGCTGCCGTAAGATTTTCCTGTGTTTACCCAAGCGTGTTTTCTGTTCGCGGCTCAATCTGACGTTGCCTTTCAATGTGTTCAAAGCGCATTCGCATATGTTTTTTACCAGCGCGTCGTCGGCTGTACGTAACAAGGCCAATCTTTGCCGCGGCCGTAATTCACAGATCGCCTGAAGGGCGGCTTTGGATGGACCGAATCGGCCGGCTCGCCCTCTTACCAAGCTCCTTCCGGGGGTCATCACACGTGAAAGACTGGCGCGTCCTGCGACCCGCACCTCTTTATATCCTTACGCGGCAAATAAACATACTGATACTCGTCCGTGGGAAAAATATTCGTTCGGAATCGGCAATTCTCAGGGGTTTTCTGCTTCAGATCCAGAAGCAGGTAACCGTGTGGGGGCTCCGTGGCATCGCGATACGCGTCTTGCACGAAGCGAGGGTCCTCGGGGCGAACTTGCCTCGCGAGGTGTTGTATCTGCCCACGGTCGCGCGGATTTTTGAAAAAAACTATATAACTCGCATTCAGCGAAATATCGCGTTGACCGCGTCCTTGGTGAAACAGGTTTTGGGTGATGAGAAAGACGCTCAGATTTTTATGGTGACACCCTTTGGTGAACAAGTCAACGATGACACCGCCCGACGATTCGCGCATCAGATCGTCTGAGATTCTTTTATCAGCTGTTTACGGGATGCGGCGTTTGTAGATTCATCAGAGGATTCGCGCGGTCTGGTCGGATATTGGTGCGCTTCTTTGGTACGTTTCAGCGGTTCTGACACCGAGGTTTCCGTGTCTGGCCTTGGTCTTTTGGCATTTCCGAAGATCCCTCATACCGTTCAAACACTTTGTAATCTGTTCGATGCTCGTGTAAACTCCGGGAGGGATTTGGAATGTGTGTCCTGTTACTTTTTTATTACGATCCTCATTTGGAATGTCCTTGTAGTTTTCGACTGGGTTTTCCACGAGGTGCATGCGGATCGACAGTTCGTTGCCCCCCAACTCCGAGTTGATAGTCTGAATCGTGAGCGGGTAATGAATTTCTGCAAGGGCAACCTCCCACTCTCCCATCAGTTCAATTTGCCTCGGTAACTGCGTGGTGTATTTGTTTGTAGTATTGTCCGTGAAAAACCTCATCGAGCTGTTGCTCGGTAGCGTTAGATAAAATTGTTCTCTGTTCATGCTTGATGTTTAGGCAGGTTCCGCGCCGCGATCCAGGAGTTAAACTTTTCGGGATATCCGCGCCAACTGACAAACAGCTTCTTACTGGCTCCTTTATCGCGTGTTTGAATGATTTTGTCGACGAGAAGATCGGGGTCTTTGACGACGCGTTGCAACTCGGCTTCGTGAAAGAGTCCGTCGATGACCTCGCCCGTTAAATCTCTCACCGTGTAAACTACCGGCTGGCGAGCGTGCACGCGTACAATCTCAAAAATCTCCTCAGTCCAATTAGCTTCGTAACCCTTCCGAAATACACCCTTCGCTTTGCTGATACGCACCCTCTGTTCCACTCGAAACCGCGGATTTCTCGGGCCTTGAGGCCTACCGCTTCTCGCGTTGTCCGTGTTGACACGCGCCTTCGCGGCATTCTGCAACGTCACCTCGGATGGAGCCATTCGGATGGTCGAGTGAATCGTATTGTTGTAGGATTCTACGAGTTGCTGTAAAACATCCACGTAGCGATGTGTATTTTTGTGCGTAAAGTATCGCCACATTCTCTCCTTGAGAGTGCGGTTGAAACGTTCTACCACTGCCGCCTTGATGTCGGGGTTACGAGTGACGCGATAGCGCACCTCGTTGGCTGAGAGTAATTTTTGGAACGCTGCCCCCACAAACTCCTTACCCTTGTCGGTTTGTAGGCAGATCGGCCGTCGTTTGGTCGACGACAGCAAGCCGTTGAAAGCTTTCGCAACCGTAGCCGCGGATTTGTCCGCTAACGGTATGACCCAGGCAAATTTACTCAAGACATCGATGACGACGAGAAGGTAACCGTATCCGTCGTTGTATTGTTTCAACGATCGCAGATCCGCGAGGTCCGCCTCCCACAGGTCGTCTATATTCTGTACGCTGTAGATAGCTCGTGAGAATTTCCGCCGTATCGCCTTGTGCAGCGTGTACGCGTCTTGGGAGGCCAGCCAGTCGAGAACAGCCGTTCGAGATGTTTTGCGGTTGACGGCTCGCTTTATCAAACCTCGCGCCCCTGCATAGCCCGCTGGATCGGCTGGATCATAGTACAATCTCTTCAGGTTCTTCATCTCAGTTTCAAGGTGCACCAACTCCCGCGCCCCGTCTGCCCCGCGCGATGTTTCTTTCGCGGCGTAACGAAGATCTCGTCGTCTTCGTCACCCTCGCCCCCTTCTTCCTCGTTTGTTCCGTAGGTGTCGAGATCAGCGTTGTTACCGGCCTCAGCTTCCTCCTCCGCTGTGGAAGGGTTATAATTTCGACCGAACAACCTAGAACCCGTACTAGCCGATCGAGCCGGTGTTGCGCGCGTGTAGTATTTCAGAAATATAGGGTTACCGATCAACTCTTGCGGCGTGTTGACGGCGCGGAGCAGGTTAGCGAACTGCTGTCTACCGGTTGCTTGCACGGATTTTCTTTCGCGGACAACGTCGTTCACCAAGTCGATGATGTTTGTGCCCCTTATCACCGAGCCGCTTATAGAGATCGTACCGTTATCATCCCAGGAAAGAGCATCACCCTTCGACGCCAAATAGTTCAACAACAGTTCGGCTTTTCGCCGATACTTTTGCGGTACGCTCACTAATATCTCGTAAATCGGGGCGGTTTGATTTCCGTCCACTCGCGCGCCCTCTATACCGCGTATGTCGACTTGTGAAGGTTTTCGCGAGTCCCCCGCAAAAAACAAATACCTCTGCAACACCTGACTGTATAGTTTCCATTTCTCTCGATCGGTTTTGTCACTCAGATTCAGAATACGGTCCATTTCGCGGTCCAGCAGATTTGCAGGATCCGCCGCGCTCGGTTTGGTCGGCTGTTTCGGCTCTTGCTGCTGCTGCTGCTGCTGATGTTGCCTCATCCTCTCAACCGTTTCCTGAGGTATCAACACCATTTTTTTCGCGTGCTCCATTGCTTTATTCCCGGCCCCGAATCAGAGTGGATATTAATCCGCCGATAATGGGCGCCAGTAAAAGAGGAAGAAAACCGCCACGTTGAACCAGCAGTTGTTTCTTACTCTTCCAACTGCCCTTAGTGCTTGCCAGCTGCCGTAAGATTTTCCTGTGTTTACCCAAGCGTGTTTTCTGTTCGCGGCTCAATCTGACGTTGCCTTCCAATGTGTTCAAAGCGCATTCGCATATGTTTTTTACCAGCGCGTCGTCGGCTGTACGTAACAAGGCCAATCTTTGCCGCGGCCGTAATTCACAGATCGCCTGAAGGGCGGCTTTGGATGGACCGAATTGGCCGGCTCGCCCTCTTACCAAGCTCCTTCTGGGGGTCATCACACGTGAAAGACTGGCGCGTCCTGCGACCCGCACCTCTTTATATCCTTACACGGCAAATAAACATACTGATACTCGTCCGTGGGAAAAATATTGGTTCGGAATCGGCAATTCTCAGGGGTTGTCTGCTTCAGATCCAGAAGCAGGTAACCGTGTGGGGGCTCCGTGGCATCGCAATACGCGTCTTGCACGAAGCGAGGGTCCTCGGGGCGAACTTGCCTCGCGAGGTGTTGTATCTGCCCACGGTCGCGCGGATTTTTGGAAAAAACTATATAACTCGCATTCAGCGTAATATCGCGTTGACCGCGTCCTTGGTGAAACAGGTTTTGGGTGATGAGAAAGACGCTCAGATTTTCATGGTGACACCCTTTGGTGAACAAGTCAACGATGACACCGCCCGACGATTCGCGCATCAGATCGTCTATGACCAATAATTTTGGGCCCGAATCTGCGTCGTAGTCGGTCGGCTGTGGCAAACCCTCGCGATACTCGATACCTTCTTCGGCCTCTTCGCCGTAGAGCGGTTGCCATTCGGCGTAATGCCAAACGACCCTCACGAATTTCTTGTCGCACATCAGTTCTGCGTGACGCAGAAATTTTTTCACAAAGTTTGACTTTCCGCAACCGGACGGCCCTGCGATGATCGCCGAAAACGGATGTTTCCACCGCGTGTCCATTCTCCCGACTTCTCGGAGTATCGAACCTGCAAATCAATATATACCTACCGATCCTTGATGAGCTGTTACCGCGGCCGGGGCCCCCCGCGGACCGTGCGTACGATACAAGCTGGTTGTCGTACGCCCCGCGCGCGTTGTTGCAGCTGATACAACCGCACGCACAAGCCTGTGCGTGAGCCACTTCGGCAGTGCGTGCGCGTGCGCAGCCGTGTCGAGCTCAGCTTATCCCGTGACACGGTCTGCGCGCCTCTAGCTAACGCGTGCGCTGACTGAAATGTGAGCAGGTACAAATAAAGAGAAGCGTTCCCAGTTGGCTCGTTTTTATTATCTCAATTACTCTTATTACAAATTCCATTCCAAACAAACAAACAACCAAACGCCGTGTAATGAGGCTTTAATAATCATTCTTAAATCTAAAATTCAGACCGAACGACGATAGTTTACATTATTCCTGGTGACTGAAAATTATGGTTCTACATCGAGGAATACAGGCTTGCAAGTTAGCGATACATTGTTACGGCAAAGGTGATGATGAAAACGGCTTCTAATAACGCTCATTCCGCATAACCGTAGGGAAGCGTGTCATGGCTTCCCTCTATACGGCGTCTTTTCACCTGCACCGGTCTGCAGATTTTCATTTCAGGACGTGTGATTACCTGGTGAAGCGCCGTGCGCTGTATCGCGCGTCGGTGTGCCAAGATAGGATCCGCAGCGTCGACAACCATGCTTCGAACAGAATTAAAATTTATCTTCAATCTAGTTTCATAATTCAGCGTGATACCCTTTACCTTGCACACCTCTACCTCGCCCCCGTCAGGTTGTTGAACCACGAACGCGTAAAATTTCGGCTCACCCGAAACAAACGACTTTATGAAACTACCGGAGCCATACTGCTCCAACTCGTCGGTAAGATCGCCTAAAAAATTACCCGTCGGCGGCTCGTAGTCGTCCGGCCTACCCGTTCGCACGTAGATAACGGAATCCGTATCATAATACAAGACGCGGCGTCCTAGCTTTTTCAGGTAACCGTACAACTTCAAACGAGCCTGAGCCGTGGTATAAGCTGCCAAAACAACATTTGCCAAGGGTGACGGAGTAGCGCTTTCTTCCTTGCGAAGCCAACGGACGTAGAGCACATCTTCCGTCGCGGGCAGAATACCCGTCACGGCGGTATCGGGTCCAACAAGTAACTCTAGCAAGCGCCCCCGGCTTTGAACAGCCTCAGTTTGCGGTAAATTTTCCCTCTGCCCAAACTTACCCCAAAAAGAGTTGAGTGCAAGCTTCGAGACTGACCGAAGTCCGGGGTTTTTTGCTATTTTGGCGCGATCCAACCTGATCCCCTCAACCTGCTCGTACTCCGCGAGGTAGCGCTCTCTCGACTCATCATCCGTGCAATCGCTTGGCCAGCCGCTCGCCTCCTGCTTTATTTTAGGAAAGATGTTTATGTAGTCTGCAAAATGGCCTCCCTGCCGGGTGGACGGATCATACTCGGTAATTTCGTACTGCCAAATCTCTCTTATCTTGATAATTTTATAACCCACCGATACAGCTTTTTTCAACTCGGCCGATACCCACGTGCCATCCAGCCACCGATCAGCCTCGTTTTCATGCGGACACGAAGCTGTGTTAAATTTTCGCAACACGATCTACATAACGCGAACATCAGTTTATCCCTCAAGCGAACAGGGAGTACGGGGTGATATAAATCGCGGGGCGGTAACACAATACATTTTACCAAACCCTCAACACCGTCGATATTAGCGTTTCTCGCTCCTGTCAAAGTCATACATTCGTCACCGACATAAACCGTTGGGTGACCCAAGGGGTAGCGGCCGTTCTTACATACCCAGGGGTACAGCGAGCAAACATCGACGTATCGGATCTCTTCGCCGGGCGCGACTTCGTAGAAGCGCGAGGTATTACCTGTGCGACCGCCAAAAAACGCGTCCCGGGGGTTTAACGCATCCGCAAGAACGGATGTAACCATAGGGTGATTATCAACGTATTCACGCATTTCCTCGTCGGAGTTGTAAAGGGTGTCAAATTCACACTCCCAGATTTCCTCAACGTTGTACCCCAGAGCTCGCATTTGCAATGTTTTTGAGCATGTTTCCTCGAAACGCCGATCCATGGTCCCCCCCGTCAACAGCTTCGCATCTCGATTAACCCTGTTGCAACGCGGACATCCGTGCCAGTAGCACCCGTGAAACTCAAACACGAGTCGACCGCTGGCATGATACCCGTCCTTGGGTCTGCCGGTTTCCGGGATCCTAAACTCTCGACAGCGAGCCGCATGCTCGATGTTTACCCCCAACTCGCCCTCCTTCCAAACCAACCACTTTACGGCCTTTCGTGATTGGTTGCCCGCCAATCTGTACCCCCCAGCCGGTAAAATGCCTATCGTTCGAGGCTGTAGGAAATTTTTGCGAAAAACCGCCGAACAAGCTGAAGCAATCGTTACGCTTTGAGTGAACGGACATACATCTCCGCACTTCAAAAAAATGTCACGAAAGGCTATACACGCCCCCCGAAGAATATCGACGTCGGAACGACAATAAGTGACCAACTCCCGATCAAAATTGAAAATATCCCCACGTTGCACCGCTGCCTCGTACCAGGCGTAGAAGGATGTCCGGGCCGCGACGGTCATACTATCCGGTGAATAATACTTCGTAGCCGGTAACGGTCCGACGTACCCCCGATTTTCAGGGACGTTAAACAGGTGTGGAAAAATGCCTTCATCCAGATTATTAGGGAGACCAAAGGCCTTAGGTAGCGCAGCGAGAGGCATCGGCATCTACGCCGACGAGTCTAGAAAACGCGTACGGCCAATTTCCATCAGAATAATTTTAGTGCCATTCAATATCACCTTCGGAAGCTCCCGATTCTCCCCTACCAGACGTTGTAAAATAAACTGGTTGTCAAATCCCCTGGCATTATGTGCTATGCAAATGATTTCTTTGAAGTCTTGTATCTCCCTAGTAACAAAATCTAACAACTGTTTAACGGGATCGACTCGAAAAACGTACTCGCGAACAACTCCGCAGCGGTTGCAGGGGTTGCGAATATCCATATCGTGAATGCAAAAGGTACACACCTGCTGTGCCACGCAAAGATTAGGCACATGTAAATTCGTAGCCTCAACACCCTCGAGCGTTTCGCCCTGCTGTGTCTCGAAATCGTAGAACACAAAAATATACGGACCGTTGTCCGCGGTGTTAGTGAGTCGAGCCATATAGCAGTCGTGATTGATAGGCTGATTCGACCTACATGCGCTACAGTATGTCACCCCGCACGTGTGGGTCCCTTGCGTCAGGTTCACCAACCGTGTGCACCCCCCGCATATCTTTATCGTCGCGCACACCGACCGTTTTCCGCTATACGACCCCTGAGTCGCGCGATTCCGCAAACACCCGGCACCGAAGAACGATCTGCGACAAGACTGGCACTCGCTACGCTCCGCCGATGTATCGCATTGCGGTACACTCATACACAACGAGCATTTCTGCGAGCACCTGTGTTCGGCCGGTCGACGATAAGCAATGTTGCATGGTTCGCAAAAGTATCTGTTGGCCGCAGCAGCTGTGATGTTCAAGATTACTTTGAAATGTTTGCTTCGCGGTAGGTAGAGTATATTCAGTTTGCGTCCACCATCGTTGACCGAGCTCTTCCCGTTGTAGAGGGGCTCCTGGCCCCGACCTAAGGTGTTGAAATCGTAAACAACGATAATCTACCCCTGGCGGGCGAGAAATTTCTGAAACTGCGCAACTTCACGCAAACCGCAACCTTCCGTTTCGCTGACCGTGACACCTGCAGCTCGGCAAAGCTCGAGTGCCTCCATACGTTGGGCTAACGAGCGGAGACCCCTAACCTTGGACCAAGAACCCTCCCCTCCTCGATCATCACTCGAAACGGCTAATCGGCAGGCGTATGCTCGTGCGGCAACTAAGGCCCGTGGAAGACATAAATTGTCCTCGAAAACGCCTAGCAGAGACCGCTTCCGCACATCTTCGCAGGTAAGGGGTTTGCTTTTTCGGCCACACCCGGTCGGTACGCGAATGCGATCGGCCGTCACCGTAAACGATTGATCTACGGTAAATTCGGACGCGCTTTGTGTCACTTTGAAAATTAGCTCCCAAAAATTTTCATACGAATGATCGCAAGCTGGCCGAAATAAAAGACCAGCCGCACCGTCTGTGAAACCCGGCGCGCTGAAACTAAAGCCTACATAGTCGCTCATTCCTTCCGCACCAGCCATTGCGCGATCGTAAATAGCTCTCATCGCCCCGTCAAGCCATGTTATAGGGTTTTCCTCCGGTGGCGGTGTTTTGATTTTTACAGTCATCTGCCGACCCGTTAATTTGAAACGCTTGTAATACCGTCGCACGTCGGTAATCAAAATGAAACGCTCCTCTTCCACCCCTTCCTCCTCTTTCTCCTCCTCCTCCTCCTCCTCCTCCTCCTCCTCCTCCTCCTTCTCTCCGGATTGCGAAACGCCGGTTCTGTTTCGGGAACCCTCGCCATGTTGAATCGACTCACGGTTATCTGTTGAGGTTATGGGGTATATGAGCGGAAATTCATTGAATGTATCAAGCTTTTATTTACAGCGAATGAATCACTCCTTGATATGTGTATACAATAAATATTGGTCGATGCGGTCCCTCGACTAGACTGGGGGACCCATATCACAGTTTCGGACTCTAACGAGAAGCCCTGCCTCAAATAGCTCCCTATACTGAGAATGACGAATATTACTAAGCTCGGGGAGTTGTTCGCAGCAGCGATAACTTCTCCGAAAGGAACGACGTTGTTGTTGTTAGAATCCTGAATACGACGTACAGGCGATGATCCCGCTGCATCGTTATCATCGACCTCATCGTCGTCATCACCTCCAGATGCCTCCAGAGCTGCCAGCACTGCCTCCAGATCTTGCAGTTGCTGCCTCTGTTGACCACTTGGTCCTGCTCTAGCATTATCATCTGTAGACGTATAAAAATAGGTCGTGAGGCTACAGCGGTGAGACATAAAATTAAGGGGAACTCTGATGACGTTTGGAAGTTGAAAAATTCTTTCAGCCGGCATACACCGAATAAGTTCCAATTAACTAACAAGGTATATATACGTACCGGTAAATATCGGCGAATCCAGCAAATCGCACCCCATTTCCAACTCGTTGTAAACGAAGGGTTCGGCGGAGGACTCCTCGGATGTTGTTTGTTCTTCGGCCTCCCCGTCTTCGCTTAACACTATCACCTCAGGGTCCTCAGCTCCCTGCGCAGTTACGAAAGAGCCCCCGTGAAAGTCTCTCTCTATCGCCTCCCCAGCCTCCCACATCAACTGTTCTTCGCGAATAATTTCTACAAAAGAGCAAAGCGGTTTATTTATTGGAGGTCTCTCGAGCCGTGACGAAATTGAAAATAAAAATCGACTTACCCTGGTGCGCTTGGTAATCCTCGAACAGTTCTCGAACCACCGGTAAATGCCTTGTACCGCGTTTTTGCAAAATCTTTGCCGCCACGCCCAGGCACACACTCGATTTCCTGAATAACTTCCACCCGTGCATGCGACCGATCGCCCGGTCACTGCATTTTGATAAAATAATGTTTAACTGGCGCAACAGTGCTGGTGTTCCCAAATTACTCAAATTTCGGCGCCAAGCCACGTTTAAATAGGGGTGCCTTCGCGGGTTCCACGCTCTCGCGAAGCGGGTGACGCCCAATACGGTAGCTCTTATTTTTCCCATAGATTCAGACATTGTCGCGGTGTTCGTGACTATGGGTTAGCAGCAGAAATCGAGACCGTGTATATCTTCCCGAAAATCACACGTATGCAGAAACCCCCACCTAGTGCAACGAGTGCACGCATGTATCATCATCGTCTGAGACGATTCTTCCTCTATGAGCCTTTTGTATAACGGCATCACCATGAAGAAATTCTTCGAAAACCCCCCCGATATCTCCCGGTTTTCTAGTCAAGTTTGGCGTACTTTCCTGTGATTGACAAATTTTATTCTTACGATTAGAATATCTGATGTTTTGATTGTTAATAATTGAATATGAGATGAAACCCCCAGAAATTACAAAGACACGCGCTATTAGCTTCATTCGAATAAGGCTTCTTTTATTCAAGATATAATTAAAAAATTCGTGATTTCGGGTAGTCGCAATAAAATTCCCTGATATTTCGTTACTATTCACCGGTTGAATTAAACTCTTCCTCTGTGTCGGTAAGTATACAGATCTGATACACTCTCCTAAGTGTAATATGAACCCTGTGTATGGTCGGCGATGCTCAGAGAATGCTGCAAAATAGCTCTTCGCTGTCCCCGTAATCAAATAGCCAAACACAAGCACCCACACCATACCCTCGATAACGGGGAGGCCCCCGCGTGGGCCCCGAGTAGTTGCGGAGACAACCGAGAGAATCCTCGAGCTCTCTAGATTCTGTCATGAATTGCGGATCACTCCTCCAACAACTGCGGTGGGGTGTTTCTGCTGAGGTTTGCAAAAATTTGCCGCTTGAATTGCTAGGAAATTTGTCGCCTGCCAGTATCCAGCCGACAATTCTCGAAATAACACCTCCGCAATGGCGACGCCTAAAACAACAGCCTCGAACGCTGGGTGCAGTCGAATATTTAAAACCTTCGACACAGCGCTCAAAAAGTCTGAGCGACATCTCATGTTGTCAACAACTTACGGCTTAAACAACTCGTGGACGAAAAAGCTGACAATCGGACTTCGCCTTCGGATCGACGGGGCGTTCGAGCCGGTCATAAAATTGGTTAACAACTACTCCGGGGGTGTCTCTCTCAGCGAGGGTGGTTGGAAAACCCTCGTGGAACGCTTGGATAGCTTGGACGCATACTTCGAGGACACCGGGTGCAACGACGGATTAGCTGGTCTGCTAACCGACATCGTACAGTTAGACGCCGCCTGCTCCTTGCGTTTCACAAGCTCTCACGGATCCAAGGTCGTGGCATTTTACACCCCCGCGGAGGTTACGGCAGCCTATGAAAATCAACCTGATGACGCCGAGTCGTCGGAGCCCCTGGCAAAGAAACGAAAACTGTACGCCCCTGTGATTGTCATGCAGAGGGTGACGTACGAGGGGCTGAAAAATATGGTGCACTGTGTAGGGGAACGCCTACGACTACTCGGGGCCCTAATCGCACCCGTAAACCGCTGCAAAGAGTTTCTTGTTCGACATATCGCAACGGTGACTGTCGGTCGGAAGATGAAAAATCCGACGCTGCAGCAGATCGCAGTGGTGACTTGTGAGGAAACGGAGACCGCCCGGACTCGTATCATTACTCAGCTCGGTGGTGATTTTAGCGATAATTTATTCAATATTGTGTTCTACGAATTGTTGGGACTGTTCTCGGCATATATAGTAGCCGATGTTCAACAAGCTGTGATAACCATGTAATAAAACACGCAATTGTTTCCATTATGATTATCTGGACTGTGTTCTAAAATATCGTTATTTTATAAGATTTCTGTATTGCTAGATTTAAGAATAAACATGATTAAACCCATATATCGTAATTACTTTTGAAACAAAAACACCCTCACATTAATTTCAGAAAATGCGAACCTCTATAATAAGGCACGCCATCTTGAATTTGAGCAAGCAAGCAAAAAGTGAGAGAGAGAGAGTTGGCAGGGCCGCCATCTTGGATTTTTGAACGAACAAAAGCGGAAAAGAAAGACCGACAAATAGAGCGCGGGGTGGGGGAAGGGAAATTTGCACGACACTGACCCGCGGGGCGAGGGGGGAGGGGACGCCTGGTGCTAGTGACGTCATTTGTTATGTCTCACCTGGGCTGACCATATCTACTCGTGAAGCTCTCATAATTGCGCTAGCGTATTTCCATCCAAACGAAAACAGTATAATAAGGTGAAGATAAATTGTCAATCTTTTGTATCGATGGCTATTTCATGGCAGCTTGTACTTGCTGTACTCATTGAGATGTGGCATACATGCGTTTGGTCGGGGAACATAACCTTACTTGACCTGTCGCGACTAACACCATTCGATAAGATGAGTATTAAATCTTCATAAAACGTTGATCAAAGTAGTGAAAGTATTCAAGATATATAGGTATAAATGTAATGTTTTTTTATCGATAATATAAATGTAATATTGTAGTAAGACTGGTATTACCGTTGTTACTTTCAGATCTATCAGCCAAAAAATGTTTGTTGATGAAGGAATCTATAGCCTCGATGCATTGCAGGCGATAGTTAGGACCTAGGTGAATTCTGAAATATGTCTTGAAGGATCAAGTTCGTTAGAAATTGGAAGGAAGCTGTTCGAGCCCTGCGACTGTGCCTCCGAAGAGTGTGACGTAGTGCCATGAGTGAAATGTGGTGTATTTATGACTGGAATATTTTTTTTCAAGGTCTCGGAGAAAGTTTCAATGATATAGTGATTCAGTATTAGTTTCCTGTGTTTTTTAATTTTTTTTTTAATTTAATTTTTTTTTAAATTTTTTTCTTGGTTTTTAATTAATAATCTAGGAAGGAATGCCCATTAGATGGAATGACACATCACAGGCTTCATCTTTTGGCTCAAGAAGACACCTGTAAAAGTTTGGGCAGAATCTGTGATCCGAAGGTCTGAGCCTCTCCTTGTGAGTGATTTTAGCGGGAACGTGACAGCGGTATGGGCGCGAGCGGTAACTCGCGGGGAGCGGTATGGGCGCGAGCGGTAGGTGGGAGGGGAATCAGCCGGGCGGCTGTCTGTTGTCAACAAGAGCGCGAGTGGTAGGCTCGCATATAATAAGGGATTCGCAGCGGCACGAAAAATATAATTGCGATATAGTGACGAAGGGAATTTCCAACAGCGGTAACGGCGATAAATAGCAGTTCGAGCCATATTGGTAGGGGATTGTAATTAAGCGATAATATATTCGCAGAACAAGAAGCGATAAGCGAGAAAAAGTAATGATTACAGTAACAGCGGTAAGCGAGAAGAGAATTTAACTAGAAAAAGAATTAGCGGTAAGCGAAAAGAGAACTTAACAAAAAAAAAAATAGCGGTAAGCGAAAAGGGAACCTAACTAAAAGAGACATAGCGGTAAGGTGAGTCGTCGGTGGTTCCTAGCCCAAGTGGCCACGTTTAGTCGCGGAAATCCCGCGGCCGGTGAGTGTACGGCCAAGCTTCCCCATAATCACCCTCGGCTGGGTTGCCGTAATACGGTGTGGGCAAGGGTGCTGGCGTTATGGGGGGCGTGAGTAGGTCTTCGTCCCACAGTCCTCGGCAATACGGACAAACACTACACTTGATGCCAGTGAGGCCGCAGCGGTAGCAGTAGGCGAAATTCGGTTGGCCTCGATGCGGGCAATCCCGGTGGTGGTGGCCGAAATGGTGGCAACACCAGCAGGCACCAAAGGGTGCGTGACGGAGGTATGTGGGTGGACTGCCGGCGTCGGGGTGTCTCGCAGCGGCGTGCCTCCTCGGGGCCCGTGGCCTTCCCAGGGTGCGACTGCGACCCGTAGATGAGTCGGGCGCTAGGCACGGCGCGACGGCGGGGTTCGGCCGGGGTTCGGCAGTCGCCGTAGCGGATGGTGGGGTGGCTCGACGAAGCGGGGAGATGTCACGAGGCGGTGGTGACGCCTCTCGGATGTTCCTACCCGGTAGGTGGAAATTAACATCGGGGAGTTCCACCCGTGGCTTGGCAGGCTCCGCGAAGGTCACCTTCTTAGGCGGCGAAGGTGGCGGCGTAGGGGCCCTCATCTGCGTGGCCTGGTGGCAGCGCGAGCGGTGGACCTGGGTGCCCCGATTGCGACGGTCGGGCGCCACCTGCGTGGCCGTATGGCACTGGCTGACGGCGATCGTCTAGGTGGTGGCCTCCGCCACGGCGGGGTACTCCCGGATAGCGTCCGGGGGTCCCGGCACCGGTGGTTGCAGGATTGCTTGGACGGCCGCGTTGATGGCCCTCCCCACGCCTGGATACTCGTCCATGACCTTGACAAAATCCTCGGCCGCCCGGTCTAGGTATCGCCGGGCCCGCGGATCCGTCCACCAGTCGGACATGGTCCGGCGCGATCGGTCACCGCGGTAACGAGGTAGCGGGCGGTACGGTGTGAAGCGGTAGGGTGGTGCGGTAAGCAGTATGCGGTAACGTCTGCCTGGGGGTTCACATATTCGGCGTATAGGATTTTAAATCTTGAACATGCAATTTCCCAACAATTTTTCCCATAACTACGTCGCATAATTCAACTGCTACTGGTGATAACATGCGGGAAATACGGAGAGGACCATGGAATTTGGGTGCGAGTTTGGCGGCAATATGTTGCGTCGCAGAGGACAGTACGCGATGACGTTTGAGTACTAGGTCACCGACAGAGAAAGCGGGAGGTCGATGGTGGCGATTGTAATTCTTAGACTGTTTACGGTACGCTTTCTCGAGGTTATCGTTCACCCATTCATGCAACAATTGCAGTCGTTCCATGCGGTCCGCCCACGCTTTAGGTTCTGCGGGTTCAATATTTACACGGTCAGGTGGCTGATGCCGTAAAGAGTTAATGGGTTGCGGTACGCGTCCAAGATTTAAAAAGGCGGGACTGGTCTCAATCGACGAGTGGTATGCGGTATTATAAGCGAAGCGAAAATCGTTTAAATGTGCGCCTCATTCCCGGTGATCCTTTTCTAAGAACGAGACAATCATAGTCTTCAGGACTCTGTTTACACGTTCGACCGGATTAGCCTGCGGATGGTACGGGGGAGTAGTACAATGCGCCAGGTGGTATGTGAGTGCTAATTCCTTTAAAGTGCGATTATCAAATTCTGTGCCATTATCAGCCAACGAGACTCGGGGGACACCCCAGCGCGAGATGATTAATTCTTTAAAGGCCTCACTTATGGCTTTTCCCGTGGCTTTACGTAACGGACAACACTCAATCCACTTCGTAAAAGATCTTGGAATACTGGGAGGTAGGCAAATCCAGCACGACTCGGTGGAAAAGGACCCATAATGTCCGCGGCAACTACGGTCCATGGTTGTTCCACGATGCGTTGGCCCATGAGACCGGCGGGAGATAACTGCTGCACTTTGCAACGTTGACAAATCTCACAGGTTTTAACGTGTTGTACCACGTCGCGGAATTGACCAGGCCAATAATAAGCGGTAGCGATTCGGCGGTAAGTTTCATCGACTCCTAGATGTCCGGCTTGGGGATCGTTATGCGCTTCGCGGAGTGCATTATCGCGGAGGTCGTCGGGTAGTACCAATTTCCACGCATCTAAGTAACACTAACTTGCCAAGCAGCGGTTCTTCGCGGTAAAAATAAAGTCGATCGTCGACCACTTTCCAGGTGGGGTATTTCTGCGGTACTGCGAGAACGTCTTGTTTACGTTTGTCGTACCAGGTGTCAACGGGCGGAGCGATAACAGCGGTAACGTCCGTGAGGCGGGATAGAGCGTCAGGCACGGGATTTAAAGCGCCTTTGTGGTAAACTATTTTGGAATCATATCCCAGCAATTCTAAAGACCAGCGCGCGAGTCTTCCCGTAGGGTTTTTATAATTATGCAGCCATTGAAGACTACTATGATCCGTGATGACAGTGAATCTATATCCCTCGATATACGCGCAGAATTTTTGAATAGCCTATATGACTGCGAGACATTCTAACTCGGTGGCGGAATAACGACGTTCAGGATCTAATAATGATCTGCTGGCATATGCGATAACGTACTCTATCTCATCCCGGGTTTGCGTTAGCACGGCTCCGAGGCCTACAATACTCGCATCTGTTTGCAAAACCAACGGCAGTTCAAAGTCGGGACAGGTCAGCGTAGGGGCGGTAGTCAAACGGGCGCGTAAGGCGTCAAAGGATTCTTTTTGCTCTTCTCCCCACGTCCAGCCTTGGACCTTTTTTAATAGGCGCGTGAGGGGCTCAGCGATAGTTGCGAAATTAGGAATAAACCTGCGATACCATGACGCCATACCTAAGAAACGGCGAATATGTTTTACGTTGGTGGGCTCGGGATAGTTTACTACCGGCTCGATTTTCTCGGGATCGACTTGTAGTCCGGTTTCATTCACGATAAATCCCAGATATTTTACTTTTGCGCGGCAGAATTTACTTTTCTCCGGATTTATCGCCAAGCCTACGGTATGGATTGTGTCTAAGACTTTCTTTAGCCAAAGTAGATGGTCTTCGAACGTTTTTGTCGCGACAATTATGTCGTCTAGGTATGCAAAGGCGTACGGGTCCATTTGGGGACCTATCAGCTGATCGAGCAAGCGTTGAAAGGTCGCGGGAGCGCCTGTGAGCCCAAATGGCATACGCGTGAAGTGGAAAAGACCTTTGCCCGGTACTATAAATGTGGTAATCTCACGGCTGTCTAAGGTTAGCGGTATTTGAAAATAGGCCTGACTGAGGTCTATTGTCGAGATATAGCGGGCGGAACGCAGTTTATCTAGAATACTATCCATACGCGGTAGAGGATAAGCGTCGCGTTTTGACACGTTGTTTATTTGCCGGAAATCTATGCAGAAGCGGTATTTGCCGTTAGGTTTCTTTACCATGACTATGGGACTAGCCCACTCGCTGTGCGAAGGTTCAATGATACCGTCTTTTAGCATTTTATCGACTTCTTCGTCGATAGCCTCCTGGATTTTTGGGGACACGCGGTAGCACCGTTGACGAATCGCGGGATTATTACCGACGTCTATGCGATGAGTGGTTAACGTTGTGGCCCCTAATCGTTCGGGCATGGGCGGTATTTCGGCTTGAAGGAATATTTTAGCGTCAACAGCTGCGTTTCTGACAGCGTAACAATGCCGTTACAGATCAAAGCGGTAGACTCAGCGGTAGCGTTATGAAAGCGGAACGTTTCGGCGGGATTGCTCTTAAAATGCCACGTGGAGGTGGCGAAATCAACTACCATACCAAATTCGCGGATGAAGTCTAGGCCGATAATACACGGGAAACACAAACGAGGTAACGTACGGGCGGTAATTTCCCGGTGGACATTCTGGAGTTCGATTTGCAAGCGGACTTCGCTCATCAGCTCCGTAGTTTGACCCGTGGCTAACAAAATCGTGCGTGTTTTGGTGTTGTACGTGGGAATACCTAAGGACTCGATTAATTGGACGGTGCTGGCTCCTAGAAAGGTACGCGAGGACCCAGAGTCAAACAATGCGTCTATGGGGTTTCCCTGAATTTTCAGCGCAAGATAAAGCATAGCGGTACTCGTAGTAGTCGTTAGGGATTGTAGTGATAACACGTCGTGGACGGGTACGTCACGGCGAGACGGCAATGTACAGCGGAAATCGGTATTGAAGCGGGATTCAGCGGTACAGCGAGACGGGGAGTTACAGCGAGAATCGACGGAAGAGCGAGACGCGTCGTCACGGCGAGAATCAGACGTACTGGCGAAATTATCAACGGCGGGCGGGGAGCTGCATTTCGTAGCGACCCGATTCAACGGCTCCCGGTCGAGTTTTCCGCACACCCTCGGGGACACGCGTCTTTAGTGACATTTGGATAGCCACAGCGATAGCAAAAGATGCGTCGAGGTTCGGAACATTCAGAAAATCTATGTCCGGGTTGATGACAATTATAACAACACGGAATTCGAGCTGGTCTTGATCCGCGATAATCTAGCGCAACAGGGGGTCCGGAGGTGGTCGCGTTAGCATGATCAATTTCGGGAATTTCGGTTTCGGAGGCCGCGGAAGTGGTGGCGGCCGCTGGAGGTCTCGTCGACTTTTGAGGGACTTTCCGAGGGGGGTTGCGGTAATTTCTCGGGGCTGATCGACCAGGTAGGGCGGCATTAACGAATTCAGCGGGATCTTCGGGGGAATCTACAGCGTTAAGAGCGATACGAGGTCGACTACTGTCGGCGCGTAAAGTTTAGGGCCCTCAGTTTGGAAGTTTATAACTATGAAAAAAAAAATGATAGAGCAAAAATTCAAAGAAGGTTTGAAAGCTTGGAGTATTCTGCGTCTGATGATTCGTTTTTGAATATCGAGAAAAATACACAACGAAAGTTATGACCGCCGAAAGGTCAAAAAACGGGGTTTTTTCAGAGTTAACCGAAGTAGGTTAATTTTGGAGCGTCGCCACTCGTGAGAAAAACATTCAAAAAATTCTAAAAATTTCAGAGAGGTTCCTCGAAGATTTCTCAAAATGATCCCGTTAAAAAATTTCAAAAATTTCAAAAAACATGGCGCCCAATTGCACCAAAGTACAAAGAGGTGATCTCGGGAACGGTTGAAGCTAAACGGATCTACGTGGGCTGAAAATTTGCAGAAAAAAATACACTTTTTAATGCTGCAAAGAAAAAATTTCTAGCATCGCTCAACTTTCGGTAATCGTCGTCGACGTTTTTGGATATTATGGGCGCTCAGCGGACGACCCAGTCGCTACACCGTCGCTGCATTCTCCCACCACTACACATGTTTCCATCGCTGTCGCTCGAGTATTCTGTCTTTGTTACGCGCTTCTGGCATATAGTATGAGCCATACAAAGTATGCTATATTAAAGAGACCGCCCAATAAATGAATAGCAGGTGCGATCAATAAATCAACGGATGAAGAATATCTGGGTTTTTCGATCTTGACATAAGTTTAAAGTCCACAAATGGATCCGGGCCCTATGTATACTCGGGATGCAAGTATATACTTCGGTAAATGCTAAAAAATTTGTAACGGAAGTTTCGAAAAAATGGGATATAATTGACGTTTCGCTAATTATTTTCATCGGAAGTTTGGGTGTCAAAATCGGTCTCTGATTCGCTGTCTTCGTTTAAATCTATGATGAATGGCTCTACGATTCTTTCCGTGGCTGATTCGTAATGTCTGTATCTATCCTCCTCTTTTTCTGCATGTTTAACACACTTCGACTACAAATCTGATGGTATATCGTTCATAATATCAACGCCTAGTTTGTGCACGTCATTGACTTTGAACGTTTTATTTTGTGTAGCCACTTTGTTTTTTACATATGCCCATATTAATTCAATTGCATTGAATTCGCAATGAGCAACAGGGAGCCACAATAGCTTGACGCGATCACCTCTGAGCTCTTTGGTAATCTTGTCAAGAAGATATGTTTTCGGAAACTGATACCCACGAGACTAAACCAAAAGATTAGCTTTTGTTGAAGATTCCCAAGATTTTGCGTGATCCGGAAGTGGTACATTTCTCCGAACCATCCATGAAACTATTTCCTTCTTTTTCCAAGCCGTTGTGGGGTTACGATATTGTGGATCGAGCATTGTATGATAGGGAGCTTGATCTATTACAATAATAGATTTATCGGGTATTACGGTCAATACGTGACGAAACCATTCTTCGTAATGTTCGGCGTTCATTTCATCATGATAATCATGACTACCTTTCTTCCCAATAAAACATTTCATCCAAGTATCTAAGAATCTCTCTTTGCTGCCGATGTGCAAAATAATTACTCTTTTACCCGCACCAGATGGTGTAATAAAGCCTCCACGAAAACCCGAAACCTGTTGGACCCCTGCGCGATATGCATCACAATTATCAGGATGGTCAGTCGATTGTACACCTTCCACCCAACCATGTGTATGAGATTGATTAGCACCGCTCCATGTTTCATCCGTGTAATGAATAATCCAGCCCTCATCCCGATAATGTTTTATCAATCTTAAAAATTCCGATCTTTCACCTGCAACCGTTTGACTTTCCATTAAAACCGGCTTTTTGTTCAGTTTTTTATACCTGAAGTTTAATCTCTTAAGCTGTTTTCTTAATGTGGTCTCGCTGAAATCAGGCAAGTCTGGTACATCCTGTTTCAGTTGTACTAATAAATTCTTAACTGTAGGGTATTCTTTCCGCATATAAAAATCCATCATTTTGCGCCGGATAACGCCCAATAAAAATTCATCTAATTCAATGGGTGGCCTTCCCGGTGTAGTATCGTATGGTTTTTTCCACATACCTGTTCTAACCTCATTCGCAATACGCTTCACACTATTTTTGGAGATACCAAGACAAGCTGCGGTGCTGAGAGTAACGTTACTCACCTTCGATCTCTGCCCTGCCATTTTTTCCGCCTGGAAATATGAACGGACTCTCCAGATCATTTTTTTCATACTCGTACTGAAATACGAATGTAATCTTTTCTGTCTCCGTTTGACTCGCATAAGTCCCCTGGCCTTGTTTTCGGAATGGTTGTGAGCCTCGTCTGGTGTGGAAGAACTACTCTGTTCAGACAATACCATCTGTTCTATCAAATCAACAGCAGAACTACTCGAAGAATTATTCAAAGAGTCAGCTATACACCGGCTAAAATCGTCGGAATCTCTCCTGGCATAAAGAAAATCGTCGATGGGGGCATCAACTATATAGGTTGTCGTATAAAAGTTGGCGCATGCGGTGCGGGAACCACTGGATCAACATCAACCATTATTGTATCGGGTGTAAATATTTCGGATACATCAAGTTGATCCAGATTAGGAGCGTCACAAAGTTCGACAGAGGCAGCATGTGCAACGGCACTACGATTCTCACGATTTTCAGATACCCTGACTAATAATTGGAAGTGACCATCCCTGTGCCGCTCGTTGTTTTGGCCAGTGAAAAGCAAAAAAATAACCGGAAGATTTTCATCTTTTGTTAGATTTTCATCCCTATAGAATTGTCCAGTTTCCAACATTCGAATTATCACAATATTCACGTGGAAACATTCCGAAGCTGCACGACACTCGACCAATGAGCCGTACACCCCAGATCGCCCCATATACAATCGGTACTTACATATGGTGGTAATATCCAAACCGTATTGGACCCAAAACTGATACTCGGACCAGTGTCGTACCACGTGTTCCACAACCTCTTGGCGAACTTTATAATGACTCCTTTGGTTTAAGGCTGATGCAAGGCATTTGAATAGACAGTCGCCGCCACCACCTGCATCTTTAACTTCATACATTTCGTCATCAATCTTTATTGACGACATCATTTATAAAAAATGAAGAAAAATCAAAGAATATAAAATAGTAATAAAGAAAATGTAGTAAATGAAAAAAAAAAATAAAGAAAAATCAAAGAAAAGAAAATAGTAATCAAGAAAATGTAGTAAATGAAAAAAAAAATGAAAGTTAAAAAAAAAATAAAGTAAATGTAGTTGTTGTGAGGGATTGCGATAGAGGGTTCGGAGATGTGGGTTAAACGACTGCAGCGAGAAAGGAGTGATATTCGATGAGTGATTGAGGGTGAGAAAACTGACTTGATCGAAATAAACGTAAATACTTCATTCACCCGAGAAAAATACCAGCGGTATAGGTAGAACGCGATGCGGTTCCCCTTGCGTGGTTCGAGAGATACTGATTTTGAATAAGGACTTTTGGTGTCGTCAAAGTTACATAGATACTATACAATAATAACAGCTTAGAGTTCATCTACGGCACACAGTTGACAGTTCTTCTGACAGCGATGCGCGAGAAGGCGAGAGCGGCGCTTAGTGCGGCTCGCGAGTACGTAAACATTGCACCGTGGTGTTAGTGCGTACGTGCGTTGCTGCTGGCCGTCCAGCTGACCCTACCGAGTCCGAGTTTAAACTTGCCCGAACAGTAGTAAAAGAAAAATAAAGAAAGTGAAGAGAGATATACTCCAAGCGTTTAAAGAGGGAGTATATATTACAATAACGAATATCGTTGCTTATACAGAAAAATCTGATGTTAGCAGTTCAAGCGCCAGGCATTGAATGAATTCTGCTCGCCCACTGCAGAAATCTACGACATTGTGATGAAGCGTGGTGGTGGGAGAATGCAGCGACGGTCTAGCGGCTGATTCGCCCGCTTAACGCCCATAATATCCAAAAACGTCGACGACGATTACCAAAATTAACCTACTTCGGTTAACTCTGAAAAAACCACGTTTTTTGACCTTTCGGCGGTCATAACTTTCGTTGTGTATTCTTCTCGATATTCAAAAACGAATCATCAGACGCAGAATACTCCAAGCTTTCAAACCTTTTTTTAATTTTTACTCTATCATTTTTTTCTTTGTAGTTATAAACCTCCAAACTGAGGGCCCTAAACTTTACGCGCCGACAGTAGGTGCGTTTTTCGGGGCGTGGTACGCCAGATCCGGTAGTAGTGAATTTTCTGGTTTCGGTGGCACCTGGTAACGACCAGCGTGGCGGTAACTGACCTCTAACCGGTGTGCGATATCCTCCAAGTGCGATAGATTCAAGAACTCTTCCCTTCGAATATTGATCTGATAACGCGGTAATAGATTGTAATAAGCGTAATCTAGCTGCTCATCTTCGGGCCATGCGGGATGTAGGCGGTCGAATAGTGCACGCATGCACGTTAGATAGTCGGCAACTGGCACCTTGTGTGCGGCGGCGAATTTTCTCCCGTAGGAGCAGGCGCAAATCAGCGTTAGCGAAATGTTTGCGGAAAGCCAGTGTGAAATCGTCAAAGAATTCCCATCCCGGGCGTTGGCTGCGATACCAGTAAAGAGCGATACCGGATAGAAAAAAGGGGATGCAATTTAGGAGATCTTCATCGCGTATGTGAATCAGAATTCTCCCTTCCTAAATACGCGTTAAAAATGCCTTGGCATCTGCGGTACGAGCGCCTGAGAAGTGGAGGTTCCACTTCCGGAGCGCCTCAAGGGCGGTTAACGGAGTTGGTGCCCTTGGTTCTGGTGCGGTCGGGTAGCGAGACAGAACTGCGATATTGCGGTACGTAGCGGTCATATCCGCCAGGAGCTGAAGGCCCTGGTCGGTCCTGATATTCCGTTCGCGTGGACGGGAACGGGGGACCATACGGGTCGCGATAGTGGTGGTTTTCCGGTGACCTTGGGGGGTAGTTTGGCGGGAATTCTTCCCGTGGCGGGATTTGAGGCGGGATAGGTTCCGGTTGCGATAGTCTCGGCGGTAATGGTTCCCGTTGCGATAGTCTCGGCGGTAATTGTTCGTATTGCGGGATTGACTGCGATACAGCTGTCGGTAAGGGTTCGTAATTTGGTGCCGGTTGCGGTATGAAAGGGGGTCGAGTCGGATCTCGTCCTGTCTCGGAAGACGCGGTTTCAGGCGGGGGGTTCGGATTACGTACGTCTTGCGTTCCGGCTGTGGCCATTGCGATCGGACTTTGGACCGACGTCGACGGTGAAGCGGTTAACGTGGCAGATCCCGGTCCACCAGGGTGACGGGAATGAGGCACCTGGATTGAACTCTCGTCCAGAGCCGCTGGCTCGGCCGGGGGGCCGTTCTCTGGGCAGTCTTTCGCCGACATGGGGGAGCGTGCTCTTTTGAACGACTGAATTAAGCGGTCGCGGAGTTCGGCGATAGTTCCCTGGTCCGATAAAAATCGTTGGAGGACTACGGATCGTAAAGCCGATTCGGAAAGTAAATAGACCCACTCGTAGTCTCTATGCGGCATGAGCCGTAAACAAAGGATCTGGTTCTGACCGGTTTGAGCAAGTACGCGGCGAAGTTAATCCGTAATTGCGAAAATATCGAATAGCCGGCGAAGTTCGCGACTCCGTGACAACAATAGGGAACGGAACGATCTACTCGGGGATAACAGAGGAGCGGTATTAACAACAGTTTTTCACTCAGCCCAAGCACTTTGTGCGATAATCCTGAATATTCTTGTTTCTTGGAAAAAAGTACGCGGAGAAATTAAGCGAAAGGTGAACTCTGGATTCCGATATCTAACACCCTGTGGGCCCCACGTTGGGCGCCACTTTGTAACGAATATTTGTATGTATCTCGCGCAACCAACGTGGTGTAATAGCGGACTGGTTAAAATCTGATTCAAAGCTGCTGCTAATTTAAGGTAGATCCGGCGGTAATAATAGGAACCTGAATTCCGATACTTAACACCCTGTGGGCCCCACGTTGGGCGCCACTTTGTAACGAATAAATTATGTATCTCGCGCAACCAACGCGGTGTAATAACGGCCTATGCAAAATCTAAGTCGAAATTGCAGCTAATTCAATGCTAGTTCTAGGATAATTTTATGGGCCTGGATTCCGAAATTCAGCACCCTCGTGGCCCCACGTTGGGCGCCACTTTGTAACGGATAAATGGGTCGGAATATCCAATTCGCTACCCTACGGCGTTCCTGGACGAATACTGAATCAAACTTGTTGGGCGCCAGACGCGGAACGCGTCGTGTCAAAGATAAATTCTAATGAAGCACAGGAATCAAACAAATCAGCGGAACGCTGGCATTGAAGTCCGGTTAGCTCAATGCACCGAGGGAATGGTAGAGGGGATGGGCGGAAAGGTGCTAAATGCTCAGGTCCACGGGAACATGAAATAAGTTATTCGAAACAGAAGATTCCTTCAATGAAATCTCTCCCGTGTATTACAAAAGAAAAGCGATAGTCAGATATTTACAGCGGGAAGAATTAACAATTATTAGCCAGGCATTACAATCAGTAAAAGCGGTAAGCGGTAATTAAAGCAAGATTATCTCAATATTTAAGCCCTACTCGTACAATTACATGCGTTAGAATTTATTCCTCAGCGGAACTATTTTCCGTCGCTGGCGGAATCAAAACAACTCGTGCCCTTGCGGGACGGCGGGACGTGGCGCGCCGCTACTCGGCGGAGTAATACAGCGGTATTCACAAAATATAATATGTTACAGCGTTTAAACTAGCGAAATAAGCGGTACAGGACTCGAGATAATTAATTACAGCGGTAATGCACGACCTTTGAGATCCTCAGCAGAAGGCTGAGGGCGTAATTGACTGCGATAATAAGTAACTGACCATGAGCGTGATTGACAGCGAAAAATACAATGAGAAAGCGGGAGAACAAAGGTATCTTACTTCTAACTTATTCTAATGCGACTACGTTCAGCCTAAAGAGCGGTATTACCCCTGGGAGGGTCAATCGTGACACTTTCTAAGATATAAATTTCTACCATGCAAGCGATGAAGATATTAATTTCCTTTAAAAAGCAGTATATCATTCAATAACTAAGAATCTAATAAGCATGCGTAAGCGGCCCGCTACACAACAAAAATACTCCCTCTGAGAGACTTCGGATTTTCATGCATCAGAGCGATAGACCTTACCTTCAATGCAGAAAGAAAAGAAGTGCAGAAACGGAAGCAAAAGTAAAATAGAAACACAGGTAGCGGTAGAAAAGAGACTCAGCGATAAAACTAGCGGTAACTTAAGCGGTAACAAAGAAAGAAATACGTCGTTCGTTAGTAACGGCTGAACGCAGAAGAAGGAGCCGATCTTTCTCCTCGTAGTCGGTGGCTCTTCTCTACCTCGTCCTCCGTTATGGTGGGGCGAATAATTAGGCAATACCATTGGTCATCCATCCCACGTGATTGTTGGCGATAAGATTCGGGACAACTCGTCAGCCGTCGGGAACTTAGGTGTTGGCGGCGAGCAGCGGGACATATTCGGTATTGTGCTCTCCTTTCCTCTTATGCGGGAAATCCGTAGCTCAGTGCGGTAACTGGGAAATAGCACGGCGAGAATTCCATACTAATCTGATGCGGTAAGGTGCGTTATTTGGGCTTCTCCCTGATGCGGTAGCCCCTTGGTCTTCTGGCCCTGAGTTAGAAGAACACCACAGGTGGAAGGGTCACCTGAACCCAACGATTAGCTGTGGCACGGGGAGGCCTGAGGATGTTGCGCTCATCCTGTTCCTCCTCCAGACGTCGCGGGGTGCTATACTCACCCATCATCACGACGGTTACTTCCCTTTGGGCCGCGATACTGCCATAGGCTTTCTGGGCCAATATGACGTCGAAACCAGAAGCGAGAACACTAGGTGGTGTAGCCGATGTAGCCTCGGGAAGGAGTCTGTCCCTTCCCTCGGAGATCCAATTGCAGCGGGACTCTGTTGCCGTAGCGTTAGCCCTATTTACTGCTATTTACCACGCTGCTTCGAGAATCGGTCGACTTGCGATATAGCGAGAATCAGCGGTAGTGGGTCGTATGCGGATCCTTTCACTCCATTTGATTCCAATCCACAAATAACATCAGCCCTCTCATATATGGGATGACTCTCGGATGCCTTTGCAACGTAGCAATCCGGAGCTGCACATCCGTGAGGATCGCCATAGCGGTAGATAACAGCGACATCCAAATTAGCGGGAAGTCATGGTGCGGTACTGAGAGAATCACGGTGGTGCGATAGAAATGCCTTCATGGTGCGGTAGAGAGAGAGAGATATCCTCAGGAGCGGTAGAGATGTCATCAAGATGCGGTAGAGATGTCTTCGTCCAGTCGTTGTTACAGAATTATGCAAAGTAATAATTACAAAGCGTATTAAAACTAAGTCAACCTGCCTATTTAGTGTCACTTTGATTTCTCCCAGGGTTTTCGCGGTATTCCTGACGTATTTCTGTCGCTATCCGGACGTTTTCTCTAGAACTGACCCTACTGGGACGTCGCATCAAAAATGCAACGTCACAGTGTATAGTACTATGGATCATTTCATCGTATAATTTCATCTGAAACTGAACTCGAATTCTCGCTGAAGTGATTTGCAAATTGATCTAAGAGTGTTCAATCATAAAACCGCATTTTAGATTCGTGGCATCCCATATTTTTTTTCACATGAAAATTGATATGTTCCAGGACAAAAAATATTTCATGAACAACTGTCTTTTTTTCTTCCAGTTTTTGTTGTACGAGCATAGTATTTCTTCTCGACTATATTGTCTACTTCCTCTTTCGAAATAATGAAATTAAAGTCGATTTCGTCTGTGGTGATGTCAGACACCTTGTTATCACGGGTGATTTCCAAGAGTATTTTGCTCTTTACTAACACACGAATTCTCATTGTTTTTCTAAATGCTTTTTTCATCAAGCAATTTATCTAAAATACCACATTTGTTGCCTCTGGCCATGGGATACAGAGAAGTGTGCGCATATTTATTGTCAAGTTTTGCCGCAATCTCTCTCCGGATGTTATTTTCTCTTGAAACAACATTGCCTTTATCAATTATTTGATTCTTGGAAGATAAAATCACATTCACAAACGGTACTTCGTCGATTAAACGCTGACGACCACGTGATCAACTCATTTTTGTAATAGACTATGAGTAAAATTTTGTGCTTACACCATGCGTGCTGAACGAAAAATACTCATATTAGCTGTGGAGTGGTTGCGCCAGCAACAAAGTTGCAGCACCAGCGTCGAAGGCATAGGCGGCAGTGGCGGCTCTGATACGGCAAACGCAGCCCGATTTCGGACCATTCCGTTACATAAAGCTCACATAGAAAACCATCGTATTTATTGTCTACGAGAACCGAGATCACGATCTAGGATATCCGATTTCCTAATCCAATCAAAAAAAAATTATTTCAAAAAAAATTATAGAATAGAAGAGACGCGGCAAAAACCAGCTAGCTGAGAATGTGAGGCTCATAATCAAAATACACAAAAAAAAAGATTTATTTTAAATAAATAAATTTACTTGTTCGTGAATTATTTATTTTATCTGAAGAGATATTTATTTAATTCTAAAAAATTACTATTCAAATTGGATATGTATCTAGAAAAGGCGACTTATTTCGTAAAAAAAATAGTCATTATTTATCATGCATTTCTTTGGCGTGGCTGAAATAAATACTAATGTTAGCCACGACGAATGAATCTTATTGGTTCCTAGAAAAACTTCTATTTTGATGAGGAGTTCGATTAAATCACTTATTACATGACGAATAAGCTGATCATTCACAAGTTGACCAAATTCTGGAAACGAATATTTTCGTGCTTTTTTTTTCATTGCCACAGCCCAATGCCCCCCGGACACTTTCCAGGATTCCAAGGTACACCTGGATATTTTCGGAAACAAGCGGCATATCCAAAAACGGTAAGTCACGAGTTCGATCTACTCAAAAAGTGGACCAAATTCTGGAAACGAATATTTTCGTGCCTTTTTTTCATTACTATAGCCCAATTCCCCCCAAACTGCTTCCAGGATTTCAAGGTACACCTGGATATCTTCGGAAACAAGCGGCTCATCCAGAAATGGTAAGTCACGAGTTCGATCCACTCAAAAAGTAGATTAAATTCGCTGGAATCGGATATTTTCGTGGTTTCTTTTTTATTACTACAGCCCAATGCCCCCCAAACGCCTTTCACGATTCCGAGGTACATCTGGATATCTTTGGAAACAAGTGGCGCCTCCAAAAACGATGGGTCACAAATTCGACTACTCAAAAAGTGGACTAAATTCTGGAAACGAATATTTTCGTGCCTTTTTTTTATCACCACAGCCCACTGCCTTTCAAATTTTTCACATTGATTTAAGGTTCATTCATATGCCCCCAGGTGGCAACTAGCCCCCAATGGAATCGACTTCGGTCTCTAATTATCGCGTAAGATAGTGGCGGTGAATGAGATAAGAGATTAAGGGTTGTTTTTTCACGAAAATCGAAAACAAAAATTTTTGATCGATATTTGTTAAGAGTAATAAAAAAGTAAGAAATGTTGACATGAGGTGTACGCCTCCATTGCGTGAAATAAAGCGAAGTTACGGTATGGCGGGTGCAGCTTAGATCGAAGCTAGAACGCGAAGCGATAGTAAAAAATTCGGTGAAGTGGTAATAAATCAGTAATAGAAAAGTAGGAACACCCTTTATTAATTTTTTTTGAATGGGCTGATTTGGCTGGTGCAGCTTCCAGGGGGTGATGATTTCGGGGTTCAATATTGGGTGTTGACCTCGTGATCCATATCTCCTGGAATTATTGGTGATTGACTTTTCACCCTAGTGAATGCTGGCTACAGTGCGCGGGACGCGTGCCGCGGTGACAGATGGCTGGTGGGAGCAATTAGGTATGTGTGCTGTCACCTGTGGTTCAACGCCAGTGAAAAGATATGTAATGGGGGTCAGCGTGTAACTGACGTAGGCCGGCTTTGATACTCTTTGGTCTAATGCCATCTCTGACGACTTCTCTGGGTCCCTCCGCGGGCAAACAATGCACCGAAGGAGAGAGACATGATGTGCTACACCGAGACTTGCATCCATGCCCTTTTTTGCAGTCTCCGTCCATGGATCCTCATATGGCTTTCTTGGCCAACCATGGTGATGGAAGTCGGAAGAGTAGGTGTTTTGGAGGTTGGTCCAGCTCCTGGCTGTTAAGTCTGGGCAACGGAAGGCTTTATTGAGCACTTTCGGGCAGTTAAACAGCCCTGTACGCCGTTGCAGAGGCATCTAACTACATTGCATTGGTCTGGTTCAGCTCCAGGCTGATAAGTCAGTCAATAACGGGAGATCTCGGCAATTTGGCGTTGACCCTGTACGCCGTTAACGTGGCATCCAGGCACAGCTTTTACACTTCTTCCTCATCAGAGCGGTAATTCGGTAGTAGGGCGGTAATTTCTACAGTAGGAGGTCTGGAGGTTCTCGATGATCTCGATGGTCTCGATGAGTGCCAAGCGAAAAGGGACGAGAATGACGACGGTAAAAATAACTCTAAACTTATCTTAATAAAAATACTCAACATAGACCGTTCCTTGGAGACGACGATGAAGCGGATTTTATCCGGGTGATAACTAAATTAGGCGGTAATTCCGGTACCCAGTGACCGTTGCGAAAATGCAACGTCACAGTGAATAAAAAAAGTGAAAAGAGGTTGAATTGATACAGAATATTGCACACCGATTGGAGAGGAACGAGTGGATGAATCCAGTAAAAACGCTGAGATAAAAAATCAGTAAAAGCCTGATAGAACATCGGAACATAACGTCTAATTATTTGCGGTTGTTACGCATTCGTCAGGAATGTGTTGAATTAGTTGCAGGCGAAACGAACGAAACCGTAGTAATATAACATTAGAAACTATATGGAAGACTGATGCAGAATCCTGCATTCACAATACACACAAAATGCAAAGATATGAGCGGAAATTCGCGTGACAAAAACAAGCAAACGAAACCCTGCTGTTAATTTTTCATTCGAGGAAAATCGCACGTTACACTTTATGAGCAGTAACATGTAGAAATTGCAAACATACATTTACTTCCACTCGAAGGAGAGAACAGAGTGTACCGTTCTGGTGAACAGCTGTATTGCGGTGTGACTTGTCATTTGAATACAAGTCAAATACGTACAGAAATGTGCCAATAAGCAATTCTCATAGTTACATGTTTGTTTGTACGTCAACTCAACATGTCATCATTTGAACGTAAAATAGAGAGACTGCCTGTGCTTGAATACGTATCTATTGAAAAAACGAAATGAAAAAAAGCAAATGAAAAATCCGGTTGGGTAACAAACAGAAATTATATTGGAATGAGAGAAATAGCAACAATTTTATTTACCCAATCTGAGAATTATGAAAATACAAACTTTTGGTGAAACAGTCCAACGAAAACTGTTTGGAAAAGGGGGGCAACTAAAAGATGTCCCGCAATGTTATGAGTAATAAAATATTCGTAAAATCACGAAATACAACCGAAAGAACATTGCAAAAACAATCATACTTCAAAGTCATAATAATGAAATAAGCAAATTCTAGACAAGTTCATGCTGTGATGCAGCTATCGGCCAATGCGGTACACATTCTGTTCTCTCACGGTCAACTTAGATTATGATCCGAGTGACGATGTTGCTAGCAAATGACGAATCAGGCCCCAATATTACTAAAAAATTGTTATATTCCTATTATTATTATTTTTATTTTTACATTTCTTTTCATTCATAAACCCCAAGTAAAAATTATATACTTACATAATCTGAATTGCGTTTCCCACGAAGATGATTGATATAAGGTGGATGTCCTAATTACTGACAATATCCCTATAATTGACTATATGTAACTTGAATGAAGTTCATCAATTGTGGCACAACAATGAAGGCATTGGTTAAAATACGAGTGTTCGTGATTGGGGCAAACAGTCCGTTTCAGATTTGAATATATTTTTTATCGGTTACGACAATTAATTCGCGAAATTTTATCGTCTTTGATTGAAAACCCATTCATCTTTGATTATATCTTTCAACGAAATAAGTATGTCGCTTCAAATATTCGTATTCAAAGAAACATGTGAGATTTTACTAAAGCATCAGTCATTGGAACCTTCACCTCATTCAACAAATTTACTTATTTTTGATTGTTCTTTGTCAACTGTAAGATGAATATAAAAGTGTCAAAGATACATGTATAACGGATAAGAACTGTTTTGACGTGTTACGTGTTATATTTTGATCACTTCCTGTTAGTTTATCAATGTTTTTTGTTCTGTAAAAGTATTTAGGCTGTATTTTTCTGTGTACCTTTGGGTTGCCGATTACATAGTTTCGTGAATTGGTTTTTGTTTGCTCATCTATGGATCAGTTTTTAATAAGATTATAACCTATCCTTGCTGTGTAGTCTAAATTATAGTGTTTCTGATGTATCAGAGTGTATTTCTTGAAATCATTATATAAAACCATGAGAGCGTGTGTAAAAAGTTCGCCCGCCAAGTATGCAGCTCTTGAAATGATTTTTCGATATCCAGTACACGAAACAGCGCGGTCCGATTTCACGACGTATGCTTGCCGGGAGTTCGTAGTGCTCGGCATTGTTATTTCATTCCACTACAAATGTCAGCAAGATGATTTTTAATTTGGTACTTGGCGGCTTATTTTTACATCTCCAATGTTTTTGCCGTTATATCATTACTTTTTGTAGGTACGCCCAGTGTGTTTGATGTTGACCCTCCTAGTGGTCAAGCGCGTCGAGTTGAATCGGACAAGCTTCTGCTGTCACCGAGTCGCCTCGATTGCTGGCAACAAGCCGCTTCCCTTCTCAAGTTCTCTATAGCCCGCGCTCCATAATCGCTAAGTCGTCTGCTGTGGCTCAACTGTTTGACAGCTCCGAATTCGTTTCTGCTTTCGATCTGTTTCGATCGGCGATGCGATGATCGCAACGATCACTATTAATTTAGAGTACCGAGAGAAGTAATTTTGAAGAACAATACGAGTAGTTTCTTCTTCTGGGACATGAGCAATGCTCCATACGAGTTATTCCTTTTTCTAGGATATTAGGAATAATATCAAAAATATTGGGCACTATCGGAGGAGTAACCTCAAAAAATCTAACGGTCAAATGTTCTATACATGACATGTAAAACCGAAACTATTTTCGTGGATTATGCCAGGAGCTTAGTTAAATCAAACGAAAGAGATGCAAAACACATGGGCCGACGAATGAAAATGAAGATTCCAGGTATGGGTTAACCGGTTGTCCATGTGTCATCCGCAAGATATTTACGCACGACATCCAGAACAGTGATTTTGAGGAACAATACGAGGCGTTCTCTCGTCTAGAATATCAACAACATTGTGAAAAATGATAAACACTATTGGAGAAGATACTATGTGAAAATTGACGGTAAGTTCTTTGATGCATTATTCTACTCAACGTTTAAGAACATGATACTCTGTGGATTATTGATATGTTGCATACGAGAGCTAGAAGCTGAGATAAATCAAAAGAGAGCGGTACGAATCATATAGGCTGACGACTGAAAATAAAGATTCCGGGTATATGCTGTGGGATTTCATTTGGAAATTCATGATTTTAACACTTCAACGACAGGGAGTCACTCAAATAACAGAACATCAAAATGGATGGAACATTATTATAATTTATACTTGGATGTGATATTCATATAATGTTTTGTATCAAATTTATATACATATGTCGATTCAGGATAAATCTTAGTCTTTAGGATTCCATTGTTGATAGAAACCGAAGAAACATGTAAGTGGAGAATAAAGTATGGAACTAATAAATATGATCGAAGGTGCAAAACAATGTGCGTTGCTAATTGTATTGATTTTGAGCAAAAACGAAGCATGAATTACATTTGATAAGACAGAATTTGTTGAAGACAGAGGAAATCGAAAATAGATACTGAGTTATGAATGTGGGATATACAAGATGATCTGCTGATCAAAACTTTGGTATTTTTTCAAAGATGAATATTCATCATTTACTCCTACTCATTTATGACAAAAAATAAACTATACTAATATTGTGTGAACAGAATATAAATCTCTACAAAGTGATTTTTTTGAATTGAATCTACAATGTTGACAATGAAAGAAAGAAATAATTCTTCTCGAGCAAAATCTACGAACAAACTATAAAACAAATAAAGTGACTTTTCTTGGAATCAATCCGAAAACTATGAAATCAAAAAAACAGAATGATTTTTCTCGAGTAGAATCTACATATAAACTATAAAATAAAATGAAAACTGAAGTTTGTTACACTGAATTGAGAAATAAAATATGACATAAATAACAAATTGATTGTTCTCGAGTAAAATCTACAAATAAACTATAAAACAAATAAAGTGACTTTTCTTGGAATCAATCCGAAAACTATGAAATCAAAAAAACAGAATGATTTTCCTCGAGTAGAATCTACAAATAAACTATAAAATAAAATGAAAACTGAAGTTTGTTACACTGTGAGAAATAAAATATGACATAAATAACAATTTGATTGTTCTCGAGTAAAATCTACAAATAAACTATAAAACAAATAAAGTGACTTTTCTTGGAATCAATCCGAAAACTATGAAATCAAAAAAATAGAATGATTTTCCTCGAGTAGAATCTACAAATCCCTTCTTAAAAAACTCATGTAATGAAATTAGCTCGAAATTATCGTTTGATTGTCACCGCTTTTCCGCGATGCTGGTTGGCTGTCGGTGACGTGCATGGTTCGACGTGAACATCGGCGTGTTGATGTTCACGGCGATCTGTCAGTTTGACGTCTTGCAAATGCCTTTGACGGTTGTAGGCAATGGTAAATAATTGATTAAGGCTTCCGTGTTAAATACTGATTTTCATTCGACTGTTCCTTGGTTACACGCAACAAATTGCCATCTGATCAACTGAATCAGAAATCTGTCAGCGACGAAGAAAACTGCAGTAAATAATTTTCGTCCGCGTGTGTGGTATTTTGTACTAAAGAAATACTGAATCCATTCAAGAAAAGTGCAATAAATTTTCGTCTGCGTGCGTGGTATTTTTTGCTAGAGAAATACTGAATCCATTCGTTACACATTCAGATTCGTGTGAAAAATACGTCCAAATTTGGAAGGTAGGTTTTCAGAATGTGAGCTTTATTATTTTCAACTTGTGTACTTCCGTCAACGTCGATATGTAAGTACATAAAAAATCTTTGATTAACGATATTCGTAATTTGTATTTCGCAAATAATATCCACACATTCACTCACATTAAGTTCGTCACCGATCCCCACTGTCGTTGAACGTTGAAGTGGAAATCCAGTTACGTGCAGGTCTGTCGTTGATTTTATTGTGCATGATACTTGAAATACTTAGAATTGCAAAATCCCTACGAACCGTAAAGTTGACTTTAAATTTCACAACATGATACATATATTTGTGTGTGTTTTGTATAAAAACGAATCTACCACACAACGGCATTTTTAATTTCGATATAGATTGTTTCAGTCACAAGTGCATGTAATAAGTGTTCGTTATTTTTCTGTTTCAGGTTCTTCAAGCTATTTCCATTGAGTTGTACACGTTGATTATTCACATTATTTGTTGTATTGTTATTACTAAGGATTGTTTAATTTTTTATCGTATTGTAAATATCATTCATTACCACGTATCTGTTCAGTCTCGTGTAATTGTCGAATAAATATCAATCGATATTGTATTTTGAAAAACAAGAAAGATGAGATCAGATGATTAGATGTACTTGCATTTCAAATTGAGGCAGAAATTGACAAACCGACCTTGAATTGGAAAGTGATATTGATAATGACTTCAATGATGATGATGATGATGATGATGATGACAATGACTATGGCGTAGCTTAATTTTACCTTGGTACGCTGTAAATTAGTGATCCTTTTCAAATTTGCGTTATCCAGAATTTGAAACAGAATAATGCCCAGAAGGAAGCTTTACCGCACACCTGAAGAGGACGCTGAATTTCAACGCATCAGACGCGAACGAAATACTTCAAATCAACAACGTAGACGGGGTATCCTTGCTGAGCAGAATCGTAATAATAATATAATATCGGAAATATTGATTGATGTGGAACCACAAGTCATTGCAGAGACAACAGAGGTCGAACCGCGTGTTATTTCAGAGCATTCTACAAATAGAAATGCATTGCCGAATTCTCAACGTCAACTAGAACATAGGGTTCGACAGAGAGGGTATCCACATTTAATTAGAGTACGGGATGTACCGAACATTGTCGAACATTATATCGGAGAAATGAATGTAACGTGCGTTCATTGCAATGCAATACATTTTGTGGCTGAAAAGGTAGCAAACAAAGGATGTTCCTTTAACGATTGCTGTCACCATGGTATTGTTTATCTTGAGCCACTGCCAATCCCTCCGGCCCAACTGCGTTAGTTTTTTGACGGAACGCATCCGAAATCAACAGACTTCTATCAGCATATTCGAAGCTACAATAGCGCGTTTTCTTTTGCCTCTTTCAATGCGAATCTGGTGAACTTCGGAGAAGGGCGTCGTGCCCCGTACTGTTTCAAAATACATGGCCAGATTTATTATCAAATCGATACAACACTCTATCCTTCACCTACTGGAAGAGCAAGCTACGGACAACTTTTTATCGTGGATCCAAACGAAGCTATCGATTGTCGATTAAATAACAGCGCCGATCTAGATCCCACGACCTTGAGAACACTTGATGCTTTATTTCGTGAGTTCAATATTTTCGCTCGATCGTACAAAATGATGGGTGAGGAAATAGAAGCTCAACGGCAACAGTCAAATGAAACTAACGATAGATTGCCCGATGAGCTACAATTATTATTTACTTTGAAACCAGGGATGGATCGGCGCAGATACAACTTTCAACGGACGAATGAAGTTGCTGCTGTCTTTTCTACCACAGCCGACGGAGAAATTCCTGAATCTTACGTCACCATACGCGAACGATCTACGAAAAAATTACAATCCGTCAGTTCTATGGATCCCAATGTCGAGCCATGGATTTACCCCCTGTTTTATCCCTATGGTACACAAGGATGGCATAGAGATTTGAAGACTACCAACGATAAACGTGTGACGAGAATGGCATACGTCCGCTACCGAATGGCGTTGCGAAATAATGACAACGCATTCAATTCCATTTTACTAGGGCGTCGCCTATTTCAGCAATGGGTCACTACCACTGATAACTATGTCAAAATTGAAAAAGACAGAATTCAATTTATTCAGATGAATCAAAAGAATTTACGGGCAAATACGTATCACAGATTAGTGGATTATTTGCAATCTGCTGCAAACAACGCTAATGTTCGTGTCGGTAAGATGGTTATTTTACCTTCAACGTTTGTAGGGTCTCCACGTAATATGATGCAGCATTATCAAGACTCAATGGGAATTGTAAGAAAATATGGCAAGCCAGATCTTTTTATCACTATGACGTGTAATCCGCAGTGGCGAGAAATTAAGGAAAACCTCTTTCCGCATCAGCAACCTTCTGACAGGCCGGACATCTGCGCACGGGTTTTTAATATTAAAAAAGATTGTATTGTAGATCTTATTGTACGTGTAACGAAATATATGTTACTTATTATAGAAAGAAATATATAAAACAGATAATGTGGTGATTATGACAATAATTGTATTTTGATAAACTTCACATTGTGTCATATGACACTTTAAGCTGCCCTAATTGCAATAATAAATATTCATACATCCATCATTCACACCAACACAATACAGGTACGTAACATTTAAAATTGTATAAAGACAAACGGTAAGAAAAACGATAACAATATAATAAATAGTCTTAATAAAATAGCTCTGGGGATTTCTGTAGCCTTTACTTGTATTAATGTCGTACTTTGTTTTATCAAATTTAATGATTTTGTTCACTCATCTTATCACTTCTCTTTCTTTTTGCAGGTGGTTAAGATGATCCACACGTCGATGGTTGGTATGGAATCGTTTGATGTTGTATGATGTATCTGCTGGACCTCCTTGTCGTCATAAATGAAATAATGATTTTGCTTCTTTGCAGGTATTCGAAAGATGACCAGAGTTACATCCAGAGATGAAACGTGCTTCGATGGTGAACGGCGATAATGTGATGGGCGAGTTTTCTCTCTGAGTTATTTTATGTGGTATAAAGTTTAAAATCTTGTTGAATTTATTAAATTTGATACTTTTAAAAACTAATCAGGTACGTTTATAAGTGCTATTTTTATCACAGATTATGGATCGCAATGGATTCATTTTCGGTAACACGTGTAAAATAAATAGAATACCAATTACGTCCTTTATCGACGACTGTCTTCCCCAGAGTGTTCAATTCTTGACCGGATTCGGTCAAGAATCACTTAACGGCTAGAGTCAATAGACTTAAATTATGTATGATTATTTGACTCTTAGCCCACGTGGTAACCCGCGTCTATTCGAATATAGTTATATTTTAATATCTTTTAATATCTCACATTTGTCAAAAATTCTTCGGTGAAGTAATAGCCTACGTATATGTAATAGAGTTCCAGAAACGTGGGTTGCCGCATATGCACATGCTGGTGACGCTGAAGCAGGACTCCAAAATAACGACGCCCGAAGTTGTTAATCGGTATACCTACGGTGCAAAAAAGTTCGCCAAGTACATTAAATGTTCAAAAAATTCATTGTTAATAAAAAAAAAAGGATAAAAATCAATTATTGTGCCAAGTACGTGTAACTTTGCATCATGTAAGGATATACAATTGGAAAGTGAATCAATGAGAATCAATTCAAAGAATCAAAAAGAATCAAAAAAATAAATTAAATGAAATATGGAAAAAACCGTTAAAAAAAAAAATTGGAGGTAGTGGGAGGTAATAGAAAAAAAATCAAACAAATATATCAATTAAATTGAAAAAAAAAAAAAAAAAAAAAATTGGAGGTAGTGGGAGGTAATAGAAAAAAAATCAAACAAATATATCAAATTAAATTAAAAAAAAAAAAAAAAAAAATTGGAGTACGTGGTTCTTGGCGAGCTAATGTTATATTGCCGTACAAGAATTCTGAATTCTTTTTCCGAAAAAGCTCGCCAAGTCCCACTACCTCCAATTTTTTTTTTTTTTTTTTTAAATTTAATTTGATATATTTGTTTGATTTTTTTTCTATTACCTCCCACTACCTCCAATTTTTTTTTTTTTTTTTTTTAATTTAATTGATATATTTGTTCGATTTTTTTTCTATTACCTCCCACTACCTCCAATTTTTTTTTTTTAATGGTTTTTTCCATATTTCATTTAATTTATTTTTTTGATTCTTTTTGATTCTTTGAATTGATTCTCATTGATTCACTTTCCAATTGTATATCCTTACATGATGCAAAGTTACACGTACTTGGCACAATAATTGATTTTTATCCTTTTTTTTTTATTAACAATGAATTTTTTGAACATTTAATGTACTTGGTGAACTTTTTTGCACCGTAGGTGCCTTTTGGGGGGATTTCATAACTTTTTGCATGTTGCTAGAGAATATTGTAGTATTGATTATGCTTTCTTTAGTATACTATTGTTGTAAGATGTTAGACGGGTTAGAAAAATTCTGTTACTATGACGATTTAGTTTAGCAGATATCAAGAGATTTCGGTATAGTACTACGCGTTTGCAATCCAACGATTAATTACTTCGCAGGTCGGTTTCATATGCCTCAGACGATGTGTTCTATTGGAATGAGAAAGCTCGGTAGCTGCTAAATTGCGATTTGAAGTCCACGGTTTTTTAGTTCACAAGATATATTTGTGCGGTTTTATCACAAGTCACCAGATGCAGAGTATCCTCAGATCATTAGTTTGACGAAATGGATCTTAGGTTCGAAGCTACAGCTTATCAGTATTTAACAACATACTAGGAGAAAGATCGGTTCCTTTTCCTTTCTGGTAAGATGGAGGCAAGGGTCGAATCCTTTGGCATCAGTTTGCTTGGTTTGTGATATTAAAACAGAAAATGATACTTCTTTCATTATCGATATGCTTGTGGGTGAAAGGAGTGTTAGTTATAATGAATCGGTTCAGTAGGTCTGAAATAAAAAGAAGGATTATAGTTGACTTATGAACAACTGTTAAGCAGGTGGCCAGGATGCAGTTTGACTGCAGTTAATAATAAAATGTAACGAAGAGAGACTTTCATTCAAAAAATTCTCACATTGGATTCGGCCGTAGCTCTCATTGATGAATAGGATTGGAGAGGAGCTCTTGGTTTATATTGTGCCAGGAAGAAAATTGAATTTCCTCAGGAAACATAAAAGGAAATGCTGAGCACTTCAACTACTGCTTATTTTTTTAAGGGAGCAGGAACTTCTGGTTTGTGGCATTGGAACTAGAACTGATACTTCCGTCAATGTGATTATGCTTAAAAGAAAAAGGATAATGTTAGTGTCTATGAATCGGTATACTTGGTATGAAAAAGAGGCATGGATTGTAGTTGGCTCACAAATAATTGCTTGGTAGGTGACAAGGATATGATTTGGCTACACTTCGTAGACTTTCTTCTTTTCAAAAACTCTCCCGCTATTCCAGTCATTCGGAACTTTTGTCGGTGAGTAGGAATCAGAGAGGAGCTCTTCGTTCGTGATATACTGGGAGAAGGACTGAGTTTCTTCATGAATTAACACAGGCAGATCCAAAGAATTTGTTGATATTTATTCATCTATGGGAGTACGATCCTTTGGTTTGTGGTATTGGAACAGAAACCGCTGCATTCTTTGATATCGGTATACTTGTGGAACAGGGACAGATGTTAGTTATTTCAATTCGATACAGTAAGTACGTTAGAAATGCAAAGTTTATGATTGACTCACACCCATGCTGCTTGTTACTCATGTGATTGCTTCGTGGATTCAACAAATTTGAACACCCTGCCTACCATTATTGAATACACCTATATTGTGATATATTAAAAACTTCATTACGCTATCACTGCCGGTAACGATTACCGCTGATTCGACGAGCTTTCTCCTCGTAACCTTACAAGTAGTCAGCGAGCTGGCGAGTGAACACCTGACGTCGTTATTATCGATAGGGTAGAAACACGTGTTGCGCTGGTAGAGTTTTATCTACGATTATTTGTGTTCATTCACGAAACTGAGAGGGCTGTCAAAAGGACATGTGTTATACAACCCACATTCCAGCAATGACAAGCCCGCCACTTTTATGGTGCCTCTGCCATGTTAGACTTATCAACAGACGGCAGCGGACGACGGACATTTTTAAATTCCTCACGCAGCCAGGGCGGCGAACGGTAGCCAATGAGAGCACCGCTTTTCTAGCGCCCAATGAAAAGAAATCGCTAGGCGGTGGCGAACTCGGTAAGAAATGAGACAGGCTACACTGACGCGACCTGCTGGGCGGACGGGAACTACGACCTTTTTCCTACTTGACAGAAATATCGCGCGAGCCACGGCAATAACCACACCGCGGCTCTCCTTCTACACAATTTATGTTGGAATGGTTTTGGTTTCCAGATGACATATAGCTAGCGTACGACGACGACAACGGCGGTGCTTAATCGTGAAACGGGCCTACCGGTGATCAGAGATTATCATACCTCAGCTCTCCGACCACTGATGTTATTGAAATTACGCTTAAATGAACCCGCTACAGTGATTTACATCGCTAAAGTGCATCCAAATTTCCCGAAACGCTTATGATTTCGGAGATACTTGATAAAACAGTTGGTCCTACAGCGCTTTCTCGCTCCCCTAGCAGTAAAGATACTCGGTAGTCCGCCCGTTACTTTGAATGTACTTGGCGCGAGACTCTACCGAGTCTCTTGATATCTGCAGAAATCCCTGACCCAAATGAAAATCCCTCCTCACATGAGATTGTCATGAAGCATATGATACATGGACCATGTAGATCATGGTGTGAAGTGAATGGAAAGTGCTCCAAAAATTATCCAAAACAGTTTAGGGAAGAGACTACTATGGATGAAGACGGTTATCCGTTCTACCTTAGACGAAACACCGGTACAACGTATGATCGTCCCGGCGGTTATGTTGTCGACAATCGTCATGTTGTACCTCATTGTCCCGCACTCTTCATGATGTTTAACAGTCACATCAACGTTGAAATTGTCTCCAGTATAAGGTCCGTTAAATATTTGTATAAATATGTCTACAAGGGGCATGACGCCGCCGCTATAACCATCGGAGAATCTACAAATGATAACGTCATTAATCACGATGAAGTTCAAAATTATATTGAAGCGAGATACGTGGGACCCGTTGAAGCCTGTTGGCGTATCTTGAGTAAACCCTTACAGCACAAAAGCCACTCGATCGTGCGTTTACCGGTACATCTACGAAATGAGCAGTCTGTAACGATTCGCAATGACGAACACGATGAAAATGAAGTTAGAGCAGCAATGAATCGTGTTACAGTACTCATAGATTATTTCGAGTTGAATGCACGTGACGAGAACGCAAGGCAATTTGTATATCCGGAGATCCCATGTCATTATGTTTTTAAGTGTAGAAAAATCGATGGAAGAAATGTGTATCACTGGGAGAAACGCCAATCACAACTCAACGTTATCGGTCGTATGTACTCGGTTAGTCCGTCTCAAACAGAATTATTTCATCTAAGATTGTTGCTTTTAACAGTTAAGGGAGCAACCAGTTACGAAGATTTGAGAATGGTGAGTGGTGAGATGCACGAAACGTTCGTAGCAGCATGCTCGGCATTAGGGCTTATCGAAGATGATGAGGAATGGAGACGCGCAATGGAAGAAGCTGCTGTTTGGATGATGCCACGTAGGCTACGCAGAATGTTTGTCAGAATTTTGATACACTGTCAACCAATACACCCTGAGTATCTTTGGGAACAATTTAAAGTAACCATGTCCGAAGATTACGTGAGACGTGTTGGCTTGGTCCAAGGTCAACGGACAGCATACGCACGAATCGCTACTATGCTTTCAGAAGAAGGATAGAATTTATCTCAATTCCCAGGTATGGAACAGACTGTAGATATCCTTGAATCAGACGAGATGATTTTACCTGATCAGTCCTTAGAAATTGGTACACGACGATATGAACAACTTAACGATAGTCAAAGGCAAGTAGTCGACAGTGTACTGAATGCAGTTGATACGAACAATCTTCTCCAATGTGATCACAATTGTATTTACATCGACGGTCCAGGTGGGTCTGGGAAAACTTTCGTTTACACAACACTTTGGCATTTGCTTAACAGTCGGAACGAAATCGTTAGCTGTATGGCCTTTACTGGAATTGCAGCAACATTACTTCCATACGGGAAAACGGTACATAAAACGTTTAATTTGCCAGTCCCACTGTACTCTGATTCGACATCCAATATTAAGATTCAATCTAAAGATGCTAAATGTCTTGAAAAAGTTGACGTTTTTATTTGGGACGAGGCACCAATGGCTCCGCGTTACGCGCTTGAGGTGATGGATAAAACTTTGCGGGATATCATGAATAATAATGTACTATTCGGTGGTAAACTTGTGATCCTTGGCGGAGATTTTAAACAACTTCTTCCAATAAAAATCAGAGCAACTCGCGGTGAAATCGTTAATTTGTCGATCAAAAACAGCGTATTGTGGCAATACTTCTCACAGTTCTCTTTGACGCAAAATATAAGAGCGTTACCGGAAGAGGTAGATTTTGCGAAATTTTTACTAGACGTAGGTAGTGGGCTATTAAATGATAGTGAAAGTAATATTTTGCTGCCAGATCGCTGTGTAGCACCTGCCAAATCTGACATTGTCAACGATATTTATGGACAGTACATTACGACACGGCAATATAAAGAGGCTGCTAAATGCGCGATATTGTCCGCTAGAAATGCTGACGTTGATGCAATAAACAAAAGGGGAGTTGAGCTTCTTGATCATACAAGTGAAAGAATTTACACAAGTGTCGATAGCGCAGAATCCAGTGATATATACAATGAAATCAACGAAGCAATTCTGCCAGAGTATTTGAATTCTCTGTCACCATCAAGCTTGCCTCCTCATGAATTGCGTCTTGGAAGGTATAGTATCATCATGCTAATTAGGAATTTGAGTATTAATGAAGGTCTGTGCAATGGTACGAGATTGTTGATTCTGGATCTTGCTAATAATATGCTACGATGTGAAGTACTAACAGGTGACAAAGCTGGTGAAATAATATATTTACATCGTATAACATTACATTGCGAAAATGAATATCCTTTCAGTTTTACAAGACGACAGTTTCCAATAAAGTTGGCGTTCGCGATGACAATCAATAAGTCTCAAGGACAAACGTTTGAAAAAATTGGTCCGGATCTGAGGAAAGATGTTTTTAATCATGGTCAGTTGTACGTGGCCTTTTCAAGAGTACGTTCCTGGGATAGTTTGAGAGTGTACCTTGGCGATCAACGAATAGGAAATTCGGTAAAAAAACCATGTGTACACGGAGCTGTTTATGTAAAAACGGATGATATGTTTTGGTCTTGGAATAACAGGATTGTATTGGTGAGGGTATGATGTTTAAACAGAGTACTTTTAAAAACATCTATCGAATACGAAAAAGAATTACAGTCCGTCCGTTCTATGGATCCCAATGTGAAACCATGGATTTTCCCACTATTTTATCCCTATGGCACGCGAGGATAGCATAGAGATTTAAAGACTGCTGATAACAGACGTGTAACTAGAATGGCCTACGTCCGGTACCGAATAGCGTTGCGCAACAATCATTCCGAGTTCAATTCCATTTCACTTGGGGGGTCTCTGCAGTGATCGCCTTAAATGAAGTGAGTTATTATTTCATCATCTGACAATTTTTGAAAATTGTTTTAAATTTTTTATACGTAAAATATTCAAGCCAATGGCGTGATATCTATTCTCTCGTGTAGATTATATAACTGGATGGTGCTTAATCTGAAGAGATCGACAATCCATCTTTTGACACCGGAAATATACCATTCAATTCTAATACTTAATTCTAATACTTTGATTAGTGACTTAGGGTGATTTGACGACAACACTGAAAGCAAAATCCCGTTCGCCGATTTGAGGACGTGGCAGATGTGGAGAGGAAATCAGTAATAGTTATACAAATGTGTTTCTATAATTCACATTAGAATACATGTCATTTTTAGAGGTTCAAGGATATATAAGGGCATGGCTGTTGAACTAACCGGCCGAGACATGCATGGTAAGAATCATTAAAAAAAATTCCTTTCATGCGCAATTTCTCGTATGCGAATCGATACTATTTTGAATATATAGAATTACAGAAAACTTCACGTGCCTTCAATTGATTGATGGAGGAAACATCAGAAAATTAAGGGGGGTCAAACGAATGACCGTGGCGGAAATTATCCATGTCAGACAGATTCCCAGGAAGGTACGTCAAATATTATCCACAGAATTACGAATCCAGTGTTAATTGTTACGATTTTCTCATTGCAGCAAGCAAGACACGAATAAAATCCACACTCCGTTGATTAACCGTATCGATCCTATTCAAGTTGGTCATCCTTTCCGTTACTGATCGCTCCTGTTGACGTTATGCACCTGATTGTGCAATTCAAAATGTTGATAACGATATACAAAGATTCTCAAAATATTAACTGTGCAGGCACGCGTGATGTATACTATGTATAAAGCTAGAGCCGCTGAAATGTTATATGTGTAATTACATAAAATGTTGAAAAATGATGAATTCAATCACATCTTCGAGATCACTACCTCTACTTTCATCTACTACATCATGTATACTTACATCTACTGAAATCATGTATACATCACTACCCTACCCATGCATGATGGATCCTCATCCGGATTCACAGCATTACCATAACCTCTGGTCCATGCAAAAAGTCGTATTTATGTTTGATAACCAATGTGTCTGACTGTAATCTTTCTGTAATCAATTTCACAGACCAAACCACAAATTTCAATGTACCTGGTATTACCCAAATCCATATAACCTCAGCTCTGAAACGACCCGCTTCATTTATTACCTCTAACACAATAGATATTATTATAACCCACACCAATTGGGCTCACTGCCAAGGACATCAAAGATAATTTTATGATTGAAGGTTCACCGTAACTAACTGGTAATTATTATACATTAATTGCATACGCGAAAAATCGATTTTTTTTAATCGTGCGTGCCAACACACTTAACATTTTATGAATTTTTTCTTATTTACATTACAATATTTTTGAATCGTACAATCACCGCATGCACAACGTCAACAGGAATGATCAATTACGAAAACGATAACGAAAACTTGAACGAAGACTTGAATAAGACTGACAGGGTTAATCATGGGGAAGGGATTCTATTCGTGTCTTGCTTTCTGCAATGAGAGAATCATAACAGTTAACACACGACTCGTATTTATGTAGACAATATTTGACGGACCTTCCTAGGCATCTGTGTGACATGGATCATATCTAGCAAAGTCATTGGTTTGACCCCCTCCAATTTTCGAATGTTACCTCCATCAACCAACTGAAGGAACGTGGAATTTTCTGTAATTTTATGCATTCAAAATAGTATCGTTCAGCATAAGAGAAAATGCGTATAAGAAGCAATTTTTTTACTAATTTATACCGTGTACAACTCGGCCGGTTAGTTCCACAGCCATGCCTTTTGCCAAATCTTCAGGCGCACCAGTAAAAGAGGTAACGCGCACCTCGAGCTTCATCGTACCATTCGTAATGGACCCAATGCCATACGACGATTCTTGACTTCTGTGCTGCGCCAGAGCGAATAGCGATTTGATATATCCTTGCACCTCTAAAAATGGAACATATATTTTAATGGGGATTATAAAAACACATTTGTATAACCATTACTGATTTTCCCCTCCGCATCTGCCACGTCCTCCAGATCGATGAACGGGATATCGCCTTCAGCATTATCGTCAAATAGCCCCAAATCATTGATTAACGTGTTCGAATTGATATTCAATTCGAATGATACATTCCCGGTATTAAAGGCAGGGTTATCAATTTTTTTAGAGGAAGCACCATCCAAGTGAATGATCTAAATTAGAGAATAGATATCACTTATACATTGGCTTGAATATTTTATGTATGAAGAATTTAAAATAAGTTTAAAAAATTGACAGATGACGATATCTAAACTCACGTTATTTAAGGCGATCACTGCAGAGACCCGATCAACTTCTGCTTCCCAGGCCAGGCATTGAATCCGTCTACCGCTGCCATTATTTACAGTAAATTTAAACAATCTATATTTTTTTATTTTTCTGACCATTTTCGGCCGTTCAACTGCATCAACATATACGATGATCTCTCTAGAGAGAAATTGAAGGGATGATCAAATCAAAAATCTAATATGGAGTCTCCCCTCAACATCACAATATGATTGAAGAAATCATGAGAATAAGCTTACACTGTTCGATCGCCGAATGAAATGTTGTCTATAACATCGTTGGGGCTCAGTGAATTCATGTTTAATAAGATTTTTTTTTAGCGAAGCACTTACAGTATAAAGGTTGTTCAACGAATGAATTTGATTTGAAAAAAAATAATTGATGATTGGTAACTATTTACATGTGATTATGTTGTCATAGTATCGCCCAAGAGAAAAAATTGCATTCGGCTTTGGTTTGTTCTCTTAGAATTCATGATCTCAGAAGCTGTATTCGCAAGATTTCAATTTTGCTCGTGACGTTACCTGTTATCGATATAGTCCAGTCGAATTAGATATCCATTCTATTGTGGCCGAACATAGGTCAGTCGATTTTTCTATAAGTTCATTAGACCACCAGGCATACAACTTCAAAAATGTGACATTTTTTACGAACGGGTTTGGCAGCAAAACATTAATGAAAAAATGGAGAACCGATATTTCACGGAACAAATATTTTTCTTTAGGTTTTTCGGGAAAAGTGTTCATATAAAAGTTGTTCGTCATAAAATGATCTAAAAAATGAGCCTTAGCGCGAAATTTTATCATGATTAGTTTAGCTGGAAATTGCAAAAAACCACGTAAATGAATTTTTTCCATTTTTTTGAATAATTTGATGAATAATTAACTTATAGCGTTGCAACCAATGAGACAGTAACTTCAAACTTTCCCCCAGAGAATAGTCTAAGATTCGCTCACCTGTGTCATATAGTTAAGCAACAATACGCGACGAGGCAGAATCCGTAGATTAAGTATACCATCTCATTGGCGATGGCCACATGCTACCAAACAATCATGGATATAATTTTCCATTGGTACTTTCTTGAAATTAGAAAATTAAAAAACTTTTGCATAAAAAACGAGGTTTATGGCGATTTGAAAATTTTTGCTCTTAAACAAATAGGGATATCTATGATAATCGAACGTGGTATCGAATAGAACTTGATAGATTCTTATTGTTCTCTCTTTGCCGAGTATTTTCAACAAAAAAAAACTTCAATATCTCAATTAGAACCGGAGATAATAGTGTCTTGGATTTTGGGTGAGATTTACTTAGATCGGAAAATTATGAAAAAAATGAGAATAGTATTTTTAACGCGCTGCAGCGCGATAGAAAAGAGACGCGCGCCGAAGGCGCGCGTGTTGCTCTGGTAAACTATAAAATAAAATGAAAACTGAAGTTTGTTACGCTGAATTGAGAAATAAAATATGACATAAATAACAATTTGATTGTTCTCGAGTAAAATCTACAAATAAACTATAAAATAAATAAAGTGACTTTTCTTGGAATCAATCCGAAAACTATGAAATCAAAAAAACAGAATGATTTTCCTCGAGTAGAATCTACAAATAAACTATAATCATTTGACATTTAATATGAAATTATAAAGTGATGGGATAGTTTTTCCCAGGAGATGAAGATGGCTGTTAGGATACTGAAGTAAATAGAAATACGAAGCTATTTGTTATGACTGATTGACTAAATAATATAATTAAAAAAAATTCAGCTAAAAGCAAATCACGGCAAAGTTCTATACAAATACTAATGAAGGAAATGTGGTTTTGTGTGTGGAAAAGATGGGGGCCCTAACATTACAAAGACCCTGAAATTCTTCAAAATATGCCCAATGATCTCTACACCCATAACGCCGAAATTTGAAAACTTTAAAACATAACAGACAATTTCTATTACGCGATTGCAAGATCCTAAATCCCCTGAAACTTACGCAACAATCTCTATCCCTGAATGACAACGAGCCTTAAATTTACTTGATGATACCCAACAATTTCTATTTTGCTATCATGAGATGCATTGCCCGGAAGAAAACTTCTGGAAAATACGATGCTTACCTTTTCTACGAATAATATGAACCGAGATGTGAACTGAAAGCTAGGAGTTAGTTACAAAAGTTGAAACAAATACAAACAACTATACCCATTATAATTGATTAGAATAGGTTGATCAGAAAGTAGTGAAAAATAGACTCAAGAAACTGGAAACGAATATGGATTTTATACTATAGAATGTTTTACTAGATATAAAAAAATATACTGCGGATAAGAATTTTATTAAAATGCCAATTACTCTGTATTATTAGAGGCAATAGCACAGTGCGAAAGGTAAAGAGTGCTCAGCTCATATTAGTCAATGCCCCACCAACTACACAAGTACTCAAAAACGAGGCGGTGGAATTTAGGCGATTATGTCCTTATTCAATGGATCATCCACCAACCATCATTGTCGAGTACACTATGCATTCGACGGTGCATCGAACCAACAATCGCGTCAAAGTACTCTGGCCTGGTGCAGAGTTCTTCCCACTTTGCTTCAACTCGAAGACTTAGGCCTTCCACCCTTTCCTTGGCTACAGGCCTCCAGCCCCGAACCATTTCAGACCAACAGTTCTCTATTGGATTCAGATCCGGGGATTTGGCTGGCCAGTCGGACCGCTGCAGTTCTGGATGCTCTCTGTACCAGTTCTGCACGCTTCTGGCTCTATGCACTGCGCTATTATCCTCAACGATACGAATAATGGGCAGGTCTTGGGCTGGGTATATTGCCCTCACGGATGGAAGCAATACATTTTCCAGAATATCGATGTATTGCTCAACATTCATATTCCGCGTTATCCTTACCAATTCCCCTGGACCAGCGGCCGAAATCCACCCCCAATACGCTGCAGTTACCCGTCCGCTGTGATGCCCCGCTACAACGTTGCGTGGATTGTAGCGTTCCCCATCTTCCCTCCACACATTCAACCTGCCATCCTTGTCTGAGGAAAAAACTTTCTCATCGGTGAAAATTACACTACCCCACTCCGCCTCGGTGATCGGCGATCCCTGTTCGCGTGTCAGGTCGATCTTCTTCGCCGCTCTCCTGCATTTTAATCCTGCTTCCTTCAGTCGGGCTCTGATGATCCAGGGGCTGGCAGCGATTCCCACGGTGGGACCGACAACGGTTGCTGCCTGAAAAGGATCAGCCCTTGCCTGCTCGACAAGAGCCTGATAAGAAAATAATTGATTGAAGAAATCAATGGATTCAAAAACAAGAAAAGAAATAAATAAGACTAATGGGAAAAACGGACCTGATCCTGGAGGGGTGTCGTTTGACGAGCAGCACCATTGTCTCTTCGGTGGTCCTGGAGTCCCTCGATGCCGTCTTTTCTAAATCTACGGATCCAGCGCTTCGCCGTAAACTGGCTAATATCTACTTCGGCTACAAAGATGAGGTAGTCACAGAAATCGATAAAATTGATTGATCAAGAAAAAAGCTTTGTCTACTCTTCATGAATTATTTCACCTGCTATCGCTGGAACCGATACACCTGACTCCCAGAGTCCGATCACCTGTCCGCGCTTCGCCTGATCCATTTTATTTGAGAAGATGATTTTTTAATTTTTTCCCGTAGGTAGAATATAAATTGCCCTAACAACTGTAACGATATAAGGTTCAAAATTACCGCCATAAGTATAGTGACAACTACTCAAAATTCGAGCTAATAACTCGCAAAGGCGGAAGGATTAGAAAGGATGTATCACTCTGGGGAAGACAGTCGTCGATGAAGGACGTAATTGGTATTCTATTTATTTTACACGTCTTACCGAAAATGAATCCATTGCGATCCATAATCTGTGATAAAAATAGCACTTATAAACGTACCTGATTAGTTTTAAAAAAGTATCAAATTTATTAAATTCGACAAGATTTTTAACATTATACCACATAAAATAACTCAGAGAGAAAACTCGCCCATCACATTATCGCCGTTCACCATCGAAGCACGTTTCATCTCTGGATGTAACTCTGGTCATCTTTCGAATACCTGCAAAGAAGCAAAATCATCATTTCATTTATGACGACAAGGAGGTCCAGCAGATACATCATACAACATCAAACGATTCCACTACCAACCATCGACGTGTGGATCATCTTAACTACCTGTAAAAAGGAAGAGAAGTGATAAGATGAGTCAACAAAATCATTAAATTTGATAAAACAAAGTACGACATTAATACAAGTAAAGGCTACAGAAATCCCCAGAGCTATTTTATTAAGACTATTTATTATATTGTTATCGTTTTTCTTACCGTTTGTCTTTATACAATTTTAAATGTGACGTACCTGTATTGTGTTGGTGTGAATGATGGACGAATGAATATTTATTATTGCAATTAGGGCAGCTTAAAGTGTCATATGACAATGTGAAGTTTATCAAAATACAATTATTGTCATAATCACCACATTATCTGTTTTATATATTTCCTTTTATAACAAGTAATACATATTTTATTACATTGACGCCCAACGTGCAGGCCTTAAGCCTAAGCTCAAAGTTTCAGGTACAAATGTGTGTGTGAAAATATTTGTTTGTTGTGTATTTGCTTATGGGTAAGATTACTCATAGTCCGGTTGTAACTAGGTCCAAATCTCAAAACAAAACATTGCCGTCAAGGACTGGAACGACCGATCGTCTTAAAATGGCGCACGGAACGAGCGAGACAGTGGATGAGCAATTGAAGCAGCTTAGGAGAGAGAGAGAGAATATGGAGAAGCAACGAGCAGATCTTGAACTACGCATGACACAATTTGCAACTTGCCAGGAATTAGCTGATCAAGTTAAGATGTTGCAACGTGAAAGAGATCAACGAGATCGAGCTTCGTCAAGTAACAATATAGAGGTATCAAATGACGCAAATAATACTACTAATCGTTTGTTAGGTGGCCTGATAAATCATTTTCAACATCTTCAGTTAGATATTAAAGCACCAAAATTTTCTGATGAAGACAAAAGTAATCCGATTGAATTTTTACGAGATTTGAAGAGATATTACAATGTTCATAATGTTAATGACGCACAACAGGATTGGGTTCTCGGGAGTATATTAGAAGGTCGAGCCAAAATATGGTACGAAGTAAATAAAGAAGTATGCAACACTTATGAAAATTTCAAGAAGCATTTTAAACGGGAGTTTTATTCCGTTCAATACCAGGTTAAAGCTAAAAATCGATGGTCGTCTCGTCGGTATAAATCACAAGATGGGGAATTGCGTAGTTATTTTCGTCGACAATCTAAAGAAGCGAAATATTTTGAGCCCGCGTTGTCTACCTATGAAATAAATTATTCTATAGTACAACAACTACCAGCTAGGATTCGAGATTTACTAGCAACCATAGATTTTAATAATAGTGAATTAATAATGCAATCGTTATCTAATCTAGACATATCCCAAGAAGGCAGAGAATTTGATAAAGATAAGACTCAAAATTTTAATAGACCAAATCAAAATAGGAATCAAGTACAAGGGATCATGTCGAATAATTATAATCGAGAATCCCGTTTTCAATCATGTCCTAATAATAATTATAATAACAGTAATAATTATGGCCCATCCTACATGAATTCCACTGGACACCGTACGTATTATGATTCAGTGCCGCAACAGTTTATATTGCCGAACACGAGATATCCACCTCCGGTATTAGTTAGACCATCAAATTATAATAATCAAGTAGCCAATAGTCCTAACTTATGCCAATTTAATAATCCTGCACCTAATTTAAACTAAATTCGGGTGCGATAAACATAGATCCGTTATCGTACCGATGGTCGAACGAATTTTTCGAGGATCTATCGGCGGATATAGAACCTAGTTGTCAAAATAAAGAAGCGGCAAAAGAGAAGGGTCTTAAATGCCCACATCTATTAGTTACAATAGCAGATATTACCACCTATGCGCTACTTGATACAGGAAGTCAAATAACCTGTATTTCTGAAACATTTTATAATCGAATCACGGCTAGTTGTCAGTTTGCAATATTACCAGTAACGAACATCAAAGTATATCCAGCAATTGGAAAAAAGGCGGTGAGCGTGAAGCAACAAATATTGATAGATTTGTATATAAATCAGCGGAGAATGACCTATGCCTTTTTAATTGTACCTAAATTGTCTGCGGATGTCATATTGGGGGATGACTGGTTGTCAGTTAATCAAGTAGTATTAAATTATTCTACAGAATCCATAGAAATTCACGGAACGGTAATAGCTAACGAATTTGTATCGTACAGCCGAGAGTCTGTGAATAGATTGGAGTCTTCTATTAATGATAACATAACGTATATTCAAATTATTGATCGTCAAACTATAAAAAATCACTTAGATGAGTCTAATCCTTGCTTAATTAACCCATTTATTGAGAAAAATTCTATCAAAGGAGTTGGAATAACCAATTTTAATGAAAACAATATAGAAAACGTTGAAATGAATTATAGTAAAGCTAATGACATAGATAAGAATTATAGGAACTCAGAGGAGATAAATATTGATAATGAATTATACAAAGAAACTGCAGAAGATATGCCTATTGAAGAGGATATAGTTAATATCAATGTTGAATTATTAAATTGTGATACTGTTTTCAATCAAATAGATAGGAATGATAGAAATAATGTGAATAATGATAACTTAGAAATACCTGAGATCGTTAGTGATCTTGGACGAGCTTTTGACAATAAATTTATGGAAAATTTAGATGAACAATCTGTATGTAATGAACGATGTATTCAACAAATGACATCTGACGAAAATCACTACCATTATTCACAAAACGGCAAAAATTACGACGAAATAGAAGACTACAGTTTCTTCCAAGAATTTCGGATGATCGCGTCAAAACTTATGATACAGGACGTTCGATTTACCGAACCCCTCTTTGAACTAATTATTAAACATCAAAACTTATTCTCTGATAAGCCAGGTTGTGCCACACTATATGAACATCGCATTCAAATTAATAGCAATAGATCATTCACTCGCAGATCATATCCAATACCACTATCGCTGAGAAAATCTGTTGACCACGAAATCAACGAAATGCTCCATGCGGGAATAATTGAGCCGTCGATTAGTCCATATTGCAATCCCTTAAGGATAGTTTCGAAAAAAAATGGGCGAGTTCGTATTTGCCTTGATGCCCGTTATCTGAATGATATTATTGAATCTGACAACGAATCACCACCTATTATAAACGAAATCTTACAGAAATACCATGGAACGCAATATTTTAGTACCGTAGATTTAACCAATGGATATTGGCAAATACCACTACATAGCGAATCCCGACGATATACGGCATTTCTTTATAATTCAAAATTATACCAATTTCGCAGAGTACCCTTTGGCCTCAAAACCGCGGGTAATGGTTTCATTCGGGCACTAAACTTAGCTTTCAACAATGAATTTTCAGACTTCTTGACGCCATATATCGACGATTTGTTAATCACTTCACATAACTTTAAGGATCATTTGCAGCATCTAGATTTAATTTTCACCCGCCTAGAAAAATATAAATTCACACTAAGGTTGAGCAAATCGCTATTTATCCAGGAAACCATCCCATTTTTAGGATTCATTATATCTCGGACTGGAGTTTGTCCTGATCCTAAGAAACTTAAAATAATTACTGAATTTCAAGACCCTAGCAATAAGCGACAGTTACAACAATTCCTAGGTATCTGTAATTACTACCGTCAATTTTGTATTCAATATTCTAATTACATCGACCCATTCAGGGAACTTTTAAAGAAAAACACTACGTGGACGTGGGAGGAAAAACACATAAAAGCCTTCCAAGATTTGAAAGACAAGTTTCTTAGAACCATAACATTGAATCATATCATTCCGAATGCACCTTATAAAATACAAACCGATGCCAGTGATAGGGGGATTTCCGGACTTTTATTTCAGACCAATACAGATGGAAATAATTATTTGATAGCATTGGTTAGCCGTTGTTTAACTCAGGCAGAAATAAATTATACCACGACTGAAAAAGAGCTACTCGCCATTATATATACAATAACCAAATTTAGATGTCACTTAATTGGTAACGAATTTCAAATAATTACCGACCATAAGGGTCTTTGTTTTTTAAATAGCACGCCATATCAAAATGCTAGACTTATACGGTGGAGTTTATTGCTCCAACAATACGATTTTAAAGTTATTTATTGTGTTGGACGAGATAATCTAGTGGCGGATTTTTTTAGTCGCAATCCCGATTCAAGATTTCACGAGCAAAATGACGAAAACATGATAATATCTGAGCTAAAGTCAATCCATAATTCATCAAAACATAAGTACAAATCCATTAGTCATGTAACGGTCACTTTAGCATTACCTACCGAATTTAAAGAGTTGGGAACATGGCAAAAGAACGACCCCACAATTAAACTTAAGTTAGACGAACTTGAAAAAGGAATGATTGACAATAAATATCAAATTAATCATGACGTATTATTTACCAGTAATGGTGTTGATGATCATTGGAGGGTCGTAGTTCCCGAAAACTTGATTAAAAAACTCGTCGATGCGGTGCATAGTAAATTAGGACATCCAGGAGTATATAAAACAATACAACATATGAAAACTTATTATTATTGGAGAAAAATGAATGACTACATTAAAAAGTTCGTTTTAAATTGCGACTTATGCCAGCGAGTAAAACACCTCACATATAGCATGGAAGGCGAATATAAATTGGTAGAAGCAAATAAGCCAAATGATTTAATAACGATAGATTTTTATGGACCCTTGCCACGATCTTTGGGGGGTGTGTCATATATATTCGTAGTATTAGATGCTTTTTCTAAATATTGACGCTCTATCCAATTAAACGTGCAACTACTCAAATATCATTGAAGAAAATTATCGATAATTATATACCTAAGCACGGAAAGCCTAACAGAATACTATCAGACAACGGGACTCAATTTACATCGAACGCTTGGAAAATAACATTGGAAAAACTCGGTATTAAAGTATGCTTCTCGTCCATTCGTCACCCGCAATCTAACCCAACCGAAAGAGTAATGCGGGAACTCGGAAAATTTTTCAGAATTTATTGTAGTGAAAAGCATACGAAGTGGGCAAAACATATCACTCAAATAGAAGAGATCCTTAATATCACCACCCATTCCACCACTGGCTATACGCCTTATGAATTGCAATTCGGTGTTAGTCCTACCGATCAGATAATGAAAATAATAAAATTTCCACAATCAACCGAGACACCCGTCGAAACTAAAATATGCATAGCAAAAGACCGAATAAAAAGAAAATTTCACAAGCGTTACATACAACAGAAGGCAATTTCTAAAATAAAACTTTCAATCGGAGACTTGGTTTTGATAAAAGTGCCTATGCAGTCAAGTGCACTAGACAAAGTTACAAAAAAGTTTTTCCACCTTTATCAAGGCCCATACATAATAACTAAGATCATCGGGGTAAATACATATAGGTTGTCTGAAGTTAACGACCCTACCAATATAAAAGGTGCATATAACAGGGTAAATTTAAAAAAATATTATCAGGTTGCTGCTGAACAAACGATTTGAGAGTAGTCTTTTATTTTATTTTTTGTAATTAGTACGACGACCCTGCTACTTCATTGCTCTACCACCGCCTCGTCGCTACCTTTCTTATATACGGACATAAGTTTTAAGTAATAAATATAAGTATGACGATGTCACTTGTGAACGATAGACCAATAATATACTATTTGTAATGTATGGAAGGATGAATGTTTATCTTTAATAATTGTTTGACAACCCTCATGAAAGATAAAAGGGGGATAATGTAACGATATAAGGTTCAAAATTACCGCCATAAGTATAGTGACAACTACTCAAAATTCGAGCTAATAACTCGCAAAGGCGGAAGGATTAGAAAGGATGTATCACTCTGGGGAAGACAGTCGTCGATAAAGGACGTAATTGGTATTCTATTTATTTTACACGTCTTACCGAAAATGAATCCATTGCGATCCATAATCTGTGATAAAAATAGCACTTATAAACGTACCTGATTAGTTTTAAAAAAGTATCAAATTTAATAAATTCAACAAGATTTTTAACATTATACCACATAAAATAACTCAGAGAGAAAACTCGCCCATCACATTATCGCCGTTCACCATCGAAGCACGTTTCATCTCTGGATGTAACTCTGGTCATCTTTCGAATACCTGCAAAGAAGCAAAATCATCATTTCATTTATGACGACAAGGAGGTCCAGCAGATACATCATACAACATCAAACGATTCCACTACCAACCATCGACGTGTGGATCATCTTAACCACCTGTAAAAAGGAAGAGAAGTGATAAGATGAGTTAACAAAATCATTAAATTTGATAAAACAAAGTACGACATTAATACAAGTAAAGGCTACAGAAATCCCCAGAGCTATTTTATTAAGACTATTTATTATATTGTTATCGTTTTTCTTACCGTTTGTCTTTATACAATTTTAAAAGTGACGTACCTGTATTGTGTTGGTGTGAATGATGGACGAATGAATATTTATTATTGCAATTAGGGCAGCTTAAAGTGTCATATGACAATGTGAAGTTTATCAAAATACAATTATTGTCATAATCACCACATTATCTGTTTTATATATTTCCTTTTATAACAAGTAATACATATTTTATTACACAACGGTCTAACAAGATAAAAGAGTAATGAAATCTCGTGTTTCAAATCTTTTTCTGATGCGCGGGCACTCGTTTCCCGCGCGTTGTCAATTGTTTTTAAATCCATCCCTGTTATTGGTGAATCACGCGCAGCTTTTGCATTCAACTAATAATGAATCTTTGACTTCTGATAATTGACCAAAGTTAAAGTTTTGCTTTTCAAAGGCAAGAAACACAACAATCGAGCAAGTATTAGTCTGGCCAGTTTGAATTACTGGATAATACTTCGCATTTCAATGTAATGCTATTGAGATAATGTTCTTGCGTGTGTTTCGCCAATCTGGCCTCATTTGATAGTTGGATCGAGAAAACGTAGTCTACGCTGACAGGAGTTAGATCGTTTGTGGAATCAGTGGGAATAAATGATGAATATTTATCCTTTAAAAACTACCAAAGTTTTGATCAGCGGATCATCTTGTATATCCCACATTCATAACTCAGTATCTATTTTCGATTTTCTCTGTCTTCAACAAATTTTGTCTTATCAAATGTAATTCATGCTTCGTTTTCGCTCAAAATCAATACAATTAGCAACGCACATTGTTTTGCACCTCCGATCATATTTATTAGTTCCATACTTTATTCTCTACTTACATGTTTCTTTGGTTTCTATCAACAATGGAATCCTAAAGACTAAGATTTATCCTGAATCGACATATATGTATATAAATTTGATACAAAACATTATATGAATATCACATCCAAGTATAAATTATAATAATGTTTCATCCATTTTGATGTTCTGTTATTTGAGTGACTCCCTGTCGTTGAAGTTTTATAATCATGAATTTCCAAATAAAATCCCACAGCATATACCCGGAATCTTTATTTTCAGTCGTCAGCCTATATGATTCGTACCGCTCTCTTTTGATTTATCTCAGCTTCTAGCTCTCGTATGCAACATATCAATAATCTACAGAGTATCATGTTCTCAAACGTTGAGTAGAATAATGCATCAAAGAACTTACCGTCAATTTTCACATAGTATCTTCTCCAATAGTGTTTATCATTTTTCACAATGTTGTTGATATTCTAGACGAGAGAACGCCTCGTATTGTTCCTCAAAATCACTGTTCTGGATGTCGTGCGTAAATATCTTGCGGATGACACATGGACAACCGGTTAACCCATACCTGGAATCTTCATTTTCATTGGTCGGCCCATGTGTTTTGCATCTCTTTCGTTTGATTTAACTAAGCTCCTGGCATAATCCACGAAAATAGTTTCAGTTTTACATGTCATGTATAGAACATTTGACCGTTAGATTTTTCGAGGTTACTCTTCCGATAGTGCCCAATATTTTTGATATTATTCCTAATATCCTAGAGAATAGAATAATTCGTATGGAGCATTGCTCATGTCCCGGAAGAAAAAAAAACTCGTATTGTTCCTCAAAATTACTTCCCTCGGTACTCTAAATAAATAGTGATCGTTGCGATCATTGCATCGCCGATCGAAACAGATCGAAAGCAGAAACGAATTCGGAGCTGTCAAACGGCCGCGGTTGCAGACGACCTAACCATCACGGCGAGCCTTCATTGCGGCTTGTCGCTAGCGACCGAACTGCCCCGAGTCAGCCCAAAGCCCGTGGTCACTAGGAGGGTCAACATCAAACACACTGGGCGTACAAGGGATTTAACGGGTGCTTCGCGCTCGCTTTATTAAGCGTACGTGTCAATCCCCTACCCCCCACGTCCCGCGTGCTCACTCACAGTTAGTCAATATTCACATCATACAGAGAGAATTAGTGGAAACTGGCCACTCCACATAGCGCCTAACTGTTCGCGTCCCGCATGACAACCACCGATACACCAAATTCATGAGCGTGAGTCTTCGCTGACGTCACAGCCAGGAGCATGTAAAAAGTCTGAAATTTAGGTGCTCAGCGGGGTCCCTCAAGCAAGTGCTGCTGCGTCGCGGGGCATCTCTCGGTTGTCAAGCTAGCGTCGGACTACTCTGGAAAGGTTAAGTCGGATTTATTACAAACAACTTCGAACCACTGAAACTATTTAAATGCGAAAATTATTCGACGTTAATAAGAAAATTCGTAATTAATAATTCGATATACCGTAAACAGTGATTTGGTCGAAAGAATCCTCTAAGCGCGCCGCGAAAAATACAATCAAGTAAATCGTAGCAGGTAAGTGTGACAAATTGTTCTACCACAATTCGGGTGAAGATGAATTTTCATCAGGATAATACGGATTCTATCAGGTATCATTTCAGTACGTTGAATTCGATCCACCCAGAAGCACGACACAAAAACGGGGTATTTCAATTCGGATGAATCAATAGCATTTCTGGCCAAGGTACGAAACATCTACTTTATTATGTGATCATCAATTTTATCAAGTCAATGAAATCAACAAGTATGTTATTTTCAATTGACCACCAGCATAGGTAACGAAAAAATTATGAAACTCCAGCTTTGTTGAATTCGAAGATTCGTTCAAATGATGAACCAATGATGGCGGTATGAAAAACCACAACATAACATTGTTCCATCTCGCCGACCTGATTTCATTATCTGAAACAAAATAATACAGGTTATCAAAAGGGAATGGAAAGGATCGGCGATGGACCTACTGTACTTCCCTCGCATTGCATTCGTAAACATGAAGATTACAGCAATGTTCCGTCAACTACCAGTGATTGTGATAACTCTTTTAGAAACTCGACAACGGTTCCGACAAAGAGTTACCTTGAAGATGACCAAATCCAAGCCAAGAACGGTATTCGTAGGACAAACCTGAAGAAATCATGCAAAAATTATTATCGAAAACATTGTACCTTTCGACGCGGAAACTCGTGAAAAAAAAATTTTGAAGAACATTAAATGAATGGTATTCATACCGCTGCAAAATAATTTGTTGTTAAAAAATAAACAATGTCTTGGAGTCAATTGGAATCACTCTTGGGACATCTAGAGATTGAGAACAAAATAGTCGGAGCAGCAAATCTAGAAAACAAATGCATCATAATTACACTGAGGTTGACAAAAAATATCAGTCGAGTTCTTTTGAGCATCACCTGATCAATTTCAAAGACGGAGAGTATCTTTTCAAAGTTTGAGTGAAAGAAGCAATTTCAGTTTTTGTACTTCCATTTCTTGTTAGATTCCAAGGTGCAGGATATTATCTCACAGTTGGTCAAAGACAAGCAGTGTAGTTTTCAAGAATCCAAGTACCGGAGCAGGATCCAAGTTGAGAAAATTCTACAAGTTATCGTGGGATTGGCGATTGAGGATTTTAATGTGTCAGTTTCAAGTTTTCAACGACGGAGAGTATGTTTTCAAAGTTTGAGTGGAAAAAGCAGTTTTAGTTATTGTACTTCCATTCCTTGTTAAATTTCAAGTTGTAGGATATTATATCCAATATCATCAAGATATTCAACATAGTTATTTAGTGTTTCATACGGCGCGTGCAGACATATCATAATTCATGCTCGGTCGCTTCGTTCGTTACGATTCCGGCATTACTTACGTCCTCCCAGGAGTTGCTCAAAGTAGCCACCTTCAGCTGCTCAACAGTAGCCCAATCGATCATAAAAAGCCCGGGTTATATTGCGAACAACATCTGGCTTTATGTCCTGTGATATTTGTAGGATTTTTCGTTGAGCAGCAGCAACGTCACGGATAGTCTCTCCTAAAGAATACAGTCGATGGCGCAGAAGTGCCCAAAAAGAATAATCCAATGAATCGAGATCCGGTGATCGTGGAGGCCAGGGCACTGGACCCTGCCTTTCAATCCATCGTTCCTGGAATTCTTGATTGAGGTAATTCCTCACCGCTGCAGCATTGTGGGGTGGTGCCCCATCTTGTTGGAACCAAATCGCATGGCCCTAGTCACATGAGACAAAAATTTTGAGTACCATTTTCGTATCTGCTAAATAGATTCTTAGTGATTTACTCAAATATTTTATTTGGATGAAAAATATTCCAGTTCGTTTTACTCTGGTTTAGTAGTTTATTATGTTGAAGAAAAAAAAATATTTTCTTTGAAATTATAAAGTAGTTCAATGTTACCTATTTCAGTGTGGATACGTTGCTTTGTTATCATTGTAATATACTTACATCTCCCTCGATGGCTCTAATGGCTGGAACGATCTGCTTCCTCAGAAGCGCCAAGTATGCTTCTCCATTGAGGTTGCCATCAATGAAAAATGGCCCCATGATCTGGTATTCTACTATCCCGACCCATACATTGACCTTTCGCTGGTATTGCGTTCCGGTCTCTAAAAGGATGTGGGGATTCTCCCTCGACCACCACCTTGAATTCTGGCGATTCGGTGCTCCCACCAGTTGAATTGTGCACTCATCACTAAAGCATATGTGCTCGATCATATGCTCATCAGCATTCATGACTTCGGTCATGGTCTCGCAGAAGTGCATACGTGCAAAGTTATCCCGCTCTAGGAGTTCTTGGTGTTCCTGGAACTTGTAGCACTTGAACTTTTGTTCTCTGAGCACCTTCCGTATCGTGGACATCGCCAATCCTAGCTCCTGAGCTATTTGCCGACAAGGCGTATTTATGCCCTCTGTCACTGTCTGGCAGATATAAAAGATGGTCTCTTCGCTCAATCGCCTTCGAGGATACTGAACTTTATTCAGCCGAGGGTCTGACACCCGTCTGTAAAAACTTATCCACTGTGTTTTGGATAGTTGTTTTAGACGGAATGGGCCTATCGGTATGTTCTGCTGCAAAATAATCTCTCACATGCCTGTAACTTAGGTCTGTCATCCAGGCCTTCACCCACTCAATCCTCTCCGCAACGGAATGAATAATATTGGGCATATTTTACCACAATGTCTCCAAACACACAATCAAATCACACACTACTTATCCTACACAAGCTAATTGCACTTACAATTAGTGTCCTATCGTTAATCTAATGCCTATACTTAATCACACTGAAATGTTTTTCTAAAATCTACAATAAATGATACTACTTATAAAATAACTCAATCGCACTAATAGTGTTCTATCTTTTTAAAGTCCCGTCTACAAAAATGTTCAAATCTCTTAATTAAGTCCTCAAATCATCAAAAAACACTCGCCGATTGTCACAGTGAGTCTAATAATCTCCAACACTACCAAAAAGTCTACAGAAATACCTCTACTCACAACAGAAATCACAAATCGCTAGAAATACTCAACACGTGACACTGAAAACTACTCAAATCAACTACGAAAATTCGAATCGGATTGGTTTTACCTCTTTTCTTTCCCAGCACCTCACGCATGTCGGCAAGTGCACAATATTAAGGCGATAGTGTTTGGTTGATTTGAGTAGTTTTCAGTGTCACGTGTTGAGTATTTATAGCCATTTGTAATTTCTGTTGTGAGTAGAGGTATTTTTGTAGACTTTCTGGTAGTGTTGGAGATTATTAGACTTATTGTGACAATCGGCTAATGTTTTTTGCTGATTTAAGGACTCAATCAAGAGATTTGGACATGTTCGTAGACGGGACTGTAAAAAGTTAAAACACTATGAGTGCGATTGAGTTATTTTATAAGTAGTATCATTTATTGTAGATTTTAGAAGAACATTTCAGTGTGATTAAGTATGTGCATGAGATTGACGATAAGACACTGAGTGCAATTAGCTTTTGTAGAATAAGTAGTGTGTGATGAGATTGTGTATTTGGAGACATTGTTGTGAACTATGACCAATATTATTCACTCCATTGCGGGGAGGACTGAGTGTGTGATAACTACTCTGAAATCCTCAATCGCCAATCCCACGATAACTTGTAGAATTCTCTCGACTTGGATCCTGCACCGGTATTCGGACTCTAAAGAACTCGGCTGCTTATCTTTGACAAACTTCAAAATGGTATCCTACAACTTGAAATCCACGACAGAACTGGAAGTACGAATACCTAAACTGCTTCTTCCGCTCAAACTTTGAGAAGATACTCTCCGTCTTTGAAAACTTGAAACTGACACGCTGAAATTCTCAATCGCCAATCCCACAATAACTTGTAGAATTCTTTCAACTTGGATCCTGCTCTGGTACTTGGACGCTTGAAAACTACACTGCTTGTCTTTGACCAACTGTGGGATAATATCCTGCAACTTGAAATCTAACAAGGAATGGAAGTACAAAAACTGAAACTGCTTCTTTCACTCAAACTTTGAAAAGATACTCTCCGTCTTTGGAATTGATCAGGTGATGCTCAAAAGAACTCGACTGATATTTTTTGTCAACCTCAGTGTAATTACGATGCATTTGTTTTTTAGATTTGCTGCTCCGACTATTTTGTTCTCAATCTCTAGATGTCCCAAGAGTGATTCCAATTGACTCCAAGACATTGTTTATTTTTTAACAACAAATTATTTTGCAGCGGTATGAATACCATTTATTTAATGTTCTTCAAAAATTTTTTTCCACGAGTTTTCGCGTCGAAGGGTACAATGTTTTCGATAATAATTTTTGCATAATTTCTTCAGGTTTGTCTCACGAATACCGTTCTTGGCTTGGATTTGGTCATCTTCAACGTAACTCTTTGTCGGAACCGTTGCCGAGTTTCTAAAAGAGTTGTCACAATTACTGGTAGTTGACGGAACATTGCTGTAATCTTCATGTTTACAAATGCAATGCGAAAGAAGTACAGTGGGTCCATCGTCGATCCTTTCCATTCCCTTTTAATAACCTGTATTATTCTGTTTTAGATAATGAAATCAGGTCGGCGAGATGGAACAATGTTATGTTGTGGTTTTTCATACCGCCATCATTGATTCATCATTCGTACGAGTCTTCGAATTCAACAAAGCTGGAGTTTCAAAATTTTTTCGTTACCTATGCTGGTGGTCAATTGAAAATAACATACTTGTTGATTTTATTGAATTGATAAATTTGATGATCACATAATAAAGTAGATGTTTCGTACCTAGGCCAGGAATGCTATTGATTTATCCTAATTGAAATACCCCGTTTTTGTGTCGTGCTTCTGGGTGGATCGAATTCAACGTACTGAAATGATACCTGATAGAATCCGTATTATCCTGATGCAAATTCATCTTCACCCGAATTGTGGTAGAACAATTTGTCACACTTACCTGCTACGATTTACTTGATTGTATTTTTCGCGGCGCGCTTAGAGGATTCTTTCGACCAAATCACTGTTTACGGTATATCGAATTATCAATTACGAATTTTCTTATTAACGTCGAATAATTTCCGCATTTTAATAGTTTCAGTGGTTTGAAGTTGTTTGTAATAAATCCGACTTAACCTTTCCAGAGTAGTCCGACGCTAGCTTGACAACCGAGAGATGCCCCGCGACGCAGCAGCACTTGCTTGAAGGACCCCGCTGAGCACCCAAATTTCAGACTTTTTACATGCTTCTGGTTGTGACGTCAGCGGAGACTCACGCTCATGAATTGCGTGTATCGGTGGTTGTCATGCGGGACGCGAACAGTTAGGCGCTATGTGGAGTGGCCAGTTTCTACCAATTCTCTCTGTATATGTATCATAATTTGTTCTCAAACAGTGCTATTCGAGCCGTACCACATGGAACTCTGACTTGCTTTTCCATCAGCGTTAATTTCCAGATAGAAATGCGAAACGTTTCTTTTGCGTACGTAATTGGAACCAATTCACCATAAGAATAAATACAAGTGCATCGAAATACTACCTCCTACGAAGCGGTCGGACGTCAAAAACTAAAAAGCGTACGTACGATTGTTATTTGATGGTACTTTGAATTGGTATATAGGTGGACTGAGGAAGAATTCAATGATCATATTACATTTCACGATTGGTCTGACTTATTTAATGTGCATTGTGACGTTGCATTTTCGCAACGGTCACTGAGTACCAGAATTACCGCCTAACTGAGTTACCGCCCGGATGAAATCCGCTTTATCGTCGCCTCCAAGGAACGGTCTATGTTCAGTATCGTTGTAAGTGAAGTTTAAGATCATTTTTACCGTCGTTATTTTTGTCACTTTTCGCCTGGCACTCACCGAGACCACCGGGACCATCAAGATCATCGAGAACCTTCAGATCTCCTACTGTGGAAATTATTGCCTACTACCGAATTACTGCTCTGATGAGGAAGAAGTGTCAAAGCTGTGCCTAGATGTCACTTCAACGGCGTACAGGGTCGACACGAAATTGCCGAGATCTCCCGTTATTGACTGACTTATCAGCCTGGAGCTGAACCAGACCAATGCAATGCAGTTAGATGCCTCTGCAACGACGTACAGCGCTGTTTTACTGCCCGAAAGTGCACAAGAAAGCCTTCCGTTGCCCAGACTAACCAGGTGGAGCTGGACCAACCGCCGAAACACCTACTGTTCCGACTGATGAAGCATCACCATGGTTGGCCAAGAAAGCCCTATGAGGATCCGTCGACGACGGCTGAAGAAAAGGGCATGGATGCAAGTCCCGGCGTGGCGCATCATGTACTGCTCCTCCGGTGCATCGATTGCCCGCGGAGGGACCCGGAGAAGTTGTTCGAGATAGCATCAGGCCGAAGAGTACCGAAGCCAGCATACGCCAGTCACACGCTGACTTACATCACACATCGTACCACTGGCAATGAACCACAGGTGACAGCACGCGTACCGAATTGCTCCCACCAGCAATTCGTCACCGCGGCACGCGTCTCGCGCACTCCGGCAAGGATCTACTAAGGGTGAGAAGTCCATGACTAATATTTCCCGGAGATATGGATCACGAGGTCAACTCACCAATATCGAGCCCCGAAATCGTCGCTGGATCACCGGAACCGACGAGGACCTCGATCTACTTCTACGCCAGTTTTTGACCAACCTAGACGTGTTACCAGTGTCGCTTCCCGAATCATTATACTGACTCATACGCTCGTGGCACTTTGATTTTGACTGCTTTTTGATTATTGATTACCGGTCCTGTTTTGTTTGTTGATTCTGGTTTTCGTTGAGTGTGTGAGTGAGAATGGGGGACGCTCCAGTTTCGTCAGGCAAGGCAAGACGCAAATATTTTATGTGCAGCCAACGAAAGCTCAGTAGGCAAATTTATTTGGTTTATCGCCCTGAGTGTTGGATCAAGGGATCTCTCTCTGGATTTTTCGTATCGTATCGTGCTGATCTGAGCTGTCCCAGGGCCGATCTCTAATATTCGGGCTTATTGCTTGTTCGTTATCGCTTTCGCTACCGCTATCGCCCGCTTATGTTTTACTATAATATCCTGCTTCGATTTGGTTACTGGTAATTAGCAGCATCAAAATCGTTAATAATTTGGCCACCGTCTTTGGAGAATTTCGCCGTAGTTGTAGCCGTCGGAAAGTAGCGCAGTTATCGCGACCTATTTGAAAATATTAATTCTGACAGCCGTGCGCTAAAGATCGTGATAATCCTACGTTAATCCCGTCTTTCGTATATGCGCCCGCTGCCTTACGCGGCGTATTAATTGTCCGACTAGTATTGTCCGCTGGGACAATTGATTTCCGAGTCCAACGTCGTTAGACCAAATGTATTCTGCCTGTCCACGGAGACATATTTTTCGCCTGTCCACAGTGACATAATTTTTAACTGGTCCAGAGGAGTATCAATTCATTGTCTGCTTTTTGGAAGCGCTGTTGTCACGTCTCGTTATCGTGCAGTCCGATATTGGCTACGCCAATCTTGGTCTAAAGTCCTGCTGAAGGCCGTAACGCTGTATAATTCCAGTACTCGATAATCTTAATATTGTACCGACGCAACCCCGTATGCTAATCTGACTGAGTGAGAGGTTTTGTATCACCAAATATTGCATTAATTATTGAATATGAGGGCCCCGGCCTAGTGAAGGCAACTACCGAATTGAAATTAAAAGCAAACCCAGCCCTTTTACCTTCCTCGTATCGTTCTGAGCTAGCTGAGTTACCGCCCATCGCCGATCTCTTTGATTCGGATATTTTGCGTGAATTCCGCTTCGTCAACTATTACGTGACGCACCAGCGTCTCGTGCCCAACCCGTGCACGTGAGTCAATTTTCAGTTGATTTGTGACTCAAAAGAGTACGCGCCGTAGGGTAACTACGACTTGGTCATCCCTGCCGTTAATTTTTCTCTCGAGGAAAATCATACGTTACAATATATATATAGTATATAGGCATTATGCATATACATAAAGCGAACAAGGTCATTGCGAATGACCCTGTGGATGAATTTGGCTCAAAAACAATAGGGAACTTCGTCGTGCTAACACGAATGTATGTTTCATAGACAAACTCGATCCATGTCGCCGATCGACTGATATCGTAGTCAATGTCTGCGACGAAGAAGAAGAACAATGTGAGATTCTTCAGCAACTTCGACCCTTAATAACTCAGCATCTACTGAACCGATTTTGCTCAATTTCTGCGAGTAAAGTCGTGTGGCAAGGATCTTTCGATGGTGTGAAGGGCGTTGAAAAATATTCAGTGATTCAAAAGTTATGACATGCTGTTTACAGGTATAACTGGGTTCGCCAGGTAAAGAATTCTCGGCTAGCGCCCGCCGCTATCAGATCGGGGAAAATTTTGTTTAAAAAATAAAACAAAAAAAATCGAAAAAAATCAGTAAAAATTAGAAAAATCAGGGGATTCAGAAATCTATTGCAAACACGAAAAATAAATCGAAAAATGGAGGAAAAAAAATTTTTAATCAAAAAAAGAAAAGCGAAAAAGTCATCATAAGAGGGGAGCCTCCGGGTACTTGGCGGCGATTCGCTACTGCGAATCTTGATGGATGAATATGGTCAATTTTCATACATCGAACCGAAATACAGAACGTTTGTTTTGAGTAGAAAACAACGTAGTACCCAAAATTAGTTCCCGAATAGTTTTAAACGTCATTGCATAGAGTAATAACAATGTAGGATACGACATAAGTATAGCTTATGCTGGAGTAGTATTTGATCGATTCGAAATGCCATAAGAGTCTCAAAAAAGTCCTAAAATTTCCAAGCCAGATGCGGTATAACAGGGTGAATTTCTTATCTTGAGACGTCGAAATATCTCGAGAAATAACCATCGTACAGAAAAATGCTCGGTTTTAGAACTATTCGATCTCGAGAGGGTAAATTGACTCCATAAAAATTAACCCCCCACCGCAACCCCAAAATGCAGGGAGGGTAGTAACTTTGGAATTTGGAATGTGAACCCCTATTTTTTATTACATATTCTACATAAAAAAAAACAGTTTTGTTCACAAAGTTTTGTTTGATTCAAAACAGATGGCGCTCGAATCGCGAAAAACCAAATTTTCGATTATTCCAAGGAAGGCGCTCTGAATTGAAGATGAAGAAGTACATGTTGAATGTTTTAAGAAAAACAATTCGATTGTGCATAGTTTTATCTCAATCGCCACAACCACTCTTAGCGCTACCTGGGAACAACAACGTAGACTCAGTAGTTTTCTGTTCCCTTTGGGGTGCTTGTTTTCAGTGAGTCATCCCGCCTCTCACTACTGGGGTGCTTGTTTTCGACCGAGCTTTCATATTAACTGATCAAAATGGTGACCCCCCACTTGGATGCACTTGTTGATTTGCGTTTCGAATGATTGTACACAACTGAGAAGTGTCCCCGGTTTGATTTGGGCACAAGTATTTCCGATTTGCTGAATCATGTTCTCACGAGTCCGTTGGCACTTCTTCATAGACTCGACTTTTTAAAATACCCCACAAACAGAAATTTGGTGACGTGAGGTCTGGCGATCTGGCAGGCCAATTTACCGGACCTACTCTACCAATCCAGCAACGATCGAATCTGCGATCCAGTACTTTCGTGCAACTACAGAATAATGCGCTGGACAACCATCATGTTGGAACCACATGTTTTGTCGCACATCCAAGTTAAGGTACTCAAGCAGTGTTGGAAGCTCGTTTGCCAAGAAGCTTCGATATTTGTTACCGTCCAAATGGCCATCAATAAAATACGGACCCATAAGTTTATCGCCAATTATTTCACACCAAACGTTGATAAACCAAGAACGCTGATGCTCTACTTGGCGTAACCAGTGTGGGTTTTCGACACTCCAATGATGCATGTTGTGCCGAATAATTGTACCGTGATTGATGAAAGACGACTCGATAGATAATAGTACTCGATAAAAGAAATTCGGGTTCTCTTATATCCGCTGAAGCGCCCAGTGACAAAATGTCACTCGGTTCTGAAAATCGTTGCCATGAAGTTCTTGATGCAGCAAAGTATGAAAGGGATGATATTTTTTACGCTTCAATACCTTGCAAATACTAGTTTGAGATATTCTGGAATCACGGCTTAGTTTTCGAGTACTAACATAGGGGTCATGAGCAACTGCAGCTAATATCGCAATTTAATTATTAGCTCCCGAAACTATTTTCTGACGGTTTTTCGTCCGCCCAGAATTGTAAACGGAAATGGATAATTAAGGGTATCCCAGCGCCGCCACCGAACTCTGAATGGGTGTAGATCCAGTTGCAAGACGTAGGGCAGAATTCGCACATGTACAGGGCCAGCCGTCTGTGTGGGTCTGACACGCACGGTAAGAGGGCGAGTGTTGAGTGTTGACATGGCCGCGCTCTGGAGCTGCATGTTCAGCTCGCATATTCGGTTTTTTGTTGCCAAACGGCAATAATCAGCGTCGTGATTCATCGAAACTATCAATCAGGTTAGCCTACAGAGGGCTCTTCGGCCCAATTCAGTGTTTTTTTTTGTGAATACTGCGGATTTTGTGCAATTGTGGTTCGTGTCAGTGAATTGCAAGATCGTGTTGGTGACAGCTGATTCGGGACCTCAGAAGAATAAATATTTCATTGATTTTAACGTGACTTGTTCGTTATTCTGGTCGAAGAGCCCCCTGTACCGCACTTTGAAGAGTATTCTCAGCAAATTTCAGACCGATCTATTGTTTTACCGAGGCGAAATTTGCAATATGCGATTGCGCTCACACAGACGTCACACAACCATGGAAAAATAAGAGGTGGTGTGGGTCGCTGGGACACTCTTAATGCATCCAAATGGTCAGCATCTAGGTGACATCGGGTAAGTGCACCGTTGAATGCACAAATTTATGAAAAGATATCTATATGTAACGTGGTATTGTCGCCTTGGTGCGTAGTCACTGCAGCTTTTCGAACTGTTCATTTGCCGCTTATTCGCATAGTCCATATAGCGGACCTTATATTAGGTGTATAACTTGATATTTCCCAATTTTCTTCATCGAGTATGGAGTTCTATTTGAAGTTGAAATATTTGCACTTTAGTTTGCGGTTTTAAAAGGCTGACCTTGAAGTTGTTTACAGACTTGTCATCCTGGGGAAAGCTGTGTAACCTCGCAAAATAATAGTAGTTATACACGATGGCGACCGATGTTCAGTACGTTCGACATCACATTCTTCACGAGTTTCAATAAGGAAAAGAGCCATTCGAGCGTACAATTTCGAGCAACAAAAATCTGCATTAGGACAAGTCTACTCTGCATCTTGTGGAAGGTGAATGGTGCACTCTGTTATGAGCTTTTGGAAACGAGTCAAACGGTTACTGCAGAACGCGACATACTTACAGCTGAATAAATTGAACGAGATACTTGATGAGAAAAGGCAATACACTGGGCAAGAGAGTCGAAAAATCACGCTGTTCCGTGATAACGCCCGAACTCATGTTGCTTGCGCTTCTCTGCAAACCATGTCGAACTTGGGCTGGGAAGTTGTCGTGTACACAGCATATTCACTAGACTTAGGATGCATTCCGAAATATACTTTCAGTACTTTCAGTACTGGCAACCGCGTTCCGAAGCCACGCGTCAGTTTACTGTCGCCAGTCAGTAACGTCATAAAATTGATGACGTACTTGACTGCGACTACTCTAGCCGAGGACGTGATGCAGTTGCAGTTGTTGAAAAATGGCGGCGCCTACAGTGGAGGTAATATTGGTAGACGGCGAAACCAACCGTGATTTCAAAATAATCCTTTCTATCGAGGATGCCGAGCGTGCACGTACAGGTATAGTACCTCCATAGCAATAGTATTAATAAACTTTGTTTTCAATATCTTCTATCAATGTTTTCCAAATTGTACTGTAACGTACGATTTTTCTCAGTCGAAAAATTATCGGTAGGGATCACCGAGTCGTACGCACCCTACGGCGCTATGTCTCTGTCGTACTCAAAAAGATACTGCAATGGGAAAACTCGAAAGATAACTTACTTGCTCGGTTGGGCGCCAGACGCTAGTGCGTCACGAAACACGACACGAAGCGGAATTTAACAACCAGATGCGATGAAAACAGAGAAATTGGCGACGGACGAAAACTCAGCTAGCTGGTGCGGCACTGAAAAGGTAGAGGGGAGGGGTTTGCCGTAAATCACGCTATGATAGTTTCTTTTACTAGGCAGTGGCCCTTATATTCAATTAACAATGCAATATTCGGGGTGATACACAGTTTCTCACTCCGTCCGAAAACTACACAAGGTTGCGGCGATACAATACTATTGCTAGCGAAGACAGGGATCAAACAGCGTTACGGCTTTCAGCCGGACTTTACACCACGATTGGCGTAGCCAATTTAAAGAGCACGATAGCGGGACGTGCAGCAGCGCTTCCAAAAAGCGGACAGTAAATTGGTACTCCTTTGGACCAGGCAAAAATTATGTCCCTCTGGACAGGCGAAAAATATGTCAGGATAGATTTTGTCTAACGACGTTAGACTCGGGAATTAATTGTCCCAGCGAACAATACTAGTCGGACAATTAATACGCCGCGTGAGGCGGCGGGCGAATATAAGAACGGCGGGATTAACGTAGGATTATCACGGTCTTCAGCGCACGGCTGTCCGAATCGATATTCCAGAATAACTCGTGATAATTGCGATCTTTTCCTACGGTTACAACTACGGCGAAATTCTCCAAAGACGGTGGCCAAATTATTACGATAGTAATGCTGCTAATTACCAGTAACCAAATCAAAGCGGGATATTACAGTAAAACATGAGCGGGCGATAGCGGTAGCGAAAGCGATAACAAGCAATAAGCCCAAATATTGGAGATTCGGCCCTCGGACAGCTCAGATCAGCACGATACGATACTAAAAATCCGGAGAGAGATCCCTTGATCCAACACTCCGGGCGGTAAACCAAATAAATTTGCCTACTGAGCTATCGTCGGCTTCATATAAAACATTGGCGTCTTACCTTAGTTGACGAAACGGGAGCGTAACTCGCACTCACTTACTTAATGCACGGGCAACTCACACAAAACGGGATCGGTAACCAAAATCAGTTCAAATTCAAAGTCCAAAAATCGAAGTGGTATAATAAATCAGGAAGCACTGGCAAAACACGTCTAGGTCGGTTAATAATCGGCGTAGAAGTAGATCGAGATCCTCGCTGGTTCCGGTGATCAGGCGGTGATTTTGGAGTTCGATAATGGGGGTTGACCCCGTGATTCTGATTTTCGGCAATTATTGGTTATTGGTTTCCCACCCTCAGTAGATCCCTTTTGGCGTGCGCCAAGCGCGTGCCGCGGTAGTGGGTGGCCGGTAGGAGCAATTAGTGCTGCGTGGTGTCACCTGTGGGATATGGTTGGCGGCAGGACGCGTGATGAGGTTTGCATTAGATTGGCGTTCGCTGGCTTCAGTACTCCTTTTCTGCTGCCGTCTTCAAGGGCTTCTCTGGGTCCCTCCGCGGGCAAACAATGCACCGGAGGAGCGGGATCATGATGCGCCACCCTGGGACTTGCATCCATGTCCTTCCTTGCAGTCCTTGTCGACGGATCACCGTAGGGCTTTCTTGGCCAACCACGATGATACTTCAGCATCCGAGACAGTAGATGTTTTGGGGGTTGGTCCAGCTCCTGGCTGGTAAGTCTGGGCAACGGGAGGCTGAGTCGTGCGCTTTTTGGTGAACGCACCACCTACGCCGTTGCAGAGGCATCCAACTGCGTTGCGTGATGCTGGTTCAGCTCCAGGCTGATAAGTCATGCGGTAACGGGAGATCTTGGCAGATTGGCGTCGATTCTGTACGCCGTTAGCGTGGCATCCAGGCCTAATCGTCATACGTTTCTCGTCCGAGCGTCAAATTCTTTACTGGGGTGGTACTTCCATGGGTCACCGGTCATGAAGGTTGGGATGGTCTCGATGATCTCGATGGTCTTGAAGAGTCCAGGCGAGGGGATGTGACGAAATAATCCGGGCGATAATGCGAAATAATACGGGACGTGATGCGAAAATAATACGGGAGGTAGTGCCAAATAATTCCGGAAAGTGATGCGAAATAACTACGGGGAATAATGTAAACTAGTAAGGGAAATAATGCGAGAAATTACGGTAAACCTGGCTCACTGAAAATACTTAATACAGACCGTTCTTTGGAGATGACGATAACGCGGATTTTATCCGGGCGGTAGCTGAATTAAGCGGTAATTCCGGTATCCAGTGACCGTTGCGAAAATGCAACGTCACAGTACATAACCTCAAGGTGTGGTACACCAAGGATTGTATACCAGGAATTCATGTTTTCAGATATGGAATTTGCAACAAAGTTGCTGCACCATGCAAAATTAGTTCACGCTGCGAATTCTAAAAGTAAATAGTCAAGTACTATACTATCAAAATAATCCATACGTATTATTATTCTAGGTAAACACAGCATTCTTTTTTATTTTTAGCTTCTAATACACAACACCGTCAACAACAGCAACACGTATTACCACTGCCGCTACAACACCAAGAACAACCACAACTACAACCTAACCTGACCTAACCACAGCTACAACAACAGCAAGAACCACTGCACCAACAACCAGAGCTACAACAACAGCAAAAACAACCACAGCTACAACCAGAGCTACAACTGCACCAACAACAGCAGATACAGCAACAGCAGGATGAAAACTGTGACGAGTGTAAAATTATCTGCTTAACACATACATATGTTGTCAGAATAGACCATAAGCTAATTTTTATCTCCAGCTGTACATATCTGGTCCAACGCCGAGGTGCTCCTTTTGCTGGAGCTATATAAAGATGGAGAAGCAATGTTTAGCTCCGGGCGAACGACGCAGAAGAACTGTTGGGCCAGTATTGCCAGGAAAATGCTGGTAAAGGGATACTCTGTCTCCATATACAGGATGAATTTTTCAAAGTGTTCCAAGCCGTTTTTTTCAAATACTGAGGACTTTTGTGAAATATATTTGGAACAAAAGTTGCAGAATTATAAAACGAAAATTCAATAATACCATGAATTTCCAAATTTATCTGGGTTGTATGAGGGTTTTCAACGAAAAACTTGTTTATTTGGACGGGAACCCATATTCTGTACTGCGGATTCGTAATCTACAAGAAAAACTAAGCACCATTCGTACATCACATTTTTTTCTTGATTATTACTTTTGAATGAAATTGTATAAAATTGATTTTATTCTCATTAATTTTTGTACGTCAAAACTAAAACTTTTAAGTGCTTGGATTTGAAAAAAAGATGTTGAAAAATTTAGAATTCTATAGATTTTTGGACGAGTAATCCATTCCTTATAGTTGAAAAAATTGAGCCACCCAATTTCGGTCTATTTTGGCCCATCAAATGACTAATGAGGTATTCTGAAGGCTGTGAAAGGTTGAAATCATAATTTTTCCGAAAAGTACGAAAATTTGCTAAAAAAAGATATATCGAGATTTTTTTTTTTCATGTTCCGAAATATGACATCCTTGGCTATCTTTGGACTGTTGAAATTAGAACCATTGATATTGAAAAATCAAAAATTCGTAACACAAAGTTCAGATGAATATTCTCACAAAATTACAGAATTTCTTTTTTTGCCATGTACGTTCAACACAGACGAATTCATATGGGTCATTCCATACCGAATCCCTGCATTTGAAAAACATATTCTTTTATTGATCCGAATTTTTGACCTGTTTTTGTATGTATCAAAATACGCTCACCTGTAAATTTTCAGCCCTTAATCTCCAAAAGTTCTAGAGGTATGAATTTTTGAAAATTTTTTCAAAATAATGGTATGGCAAGTTCACAAAATCCATGACTCCTGATCCATTCATCATAATCTGAAAGTTATGGATGCCATTTTCTTCGTCTTGAAATGTAGTTTTCGGAAAAAATTATGGAAAGATCAAATTTGCATTCTTCCAATTTTTTTTTTCGATATTAAACTCAAATTTTGAGTGTTCTTGAAGAGCAACATTTTTTTTTTCCTTGAATACATGTTATACTAGACTACAGAACAAACTTTTTAGGCATTTTTTCAGGATGGGATTCGAATATCTTCGATTTTTTAACTTACTTTTTCTTATTTGATTTCAAAAATCCGCGTTTTTTGATAATTCATGAATATTTCGCGAAAATTGGAGTTTAAAAAATTGGAAATAATACTGATCTATAGTGCTGACCATCCAAAGTACTTAACTTACTCCATTTGAGCAATGAATCGAGTAAGTTAGGTATTTTGAATTTTCGCAATGAATCAAGTAAGTTGAGTACTTCGGATAGTTAGCACTATAGATCGGTAATAATTATAATTTCTTGAACTAAAATTCTCGCGGAATATTTATAAATCATGAAAAAACGCAGATTTTTGAATAAAAACAAAAAGAAAAAGTGGGTTAAAAAATCGAAGATATTCGAATCCCATCTTGAAAAAATGCTTAAAAAATGTGTTTTGTAGTCTAATATAACATACGATAAAAAAAAAAGAACAAAATGTCACTCTTCAAGAAAACTCAAAATTCGAGTTTAAAATTAACAAAAAATTGAAAAAATGCAAATTTGATTTTTTTTTTTCGACAACTACATTTTAATACGAAGGAAATGACCTCCATAACTTTCAGATTATGATGAATTTTTTTAACTTGCTATACCATTATTTTTTCGGAATTTTCAAAAATTGATATCTTAAGAACTTCTGGAGGTGAATATGGTTTTTGAAATTTGGTGATTGGGTATGGAAGAAGCCATATGTATTCTGTCTTGTCGATATCTACAGCTTTCGATACGGCTCTATGAGGTTCTTGAAAAAGCTTCGCATTAACCATCATGCAAAATAGTCGGAAAGTTAGTTCCAGCGTGGTACAGTACACCCAGATCATTTACTATTGTCAGAAGTTGAAACCTCTGCACACGAATATCTACACATATTTTTAAATATTTTCGGTCACAGTGATCTGGCAACGTTGCACCGAGTATATATATTTATATATACACTGCTCAACACAATTAGAGGAGCGCTCATTGGAGTAGTAAAAAAAAAAAATGTAAAAGTTATATTTTGATAGAGTAATTTTTTTTGTAAAGCCGTTTATCTTTCTTACAAGAAACAATGTTGACCTCACCGTGATATTGCAAAGCGCAAAAAGAAACGCAAAAACTATACACGCATAGTGATAACTGGAGTGTTAATATTCATTTATTCATCCGCAATGATGCATCCTCAGTTCCCTGGATCAATGTTTAAATTTTTCAATATCTTGTATTGCCTCCCTGAGCTCGCAGGCAAACTTCACAGCGACGTGGCATACTCCGTATCAGCCGCCGAATGCTCTCCTGTGGAATTCGGCGCCATTCCTCAATCAGAGCATTTGCAAGCTCTTGCAAAGTTACAGGGGCTCTTGGAAGAGCTCTTATTCGTCGACTAAGCATGTCCCAGGGATGCTCAATCGGATTGAGGTCCGGACTCATTGCAGGCCATGCCATTACCGCAATTCCGTGCTCTTCCAGAAAGCGTGAAGATACAGCGGCCGTGTGTGGACGAGCATTATCTTGCATTAAAAGAAAATCTGGTCCAATTCTTTGGGCGTATGGAACGACATGAGGCTGGAGAACTTCCCTGACGTACCGTTGTGCCGTCAAAGCACCACCTTGAATGACTATAAGCTCAGTACGTCCAGTAATACTGATACCGCCCCACACAATGACGCTTCCACCACCGTATCTTGTGACTTCCTGAAATAGGCCAACTCTATATCGTTCGCCAGGTCTTCGGTATACTCGTAGACGTCCATCAGAACCAAGTAACCGAAACCGGAACTCTTCGGTGAAAAGCACTGGCGTCCAGTGACGAAGCTGCCATCCACGATGTACCTGAGCAAAATCTCGGCGCGCTCTTCGGTGCCTAGCTGTTAAGGGAGGTGCTGTTGCTGGTCTTCTCAATCTCAAACCTTGCTCTCGAAGTCTTCTGCGTACAGTTTGGTCCGAAATTCTCGTCCCGGTTGCTCTCAGCAGATCATTTTGGTGCTCCCTGGCAGTTGCGGAGCGGTTGCGAAGAGCACGATTCATGAGGTAGCGATCTTCTCGCTGTGTTGTGGCTCTGTGGCGACCTTGCCCACGTCTTCGCGAGTAATTTCCAGTCTCACGATACCAAATCCATAGCCGAGCGATTGCGGACCTAGCCACTCCTAGCTCTAATGCGGTTTCACGTTGTGATGTCCCAAACTGCAGTAAAGTTACTGCACGCACAACTTCTGCTTCACTTAAATGTCTTATTTTGCGTTTCGAAGAATAATTGAATGCTTTTTGAACGATTAGCACGGTCAGAGTGTTGACTGTCGAATAGTCAACAGTGCTCATACACTCTTGTTTCGGTAGTCTTACCCCTTGACCCATACTTACCCTTGAATACACACGTGAATTCCGAGTATGTTTTGTGACGTTGCATTTCTGCCGCCGTCACTGGTTCCCGAAAATCCCGATTACGTCCCATATCGACCGGATAAAATCCGCTTTATCGCCAACTCCAAGGAACGGTCTATATTAGGTATGTTGGGTGAGTCAAGTTTACCGCAATTTGTCGCATTGTTTATCGTAATTTTTCGCATCATTCCCCGTATTATTTCGCATTATTTTCTGTATTATTTCGTATCACTTCGTAACCCCTTTCGCCTGGACCCATCGAGACCATCAAGACCTTCGTGACCTGTTACCTGGAGAAGTACCGCACTAATACCGAATTCGACGCTCTGATGAGAGGAAAGTATGAAAACTGTGCCTGGATGCCACGCTAACGGCGTACAGGATCGACGCCAATCTGCCAAGATCTCCCGTTACCGCATGACTTATCAGCCTGGAGCTGAACCAGCATCACGCAACGCAGTTGGATGCCTCTGCAATGGCGTACAGGGTGGTGCGTTCACCAAAAAGCGCACGACTCAGCCTCCCGTTGCCCAGACTTACCAGCCAGGAGCTGGACCAACCCCCAAAACATCTACTGTCTCGGCTGCTGAAGCATCATCGTGGTTGGCCAAGAAAGCCCTACGGTGATCCGTCGACAAGGACTGCAAGGAAGGACATGGATGCAAGTCCCGGGGTGGTGCATCATGATCCCGCTCCTCCGGTGCATTGTTTGCCCGCGGAGGGAGAAGTCTTTGGAGATGGCAACAGAAGAGGAGTACTGAAGCCAGCAATACGCCAGTCAAATGCTGACCCGCATCACACGTCATACCGCCAACAGGGAACCACAGGTGACACCACACATTACTAATTGCCCCGCCAGCCATCCGTCACCGCGGCACGCGTCCCGCGCATGCCGGCAAGGATCTACCGAGGGTGGGAGGGCAATATCCAATAATTATCGAAATTCAGGATCACGAGGTCAAACCCCCATTATCGGACACCGAAATCACCGCTTGATCCCCGGAACCAGCAAGGATCTCGATCTACTTCGACGCCGACTCTTCACGGAACTAGTATTGCTTAGTTGTGCCCGTGCCGTTTGCTGTCGAACCGTCTCGAGTTATAGTCACGTGCCGTACAGTGCCAATAGTTCGTTTTGATGGTCGCAAGTGTTGTGAGTGCGAGCCCTTTTTGTTAAGGTAAGAGACTCCCTATTTTATGTGAAACCAACGATAATTCAGTGAGGCAAAAGTTATTTGGTTTATCGCCCGGAGTGTTGGGTCAAGGGATCTCTCTCCGGATTTTCGTATCGTATCGCGCTGACCTGAATTATCCGAGGGCCGACTCTCCAATAGTTGAGAAATTACGCTTGATTTGGTATTATTCTCGCTTATCGCTATCGCCCGCTTGCACTTTTCCGTAACATCCCGCTTATGATTTGGTTGCTTATGTGTAATTTCGTATTATTTTCTGATTATTTGGCTTGCGCTTATTCGCCTGCTCATTTGGTTTGCGACTAATTATCGCTTGATATCGCTTATTAATTCCGCCACCTTCCTTGGAGAATTTCGCCGTAGTTGTAGCCGTGGGAAAACTGTCAGTTTTATTTTAATATTGTACTTTAACTCTCTCGCCGTTACCGTTGGGTGCTGTAGAACCCACGTTCATCCGCTTATCGTCTACGCCCGCTGTCTTACGCAGCATATTAATTGTCCGGCTGTCGTATTACTTCGTATTTCGTATTATTCGACAATTAATTTTCGATTCTCGTATTTTTGAAGCCGCATTTGTTCTGCCTGTCCAGAGTGACATAATTCTGACTGGTCCATCGTGGTACCAATTTTATGACTTCTTTTTAAGAAGCGCTTGTATTCCGTATCGACCAGTCGTAATGTTAATTATTGGCTAGGCCAATCTTATTTTGAAGTCCGGCTAAAGGCCGTAACGCCGCATAATTCCCGTACGTAATAACCGTAGCATTGTATCAAAGCCCTTACCGCCACATCTTGTACTGATCTGACTGATCGAGATTTTGTTGTAATACCGACCAGATTCATTGTTAACTGAATATAAGGGCCACGGCCCAGTGAAGGAAATTACCGTATCGTAATTTAAGGCAAACCCAGCCCCTCTACCTTCCTTATCGCATCTGAGCTAGTTGAGTTGCCGCCCGTCGCAGATCTCTTTAAAACTCGCATTTCCGCTTTGAGTTCCGCTTTGACGACCATTACGTGACGCACCAGCGTCTGGCGCCCAAAACCGAGCAAGTAAGTAAAATTTTGAGTTTACCGCTGAATAAAAAGAGAAACGCGCCGTAGGGTAACTACGAGTCGGTCATCCCTGCCGGTAATTTTCTCCGTGGGAAAATCGTACGTTACAGTTTACATCAATGAACTGGAAAAGTTCACCCTCAAATCGGTGTAAAGTAACAACAACACTGGTCAAGTTGTTTGGATATGGCCACCTTGTGAAGGAGTGCTCCTCTAATTGTTTTGAGCAGTGTATATAATTCCCACTGTTCATTTTACACAACTCCAAATGAATTTACGCGTAGCGTTGCCGGATCACCATTGACCACGGAAAGAACGTGTTGAAATTAAAAAGAAGATGATATATTTTAAATTATTATATCTCGTATACAAAACGGTGAAGTGCGATTATGTGTTGAATTTGCTTATGGAACCCTTTTCTTTAGTCTCCTGAATTCTTTTGAAATTCTATCGAGAGATTTTTTTTGTATAACAGAAAATAGTTGGGCGGACAGGAAGCTTTACCTGAAAATTGCTAATTCTGTTATTATTTATCTCAGGATCTACGCTGTCAAAAATTCTGAAACTTCGGGGAACGTTCCATACCGAATAAATTAGTAAACGTTTTTCTTAGTTTATAAACAAGTTCTTTGTGAAATCTATCGGAAAGTTGTTTCACGATGGAACTACGTAAAATTCGCTTCCTTGAATTATGGCACAATTTTTTCCTACATTTCACGTCTGATTCTGTCTTGTAAAAAATATTTTCTTTTTGCTTAGAGCTTTCGTGAAATCTATTTTGTTTGAATTTGGTATACCAATCTGTAACGCGCGAAGCGTACCTTTTTCATTACCACGTTTTTATCAACCCGCTTTCTTGTCTGTCTATCTGTTCGGTACTAATTTTGCAATCGATTTTCAAACAACTTTTCGATGAGCTAGAGATTTGTAACTTCAACCATAGCTCAGAACCGGATGTTATTGCAATATTAACTCCGTTTTCAAAAAAAACAAAAGAATTTGAAAAAACCAATCGTTTATCAATAAAATGTACTATAATAAAATTTGAAAAAATACAGTTATTATCCCAAGATTGAACAGCAGACGATAATTATTAAAATATATTTTTCCCCTTAATATAACACGTTTTTAAAACGGTGAAGTTTTTGATTATTCATTCCTAGCCCCATACGGATTTATAACCCGATGCAGGTCGTTCTGAAAATTTGTCATTGTGAATTTTTCATAGCTACGCCCACTCCGATTTTTTTTAAAATATTTCCTCTTGAATCAAAATCTTCAATTCACTACAAACGTCTCTCCTTGAACTGTATCACTGGCTGAGATTTTTTTTCTCAATCAGACTGTCACGTAGAGATATTATGTCCTCAAGTATCAAACCTTTGAAAGATACTTTGTATGAGACGATAAATTCATAATTTGCATAACATGTTAAAAAGTTTAGAAAAGGCTCAACAACGAACAAACTTCTACTCTTAAGCTCCAACAACAATGAAAGATATATTCTTTTATTATGAGTGTTTTTTACCGGTAGTTTGTTTGAGCGAACATGAAATACCTACTACTTCGTCTCAAAACCATAACATTACGAACTATACTGAAATTATTTTCAACCGAACAAGAATAATTTTCTTTACAGAAAATATTGTATCCCAGATTTTTGTACTCAAGCGTGAACAAACTATAATGATACCAATTTGCACTAAAATCATCCTAGTGATGAGAGAAGCTCATCGGCTGCGCCGTCATTCTGATAGTCCAAGCGTGTTATATTTGTTGCGCGTCACCGTCTATAAGGAAGATTCGATCTGCAGATCGCTCAAGCGCTAGGCCCACAATTTCTCAGAGGTCGATCAAGGGTCTGTTTTACCATAAAACGCAGATGGCGCCCTGGGCTGGCGCTCTTATTTTGCGACTTACTACCTTATGACTCTCGACTTTTCGCAACTTGTCCGATCTAGTTCAATATATCTATGATTTGTAACACAATTTCATTCCTGATGTTAATAGTCATTTTATAGTTTTGTATTCGGATGAAACGGCTGTGCATCTGATGCTATTTTCAATTACAATCATAAAATAATTAGGTCACACTTGGAACTTCATGTTTGTATGTAAAAGTCGATTCTGATTCATCCATTTCTCCGAAGAAGTGGAAGAACCATCGAGTTATTTCAAAATAAACAAATAGATTAATCCTGGTTATTACTCTTGATTGTGTACAACACTGTATAAATTCTAACGTACGATTTTTCTCAGCCGAAAAATTATCGGTAGGTATCACCGAGTCGTACGCACCCTACGGCGCTATGTCTCTGTCGTACTCAAAAAGATACTGCAATGGGACAACTCAAAAGATAACTTACTTGCTCGGTCGGGCGCCAGACGCTAGTGCGTCACGAAACACGTCACGAAGCGGAATTTAACAACCAGATGCGATAGACACAGAGAAATTGGCGACGGCGAAAACTCAGCTAGCTCGTGCGGTACTGCAAAGGTAGAGGGGAGGGGTTTGCCGTAAATTACGCCACGAGAGTTTCCTTCACTGGGCAGTGGCCCTTATATTCAATTAACAATGCAATCTCGGGGTGCTACAAAGGTTCTCACTCCGTCAGAAAAATACACAAGGTTGCGGCGATACAATACTACTGCTAGCGAAGACAGGGATCCTACAGTGTTACGGCCTTCAGCCGGACTTTACACCAAGATTGGCGTAGCCAGTATTGAACTGCACGATAGCGGGACGTGCAACAGCGCTTCCACGAAGCGGACAGTAAATTGGTACTCCTCTGGACCAGGCAAAAATTATGTCCCTCTGGACAGGCAAAAAATATGTCTCCGTGGACAGGCAGAATAGATTTTGTCGAACGACGTTAGACTCGGGAATTAATTGTCCCAGCGGACAATACTCGTCGGACAATTAATACGCCGCGTAATCGGCGGGCGAGTATACGAAACACGGGACTAACGTAGGATTATCACGATCTTCAGCGCACAGCTGACAGAATCGATATTTTGAAATAGCTCGTGATAACGGCGGTATTTCCTACGGCTTCAACTACGGCGAAATTCTCCAAGGACGGTGGCCAAATTATTAACGAGATTATTGCTGCTAATTACCAGTAACCAAATCAAAGCGGGATATTACAGTAAAACATAAGCGGCGATAGCGGTAGCGAAAGCGATAACAACTAAGCAATAAGCCCGATTATTAGAGATTCGGCCCTCGGACAGCTCAGATCAGCACGATACGATACGAAGAGTCCAGATAGAGATCCCTTGATCCAACACTCCGGGCGGTAAACCAAATAAATTTGCCTACTGAGCTATCGTCGGCTTCATATAAAACATTGGCGTCTTACCTTAGTTGACGAAACGGGAGCGTAACTCGCACTCACTTACTTAATGCACGGGCAATTCACACAAAACGGGATCGGTAACCAAAATCAGTTCAAACTCAAAGTCCAAAAATCGAAGCGGTATAATAAATCAGGAAGCACTGGCAAAACACGTCTAGGTCGGTTAATAATCGGCGTAGAAGTAGATCGAGATCCTCGCTGGTTCCGGTGATCAGGCGGTGATTTTGGAGTTCGATAATGGGGGTTGACCTCGTGATCCTGATTTTTGGCAATTATTGGTTATTGGTTTCCCACCCTCAGTAGATCCCTTTTAGCGTGCGCCAAGCGCGTGCCGCAGTAGTGGGTGGCCGGTGGGAGCAATTAGTGCTGCGTAGTGTCACCTGTGGGCTATGGTTGGCGGCAGGACGTGTGATGAGGTTTGCATTAGATCGGCGTTCGCTGGCTTCAGTACTCCTTTTCTGCTGCCGTCTTCAAGGGCTTTTCCGGGTCCCTCCGCGGGCAAACAATGCACCGGAGGAGCGGGATCATGATGCACCACCCCGGGACTTGCATCCATGTCCTTCCTTGCAGTCCTTGTCGACGGATCACCGTAGGGCTTTCTTGGCCAACCACGATGATACTTCAGCATCCGAGACAGTAGATTTTTTGGGGGTTGGTCCAGCTCCTGGCTGGTAAGTCTGGGCAACGGGAGGCTGAGTCGTGCGCTTTTTGGTGAACGCACCACCTACGCCGTTGCAGAGGCATCCAACTGCGTTGCGTGATGCTGGTTCAGCTCCAGGCTGATAAGTCATGCGGTAACGGGAGATCTTGACAGATTGGCGTCGATCCTGTACGCCGTTAGCGTGGCATCCAGGCCTAATCGTCATGCGTTTCTCATCCGAGCGTCACATTCTTTACTGGGGTGGTACTTCCATGGGTCACCGGTCATGAAGGTTGGGATGGTCTCGATGATCTCGATGGTCTTGAAGAGTCCAGGCGAGGGGATGTGACGAAATAATCCGGGCGATAATGCGAAATAATACGGGCGATAATGCGAAATAATACGGTGCATTATGTAAACTCATAAGGGAAATAAGGCGGGAAATTACGGTAAACCTGACTCACTGAAAATACTTAACATAGACCGTTCCTTGGTGATGACGATACTGCGGCTTTTATCCGGGCGGTAGCTGAATGAAACGGTAATTCCGGTACCCAGTGACTGTTGCGAAAATGCAACGTCACAAAATATAATTCAGGAAAAATCGGTATATTCTTCCAAAATCATACAAGGGATTACGTAATCTATTCCTTCATGTGCATGATAATTTGCAGATTATTAACTCATGCGTTTTAGAAATCGTCTGAAATTATGCCCGTCAATGAATGAATCAAATGATTGACAATATTTTCTGGAAGCGTCAAAAATCTACCGTGTAGTATCCAGTATTTCGTGAAGAAGCATAATCACCATCGATATACTGAAATACTGCATTATGTATGTAAGTTTTAATCCAATGAGTCGTCTCAAACTTCCCTCTCTCTGCCACCACAAGAGTCTCGGCGTATATTCAAACACCACGCACTATCGACACCATCAGAGACACTTGACGCAAACGGAAGTAGTACTTCAACATAGTATAGTATTGTTGGTGGTGATTAAGTAATCACTCTAATCCTGGTCGTATAAGTGATTCAGGTATATTATAGCGTAGTGCATTCGTAATTATAATAATGATTATCAATCTTATCTGTATAATATATTACAGTATACTCTGCAACACTTAAACCAGCCTTCATTTTCTCCCAACCGTAAGCCTGCCGACTTACAAATCACTTATAAAATGGAGAATAACAAAGTGATACTTCATTTGAGGACTGAATTAGATATCAATCCAAAATCAACCATTGTCAAGGTTAAGGCGATCCAACACTTCGACTCGGATAAAATTTTTTCTTCCGACGAAGACGATATGCCCATAAGGTTGCACGCGGAGCTGATCAAAATCCCTATGATACAATCAGTGCTGAAGTCCATGGCTAAACGAGGAAAGGGACGGAGGATCAACATCACTTTGGGAAAAGACTTACTTAAACGCTACATGGATGAAGAGGGTAATTTTTGTTCCAACGACTACTATTTGGAAGAACTTACATCCGACCTCTCAAATACCCAATTTTCCCTTCCTCCAGCTCTCCAAAATTCATGTCAAGTTCAAAATATAAAACAAATTTCGCAAAATATGATTATCGAAAAGTTTTCAAACGATAAGCAAAACGCTAAATTTTGGTTAGCAACTTTTAAATTGGAATGCCAAAGATTTGAACTAGAGTCGAGTAAATTTTCTCAAGTTTTGAGATTTTTCTTAGAAGGTTCTCCCTTGGATTGGTATGAGACCATTTTTGCATCTGGTAGTGGAACTTGGGAAGCTTGGGAAAAATTTTTTATCGATACGTTCGGGGAATCAAATTGGAAAGACGTGAATTACGCTCATTCTTTCCACTGATTGAGCGGTTCGTATTTGGATTACGCGTTAAAAAAGAGAAAATTACTTTTAAACATTCATAATACTTTGAGTATAGAATCGCAAATTAATCTCTTGGTTATTGGTTTGCCACATTATGTTAGATCAAAATTAAATAAGAATGAAATTACAACTGTAGAAACTTTGATGTCGAAACTTAGTCAGTTTCAATCTGGCGATCAAAACAAAGCTAAGAGTTCGCGCCCGTCGAATTACACACAACCAAATCAAAATAAGGGATCAGATTCGGAGCCTAGGATGAAAACAAATAATAAGCATTTCATTGCTTATTCGGAAAACTAAATAATATCCCACTTATCAAAATTATCAAAATTACGGTAAATGTTGAAAATTGTGAAGTTATTGCTGTATATGATTCAGGTGCGAATATCTCTATCATAAATGAGAAACTTTACACTAAACTAAGACCAAATAAACCGATAAGTGGGATGTCAAAACTTAATACCATAGGTAGTTCAATAAATTCTAAAGGAATTGTTTGGTTACACGTGACTATTTTTGATATCACAAAGTTTTTCCCTTTTCACATAGTAGAAAACAATTTATTATCAGATTCTTTATTATTAGGTCTAGATTGTATCAAATCTTTTAGACTGTGCCAAAATTATAATTTAAAAATCAGTCAAAATGATAATAAACGTACTCTCAATAGGATAACTAGTTCTGTTGATATCTCGAATATACTGATTAACTATCAAGGAGTATTTGCGAAACATAAATTTGATATAGGAACTGTAAAAAATTTCGAAGCGAGAGTAAAATTAACTGAAAACAAATACCTATCACAAAAGCCATATAGATGTTCAATTCCAGATAAAAACGAGATAGAGAATCAAATAAAGAGTTTAGTAGAAGCAGGACTCATAGAAGAGTCGTATAGTCCATTCGCTGCTCCGGTAACTCTTGTCTACAAGAAAGATGAAAATAGAAAGTCGCGCCTATGTATGGATTACACGCGACTTAATAATATAATAGTTTCAGAAGGATATCCCTTCCCTAGGATCGATGATATTATAGCAAAAGTAGCAAAATATGTTTATTCTTCGAAAATGGATATAAATAGTGCTTTTTGGACAATTCCGATAAATTCCAAAGATAGGTATAAAACAGCTTTTGTAACTCACAATGGACACTGGCAATGGCGATGTCTTCCTTTTGGGTTAAAATCAGCTCCGGCGATTTTCAGAGAATCCTGTCTAACATCCTTAGAAACGGTAAAACTAGCGATTTCGCAATTAACTATATTGATAACATTTTAATATTTTCTGAAAATTCTGAAGATCACCTGAAGCATATAAAATTGACTTTAAAAGTAATACAAGAAAATAATCTAAGACTGAATGCTAATAAATGTAAATTTATGTTGAGAGAGGTCCAATATTTAGGGCACGTCATTTCACAAAATTCAGTAAAACCGATAAACGATAACCTCAGTGCCATAAAAAATTTTCCAACTCCTCAAACAAAAAAACATATTAGGCAATTTCTTGGGAAAGCAAACGTTTATTCAAAATATATTTCTAGAGCGCAAATAATAATGGATCCTTTACATAATCTTTTACGGAAAAATGTTAATTTCGAGTGGACCAATGAATATCAGAACAGTTCTGATTTTATCGAAGAAAAACTATGTTGTGAACCAATTTTGGCTATCTTCGATATTGATAAGCCAGTATACATTTTTACTGATGCCAGTATAGAAGGCGTCGGAGCCATATTAAAACAATACCAAAATGACAAAACCCTCAAGCTAGTATTTTACTTTTCGAAAAAATTATCAACATCACAGAAAAATAAGAAAGCTATTTTCATCGAATGTCTGGCTATAAAAGAAGCACTACATTACTGGCAATATTACTTGATAGGGAAAAAATTCACGATTTACACTGACCATAAGCCGTTACACAACTTTAATATCCGAAACTGCAGCGACGTTGAACTTTTACATATGTTGAATTATATTTCGCAATTTGAATTCGACATAATTTATAATCCGGGGATAAATAACAGTGAAGCAGACTGCTTATCCAGGAATCCAGTCATTCCAGAAGATTATAATAGTTGCGAATCTAAGATGAGAATAGTAAATTTCATTTCCAAACAAGATATTATTTTGAACCAAGAAAATCTAATTAAAGATAAATATTGTACAACATTAAATAACATAATTCACAAAACTTTGAACAAAAAGAAAAAAATTTGGCTTACTGAGTCATACGGAATAGAAATTTTGAACAAGTTACATATTGACTATGGTCATATTGGTATAAAACAAATGTCTTTGATGATAGTTCCACATTATTATTTCAAAAATATGCATAGACACATTAAGATTATATGTAGAACTTGCAAGACTTGTGTTAAAAACAAAAGCAGATTTGGAAACTATGAAGCACACCTCTCTCAATTGGGTCCAGCTCAATTTCCTTTAGAAATAGTGTCATTAGACACAATAGGTGGTTTATCTGGAAATAAATCCACACACAAGTACATACATTTGATGGTGGACCATTTTACTCGTTATGTTTTCATTTCGACATCAAAGAACCAAACTACTACTGAGTTTATAAAATTATTACAATCCGTAGAGATACACGGTAAAATTGATACATTATTGGCGGACCAGTATCCGGCGATTAATTCAATGGCATTTAAAAAATATGTTAATTCAAAAAACATAAAGTTGGTCTTTACGGCAGTTGATTGCCCGTTCTCTAATGTTGTAGAGTACAGGGTCTGGACGTAACAATCACAAAAATAGACTTAATTTTTCCAAAAGTTGGGAGCATGTTGTGGTCGATGTTGAGAATTATAATAGTTTCTGATTTGTATCATGTTGCAGAAATACTGACCCAACTGGTAGAATTTAGAAAACTTGTAGTTAGAGTAAATGAAAAAAGATTGGCATATTTTCCAACCTGAATTTGACGAACTGGTCCTATCGTCATTCTTTGTTGATTACCATGATGAACAAGATCACTGAATTTTGGTTTATGCTTTGTGGCAAGTGTATGGATCATATTCTTTGAGGAAGAAGATAAATTTGCAGTCATATTTCATTTTCTATGCTTGGACTTGAATCGCATGCTTCAACAATAAACTAATGGAACATATGAATTGTGACGTTGCATTTTCGAGGCGACGTCCCAGTAGGGTCGGTTCAAAAGAAAACTTGAAAACGGCGACAGAAATACGTCCGAAATACCGCGAAACCCTGGGAGCGTTCAAAATGACACTAAGTAGGCAGGTTGGCTTGGTTCTAATACGCTCTGTAATTATTATTTGCATTATTCTGTAACCACACCTGGACAAAGACATCTCTACCGCACCTCGAAGACATCTGTACCGCATCCCGAGGACCTCTCTCTCTCTTTCTCTACCGCACCATGAAGGCATCCCTATCGCACCACCGTAATTCTCTCAGTACCGCACCATGGATTCCCGCTAATTTTGAATGCCGCTGGGATCTACCGCTATGTCGATCCTCACGGATGTGCAGCCCCGGATTGCTACGTTGCAAAGGCATCCGAGGGTCATCCCATATATGAGAGTGCTGTTGTTATTTGTGGATTAAAATCAGACGGAGTGGAAGACTACCGCTGATTCTCGCTATATCGCTAGCTCACTGAGTCCCGAAGCAGCGTGGTAAATAGGACTAACGCTATGGCATCAGAGTCCCGCTGCAATTGACTCCCCGAGGGAATCAGAAAGCCTATGACAGTGTCGCAGCCTAAAGGGAAGTAACCGTCGTGATGATGGGTGAGTATAGCACCCCGCGACGTCTGGAGGAGAAACAGGATGGTCGCAACATCCTCAGGCCTCCCCGTGCCACAGCTGATTGTTGGTTTCTGGTGAACCTTTCACCTGTGATGTTCTTTTAACTCAGGGCCAGAAGAACGAGGGGCTGCCGCACCAGGGAAAAGCCCAAATAACGCACCTCACCGCATCAAATCAGCAGGAAATTTTCGCCTGCGAACGAAATAATTACCGCACTGAGTTACATGTTTTCCGCATAAAAGGGAAGGAGAGCACAATACCGCATATGTCCCGCTGCTCTCCGCCAACACCTAAGTTCCCGACGGCTGACGAGTCGCCCCGAATCTTAACGCAAAAATCACATATGATGGATGACCAATGGTATTGCCCAATTGTTCGCCCGTCCATAACGGAGGACGAGGTAGAGAAGAGCCACCGACTACGAGGATGAAGATCGGTTCCTTCTGCGTTCAGCTTCTGACAACAACTGACGTATTTCGTACCGCTTCAGTTTATCGCTTTAGTTACCACCTAAGTTACCGCTATAATTTCTCGCTCAGTATTTCTTTCTATCTTTGTGCTTCTACTTTTGCTTTCGCGATCTCTGCATTTAAGGTAAGGTCTATCGCTCTGTTGCATAGAAATCCGAAGTCTTTCCGAAGGAATATTTTGTTGTGTAGCGTGCCGATTAGGGGCACGTGATTTGATTAATTCATCTCGGGTTCTGAAGAACGAATTCGTGATTGTCTGTATTTCTTGCTATGATCAATTTGTAAAGTAGTTTGTTATCTCTTTGTATTTTTGCTTTTTCGCCTAGACCATTACCGCATGTTTGAGTAGATTTCAGTCGATATCGCTCTGCATTATCGCTGTAATAATTTCAGAACATCTGTAGTATGCTTTTCGCTAAGCCTTTCTGTAACGCATAAGAATTTGGAATATCGCTGTATTACCGCACTATTGTATCACTTCGCGGCGCGCTACGTCCCGCCGTCCTGTATTAAGAGCACTAGTTGTTTTGGTTTCACTACACCACAGCAACTAGTCCCGCCAGGCAATCAGATTCGCCTAAATGATTGTACCTAACCTAATCTTTAAAACAATGCATCTTCGCAGAATACCGAACTACATGCTAATATTGTAAAACAGTAGAAATCTCTACGTAAGTTTTGATATCTCAGACTGAATATAATGCAGATATAAACTTGTTGACACTTACATAATTCGTTCTCGCAGAATCCTCAATTTTGTAGACGTACTTCTCTATGAAGTTCCATACATGGCGCGATTCGGCTGGGTATTGTGCGTTTAAGACATGGAAACTTTTGAGACAGGTATCTACAGATTTCAAAGTTGAAGGTAAGGAATACCTCACATCATTGTTCAGAACCGAACAGCTATCTATCTTGTCTAATGGTCCAACGACAACTGGTAGTGGCTGTTCCGTTAAGTGGTACTGCTGATACCGTTTTTTCCTAGCCTCCAGTTCCAATTGCAGATCATTAATCGTCTACAATGAAATTGTTTTTCAGTTCAATTTTTTACCCATTTTCTTTTATGTATTAGAACTCAATGCGTCGTCAACTTGGATTTATATACTGTAACGTTGCATTTTGGATGCACGTTACCGGGGGTGCAATGCCGCGCAATGACGATCAGTGCGGCGGGATACTCTCGGCAAATCGTGACAGATGTAGGCAGTTGGGACATTATTATTAATTTTTGTGTATTTTTCTATAGTTTCGAATTCCCCCTCCCCTATCTGCGGATGAGCCCGACCACCCAGGGACTACTATCCCGACGGACGCTACTGTGGACGGCTCACGGACCCACACGCATCAACTACGGAACTGCAGTTCAACTACGACGTGTAGCCCTAGATGCCACAAAAAATGGACGAAGGGTAGCGTCAACCATCTCGTACCGCCAAAGTATCTTCCCAGGGAGCACAGGGGACCACTTTTCCCCTGGTGCACAGTCCCCAATTATCGTCTCGTATCATCCCGTGGATGCCCTGATGACAGCGTATAGGGCCGTAGAGTACCATCTACAATACCAGGCTTCCCGTTGTCCGGACTTCTCGGCCAGGTGCCGAACCACCCCACTACCATCCACCCTGAGGACCCCGTGTTGGCACCGTGGTTACCCCAGAAAGGTCCCGGACCCCCCCATTCACCCCAAGGGGTTGTAGAATGTCGGGAGGAGAGTTCAGGTGACTCCCTACGACGCTGCTGGTGCAGCCCGGCGAATATCCCGAGTGAAAATCGCCGCACTGCAGCCAAAACCCTCCGGCTAGGGAGGTTACGAGTGAGCCCACGGTCGGAGTACTACCCTGCGGCGGCGGTGGAATCCCCAAGTGACATCCAGCGACGATCGAGGAAAATACCTGGCGTACGGCGGGGTCCGTGCAGTCCGAAGCAGTAGCCTCACCGTCCACCCTGCGCAGCAGCGCAGCGAGCGACTCACCCGCCAATCAGGAGCGGGCGTCAACCCCACCAGAAATCGATATCCAGGAGCAAGGATCGATGATTCAGTCTCTTCTACGTTCAACCGTCGCACTGACAAGACGTCGAAGACTTCCACCGCTTACCGTTCCGCTTCTCTATTTGCTTATTCCCCCCCCCCCCCCCCCCTTCAGTATTATTTAATTTAGCTTCTTTTTCAGTTCTACTTCTATCTTTCTAAAAAAACACCCCTCTATCGCTTCATTCTCTTAAAACTGTGGGTGCTTCTTTTGCTACTCTTTCAAGGTATGGCTAATTTTTCTAATGTAAAGCCACGAATTAACTCTATATCGTATGAGATCGAGGGCCATGAAGTTATCGTTTTGCCACGCGGTTGTTGGGCCAAGAAAGCCTCTACCGTCGTGCGGTTGTGGTTATTTTGTGATATTGGAGTAAATCTCGCATAAGGCCTCTCGTATCGATTTGTTTTGAGATCATCCTTTGAGTATTGAGAAATTAATGAGTTAACTCGCGACTGGCTGACGCCTTCTACTTTCTTCCGCTCTTCGAAGTGCTAGATTCTGAGTTAGTAACTTGCTATATTGGGTCTATGGACTATATTTTGCCTATATTCTTTGTTGCTCATGTGATATCTTTCGCTTATTTTTTCTTATGTAATGCTTCGCCGATTTGTTTGGCTGATGTGATATATCTTGTGTATTTTCGCTTATGTGCTATTTTGCGTAGTGCTATGATTTAGGTAAGCACGCGTAGTTTTGCATCTGTCACGTTTCCGAGAGTATTGCGGGCGTAGAAGTAGCCGGGGAGAATTAGGTTAATATTGCGTAGAATGATTGATGTTGTGAATTGGTAGTTTGGAATAGTTGGAATTTGAGCTCCACGTTAAAACGTATTTAGTAGAGTAGTGCGCAGCAAGGCAACGCATGCGGTGTTGACCGCGCAGTAATTGGGCCTCTCTCTATCGTATTATTTGCCTTTTTCTATGATATTTTTTTGCCCTCTTTGTCTATCGTATCGTACCTCTCCCTCTGAGGCGTACGTTAAGTTGAGTCGTTGAAATGTATCAAGTCTTTTAGGCCAAAGAGCCATGCTTTGTGAACCTTAATTTTAAGATCAGCTCCGACAAACAATCTGAACTAAAATTTGTTGTATTGTGTATGACCACGCCGGCCGCTACCGTAGGCCAACAATTTGCATTAAAGAGCCCCATATTGTTAAAACCTGAACTGTGTGTTTGATTATTTAGCGGTTATCTAGCTGACAGTAAAACCTCTTAAGACTAAAAACATGGTAACCCTGCCCCTCTACCACTCCATCTGACGTGCGGGGTGATATAGCCGAGCATATCCGTCGTAACGCCTTAGAACACTGGTTAGTTGATCCTTTTATTCAGTTTGAGAATTTGCCCTGTATAAAGTTGTATTTTTGGGGATTTTGTTAAGTGACGCGGAGTGCGTCTGGCGCCCAACGGTCTGTACTTTGGCTTTTGTGGAGGATTAGTTTCGCGTTCGGGATCAATTAATGAGGACGGTGATCTAAGGAAGAGCGCCGTAGGGTAACGTCGTGACGCGTCCCCTTTTCTCCGTTTGGGGGGACGAAGATCGCGCTACAATACATACCTCAATGTGCAATAAGAATCCTTTTTGGATTTCCGATTTCGACGGTTTCCAATGATTAGATGCTTTTGTTGACTTCATAGGCGCAGTACCCAAAAGCAGTGGCAATATTAATAGCACCAGCGCTATCATCAATTGTATATCTATAAATGAAAACATACAGCATTAAGCACTGATCCATTCGTTTAGAAATCAGGCACAAATAAAGCAAACCAATGAAAATCCCTACAGACTGAAGAAATTATAACACACTTTCAGGTAAGTGTACATCATATTGGTTCAGAAGTGCCTTGATATCTGTATCAGTTTTCTTTCGGGCAATGGTTATCACTTTTTCAGCAACATTTGGCCAGTTCGTAAGTAAATCCTCAGTGCTAACTGCATACTGGCAACCACAGTCAATATCGATCTAATAAGTAAAAATTTTCATCATTACAATTCGTTCAGCTGATCTTCAATTTTTCTTTTGTTTTACTTACGAGCAAATATCCAATAGGCGACTCCAGTGATTTGTATGTCTTAAAATATTGATGAATAGGCATATATTGGTGTTTATCCAAGCGTGCTTTGTGGGTAATTTCCCATTTGGCTGTAACTTCTTCGAGAGGCTCAATGTTATTCTCTAACCAGATAAGAGCTGCAATCACCTCTTCATCCTCAGCAACTATCAATAGATGAAAAGAGTATCTTATACTTCGAAGAAATCAACTATCGGGGGGACTATTATCGTATTGCGCAAATGCATATTTTCAGATCTAACTCTTATTCCTTTTCAGATATTTGAAGAAATTCATGAATAGCATTGTAAGGAAAAAAACAAACCAAATAAATAAATAAAAGATAATAAAATAGCTTGACGTTGCATGAATTTAATAAATTATGTTAAATTATTAACTTCGCACGAACTAAGAATTTCTCTTCTTCTTCTATCACTGGTCAACAACTGCTCAACTGTTTGTGTGTAGTGTACTCTTGTGTACTAGTGTACTCTTCGTTGCAATACTGCTCTGACTAATCAAGCTCTGTAAGCTGCTTTGAGAACTTTCGTCATTCGACAAAATAAGGAAATCATCGAGATCCTGGAGTGCACAAACATTTGGTGTCACCGAAGTCATAAACATGTATTGTAATACCGAGAAAATTTACAGCGCAAGCCAACTTTTGGGATAAATTACTTGATAGTCACCTCATCGAGAATTTCTAAAGCTTCCTCGTCCATGCGATTCTTTGCAATAAAATTTTAAACATTCTTCATGCAAACAAAACATTTGAGAAAAACCAGAAATGATTAAAAATAAATCATTGCACAGAAAGATTTAAAAGTAATCCACTGATGTTGCATGGTAGATTCTGCATCAAATTCTTGATTCAAAGTCTTCTTTGAACTCCAATCATGATATAGGCACCTCTATTTTCAAGTTTGATACAGAACAAACCCTCAACTCGTTAATCCCCGATTCAACATATATGCAACATTTTTGAAAAAATTCACAGTCATAAGGGTATTGTGAAGATTTTCCGAACAAAAATTCAGAAGAGAATTTTTCAGCCCGGTTGAAAAATCGAGTTTTCTGAATATGCCAGTTTAGATGACTTTTCGCCCAAATAAACGTGGAGCTCTAAAAAAAATCCATCAGAAATGGGTGCCAAAACCAAAAGGATGAAAATTCGGTGATAGTTTCTATCACCTTACATTTCCGAGTGTCATTCTAACTAACGAACATTTGTAGGATCTACCCATGCAGAATTTTGATTTGCCATCGCTATTGTAGATCTTAAAATTAGTATGAGGGTAATTCTCATGAAATCCCGGAATTACCTATCAATAAATGAATGAAAAATATTTAAATTGATTCATCCTCTTTTTCTCTGAAATTTGTACTACTTATGTTACTAGAAGTGAAAAATATCGTGGTCCCCAGAATAAATGAGTTTCGAACGGATTTATGAACACTGAAAATAATCAAATGTGAGGGAATGATGACTGAGGTGAGGAAATGATGTCTATATTCATTTTTCGAATCGAATAGCTCCCATATTAATAATATTACAGCAAATGTAAAATCAATTCAGTTATATAAATCAGTAACGAGCTTTCATTTAAGCCTAATTTCAATGAGATCGGTGGTCGCAGAACTGAGATATAATGACATCTGATCACTGGTTGGCTCGTTTCACGAGTAAGCACCACCGTCGTCATCGTCGGCGTCGTACGCTAGGTATATTTTATCTGGAAACCAAAACCATTCCAATATAAATAGTATAGAAGAAAAGCCGCGGTGTGGTTATTGCCGTGGCTCACGCGATATTTCTATCGAGAAGGAAAAAAGTCGTAGTTGCCGTCCGCCTAGCAGGTCGCGTCAGTGTAGCCTGTCTCATTTCTTACCGAGTTTGCCACCGCACAGCGATTTCTTTTCATTGGGCGCTAGAGAAGCAGCGCTCTCATTGACTACCGTTCGCCGCGCTCGCTGCGTGAGGGATTCAGAACTGTTCGTCGTCCGCTGCCTGGTCTGTTGACAAGTCTAACATGGCAGAGGCACCATAAAAGTGGCGGTCTTGTCATTGCTGGAATGTGGGTTGTATAACACATGTCCTTTTGACAGCCCTCTCAGTTTCGTGAATGAACACAAATAATCGTATGTACCAATATCAAAGAATGCAGCGGTTTCTGTTCCAATACAACGAACCAAAGGATCCTACTCCCACAGATGAATTGACGTCAAAGAATTCTATGGATCCTCCTGTGTTAATTCGTGAAGAAACTCAGTCCTTCTCCCAGTATATCACAAACGAAGAGCTCCTCTCTGATTCCTACTCACTCACAAGAGTTCCGAACGACTGAAATGGCAGAAGAGTTTTTGAAACGAAGAAAGTCTACGAAGTGCAGCCAAATCATATCCTTGTCACCTACCGAACAATTATTTGTCAGCCAACTACAATCCATTCCTTTTTTTCATACCAAGTATACTGATTCATAGAGACCAACGTCATCCTTTTTTTTTTAAGCATACCGACATTGAAGGAAGTATCAGTTCTAGTTCCGATGCCACAAACCGAAAGTTCCTGCTCCCCCAAAAAATAAGCAGAAGTTGGAGGGTTCAGCATCTTCTCTTATGTTTCCTAAGAAAATTCAATTTTCTTCCTGGCACAATATAAACCAAGAGCTCCTCTCCAATCCTATTCATCAATGAACGCTACGGTAGAATCTAATGTGAGAATTTTTTAAATGAAAGCCTCTCTTCGTTTCATTTCATTATAAACTGCAGTCAAACTGAATCCCTGCCACCTGCTCAACAGTTGTTCATAAGTCAACTATAATCCTTCTTTTTATTTCAGACCTACTGAACCGATTCATCATAACTAACACTCTTTTCACCCACAAGCATATCGATAATTAAAGAAGTATCATTTTCTGTTTCGATATCACAAACCAAGCAAACTGATGCCAAACGATTCGACCCTTGCTTCCATGTTACCTGAAAAGAACCGATCTTTTTCCTGGTATGTTGTTAAACACTGATAAGCTGCAGCTTGGAACCCAAGATCCGTTTTGTCAAACTAATGATCTAAGGATACTGCACCTGGTGACTTGTGATAAAACTGCACAAATATATCTCATGAACTGAAAAACCGTGGATTTTAAATCGCAATTTAGCTGCTACCGAGCTTTCTTATTCAAACAGAACACATCGTCTGAGGCATATGAAACCGACCTTTGAAGTAATTAATCGTTCGATTGCAAACGCGTAGTACTATACCGAAATCTCTTGATATCTGCTGAACTTAATCGTCATAATAACAAAATTTTTTCAACCCGTCTAACATCTTACAACAATAGTATACTAAAGCAAGCACATTAATACTAGAATATTCTCCAACAACATACAAAAAGTTATGGAATGCCCCTAAAAAGCACCTACGGTGAGAAAAAGTTCGCCAAGTACATTAAATGTTTAAAAAATTCGTTGATAATAAGAAAAAAATGAAACAAATCAATAATCGTGCCAAGTACATGTAACTTTGCATCATGCGAAAAAAAATTCAAAAAAATAAATTGGAGGTAGTGGGACTTGGCGGGCTTTTTCGGAAGAAAAATCCAGAATTTTTGTATGGCGATATAACATTAGCCCGCCAAGCCCGAACTTATTTTTTCGATTTTTTTTTTATATTTTATTGAATTGATTTTTTGGATACTTTTTGATTCTTTAAATTTATTCTCATTGATTCATTCTCCTATTTTATATTCTTACATGATGCAAAGTTACATGTACTTGTCACAATAATTGATTTGTTTTATTTTTTTCTTTTTATCAACGAATTTTTTAAACATTTAATGTACTTGGCGAACTTTTCTGCACCGTAGGTGCTTTTTGCGGGAATATAAAATCAATTTACATCTTTAGAAACTTTTAAAATCTCTTAGTGAAATTCTTGATCATTGTTCTAAACAAAGTTCAGAATATTATAACTTATAAGTTAGTATACGATAACTCTCAGGAATCAGTCTTACATTACAATGTCGTGTCATCGATTCTCACCCCAAATACCTAAGAATTTAGCTGATTTATTGTTTAGTCTTAAAATAAAGCAAAATGGTAATTAAAGAGTTTCTATAAGCAAAGATGTACAAAAAACAAAAACTGTGTCGACCCAGTCTGTAAGTCATGTTACGAACGGCCCTTAACGCGCCGCAATAGACCTCGCGGTGCGCAATATGCGCCAGCTTGCTTATTCAGCGCATTCTTGCACGTGGTATCCGGACGCGTAAAGTGCAGTGAACTTAGAAGTGCAATCGTAGCGGAAGAGATGTCGCAACTTCGGATCAGCAATCTACCCCACCTACTACCCTCAACCGAGCCGTAATTAAACCTACCCGGCCTACGAAAATCAGTCTAAAATTTGGGAGTTAAGAGAACAAAGTGTTCTCTACTGTACGGATAGTGTGGAGTGCACCTTGCTGCGGGAGCCAACTGATTTCCAACGACCACCCAGTTCCGGACGGAGTAACCAGCCTGGCTAACGGTCCCTCCTTGACCAAGATCGGCGTTATTTCGGGTGACTCCACGACTGTAGGCAAAAGGGTCACGGCACAGTTCGGCATACCGGTGGTAGGTCCTCGAAGTCACTCTCTATCTGCCTACGGGAACGCTCCTAGGCTCACTATTATTATTCCTGTTACTACTCATATTATTACTCTTATTCTCGTTCTCATTCTTACTCGTATATTGCTCTTGTTTTTTATATTGTTTCTGTTCTATTTTGCTATAATTCTGTCTGTCCAAAATTGTTATCTTCTACACGACAAAATATATACAACCGTGTTGATTTCGGGAATATCGCAGTTATCACCGATCCCTAGTCCCGGTTCCCATAGCAGTAACGTCTCAGCAAAGCAGGTGTGCTTTTGCACTTCAAAAAGGCTGAACCTCGAACGATCTACTTTTAACCGCTCGAAGGTAGGTCCTAATACAGGTTACGCTGGACGAGATCTCTGGATCTTCGTCTGCACGTAACAGTCATGACCTCATAATTGATTATTTCCTCATTTCAATTCAAAATGAAGGAATGACAAAATAAACCATCACCTAAAAAATCTCGCTACATAACCTTTAGTAACCATCTAACTTTTCTCTACGCTTTCTACCTCTAAAAACATACTTTACTACGTGATCAAAATTCAAATATTACAATCACCCTTTTTTATCCTTCGCTGTGATGGAATGATTGTTCAAAATGTAATCTTCAAAAAATTACAATGACATCTTCTTTTAACAAGTACTCTAACAAGTTTGAAGTCAATTTGCCATTCCGAACAAGTGACCGTACTACCAACTGTCAAAAATTCATGAGACTGTTACTAAAGTCGTCCAAAATGTTCCCAATTAACGATTGTTGGTAATGATGTGAGGGAATGATTATTTTTCATGGGACACATGTTAATGCCCCGTCTTCACGCTGGATTTAACTCGGTCGGTTAAAGCGAACCTGAGCTAAAGCACTCGTGTAGCTGAGCGCACCCTGTGTTAAAATACGGTGAGTTTAAAGATTGTTAGGAACCCGATTGAACATCCAATCTGCTGAATAATATCGATAGTAATCGAGATGACGATCGACTTATGACTGAAAGAATATTAACAAAATTTCCCTAAATTCCACTTTCAAGTCAAGGTCCCTCTCAGCGTCTGTTAATCAAAAATGTCAAGTGTTGATAAAAAAGACAAAAAAAAACGAAAAGTCTTTGGAGATGACGAGACCCTACATCTACTACAAATATGGGCGTCCGATAAGATTCAGAAACAATTTTATTCAACAACCAGGCATAATCTTATCTATGAATCTATAGCTAGGCAGCTAAAAGAACTCGGGTTCATTAGTACATGTGAAGAGGTCAAAAGTAAGATCCGAAATCTAAAGACCGAGTACAGGAGTAAAAAGCCTAAATCAGGTGCAGTATTTTTATGTTTTGTAGATCAAAATTTGAATTAATCTTAATTTGTGATGAAATGTAATCTAAAAATAAATGATTGTTTAAGGAAGTTCCACGCCAGATTGGAAATACTTCTCCATTATTCACAAAGTATTGGGCCAGAGGGATGCAGCAAATGATGATTTGATGGACGAAAGTCTTGCAGATTTAGAAGAAAATTTCAATGACGGTACTATCTACATGAAATATTTACTACAATCGCATGTGGGACCTGTTCGCTGAGTCCAATACGATGGTGGAAGCAAAATTGTGAATGTTATATAATTTGGTGCAATAAAAATCAAACAATTGGTTTCAGCAGATTTGTCATCGCAACTGGGTAATTCTGAAGACGTAGAAGTGACTGAAGAATCACCTAGTCATTCAATTATACAGCAAAGCCGGTAAATGTTCCACCAACTGAAATATGTTGTGTCATCTGAATTTATTTTAAACATGATCTATCTTTTTTTCAGGAGCAGCTTATCACCTCCAGTTGCAAAAACGGCAAATAATTCGAGAATTCGTAAAATGTATGTTATTTGCTAAATTTTCAACTTCGACATGATATTGATTTACCTTTTTATGCAGATCCAGACCCCCACGCCGAGCAAACTCAAAGGAGGATAAATTGATCGATACGCTTCTAAAAACAGAAGAAGTATTTCAACACCGTTTAGTCAGGATGGAAAACCTAGAGAGAGACAATGAACAACGCGACGATCTTGTAGCAGCCTCGATGGTACGTTTTTTAAACGCATTTGCAGAACTTGCTGAAAAAAGTGTCAACCAAGCAACCTCACCTGTTTCTCTTGGTATACCACTAATCAACGAACCTGAAAAACACCTAAGGAATAATGCAGTACATCCCATACCTGAAAAGAAAAAATACTCACCCCTTGTAACAAACAATTTTGAAGTACCACCGGTCACTGCTCTTTCATCCGAGCAACCATGGATGAAACGCAGCAAAAAGTCATCCACTATGGTACCTTCGGCGGCCAGGTCAGTACGAGAATCAACAGACACGGGTCAATATGTTGGGCAGGACATCAGCGAAAGCCATGGCACCGTTGAATATGTTGATGCCATGGACTCACCCCTAGCTGTAGCATCATACTTAGATGAACAGGAAGAATGTGAGTCTTACCTCGAATATTTTGACGATACGGATTACTTATTACCCTCTCACCAAGCACAAACAGCTGAAGAGGAAGAGACAAGCACTGATCCAGTTTACCAATTTATTCAGTCTGAAATGAATTCTAAAATTCCAAAGATATCTAAGAAGGATAGGAAACCACGTATTATATCTTACGAACGTGTGGAGCAACCATATGTTAATATCAAGAAATCTGAACACTCAGAATCGAACATCTCTACGAAGCCAACAGGTACATCGCCTATTCACTTCTCCCAACGCATTAAATCAGGCAATATTTTGATACATAAAAAAAAATAAAAAATACCTACAGATTGAACATATCATAAGTCCCACACAACACCTAGTCAGTGAAAGGCAGCCTCTATGGGTGTAGGTTTAATCGTTTACCGAACTGAAATTCTAATTTCTCATATCATAAGTTACATTTTTATGAGAAGATACTATATTTTATTAGAGCATAGTTTAATATGCCAAACAGAACTGAACTACACTGAAGTTGTGATACCTAAAATAAAGAAAAAGAAAGTCTGAGTTAATATAAGTTGATTTTATTATAAATATAAATACATTGTTGAACGAATCACATTTTTTTAAATACAATACATATTTTATTACAACTCACGGATAATTTATTCATTCATTCATTTGAGCAGGGCATTCAGTCTAAACGATCGATAGACACACCATCGTTCATGAGTCTTTCCGCTAGCATATCTCGTTTGACTTTGGCGATTACTGGTGCTCGTCTGTCTGGGATAGGTACACTAGGAACTTTACCATATTTTTCTTCGAGGTATTGCCCTTTTGCAGTCCACTCTGGATAAAAAGTGTCACCCGCTTTTTCACAAAGATTATGAAGAATTATACAAGTTTTGACGACATTCTTCATGTTATCAAGCGTCAGGTCTGCCCGTTTCAAAATAATCCTCCAGCGTCCTTTCAAACGGCCAAACGAATTCTCCACAGTCATTCGAGCACTACTCAGCCTGTAGTTGAAATTTCTTTGTGCCAAAGTCATATCAATTGTAATGGGGTAGGGTTTCATTATCCATGGTAAAAGAGGGAATGCTGCATCTGATATAAGGTGTAAGTTAGTCTTCAATTGAGGCTGCTCATTTTGAGCACCTGAGAACTGCGTGAATAATCTGCTTCTGCGAAAAATGGATGCGTCGTTACAGCGCCCTGGAGCTCCAACGTTAGCATACCTGTAAAAAGTTTTAGCACGGTATAGTTACTTTCCTGACATTTAAAATCGAACTCAACAAGGGTACATTACATTAAGGTGCTTTGTTTGAAACGAACATTTTTTTTTTCGATTTCACACAAAAACTTTGTTGTCCTTATCAATAAAGAAAACACAAAGTTTTCACGTAAGAGCAAAAAAAAAGAAATGTTCGTTTCAAACAAAGCACCCTACTGTACATGTACTTACATGAATCTGTAATTGGAATCGACTATTGCTAGGATGACGATTGAATGAAATGACTTATAATTGAAGTAGTCTTCTGTCGATTCTGGTGGTGCAAGAATTGGAATGTGCGTCCCATCCATAGCCGCAAAACAATCCGGAAACTGCCATTTTAGCATGAAGCCTTCCGCCACTGCAATTCTTTCTTTTTCTGTCGTTGGGAACCTAACCAACCCTTGGTAAAACCTATCCAGTACTGCATCGCAGAATTGGTGAAGCAAATGTCCAACAGTACTTTTCCCAATTTCGAATAAATCAGCAACGCTCCAGTAATCAATGTTTCCTTTCAAAACAGTTAATGCAACAGCAACCCTTTTTGGCACTGGAATAGCTTTACGCATGATGGTGTCCTGCCTCATTAGATGAGGAGTTAATTTGCTGCATAAGTATTGGAACGTTGTTCTAGAGAGTCGGATTTTTTTTTGGAAGCGCTGATCTGTAAGAATGACAAATTAATTAATAAAAAAAATATTTGGAAAGATTCTTCTCAGTTCATAATATTAAGTCTGGACCCAGTTATCAGCTCAGAGAGGTCAGAGGGGTCAACAATCGAGCTGATAACCTGCTCCAGAATTAATATTGCGTTTTACCTGTGTAGCCAGGGACACATAATTCCCAAAATTTTCCGTGGTTGTCTAGATATAATTCACGCTCAATCCAACAAGATTTTACGACTGCCCTACGTCTTCGACGCTTCAATAAAAGTGTTATGAGGGCTCGACACTTCTGTTGTCTTTTTAGCAGCATAAGTTTTTCCTCTTGAAATTTCTTCCGATGATTATCTCTGGACTTCACCCAGGTATTGTATGTATGGAGGACTGTGAAAACTATCCGGATAAACTGCAGTTCGTTATCCATTTTTGAGTTATTATTTTCCCTCCATGTGGCTCGCTATTGTTTACTTTCAAAAATAATACGTATGAACAGAGCTACAAGACAGAGGTATAAATGCCGTGTGTAGTTGAGTTCCAACACGGTTGTGCTTAAAGTGCCCTACTTTAACACAGCGTGAAGACCAGGCATAAGTCAACATAAGACAACTCGTTGATGACTTATGATCCTAGACTCAGAGGAATTTTGAAAAGTTGTTGTATTTACAATAGACAAGCCATAGTTGCAAACAGATTTTTTGAGAAATTTTCGATAAAAACTTTAAGCAATGTTTCAATCTGGAGTTTGGGACATAGTGAGGGAATGATTTTCAGAGTACTACATATTTATCATTCCTCACGAATGATCGTACGGTTCCTAAGTTATTACCAACATTTTTAGCCTTGATGATGTTCTTTCAAAAAAAAATAAAAAATACTATCCCAAATCGCTTATGTTTATTGTAAAATCTACTGGGACAGGAATTTCGAGATTTCATGAGAATTACCCATAAGTATTGTATCACAATATTAAGAAAATAAAATATTTCCAACGCCTTATATTTTACTTTTCATATCAAATAAACTCGAAACGTGAAAATTGCATCCTCAATAGTTACCGCAGATCAAGCTAATTGATTAACCCAAAACCGACCACCGTGCGTTACACCGCGTCGCACCGAGCACGAGAAAAAATCTAAGATATTCTTTCAGGTTTCGGGAAAAGATTCATATATATTCACTCAAACTTTTGCTCGGCAGGGTATCCAGGTATTCTGTTAATGAACATGATATTCTTAGTAACGTTATAATTGAAAATGATAAGTAATCGAGACGCACTTCACAAAGCTCATACCTACCGGTGGACTGCCGCGTGCTACCAGATCACTACTAATTCGTCACACAATTTTTTCGTTCGTATTATCGAGTTGATTGTGATAAAATATCATGTACCTTCGAAGAGATCACATAGCATTTCGGGGTCCCACTCCCACAGCTTCTTTCCTACGATGTCATCACCCATGATCGCTCGAAATATAAAATTTTTCACCGCCGCAAAACAAGAATGCGTCTCCACTTGCATGCCATGCAAGCACATGCAAGCGTGTTCGCCAAGTTTATATGGTTCGCCACCGGTAGTAGAGTCAATAGGCATGCACAAACGCTACGCAAAACCGGAAATAATCGTAAAATTGACTATGCGATTGATCAAGAGACTCGGTAGAGTCTCGCGCCAAGTACATTTAAAAGAACGGGCGGACTACCAAGTATCTTTACCGCAAGGAGAGCAGGAATGCGCTGTAAGGCCAACTGTTCTATCAAGTATCTCCAAAATCATCAGCATTTCGGGAAATTAGGATGCACTTTTGCGATGTAAATCAGTGTAGCGGGTTCATTTAAGCCTAATTGCAATAAAACCGGTGGTCGGAGAGCTGAGATATGATAATCTCTAATCACGCTACGTCGTGTCGCCACGTCGTACGCTAGCTATATGTCATCTGGAAACCGAACCTTTTTACATAAATGGTATAGAAGAAAAGCCGCGGCTCATGTCATATTTCTTTCAAAAATAGCTCCCATCAAGTAGGAAAAAGGTTGTAATTCCCGCACGCCTAGTAGATTGCGTTAGCGTAGTCACTTCTCATTTCTCACCAAGTTCGCCACCGCACAGCTATTTCTTTTCATTGGGCCCCAGAAAAGCGGCGCTCTCATTGGCTACCATTGCTGGCGCTAGCTGCTGATATCGGAGTCGTCGTCTAGCGGCAAGTGTAACTAATGGCGGCACAGAATAAAAGTGATGGAATCGTCATTGCTGGGATGTGGGTTGTACTACGTTACGTGCCCTTGTGATAGCTCTCTCAGTTCCGTATATGAACATGAATAATCGTATATTAAACTCTGAATAGTGCAACATGTTTGTCTACTCGATCGATAATCAAAATGTCGGGTGTACACTCGACAGCTCACTGACTGCTTGTGATGTTACGAGGCAAAAACTCGTCGAATTATCGGTAATCGTTACCCGCAGTGATCGCGTAATGAATTATTCAATATATCATGTTATGGATGTATTGAATGATGATAGGCAGGGTGTTCGAGTTCGTTGAATCTGCGAAGCAATCACGTGAGTGAAAAACAGCATGGGTGTGAGTTAATCATAAACTTTGCATTTCTAACGTAATCACTGTATCAAATCAAAACAACCAACATCTTCCCCTGTTTTACAAGCATACCGATATCGAAAAATACAGCAGTTTCTGTTCCAATGACACAGATCAGGGATTCCTATTCCCGTAGAAATACCAACGCTGAACGATCCAAAACTACCACCTGAATTTCACAAAAGGACGTTTCCCCTCTTTTCGATCGTTACAAGTTGCAGTTGACAAGATCCAACCTATCTCCCCTGGAGTTGTTCGTAAGTCAACCATACTTGACGCCTCTCTCACGTACCTGCTGTATTGAATTAACACAATTATTACCTTTCTTTCCACCACAAGCATACCGATATCGAAGAATGCAGCAGTTCCAATTCGACAATCCAAAGGATCCTACTCTCACGGGTGTATTGACATCAACCAATTTTTCGGCTTTTCCTATATAAATTCATGAAAGAAGTCTGTTCTATCCTGGAACGAGACGAACGAAAAGCTCCTCTACAATCCAACTCGCTGACAAAAGTTCCAAAAGACTGAAACGGCGGAAGACTTTGCAAAACGCTGAAAAATTCGGAGCTTCGATCTATGTTACCTGAAAGATGACAGTTTCTCTCCTAACATTCCGTGAAGCACGAGCTCCTCTACAAATGTACGCGCTGATCCAAGCTATGGCTGAATCAAATGGTGAAAGATTCTCAAAATCATCGATTCATCTCCAATGGCTAGTTGCTGTCTTGTTGTTACCTAGGGACCTTAGATTGCAGTCATGCAAGCATCTTTCTCAAATGCCAATGCGTTACAATATATCAGCACATAGGCCGATGCTTCGTGCTGGAAATGGTGTATCGGTTCACGTTACGGTGAAGAGAATTAAATGAAAAGTTTAAAATTTGAGTGAAAATTAGTTGTCTCAGCGTTTGTTTACATAATCAAGAGACTCGATAGAGTCTAGCGCCAAGTACATTCAAAAGAACGGGCGGACTACCGAGTATCTTTACTGCTAGGGGAGCGAGAAAGCGCTATAGGACCAACTGTTCTATCAAGTATCTCCAAAATCATTAGCATTTTGGGAAATTGAGATGCACGTTTGCGATGTGAATCTATGTAGCGGGTCTATTTAAGCCTAATTCAAATAAAGTCGGTGGTCGGAGAGCTGAGATATGATAATCTCCGATCACCGGTAGGCCCGTTTCACGATCGAGTACTGCCAATGTCGTCGTCGTACGCTAGCTATATGTCATCTGGAAACCAAACCTTTTCACATAAATGATGTAAAAGGGAAGCCGCGGCTCACGTCATATTCCTTTCAAAAATAGCTCCTATCAAGTAGGAAAAAGGTTGTAATTTCCGCACGCCCAATAGATGGCGTTAGCGTAGTCACGTCTCATTAGAGTTCCTAGAAAAGAGAGTCTGGCAAACATACGTATACTCTATGATTGGACAGTTTGAACTCGCTCGAACATGGCCGCGATTCTGTATATATAGGTATATCGGCTCCGGTGAACGTCAGCGGTTTAGTGCAAGGAGGTTTAGCGAAGAAAGCACAATGGGGAAATGAGCCGTACGAGGCTATGCGAATTCGAGTAAAAAAGGGGTTTTAATGAAATTGGTGCCCCGAGACAAACATCGGAAAGAACTCTGGCTAAGAGCGATAATTCGACAGACTTTGACTGCTAATACGGGAGCTGTTGTGTGTGAGGTGATGATCAGGTTCAACTCATATTAACCTCACCATATGCTAGCAATGGTTGTCCCGTTTTTAAAATTTCTCTTGACACATGTAATACCCTTTCAGATACATTTTGATGAAAATTCTTGGGAAAAAATACGTGTTAATGGAACCTGTAAACCAAAATCAAGCGCCGTACCAATTCTTTTCCCGAATAATGCTACGAAAAAGCAGTGTGATCACATGACAGAACAAATTCAACCATGCATACAGCAAGCAACTCCTGGGCCAGTGACAGAAGAACATGTATCTGAAGACCATCATCACATTGACACATGGCACTATAGCGACAAGAGCGCACAGTTCTAACACAGATGATATTCCTGATAACCTTGAGGGCAAATTGCTTCAATCATACACCCACAATAATACGAGTCAAAAGTCCAGTCCTGCTCACGACTCATGTAATAATCTACTTCGTAAGTACCAAATAAGACTGAATATGTTAAGAAAAAAATTGCAATCAACCAAGGCTGAAAACAAACGATTACTGAGAACAGCTCCGGACGAGACTGCTCTGAAGTATATTTTTAATGACGATCAAGTGTAAATATTACAAAATAAACACAAAAAATGTGAAAAATAATCAAACGTAACTCTAAAACGAGCTTTGAAACTGAAATACGCACGCGGTAATACTGGCTACAATGAACTACGGAGACGAAAATTCCCCTTGCCATCCATACGGACATTATCCGAGAAAATTAAACATATGGGGCATTCCACGCCAAATCGGACGTTTTGAAAAATTTTAATTTTTGATTTCCTCCATTTTTTGATATTTTTTAGTATTCATCAAAAAACACTTTCTCGTAAATTTTGAGATTTTTTTGACCACTGGTTCAAAAGTTATCTTTTTTTGGTTTTTTGCTAATAGCTTCTACAAAAATGATCCAATTTCCAACTTTTTTTTTTGAAATTTCTGTTTTTTTGTGTACTTTTCGAAAAAAAATAAACAAAAAATGTTTAAAGCGTTGTAAGCAAAGATTTTCGAGTTTTAAAGTTTAAATCGTAATTTTAAAAATGAGTGTCTCCTTCGAATTTCGTGAAACTTTTTTATTTTCAACTTCTATCTATTCAATAACTTTTTAGCCTGGTCCGGTAGTGGGCATCCGATAATTAATATTTTTTTTCGATTTTTCAAATTTGAAAAAAAACTCATCCCGTACAAATAATTATATGGAAAAAATTACTTCGCGACAAAAAAATGTTAAAATCAGTTAAAAGTAAGTAAAAAAATAGCATACAGTGTCGACAATAAAGATTTATGATCATTTTAGGAAAAAAAAAATTTTTTGAATTTTGAAAAATCGAAAAAAAATATTAATTATCGGATGCCCACTACCGGACCAGGCTAAAAAGTTGTTGAATAAATAGAAGTTGAAAATAAAAAAGTTTCACGAAATTCGAAGGAGACACTCATTTTTAAAATTACGATTTAAACTTTAAAGCTCGAAAATCTTTACTTAAAACGCTTTAAACATTTTTTGTTTATTTTTTTTCGAAAAGTACACAAAAAAACAGAAATTTCAGAAAAAAAAAGTTGGAAATTGGATCATTTTTGTAGAAGCTATAAGCAAAAAACCAAAAAAAGATAACTTTTGAACCAGTAGTCAAAAAAATCTCAAAATTTACGAGATAGTGTTTTTTGATGAATACTAAAAAATATCAAAAAATAGAGGAAATCAAAAATTAAAATTTTTCAAAACGTCCGATTTGGCGTGGAATGCCCCATATCGATTTTGGTTCCGGAATACATTACAATATATTTGAACTTTTGAAAAACAAATTCTCTTCATGAAAGAGAATGCAGTATTCGATGAAATGAGTATTCAATCAGCTAAGGTGCACGATGTTGCAACAAATCAATATATTGGTGATGTCACTCTACCAGGCCATCAAGGAATTGCAACACATGCTCTTGTCTTTATATTGGCAGGACTAACGGTACCATGGAAACAAATCGTTGCTCAATTCTTTACAGGCGACTCAGTCAATGAGACAGTGATTAAACCAATGGTACTAGAACTGATCGAGACAGCTTGGCCTTGTGGACTGAAGGTAGCATGCATCACCAGCGCTGGTCTACAATTCCTTGCAGATATTGGCACCGAAAAAGCTTATGCAACCACAGCCTGGTTTACCAACATGATCTCAAGGTGGCTCACCCTTATGACATTACGACACCCCAGCGTTGCACTGAGCCTATTAAATATCGATGATTACAATGAAGCTGTCTATATACTACACGAAGTAATGGTCATATTTCGTGATTTACAAATTGGCAGCAAACCTGCTTGGAAGCCGGTACGAACTGAAATTCTCATTTCTACATCATCTGTTTTGGAGCTAGCTCAGTATTTCTTGAATGAGAGAGATCTACACTATCTGCTGGCGGGACGTCTTACACAGGACTGCTGTGATAATTTATTCTCAGTTGTTCGGTCGAAACATCCATTACCAGATGTGTTACAATTTCAACTAGATCTGAGATTATTTGTGTATCACAATTCATGACTAATATAAGTAATAGCAACTATGACATTGATAGAAGATGTTTATTGGGTGATCTGTTCGATTTCCAAGCCAATTCCCGAAATAATACTTTGGTTCCAACACCAGCTATTCCAATTCTACCCCACGTTCCATTGAAACTAAGCACTATGGAAATGAAGTTCTTCTATTACGTTGCTGGATATTTGGTTGAAAGTGTCCGAAAAACTCAAAACGTATGTAGTAAATGTATAGCAAGTGTGGCGACGCAAAAATTCCTACCTCATCGCTATGCAAAACTGACGTTAATTCGTAATTCTATTGTCACATAGAAGCCGAAGTGTTTTTCTGGAAAATTGGGCGGATTTGTAGAACATATTTTGCAGCCATTTTTGAATTTCAGGTAAACGGTAAGAAATTTTTGATTGAAAAGTTTTCGCACCTTGCAAATCCTTTTTTAGAATGCCATGACATAAAGAACAAAATAATATCTAGGTTTGCCCAATTTCGATTGCGAATTGAAGGAAAAAAGTACTCAGTACTAAAGCTGTATACGCAAGTAAGACTATGGCTATGCATATTCGCGTTCGTTGAGAATTACATTTGATAGTATACGATAATAATTTTTTTTTCAAATTTTTATTATTTTTTTCACTTGATGGTCAACCGTTTCATTTTACTTCATGATTTGTTTTCATTATAGCTTAAGTGGATAGGAAACGAGAGTTCTGGACCAGGCAACTGTGCGCTCTACCTTACTGGCAAAGGTGGGTTGTCGACCTCGTCCCTGTTTCACCGACTTATCGATCGCAGGGTTATTGATTCTGCGCCTGTTTTACCGCACTATTTCACCGACTTATCGATTCCGTGCCTGTTTTATCGACCTGTTTTACCGATTTATCGATCGTGGGGTTACCAACTCTGTACCTGTTTTACTGACCTGTTTTATCGACTTATCGATTACGGGGTTACCAATTCCGCGCCTGTTTTGCCGACCTGTCTTACCGACTGATCGATCGCGGGTCTATAAATCCGTTTGGTCGATAAATCCGTCTTCGATCTCGGATAATCTACTTGCCGACTCTCGCTGAGCGACCGACCGTTTTTGATACCTGCAGGTTGGCTTACCCCATATCAGATTGCGGCTAATTCACTTACTGATCTCCGATCCTCGCTTGTCCACTCACCGATTTTTTTTTTCAATGATGGGATATTTGAATATCTTTGTCATGCGGAATATGTTTCGCCCTCACGATGCATAAGGAGTAGTGGAATAAAATCATTTTGCCATATCTATCATACCGAAAATATACATATTTTATATGCAAATATGAATTTACATACAGTGAGTGACAAAAATAAGAGACGACCTTCATTTTTCAAATTCATACCGAAAATATAATAATGAAAAGAATGAAAATTCAGGTTTTTTCGACTGAGACTGACCGTTTGTGCCTCCATGTAAGCCTGAAAAAATTCATTTCAAAATATCTCTGTTTGAACCACTTGTTCTAATCCTTCATTCAAAATAATGCGATTCGGAGTGGGACAAAAAAAAGAGACCGCTTTTCAATTTCGAAATATAAAGCGATAATTATTTTTTCAAGAAAGTATTTAATATTTAGTATGGCCACCTCGAGCCTTTATAACTGCTTGAAGTCGCCTGGGCATACTTTCGACGAGGTTCTACAGGTATTGGCCGTCTAATTCCTCCCAAGTTCTTCTTAACGCCGCGAAATAATTTTCTTTGTTCGATACATTAGTTTTATCGATTTTTTCATCTAGAATTGACCATAGATTCTCTATGGGATTGAGGTCGCGTGATTGAGCAGGCCAATCAAGAACTTTTATTCTGTTAGATTTCATAAACAATTGCGTTTTCTTCGCTGTGTGCTTCGGGTCATTATCCTGTTGAAAGATAAAATTCTCTTCCAATCCGACCTGGACCAACGAAGCTTCCAAATTCTCACTGAGAATGTCGATATACCCTTCAGCAGTCAATATATTGTTGATTGGCACCAAACTTCCCACTCCCGACCAAGCAAAGCAACCCCAAACCATAATGCTGCCACCTCCGTGCTTTACAGTTTGCTGTAAGTGACGTTCTTCCAACTGTTCCCCGGCTTTTCTCCACACTCTGACTCTTCTTTTGCGATTGAATAATTCAAATTTGCTCTCATCAGACCAAAGCACCTTCTTCCAGAAATCAACCGGCCTTTCTGCAAATTTCCTTGCAAACTGCAAACGCTTAAGTTTATTACGCTTGTTAATATAAGGCCTTTTTGCTGCAAATCGGCTGTACAAATCTGCTTCCCGGAGTCTACGGCGAATTGTTTTGTGTGAAACACCTAGTTGAAGATTTTCTTGAATAGCTCGTATCGTTGTACGCGGATTTTTCTTAATTTCTCGTACAATGCGGAAATCGTCTCGAAACGTAGTCGCTCGTTTCCTTCCTCTTCCTTCTTTATCCGCAACAGAACCAGTCTCAGAAAACTTAGTCCACAGTTGTTGTACTTGAGTCTTGCTCATTTCAAACTTTTCAGCAACATTTCTTTGAGACAAACCATTTTGAATATTTTTTATAATTAATTTTCGCAACCGAATCGAAGTTTGTTTGCCTGGCATCGTCGCACATGTACTTTGGTCGGAAAACGATTTATGAATGGGCTACAAAATTATACAAGCACATACTACGAGGTCATACGACGATCCCAAACAAAACACAAGATTAGTAGAGACATACAACCTACAGAATAACATGTGATTTCTTTGATATTGATGGCGGTCTCTTTTTTTTGTCCCACTCCGAATCGCATTATTTTGAATGAAAAATTAGAACAAGTGGTTCAAACAGAGATAGTTTGAAGTGAATTTTTTCAGGCTTACATGAAGGCACAAACGGTCAGTCCCAGTCAAAAAAACCTGAATTTTCATTCTTTTCGTCATTATATTTTCGGTATGAATTTGAAAAATGAAGGTGGTCTCTTATTTTTGTCACTCACTGTATATACTTCATTCATACAATATATTTACATACTAGACTTGATTATTCAAAACTCAGAATTAGAGACCTTATACCATGTGTCCCAGCGTTTACACTACAGTATGTCTGCTTGCCGCTAGTCAGGCGCTAGCGACTACCCGCGGGGCGCTATCGACTCGTCGCCGCGTCTCCCGCTTGTATCGAGCGAATTACAGGTTTACGATGTATCGATAGATCAAACTAAGCTCCGTGAACGAACGTGACCCATGCGTGGCGCTAGGGAAGGTCTTTAATGTCAACTACATCTCGGAATTAGAACAAGAATCGTCAAAACGGCGGCTCCTTCGATGTTTCTGTTACCAGTTTTCGTTGGCTTGAGCGGTGTCAACCATGTTTCAGAACGGTATTTTCTGGTGCGTGTTTCAAAATACCACTTTATTATCCCTCCCGCGTCTTGTACTAATCTTTGGTGTTCCAAAACATGGATGCGATAGAGGTTACGATCTGTCAACGGGCTACGGATGCTCGCCATTTCCACTGCGGAATAGTTCAAACTGCAGAGTGAACGTAGTGATCGGAATCACGGCATCATGCTGCTGAATCACAACTAATCTACAAGTAAGTAGCGGATATCTACTACGCCTCATGCAAGTGTTGTTATTCTGGACACTGCCTTTCCATTATTGCTCGGTATTGTTACAGGTAATTTGCTACGGTATCCAGAGTCATTAGGAACATCGTCACATGGGACTAAAACCTGGGCCTCTCCTTATTATGGTACATTTATAACCAGAGTTTAAAAGGTGTTTCTCAATGTCATTGGAATAAAGAGCTTGTTTCCAAATGAAATAAATCCACTCGACAAATGATTACGAATCATCACTCAAAACAATCATTGAATCCCATTTGCAAGAAAGACAGCTAACAAAAATGAAGCTGCAACATTATTCTCTCCATACTCTGTAAAAACTGATTCTACAATAGGCTCGACAATAGGTAACCAAACCTATGATAATTCTCTCAATCAATGGTAGGTACTCATTATTTAGTGAACTTCGATGACTTTGCTGGTTGAGATTAAGAGAGTAACCTCGTTGAATCCAGGATTGATAGTACCGTACACTTTTCATAGCATAGTAGATCATTATCATTGCTTCTCGTTGCACCGCAATTCATTTCACCTGTTAGCTAAAAATTAAATGTTGTCGATATTGCACTCTTTCTTGCATCACAGCAAATTTTAGCTATCAATTTGAGATTCAGTAGTATGGCGACGCGTAGTAATTCTTTTTTATTGTATCGCAGCGCATTTGAGCTGTAAACCTCAATTTTAGTATCGCGTTGAAGCATGTTCGTTCCAATACTAGTAAATTGCTGGCCCTGAAAAGGGCCATTAAAAATGTGGTGACAAGCTACGCTGCATACTGTGAAAAATGTTTAAAAATGTTGCAGGAGGTAGCGATCTATGAAAAATGGTTAATCCTAACGAAGGTGTTCGAAGTGGCCACCGTCTTCGTCTGCACAACGTACAGCCCTGGTGATCACCGCCTGCTGTACGTTTTGTAGCATCTGAGGCGTGATTGCCTCAAAGGCATCAAAGATTCTTTGCCTCAGCTGAGCGATATCCCTTACTCGGACTCGGTATACCTGCTCCTTCAGCCAACCCCATAAAAAAAAGTCCGGTGGAGTTAGGTCAGGGGACCTCGGTGGCCACTCTTGGGGTCCGTGAAGGCCGATCCACCTTCCGGGATACATTTCATCTAGGATGCGCCTGGCCCTGACAGAAGAATGAGCAGGGTGGCCATCCTGCTGAAACCACATAGTTCTTCGGGTGGCTAGTGGTACATCTTCAAGGAGCTGCGGTAAAATGTTTAGCAAAAAATCTGAATACGTGTGGGCGTTGACATTTCCTTGAAAAATGTATGGTCCGATTATGCGGTTTCCCAACGTCCCTGCCCAAACATTAATTGAAAATGGCCGCTGAGCGTGCTGGACCTCAAGCACGTGGGGATTTTCTCTGGCCCAAAAATGATTGTTGTGGTGATTCACCACACCGTCAGAGCGGAACGTGCTCTCGTCAGTGAATAAAATTCTGCTGATGAATGTTTCATCATCAGCATATTCATCAATTAGCCAATCACAATATGCGAGTCTCCTCGGCATATCGAGTTGGAGCAATTGCTGGTGTCGGCTCGGCTTGTAGGGGTGCAGCTTATTTCGTTGCAAAATACGTTCAACCGTACTTTTGCCCAAGCCCAGTTCTCCAGCGATAGCACGGGTGCTAGACCGTGGATTCTCCAGCATCCGATTAATAACACGCTCCTCAAATTGCTCCTCGATTGGTCGTCGTGCTAGGAGCCCAATCATAATGTATTATTTTACTGATAATAAATTTTACTTGTCAGAAGACCGTTGTTCGGAAATATAAATTAAAAAAAAAAAGTAGTGTCTCAGGACAAAAGATGAGAGAAATGTCGTTCGATGTTATTGGGGCTGCAGATTCATAGCATAAATCTGTATATTCACTGATCCACTAATAAAACTTTCGAATGTCATTGTAAGCTCAGATAATTTGATCGTATGTCCAAAAGTTACCTTGGCGCCGTTTTGGCTTGAAACCGCCAACAGTCGCAAGATTGTGCACCAATTTTGAAAATACCCAATGGCCCGGGTGATATCGATGCGGGTATTTTAAACGGTATAAAACCGCAGCCCGCCTACTATTTTGATCGGCCTTGCCGTAGATCAAAACCATGTCGGTTTTTTCACGATTTGAAAGATTTCTCACTCGATCCATTGCGACTTGCTTTCAACAATAAGTTCGAATCAGTAGAAGTTATTCAATTGTTTTTAAATGTTAGCTGCTTTTATCTTGCATGTATCGTAGTTTGACCTATCGATACATCGTAAACCTGTAATTCGCTCGATACAAGCGGGAGACGCGGCGACGAGTCGATAGCGCCCCGCGGGTAGTCGCTAGCGCCTGACTAGCGGCAAGCAGACATACTGTAGTGTAAACGCTGGGACACATGGTATATACAGAGAGAATTGGTGGAAATTGGCCACTCCACATAGCGCCTAACTGTTCGCGTCCCGTATGACAACCACCGATACACGCAAATTCATGAGCGTGAGTCTCCGCTGACGTCACAGCCAGGAGCATGTTAAAAGTCTGAAATTTGGGTGCTCAGCGGGGTCCGTCAAGCAAGTGCTGCTGCGTCGCGGGGCATCTCTCGGTTGTGAAGCTAGCGGTTAAGGTTAAGTCGGATTTATTACAAACAACTTCGAACCACTGAAACTATTTAAATGCGGAAATTATTCGACGTTAATAAGAAAATTCGTAATTGATAATTCGATGTACCGTAAACAGTGATTTGGTCGAAAGAATCCTCTAAGCGCGCCGCGAAAAATACAATCAAGTAAATCGGAGCAGGTAAGTGTGACAAATTGTTCTACTACAATTCGGGTGAAGATGAATTTGCATCAGGATAATACGGATTCTATCAGGTATTATTTCAATGAGTTGAATTCGATCCACCCAGAAGCACGACACAAAAACGGGGTATTTCAATTAGGATAAATCAATAGCATTTCTGGCCAACGTACGAAACATCCACTTTATTATGTGATCATCAATTTTATCAAGTCAATAAAATCAACAAGTATGTTATTTTCAATTGACCACCAGCATTGGTAACGAAAAAATTATGAAACTCCAGCTTTGTTGAATTTGAAGACTCGTACAAATGATGAATCAATGATGGCAGTATGAAAAACCACAACATAACATTGTTCCATCTCGCCGACCTGACTTCATTATCTGAAACAAAATAATACAGGTTATCAAAAGGGAATGGAAAGGATCGGCGATGGACCCACTGTACTTCCCTCGCATCGCATTTGTAAACATGAAGATTACAGCAATGTTCCGTCAACTACCAGTGATTGTGATAACTCTTCTAGAAACTCGGCAACGGTTCCGACAAAGAGTTACCTTGAAGATGACCAAATCCAAGCCAAGAACGGTATTCGTGGGACAAACCTGAAGAAATTATGCAAAAATTATTATTGAAAACATTGTACCTTTCGACGCGAAAACTCGTAAAAAAAAATTTTCAAAGAACATTAAATAAATGGTATTCATACCGCTGCAAAATGATTTGTTGTTAAAAAATAAACAATGTCTTGGAGTCAATTGGAATCACTCTTGGGACATCTGGAGATTGAGAACAAAATAGTCGGAGCAGCAAATCTGGAAAACAAATACATCATAATTACACTGAGGTTGACAAAAAATATCAGTCGAGTTCTTCTGAGCATCACCTGATCAATTTCAAAGACGGAGAGTATCTTTTCAAAGTTTGAGTGGAAGAAGCAGTGTCAGTTTTTGTACTTCCATTCCTTGTTAGATTTCAAGTTGCAGGATATTATCTTACAGTTGGTCAAAGACAAGCAGTGTAGTTTTCAAGAGTCCAAGTGCCAGAGCAGGATCCCAGTTGAGAGAATTTTACAAGTTATCGTGGGATTGGCGATTGAGGATTTCAGCATGTCAGTTTCAAGTTTTCAAAGACGGAGAGTATCTTTTCAACGTTTGAGCGGAAGAAGCAGTTTAGGTATTTGTACTCCCAGTTCTGTCGTGGATCTCAAGATGTAGGATACCATTCCCAAGTTTGTCAAAGATAAGCAGCGGAGTTCTTTAGAGTCCAAGTGCCGGTGCAGGATCCAAGTCGAGAGAATTCTACAAGTTATCGTGGGATTGGCAATTGAGGATTTCAGAGTAGCCATCACACACTCAGTCCTCTCCGCAACGGAATGAATAATATTGGGCATAGTTTACAACAATGTCTCCAAACACACAATCTAATCACACACTTCTTATCCTACAAAAGCTAATTGCACTTAGTGTCCTATCGTTAATCTCATGCCTATACTTAATCACACTGAAATGTTTTTCTAAAATCTACAATAAATGATACTACTTATAAAATAACTCAATCGCACTTATAGTGTTCTAACTTTTCAAAGCCCCGTCCACGAAAATGTCGAAATATCCTAATTAAGTCCTCAAATCAGCAAAAAACACTCACCGATTGTCACAATAAGTCTAATAATCTCCAACACTACCAAAAAGTCTACAAAAATACCTGTACTCACAACAGAAATCACAAATCCCTAGAAATACTCAACACGTGACACTGAAAACTACTCAAATCAACCAATCACTATCGCCTTAATACTGTGCAATTGCCGACATGCGGGAGGTGCTGGGGAAGAACCGAGGTAATACTAATCAGATTTGAATTCTCGTAGTTGATTTCAGTAGTTTTCAGTGACACGTATTGAGTATTTCTAGCGATTTGTGATTTCTGTTGTGAGTAGAAGTATTTCTGTAGACTTTTTGGTAGTGTTGGAGATTATTAGACTCATTGTGATAATCGGCGAGTGTTTTTTGATGATTTGAGGACTTAATTAAGAGATTTGAACATTTTTGTAGACGGGACTTTGAAAAGTTAGAACACTATAAGTGCGATTGAGTTATTTTGTAAGTAGTATCATTTATTGTAGATTTCAGAAAAACATTTCAGTGTGATTCAGTATAGGCATTAGATTAACGATAGGACACTAAGTGCAATTAGCTTGTGTAGGCTAAGTAGTGTGTGGTTTGATTGTGTGTTCGGAGACATTGTGGTAAACTATGCCCAATATTATTTATTCCGTTGCGGAGAGGATTGAGTGGGTGATGGCCTGGATGACAGGCCTAAGTAACAGGCATGTGAGAGACTATTTTGCTGCAGAACATGCCGATAGGCCCATTCCGTCTAAAACGACAATCCAAAACACGGTGGATAAGTTTTGACAGACGGGTGTGATAGACCCTCGGCTGAATAAAGTTCAGTATCCTCGAAGGCGATTGAGCGAAGAGACCATCTTTTATATCTGCCAGGCAGTGACAGAGGGCATGAATACGCCTTGTCGACAAATAGCTCAGGAGCTAGGATTGGCGATGTCCACGATACGTAAGGTGCTCCGAGAACAAAAGTTCAAGTCATACAAGTTCCAGGAACACCAAGAACTCCTGGAGCGGGATAACTTTGCTCGTATGCAATTCTGCGAGACCATGACCGAAGTCATGAATGCTCAGGAGCATCTGATCGAGCACATATGCTTTAGCGACGAGTGCACAATTCAACTGGTAGGGGCACCAAATCGCCAGAATTCAAGGTGGTGGTCGAGGGAGAATCCCCACATCGTTTTAGAGACGGGAACGCAATACCAGCGTAAGGTTAACGTATGGGTCGGGCTGATGGGATACCATATCATAGGGCCATTTTTCATTGATGGCAACCTCAATGGAGAAACATATTTAGCGCTACTGAGGGAGCAGATTGTTCCGGCCATTAGAGCCATCGAGGGAGATGTAAGTATATTATAATGATAACAAAGCAACGTATCCACACTAAAATAGGTAACATTGAACTACTTTATCATTTCAAATAAAACATTTTTTTTTCTTCAACATAATGAACTACTAAAGCAGAGTAAAACGAACTGGAATACTTTTTATCCAAATAAAATATTTGAGTAAATCACTAAGAATCTATTCAGCAGACACAAAAATGGTACTCAAAATTTTTGTCTCATGTGACTAGGGCCATGCGATTTGGTTCCAACAAGATGGGGCACCACTCCACAATGCTGCAGCGGTAAGGAATTACCTCAATGACGAATTCCAGGAACGATGGATTGGAAGGCAGGGTCCGGTGTCCTGGCCTCCACGATCACCGAATCTCAATCCATTAGATTATTCTTTCTGGGCACTTCTGCGCCATCGCCTGTATTTTTCAGGAGAGACCATCCGTGACGTTGCTGCTGCTCAACGGAGAATAGTGCAAATATCACAGGACATAGAGCCAGACGTGATTCGCAATATAACCCGGGCTTTTTATGATCGGTTGGGCTACTGTTCAGCAGCTGAAGGTGGCCATTTTGAGCAACTCCTGGGAGGACGTGCGTAATGCCGAAATCATAACGAACGAAGCATGAATTATGATATGTCTGCACGCGCCGTATAAAACACTAAATAACTATGTTGAACATCTTGATGATATTGGACACAATATCCTACAACTTGAAATCTAACAAGGAATGGAAGTACAAAAACTGACACTGCTTCTTCCACTCAAACTTTAAGAAGATACTCTCCGTCTTTGAAAACTTGAAACCGACACGCTGAAATCCTCAATCGCCAATCCCACGATAACTTGTAAAATTCTCTCAACTTGGATCCTGCTCTGGTACTTGGACTCTTGAAAACTACACTGCTTGTCTTTGACCAACTGTAAGATAATATCCTGCAACTTGAAATCTAACAAGGAATGGAAGTTTAAAAACTGACACTGCTTCTTCCACTCAAACTTTGAAAAGATACTCTCCGTCTTTGAAAACTTGAAACTGACATGCTGAAATCCTCAATCGCCAATCCCACGATAACTTGTAAAATTCTCTCAACTGGGATCCTGCTCTGGCACTTAGACTCTTGAAAACTACACTGCTTGTCTTTGACCAACTGTAAGATAATATCCTGCAACTTGAAATCTAACAAGGAATGGAAGTACAAAAACTGACACTGCTTCTTCCACTCAAACTTTGAAAAGATACTCTCCGTCTTTGAAAACTTGAAACCGACACGCTGAAATCCTCAATCGCCAATCCCACGATAACTTGTGAAATTCTCTCAACTTGGATCCTGCTCTGGTACTTGGACTTTTGAAAACTACACTGTTTATCTTTGACAAACTTTGGAATGGTATCCTACAACTTGAGATCCACGACAGAACTGGAAGTACAAATACCTAAACTGCTTCTTCCGCTCAAACGTTGAAAAGATACTCTCCGTCTTTGAAAACTTGAAACTGACATGCTGAAATCCTCAATCGCCAATCCTACGATAACTTGTAAAATTCTCTCAACTGGGATCCTGCTCTGGCACTTGGACTTTTGAAAACTACACTGCTTGTCTTTGACCAACTGTAAGATAATATCCTGCAACTTGAAATCTAACAAGGAATGGAAGTACAAAAACTGACACTGCTTCTTCCACTCAAACTTTGAAAAGATACTCTCCGTCTTTGAAAACTTGAAACCGACACGCTGAAATCCTCATTCGCCAATCCCACGATAACTTGTAAAATTCTCTCAACTTGGATCCTGCTCTGGTACTTGGACTTCTGAAAACTACACTGTTTATCTTTGACAAACTTTGGAATGGTATCCTACAACTTGAGATCCACGACAGAACTGGAAGTACAAATACCTAAACTGCTTCTTTCGCTCAAACGTTGAAAAGATACTCTCCGTCTTTGAAAACTTGAAACTGACATGCTGAAATCCTCAATCGCCAATCTTACGATAACTTGTAAAATTCTCTCAACTGGGATCCTGCTCTGGCACTTGGACTCTTGAAAACTACACTGCTTGTCTTTGACCAACTGTAAGATAATATCCTGCAACTTGAAATCTAACAAGGAATGGAAGTACAAAAACTGACACTGCTTCTTCCACTCAAACTTTGAAAAGATACTCTCCGTCTTTGAAAACTTGAAACCGACACGCTGAAATCCTCAATCGCCAATCCCACGATAACTTGTAAAATTCTCTCAACTTGGATCCTGCTCTGGTACTTGGACTCTTGAAAACTACACTGCTTGTCTTTGACCAACTGTAAGATAATATCCTGCAACTTGAAATCTAACAAGGAATGGAAGTACAAAAACTGACACTGCTTCTTCCACTCAAACTTTGAAAAGATACTCTCCGTCTTTGAAAACTTGAAACCGACACGCTGAAATCCTCAATCGCCAATCCCACGATAACTTGTGAAATTCTCTCAACTTGGATCCTGCTCTGGTACTTGGACTTTTGAAAACTACACTGTTTATCTTTGACAAACTTTGGAATGGTATCCTACAACTTGAGATCCACGACAGAACTGGAAGTACAAATACCTAAACTGCTTCTTCCGCTCAAACGTTGAAAAGATACTCTCCGTCTTTGAAAACTTGAAACTGACATGCTGAAATCCTCAATCGCCAATCCTACGATAACTTGTAAAATTCTCTCAACTGGGATCCTGCTTTGGCACTTGGACTCTTGAAAACTACACTGCTTGTCTTTGACCAACTGTAAGATAATATCCTGCAACTTGAAATCTAACAAGGAATGGAAGTACAAAAACTGACACTGCTTCTTCCACTCAAACTTTGAAAAGATACTCTCCGTCTTTGAAAACTTGAAACCGACACGCTGAAATCCTCAATCGCCAATCCCACGATAACTTGTAAAATTCTCTCAACTTGGATCCTGCTCTGGTACTTGGACTCTTGAAAACTACACTGCTTGTCTTTGACCAACTGTAAGATAATATCCTGCAACTTGAAATTTAACAAGGAATGGAAGTTCAAAAACTGACACTGCTTCTTCCACTCAAACTTTGAAAAGATACTCTCCGTCTTTGAAAACTTGAAACCGACACGCTGAAATCCTCATTCGCCAATCCCACGATAACTTGTAAAATTCTCTCAACTTGGATCCTGCTCTGGTACTTGGACTCTTGAAAACTACACTGCTTGTCTTTGACCAACTGTAAGATAATATCCTGCAACTTGAAATCTAACAAGGAATGGAAGTACAAAAACTGACACTGCTTCTTCGACTCAAACTTTGAAAAGATACTCTCCGTCTTCGAAATTGATCAGGTGATGCTCAGAAGAACTCGACTGATATTTTTTGTCAACCTCAGTGTAATTATGATGTATTTGTTTTCCAGATTTGCTGCTCCGACTATTTTGTTCTCAATCTCTAGCTGTCCCAAGAGTGATTCCAATTGACTCCAAGACATTGTTTATTTTTTAACAACAAATCATTTTGCAGCGGTATGAATACCATTTATTTAATGTTCTTTGAAAATTTTTTTTTACGAGTTTTCGCGTCGAAAGGTACAATGTTTTCAATAATAGTTTTTGCATAATTTCTTCAGGTTTGTCCCACGAATACCGTTCTTGGCTTGGATTTGGTCATCTTCAAGGTAACTCTTTGTCGGAACCGTTGCCGAGTTTCTAGAAGAGTTATCACAATCACTGGTAGTTGACGGAACATTGCTGTAATCTTCATGTTCACAAATGCGATGCGAGGGAAGTACAGTGGGTCCATCGCCGATCCTTTCCATTCCCTTTTGATAACCTGTATTATTTTGTTTCAGATAATGAAGTCAGGTCGGCGAGATGGAACAATGTTATGTTGTGGTTTTTCATACTGCCATCATTGATTCATCATTTGTACGAGTCTTCAAATTCAACAAAGCTGGAGTTTCATAATTTTTTCGTTACCAATGCTGGTGGTCAATTGAAAATAACATACTTGTTGATTTTATTGACTTGATAAAATTGATGATCACATAATAAAGTGGATGTTTCGTACGTTGGCCAGAAATGCTATTGATTTATCCTAATTGAAATACCCCGTTTTTGTGTCGTGCTTCTGGGTGGATCGAATTCAACTCATTGAAATAATACCTGATAGAATCCGTATTATCCTGATGCAAATTCATCTTCACCCGAATTGTAGTAGAACAATTTGTCACACTTACCTGCTCCGATTTACTTGATTGTATTTTTCGCGGCGCGCTTAGAGGATTCTTTCGACCAAATCACTGTTTACGGTACATCGAATTATCAATTACGAATTTTCTTATTAACGTCGAATAATTTCCGCATTTAAATAGTTTCAGTGGTTCGAAGTTGTTTGTAATAAATCCGACTTAACCTTAACCGCTAGCTTCACAACCGAGAGATGCCCCGCGACGCAGCAGCACTTGCTTGACGGACCCCGCTGAGCACCCAAATTTCAGACTTTTAACATGCTCCTGGCTGTGACGTCAGCGGAGACTCACGCTCATGAATTTGCGTGTATCGGTGGTTGTCATACGGGACGCGAACAGTTAGGCGCTATGTGGAGTGGCCAGTTTCCACCAATTCTTTCTGTATATAGATATATATTGTAACGTACGATTTTCCCACGGTAGGTTCCGGTACGCATAGTCCAGTTGTTCCTGCTCTGGCCATGCGCGCTGTAAGCGATCAAAATAGGCTCGCATATACGTCAGGTAATCGGCGACGGTTTCATGTTCGCCCTGCGTACGTCGTCGGATTTCCTCGCGAAGGTCAAATTGTAAATCGGGGTTTCCGAAACGGTTACGCCATGCCGTTTCAAAGTCCTGGAACGTAGCCCACGTGGCACGGTGGCTACGGTACCAATATAAAGCTACGCCTGATAAGAAGAACGGTAAACTATTCAGAACGTCAATGTCGCGGATTTTGATAAGCGATCGGCCTTCCTGGATTCGCATCAGAAAAGCTTCCGAATCGTCAGTGCGAACACCGGAGAATCGAAGGTTCCATTTTCTCATCATATCATATGCGGCTAGTGGTGTTGGCGTGTTGTCTCGCGGTGCGAATGGTCGGGAGTTTTCGCAGTAAGTCCGCTGTTCATCCGGGTAAGTAAAGACAGGATAGTGTCCCGCATCAGGGTGATGTGGGACATAGTCACGGCGCGGTGATGGTTGACGGGGCGGTAGTGGCGGATTCACGTTATTCACGGGCGTAAAGGGTCGCGCAGCGGGTGCAGGCGGTCCTGGAGACACCGGCGTATCTTCGGTCACCACAATCTTGGGTGCCACATTGGGCGAGTGTGGAAACTGCGGACTTTCTGTGTCCATGAGATCGGTTTCGACGACGGGTGGTCCGTCCCGCGGGGTGGCTGGTGCTTCCGACATTTCTCCCCGAAAAGCTCTCCACGCACGCAATAATCGGTGCCGCAGAGTGGGTAAAGCACCGGTTGACGATAATGACCGTTTGTCAAGTGTAAAATCGCAACTGTTCGCGCGTCAACAGATAGATCCACGAGTCGCTCGAGGTCGGTCGCAGCATTGGTTGTGGACCAACACCGGATTTAACGATTCAACGTGCGTCGGGATTAACTTTGAGTAATCTCAAAGGTTGAACTAGTTTTTCTGCTAAGATTAGCGCTCGCTATTGTTCGGCAGGGGATTAGCGCGACCAGAACTACGGATTAGGCGATGAAATGATGCACTTTTTCAGTACGCGTTTGACGGACTCGCACCAGGAGAAAAACTATGAGCGTTAGGCCAAGATGGTAAACAGGTGTCAAAGAAAGCGCCAAGATAAGCCGGATTGCCACGGGATTAACGGCGTCGTGCCGGTCGGAGTTAAACTGTTGCTATAAATTGAAATTTTGAAATAAAACGTTAAATTTAAAACAGGCGATTAAATTTTGAACTGGAAGGAAATGAATTGAGAAAAGCTAAACGTGGATACCACGGGCGGGAAAATAATGCGACCGTGGCGAGATTTTTATCTGTACTCGCTAGCTATTTTGGACAGGGATTCTTTTTCGGTGGGTTCGTGCAACCGATAGGTTTTTGAATTGGCCTCAATTATTCGGAAGTACTATCTTCCCGAGGCGGCGAAATTATTCGACGGCGATCCTTTTAGATCGGACAAAATTATTCCTCAGCGATCGTTTCAGATCGGGCAAAATTATTCAACAGCGATCGCCTAAGATCGGACAAAATTATTTGACAGCGATCGTTCAGATCGGATGTAATGTAGTCACATTAGGACACATTAGATACTCGAAAAGCGAGCACCTCACGGGCGAGACAAAGTGGGGATCGAGCCAGTCTCTCGGTAACCGTCCAGTGATATACATCACACCGATTGTCTCCGTACGTCTACTGTTCATTCTAAATATATTAACGTTTATTTTATCGGAGTGTTAATCATTTAACCACCCTATACACCACAATTTTGGCGACGAGGTATTTCCGAAATCCACAGCAATCGGAGAGCACGGGAGACAAGGAGCCGAGCATGTAATTGTATCGAAGCTTCTGGACGGTTATGATGAAGAATAATATTTGCGCAGTATACGAAATTAATTAAAGAAACGGTAAATCGTGCGCTGTAAACGATATTATAAATATTCGGAAAAATTTTCACGTGCATCGTGCGTAAGACAGACAAATATCAAGTGAAGAAACAAAGAATGTTAAGACCACGTGGCAATGAAATTTAATAATTTTCTAATTGACCGCATACGAAACAAAATTAAACAAAATTGTCAATTAGTATATATACGGGTCGCGTCGTTAAATGCCGGGTCCGGGAGGCGGTCAAAGTATCATCGATTATACAAGAGCGTCGTGGATCTATACGCTTACGAAGCCCGAATTAATTGAAATTCTAGAACAGTTAGAATTAGCATACGAGGAAAGCTTGGGCATCGATGAGCTTCGTAAAATTCTACGAACTCACGTAACCGAAGAAAACGAGAGGCGAGAACGACTACACGAAGATAAGAACTCACAGAGCAGTGAAAACGAAAACGTAAATAAGAAGACCAAGATAATTCACACAATGGCAGGAGAGAGCACCGGTACGAAATTAGAATTTCAATTAGGAAAAGACGATTGGGAAACATATACAGAGAGGCTCCAATGATATTTCGTGGCCAACGATGTGAAAACTGAAAAACAAGCGGCAGTGTTGTTAACGAAAATAAGTGCTGATACGTATAAACTTGTTCGGGATCTGTGCGCGCCAGATAAGCCAAGTAAAATTAGTGAACGACCATTTAAACCCGAAACCATCGGAAACGATGGAAAGATGCAAGTTTTATCAAGCGCATCAAAGTGCAACGGAATCGGTAGCGGAGTTCACGGCAAGATTAAAAAGCTTATCGTTAAACTGTAATTTCGCGGATGCGAAAATAGCGTTACGAGATCAATTGGTGTGTGGACTGAAGGATCATGCAACAAAAAAGGCGTTGTTTCGCGAAGATAAATTGACGTATGATTCAGCATACAAAATAGCAGCCGCAATGGAAGAAGCAGAAAAGAACGCATCGACCACGGATAAAATTAGTACCGGTACAGCGAGTAACGCGGCGAGTGTAAACGTGGTTCAATCGAACTCGCACGCGAGTGAGAAAAAGAAACGGAATCAAGCCAGTACGAGAGGAAGAGGTGCCTATCGTGGTGGCCGAGGAAGAGGACAGCGATACGATAACAACACCACAAGGAACGGTGGTAATAAGACGTCGCACAATAACACACATCAAAGCTCGAAGCAGTCATCGTGTTATTGCTGTGGAAAGGCGAATCACTGGGCACGTGATTGCTACCACCGATTCAGCACATGTAATTCGTGTAAGCGAAAGGGGCACCTGGCAGCTGCGTGTCGATCGCAGAAGGCGGCAGTTCAACACCTAAAACGAGAGTCGACGAGCGGAGATCAACAGCGGGAGGAGGCGGTATACGACTTCCTCATGGTAGATGACAACGAAGACGAGTCGACGAGCGGTATGAGAAACGCAGCGAGCGACAATGTAAAAGCCGAGCCTATGTTTTTGAACGTAATGATTAACGGGAAAAAAATTGATATGGAAATAGATTCGGGGTCGTACGTTGCGATTATATCAAAAAGCGATAAAAATAAATATTTTCCCGAGGTTAAAATCACGCGTAAGGCGCCTGCGTTGAACGCATAATATGGTAAAGTTCCATTAGAGAGTGAGGGTGTACTAGAGAATTTGAAAGTAAAACTAGGAAACCGGGAAGAAACGCTGACGATGAGAGTAATGACAAATGATGGTCCAACTTTGATCGGTAGACAATGGCTTAAAGTTTTTGGATTATGGCCATTGCCGTTGAACTTGTTGAACAACGTAAACGATTGCAATAAAATCGATGTAAATGACGTGACGAAACAATTGTCAGAGAAATATCCGAAATTGTTCGGCCCGGGCCCAGGGTTATATAATAAAGGAAAACTCAGGTTGGTGTTGAAAGAAGATGCACAGCCGGTAGCGTTAAAAGCGAGACATTTGCCATTCGCGTTAACAAGCAAAGTTGAAGATGAAATTAATCGTCTTGTTAAATTGGGACATCTCGAAAAGGTCGATGTGAGCGAGTGGGCAACTCCGATTGTGCCGGTCATAAAATCGAACGGGTCTGTGAGAATCTGCGGTAATTTTAAACTCACGGTAAATCCGAATTTAGTTCGAGATCGACATCCGATACCGCTGATTGACGAAATCTTTCTGGCAAAAGTTTTTCGCAGATCGATTTAGAGCATGCGTATATGCAAATTCCGGTGGAAGAAAATAGTCGAGATTGTCTAACGATAACAACGCACAAAGGGTTATACAGATTCACAAAAATGACAGAGGGCATTGCATCGGGGCCGGGGGATTTTCAAAGAAAAATCGAGCAATGCTTAGCTGGAATTGACGGGGCAATTCCTTATTTGGATAATATTTTCTGCTCGGGTAAAACTGATGAAGATCACTTAAAAACGTCGCACGCAGTATGTAAACGACTCGAGGAATACGGGTTCAAAGTGAATATAAACAAATGCGATTTTTTCAAAGAAAAGTTGGATATTTTGGGGTTCGTTATTAATAAGGACGGGTTACACAAGTCGAGAACGAAAGTAAAGGCGATGATTAAAGCTCCGACGCCGGTCGACAAAAAGCAGTTAGATTCGTTTCTGGGACTGGTAACGTATTATGCGCGATTTTTACCCGATAGAGCGACCCAACTACAACCACTGTACGAGTGTGCGAAAGAGGACAAGTTAGTATGGACAAAAGAGTGCGAGAAAGCGTTCGAATGGGTGAAAAAAGAGCTGGTATCACCGTGTGTGTTGGCTCATTTTGATCCCAACGAAGAAATCGTATTAGCGTGCGATGCATCGTCGTATGGGTTAGCGGCGATACTGTCTTACCGATACAGAGACGGCACAGAGAAACCAATTGCATATGCATCGAAGATAATTCACGAGAAAGAATTAAATCGTGCTATCATTGACAAGGAAGCGAGTGCAATTGTCTTTGGATTCAAGAAATTTTACAATTATATTTTTGGCAAGGAAATTACGCTAAGAACAGACCATAAACCGCTGGTTTTTATTTCCGGCCCAAAACAAGAGATTCCGTTAACTACGGCAAGCAGATTACAAAGATGGGCGTATTTTCTGTCAAGATTCACGTATAAAATCGAATATATCAAATCAGAGCATAACGGTAATTGCGATGCACTCTCGCGACTTCCTGTCAAAGATAGCACTCCAATTTTCAATAACGAGTACATATCGATAAATTACGCCGAAGAGTCGTTTGAAACATTAAACGCGGTGGAGATTCCAGACGAAACAAAACGCGATAAAATGTTGAGTTCGATAGTACGGTACCTAAAAGGCACATGGCCAAACGCGAGCGAGCTGAATGAGTATGAAAAAATATTCTATGCGAAACGCGACGAACTCGTGGTAGAAAAAGGGTGTATCATGTGGGGATACAGGGTAGTAGCTCCGGAATCAGCGCAAAAGTGTGTGTTAAATGAATTGCACGCATCTCATCTCGGTATAGTAAAAATGAAAATGTTGGCGAGGTCCTACGTATGGTGGCCGAATATCGATAAAGACATCGAAAACATTGCGGCGTCATGTAAAGTGTGTGTACAAGAGCGGAAGAAACCTGCGAGTGTCCCGCTAACGCCGTGGCCGTTTCCGGATAGATGTTGGAGTCGGATTCACACGGATTTCTTAGGTCCGTTTCACGGTCATATGTTTATGTTGATTATTGAGGCTTACTCAAAGTGGCCTGAAATTATTGACATGCAAAAATGCACTCAGGCACCGAGGGTAATCGAGGAATTCAAGAAAGTTTTAGTTCGTTTTGGTCTTCCGAGACATTTAGTAAGTGATAACGGTACGCAATACACGAGTACCGAATTTCAAGGGTTTTGTAAAAGCAACGGTATAAAACACAGCTTCTCTGCACCGCATCATCCCGCGACAAACGGCGCAGCCGAGGATTTTGTTCAAACTTTCAAAGATAAAGTAGACAAAATTGTGAAAAGCGGTAAATCACTTGAGTACGCGATTAATCTCTTTTTGTTCGATTATAGAGCAACCGAGCATTGTACAACGGGAAGAACACCGGCATACATGATGTATAAGCGAGAGTTGCGAACGAGATTCGACCTATTAAGGCCGAGCGTGAGTGGCGATGTACAGACCAAGCAGTTGGCACAGGTAGCGAGTAAAAAGGGTAGTCGAGATATCGATCTCCAAATTGGCGACGTCGTGATGGTCGATGACTTCAGCGTACGGAATAATAAGCGAATAAAAGGGCAAATAATTAAGAAATTGTCTCCAGTAACGTTCGAAGTGAAAGTAGAGTCGGGCAAAGTGTGGAAACGACACGTCGATCAGATCGTTCGATTCATGGCGCCAATTAAGGACGAAACTACCAGTATAGTTACACCTGTGCGAGAACCGGAGAAAGTATTGCGCCGTTCAAATAGGCTAAGAGAGCGTAATTAGGATAAGAATTTTGTAATCATAGATCGTAAGAAATTGTAACGAAAATTAAAAAGGGAGGAATTGTAATGTAGTCACATTAGGACACATTAGATACTCGAAAAGCGAGCACCTCACGGGCGAGACGAAGTGGGGATCGAGCCAGTCTCTCGGTAACCGTCCAGTGATATACATCACACCGATTGTCTCCGTACGTCTACTGTTCATTCTGAATATATTAACGTTTATTTTATCGGAGTGTTAATCATTTAACCACCCTATACACCACATCGGACAACAGTATTCGACGGCGATCTTTATAGATCGGACAAAATTATTCGACAGCGATCTTTTTAGATCGGGCAAAATCAGATAACGATATTTGGCGTTGTATCCCTAATGGCGTGGCCCCACGTTGGGCGCCATTTTGTAACGTACGATTTTCCCACGGAGAAAATTAACGGCAGGGATGACCGACTCGTAGTTACCCTACGGCGCGTTTCTCTTTTTATTCAGCGGTAAACTCAAAATTTTACTTACTTGCTCAGTTTTGAGCGCCAGACGCTGGTGCGTCACGTAAGGGTCGTCAAAGCGGAACTCAAAGCGGAAATGCGATTTTTACAGAGATCTGCGACGTGCGGCAACTCAACTAGCTCAGATGCGATGAGGAAGGTAGAGGGGCTGGGTTTGCCTTGAATTACGATACGGTAATTTCCTTCACTGGGCCGTGGCCCTTATATTCAGTTAACAATGAACCTGTTCGGTATTACAACAAAATCTCGATCAGTCAGCTCAGTACAAGATGTGGCGGTAAGGGCTTCGATACAATGCTACGGTTATTACGTACGGGAATTATGCGGCGTTACGGCCTTTAGCCGGACTTCAAAATAAGATCGGCCTAGCCAATAATTAACTTTACGAATGGTCGATACGGAACATCAGCGCTTCTTAAAAAGCGGTCATCAAATTGGTACCACGATGGACCACTCAAAATTATGTCACTCTGGACAGGCAAAACAGATGCGGCTTCAAAAATACGAGAATCGGAAATTAATTGTCGAATAGTACGAAATACGAAGTAATACGACAGCCGGACAATTAATACGCTGCGTAAGACAGCGGGCGTAGACGATAAGCGGATTAACGTGGGTTCTGCAGCACACAACGGTAACGGCGAGAGAGTTAAATTACAATATTAAAATAAAACTGACCGTTTTCCCACGACTACAACTACGGCGAAATTCTCCAAGGAAGGTGGCGGAATTAATAAGCGATACCAAGCGATAATTAGTCGCAAACCAAATGAGCAGGCAAATAGGCGCAAGCCAAATACTCAGAAAATAATACGAAATTACACATAAGCAACCAAATCATAAGCGGGATGTTACGGAAAAGTGCAAGCGGGTGATAGCGATAAGCGAGAATAATACCAATTAAGCGTAATTTCCCAACTATTAGAGAGTCGGCCCTCGGATAATTCAGGTCAGCACGATACGATACGAAAATCCGGAGAGAGATCCCTTGATCCAACACTCCGGGCGATAAACCAAATAACTTTTGCCTCACGAAATTATCGTTGACTTCACATAAAATAGGGAGTCTCTTACCTTAACTGCAACAAAAAGGGTTCGCACTCCCTCACAACACTTTCGACAATCCAAAAGAACAACTGGGCACTGTACGATACGGGGACGACAAAATGATAAACTGCACTGGCACACTACGGAGACTGGTTCCGTGAAGGGTCGGCGTAGAAGTAGATCGAGATCCTCGCTGGTTCCGGGGATCAAGCGGTGATTTCGGTGTCCGATAATGGGGGTTTGACCTCGTGATCCTGAATTTCGATAATTATTGGATATTGCCCTCCCACCCTCGGTAGATCCTTGCCGGCGTGCGCAGGACGCGTGCCGCGGTGACGGATGGCTGGCGGGGCAATTAGTAATGTGTGGTGTCACCTGTGGTTCCCTATTGGCGATATGACGTGTGATGCGGGTCAGCATTTGACTGGCGTATTGCTGGCTTCAGTACTCCTCTTCTGTTGCCATCTCCAAAGACTTCTCCGGGTCCCTCCGCGGGCAAACAATGCACCGGAGGAGCGGGATCATGATGCGCCACACCGGAACTTGCATCCATGTCCTTCCTTGCAGTCCTTGTTGATGGATCCTCGTAGGGCTTTCTTGGCCAACTACGATGATGCTTCAGCAGCCGAGACAGTAGATGTTTTGGGGGTTGGTCCAGCTCCTGGCTGGTAAGTCTGGGCAACGGGAGGCTTGGTCGTGCGCTTTTTGGCTAACGCACAGCCCTGTACGCCGTTACAGAGGCATCCAACTGCAGTTGCATGAGTCTGGTTCAGCTCCAGGCTGATAAATCTTGCGGTAACGGGAGATCTCAGCAGATTGGCGTTGACCCTGTACGCCGTTAGCGTGGCATCCAGGCACAGTTTTCATACTTTTCTCTCATCAAAGCGTCGAATTCGGTATTAGGGCGGTACTTCTACAGGTAACAGGTCACGAAGGTCTTGATGGTCTCGATGGGTCCAGGCGAAAGGGGTTACGAAGTAATACGAAATAAAACAGAAAATAATGCGAAATAATACGGGGAATGATGCGAAAAATTACGATAAACAATGCGACAAATTGCGGTAAACTTGACTCACTAAACATACCGAATATAGACCGTTCCTTGGAGTCGGCGATAAAGCGGCTTTTATCCGGTCGATATGGGACGTAATCGGAATTTTCGGGACCCAGTGACGGCGGCAGAAATGCAACGTCACAATATGTACATATAACACACGGTCCTGATCTGAAAAGATGAAACCCAAAATTAGTAATTTGAACAACTCTCATTATTATACTATAGCAATTATGCATACCATTCATCGCTGTAATATTCATCACCTTCCGAATCTTGGTCCCCCTACCCAATTTGGATCATGTACACATACCTTAATCATAAGTGAAATAGTTAGACACTACGCGGGGTGATATAGGTTGGCGCGCCCTATAAAGGAATACTACAGCAGCGCCACGGCAGAGGTGGTGAACCGGAGCGGCTCGACTCGCATCGATCGATCGAGGTGTCAACCTCACAAAACTGACATAGCTGTTTAACAATTAATGAAACGCATTAGAAATGTCTACCGAACATAATAAAATGATACACGTCGATAGTGTAGTGGAAAACACGACTGATGTTTTTATTTGTGTCAGAGAAATGATATGGTGAATTAAACAGGATAGGATGATCTTCGTCGATGACAGAGTAAACACTTGCCATTGATGCAATCGAAATGATTTTTGTAAGAAAACGACAATAAACGAGACGCATTAGAAGTGTCTACCGACCATAATAAAATGATATACGTCGATAGTGTAGTGGAAAACACGACTGATGTTTTTATTTGTGTCAGAGAAATGAAATGGTGAATTAAATAGGATAGGATGATCTTCGTCGATGACAGAGTAAACACTTGCCATTGATGCAATCGAAATGATTGTTGTAAGAAAACGACGATAAACGAGACGCATTTAACAACTAACGAGACGCATTAGAAGTGTCTACCGACCATAATAAAATAAGTTCCTTCGATAGTGTAGTAGAAAACACGACTGATGATTTTATTTGTGTCAGAGAAATGATAGAGTGAATTGAATAGGATAGGATGATCTCCGTCGATGACAGAGTAAACACGTGTTTTCTGTCCGAAAATGAAAAGCGCATATTAGTCATTATGAATGTCATTATAGAATGTCATGATAATGAGTTGTTCTATTTGTTGAAAAACAAGATTCTTCGTGGTTTGGTTATTATCTCTAGAGGTAGAGGTAGATCTGTGAGGGCTGATCTCCTGTCGATTTGATTAATATATTGATAGTGACGAAGTCCTAGGCAAATACGTGTAGATCAGCAGACTTCAATCATATCTCATTTTTATATGAAAACGAACCAAAATTTAGAATATAATGAAATTGTTATCACCGCAAATTTAGTGAATGTCTAATCATTGTCAGCTGTGATCAGTGATGGGTCTCCATTGTATACCAATCACCGGCTTTGAACGTCACGACCGACTAGTTCAAAGTATTTGAAACTGGCAATCGAGACCCATTCATAATGCAACCACCCTCATCATCCTTCTTATCGAAAACTGGTGTCGAGTCAGATCATCTGTTATGAGTTGTTGTCGCAACCATTCACCAGTTGCACGCTTCAGAAAATACTTCAAATTGACATCGCATCTGTCTTTGCTCCAAAAATTGGCAGCCATTAGTAGTCATAATAGGTGATATCGCATTGTTATCACTAAATAGTTCAAATGTCACCAATTTGTCACTGTCTGCTTTGATGCACCTATAAAAATTAGGGAATTCAGTTAGTGAGTAATTCAGTTTATTTCTAATCTGCATGTTACCAAATTGTTATGACAATCTGATCCAACTATGTATTCCGACTAATTAATTGAGTTAGTAAGTAAGTCAGTTGATTTTTAGTCTGCATTTTACCAATCAGTCACTGTCTGCTTTGACGCACCTATGAAAATTAGGGTATTCAGTTAGTGAGTAAGTCAGTTGATTTCTAATCCGCACGCACGCTTTGTTATTATTGGCTGTTCGGATATACCTATTAACATTACTCAATTGAGTTATTAAGTCTGTTTGTCAGAGTAGTTTTTGTTGTAGTCATGCCATGTTCTGTCTAGTGTTAGTTTAAAGACCGATTTGATATTGTCATCATATTGAATGTGGATACCGCAATCACAGTATTAACAGCCAACAGTTGATAATAAATGACATTTATCCAACCTACGTGTCTGTATATTTTGTATCAGCATTCGTTTTGTAATCTATTCTGAAAAGTTTTCGGTTTAGCCTAGTCATGATATTTTACAATGATGGTTTACCACGGAAGTTCCTCACCCGCGTGATCAGATAAGTATCTCGACTGCAACATATGTCCTCCTTTACTTTAAAAACTGTGGAGTGGCATCTTGTTCTCACAAACTATGAGTTATCGTTACCATCATTCACCAGTGACATCCTTCGCTAAAAATAATTTTACAACCGCACCTGAAATCCATAATTTGAAAATCAGCCGACACTTTGCTGCTTTACTGGATCGTATTGAACTCAGTCGATCGGGCACTCATGTTGATTAATGTGAGAGTTTGCTGCCATTCATAAGTCAGTGACGAAATTTCTTTGGCAGTGTCATCCCACCCACTCTGAAATTTTTAGAGCCACCTACCCATCATACGTTGTGACATATTGCTCAATCTGAGAGCGCCAGAAAATTAGCCATCATCAATGAATTTCCATATGCATGACAGACCGTTCACTTTGACGAGGTATTGTACGATGGAGGTGCGTCGCAGAAGACTACCCTCTGGTCTGTGATGGCTGGTAGAGCTGACTCCGCTACCTCTAGAGATAATAACCAAACTACGAAGAATCTTGTTTTTCAACAAATAGAACAACTCATTATCATGACATTCTATAATGACATTCATAATGACTAATATGCGCTTTTCATTTTCGGACAGAAAACACGTGTTTACTCTGTCATCGACGGAGATCATCCTATCCTATTCAATTCACCATTTCATTTCTCTGACACAAATAAAAACATCAGTCGTGTTTTCCACTACACTATCGACGTATATCATTTTATTATGGTCGGTAGACACTTCTAATGCGCCTCGTTCATTGTCGTTTTCTTACAACAATCGTTTCGATTGCATCAAGAGGAAGTGTTTACTCTGTCATCGACGGAGATCATCCTATCCTGTTTAATTCACCATATCATTTCTCTGACACAAATAAAAACATCAGTCGTGTTTTCCACTACACTATCGACGTATATCATTTTATTATGTTCGGTAGACATTTCTAATGCGTTTCATTGATTGTTAAACAGCTATGTCAGTTTTGTGAGGTTGACACCTCATATCGATCGATCGATGCTAGTCGAGCCGCTCCAGTTCACCACCTCTGCCGTGGCGCTGCTGTAGTATTCCTCTATAAGGTGCGCCAACCTATATCACTTCGCGTAGTGTCTAACTATTTCAGTTATGATTAAGGTATGTGTACACATACCTTAATCATAACTGAAATGGTTAGACACTACGCGGGGTGATATAGGTTGGCACACCTAGGGGCATACTACAGCAGCGCCACGGCAGAAGTGGTCAACCGGAGCGGCTCGACTAGCATCGATCGATCGATATGAGGTGTCAACCTCACAAAACTGACATAGCTGTTTAACAATCAATGAAACGCATTAGAAATGTCTACCGAACATAATAAAATGATATACGTCGATAGTGTAGTGGAAAACACGACTGATGTTTTTATTTGTGTCAGAGAAATGATATGGTGAATTAAACAGGATAGGATGATCTCCGTCGATGACAGAGTAAACACGTGTTTTCTGTCTGAAAATGAAAAGCGCATATTAGTCATTATGAATGTCATTATAGAATGTCATGATAATGAGTTGTTCTATTTGTTGAAAAACAAGATTCTCCGTGGTTTGGTTATTATCTCTAGAGGTAGAGGTAGACCTGTGAGGGCTGATCTCCTGTCGATTTGATTAATATATTGATAGTGACGAAGTCCTAGGCAAATACGTGCAGATCAGCAGACTTCAATCATATCTCATTTTTATATGAAAACGAACCAAAATTTAGAATATAATGAAATTGTTATCACCGCAAATTTAGTGAATGTCTAATCATTGTCAGCTGTGATCAGTGATGGGTCTCTATTATACACCAATCACCGGCTTTGAACGTCACGACAGACTAGTTCAAAGTATTTGAAACTGGCAATCGAGACCCATTCATAATGCAACCACCCTCATCATCCCTCTCATCGAAAACTGGTGTCGAGTCAGATCATCTGTTATGAGTTGTTGTCGCAACCATTCACCAGTTTAGTCCAGTCGAATTAAGCCGAAAATAGGGTCTATTCTATTGTGGAAGAACATAAGTTAGCCGATTTTTTTATAAGTTCATTAGACCAGTAGAAAGATAACTTCAAAAGTCTGACATTTTCTTTTGACGGGTTTGGCCGCAAAAAATTATTAAAAAATGAAAACGCGATATTTCGGGTAAAACTTTTTTCCTGTAGGTTTTTCGGAAAAAGTCTTCGAATAAAAGTTGTTCGTTATGAAAAGCCCTGAATTATGAGCCCAAGTTTAAAATTAAATCTTAATTAGTTCACGTGTAAATTGCAAATAATTACGGAAATAAATTTTTTCGTTTTTCTTGAATAAATTGATGAATAATTAACTTATGGCGTTTGAACTGATGACACAGTAACTTCAAACTTTCCCCCGGAGGATAGTCTAAGATTCGCTTACCTGTGTTGTATAGTTAGGCAACAATATGTGACGAGAGAAAATCCGGAGATTGGCTGTGAAATTTTAGCCCGGATGGCCACATGATACCAAAAAATCATGGATATAGTTTTCCATGGGTACTTTCTAGAAATGAAAATTTTTTTTTTTTGGCCTATCAAAAACGACTTTTTTGGCGATTATAAATTTTTTGCTCTTAAACAAATAGAGATATCTCCGGTATTGTGACGTATTCTCGAACAGATATTGATAGCTTCTTGTTGTTCTCTCTTTACCGAGTATTTTGCAAAAAAAAAAAAAACGCAATATCTTAATTAGAACCGGAGATAACAGTGTCTTAGATTTTGGATGGTATTTATTGCTGTAATTAATATTAAGAAACGAAAAAAATACCAGAATTCGTGAAATACTCCAAGAAATAACCATGAATTTTTTCAACATTGTCAAAGTACTTTAAGATCATGAAAAAAAATATTAAACAGCGTCGACCGCCTCGAGCCGCATCCGATCGGCTCAAGTCGCCCGAGTTGGGTGGTGGGAGAGCCGAGTCGCGTGGTGGGGACCGCATAACGCGTCGCTCGACCCTTTACTCAATAAATGAATATCTCCGTTAATAATCGTCGTAGAAAAAAATTCTTTTTTTCGAACTAAGCTCTTTTATACTCAACTTTCCGAAAATTCACTTGTGTTATTGATCCGGCCTGTATTGAGCAATTTTCGATGAAATTCAGGTCGGATCATTAACACAAGTTTTTTATGGGCCAAAGAAAAAAATTTTTCATTTCTAGAAAGTACCTATGGAAAACTATATCCATGATTTGTTGGTACCATGTGGCCATCCGGGCTAAAATTTCACAGCCAATCTCCGGATTTTCTCTCGTCACATATTGTTGCTTAACTATACAACACAGGTAAGCGAATCTTAGACTATCCTCCGGGGGAAAGTTTGAAGTTACTGTGTCATCAGTTCAAACGCCATAAGTTAATTATTCATCAATTTATTCAAGAAAAACGAAAAAATTTATTTCCGTAATTATTTGCAATTTACACGTGAACTAATTAGGATATAATTTTAAACTTAGGCTCATAATTCAGGGCTTTTCATAACGAACAACTTTTATACGAAGACTTTTTCCGAAAAACCTACAGGAAAAAAGTTTTACCCGAAATATCGCGTTTTCATTTTTTAATAATTTTTTGCGGCCAAACCCGTCAAAAGAAAATGTCAGACTTTTGAAGTTATCTTTCTACTGGTCTAATGAACTTATAAAAAAATCGGCTAACCTATGTTCTTCCACAATAGAAAGGATGTCTAATTCGACTGGACTAGTTGCACGCTTCAGAAAATACTTCAAATTGACATCGCATCTGTCTTTGCTCCAAAAATTGGCAGCCATTAGTAGTCATAATAGGTGATATCGCATTGTTATCACTGAATAGTTCAAATGTTACCAATTTGTCACTGTCTGCTTTGATGCACCTATAAGAATTAGGGTATTCAGTTAGTGAGTAAGTCAGTTGATTCCTAGTCCGCACGCACACTTTGTTATTATTGCCGGTTCAGATATACCTAATAACATCACTCAATTGAGTTAATAAGTCTGTTTGTCAGAGTAGTTTTAGTTGTAGTCATGCCACGTTCTGTCTAGTGTTAGTTTGAAGACCGATTTGATATTGTCATCATATGGAATGTGGATACCGCAATCACAGTATTAACAGCCAAAAGTTGATAATAAATGACATTTATCCGACCTACGTGTCTGTATATTTTGTATCAGCATTCGTTTTGTAATCTATTCTGAAAAGTTTTTGGTTTAGCCTAGTCATGATATTTCACAATGATGATTTACTACGGAAGTTCCTCACCCGCGTGATCAGATAAGTATCTCGACTGCAACATATATCCTCCTTTACTCTAAAAACTGTGGAGTCGCATCTTGTCCTCACAAACTATGAGTTATCGTTACCATCATTCACCAGTGACATCCTTCGCTAAAAATAATTTTACAACCGCACCTGAAATCCATAATTGGAAAATCAGCCGACACTTGGCTGCTTTACTGGATCGTATTGAACTCAGTCGATCGGGCGCTCATGTTGATTAATGTGAGAGTTTGCTGCCATTCATATGTCAGCGACGAAATTTCTTTGGCAGTGTCATCCCACCCACTCGGAAATTTTCAGAGCCACCTCCCCATCATACGTTGTGACATATTGCTCAATCTGAGAGCGCCAGAAAATTAGCCATCATCAATGAATTTCTATATGCATGACAGACCGTTCACTTTGACGAGGTATTGTACGATGGAGGTGCGTCGCAGAAGACTACCCTCTGGTCTGTGATGGCTGGTAGAGCTGACTCCGCTACCTCTAGAGATAATAACCAAACCACGATGAATCTTGTTTTTCAACAAATAGAACAACTCATTATCATGACATTCTATAATGACATTCATAATGACTAATATGCGCTTTTCATTTTCGGACAGAAAACACGTGTTTACTCTGTCATCGACGGAGATCATCCTATCCTATTTAATTCACTCTATCATTCCTCTGACACAAATAAAAACATCAGTCGTGTTTTCTACTACACTATCGAAGGAACTTATTTTATTATGGTCGGTAGACACTTCTAATGCGTCTCGTTAATTGTTAAATGCGTCTCGTTTATTGTCGTTTTCTTACAACAATCATTTCGATTGCATCAATGGCAAGTGTTTACTCTGTCATCGACGAAAATCATCCTATCCCATTTAATTCACCATTTTATTTCTCTGACACAAATAAAAACATCAGTCGTGTTTTCCACTACACTATCGACGTATATCATTTTATTATGGTCGGTAGACATTTCTAATGCGTTTCATTGATTGTTAAACAGCTATGTCAGTTTTGTGAGGTTGACACCTCACATCGATCGATCGATGCGAGTCGAGCCGCTCCGGTTCACCACCTTTGCCGTGGCGCTGCTGTAGTATTCCTTTATAAGGTGCGCTAACCTATATCACCCCGCGTAGTGTCTAACTATTTCAGTTATGAATCAGGTATGTGTACACTTGGTCACCTCTGTGAAGTTGGCCGGACGAAATGGATTCTCGATATTCTTTTTTCACCCAATCGATTGTTGGACGTTCGTGGGTGATTGTTGGAACAAGCCAAACGATTGTTGGATCTTGGTTTGCTTTTATACGAGAAATAAATTTTCGCGTAAAGTTAGCCGGATGACATTTGATTTATTATGCATTTGAGTATTTAGAAGGTGCAATCGATGCAGAATTGTTTGTGGGTTAAGAATAACGCAACAACAATGTTTGTTGGATCTTAGTTTGCTTTTTATACGCAAAATAAATTTTTGCGTAAAGTTAGTCGGATAACTTTTGATTTTCCATGCATTTGAGTATTTAGGGGGTGCAATCGATACGTAATCGTTTGTGGGTCAAGAATAACGCAACAGAAATGTTTGTTGGATCTTAGTTTGCTTTTTATACGAACAATAAATCGCTTCGTCGTGCCGGCCAGGGGGTAAGGGAGTAATAATCAGATCGTAAGGCTCGAAGATTTTCCCAACTTAAAACCTTTTGACTGTAAAAACAGCGATGAACGATTCCCGTACATCGGGTAATTCGTCTGCGTAGCCACGAGCTCAACGGCTCGACGAAGCGATTTATTTTTCGTATAAGAAGCAAACTAAGATCCAACAAACATTGTTGTTGCGTTATTCTTAACCCACAAACGATTCTGCATCGATTGCACCCTCTAAATACTCAAATGCATAATAAATCAAAAGTCATCCGGCTAACTTTACGCGAAAATTTATTTCTCGTATAAAAAGCAAACCAAGATCCAACAATCGTTTGGCTTGTTCCAACAATCACCCACGAACGTCCAACAATCGATTGGGTGAAAAAAGAATATCGAGAATGCATTTCGTCCGGCCAACTTCACAGAGGTCACTTGGTCGAGGACATAACTGGCGTAGTTAGACAGAACGCGATGAGCTGTAGGTTGGCAATAAATATCCTAGTCTAGGCAGCAAGTGCTTTTTAGGTCCACATTTTTCAGCAGTTTCGGAAAAATATGAACGAGGTGTCATGCGATTCGGGACAGCATGTAGAAGTTTTTTTTTAAAAATCAAGTCCTACTCGCAAAAATTCCAAAAGTTGTAAACAATTTAGTGAAAAAAAACGGGGGTTTGATTTTCCGCAAATATCTCAAGAACTAATTGAGATTTTCAGAATTCAAAAAAAGATTCGAAAAGAGGAGAAAATTTCCTTGAGAAAAGTTTCGACTCCCGGAACTGTAGGACCATTATTCATAATTTTTCCACGTAAAAATACGGCCGAAAACGGGTAGTCTGGTTTGTGGGCCGTTTCATTGCGTGACGCGCGCAAGCCAGACTACCCATTTTCGACCATATTTTCACCCCTCTGGGAAAATTATAAATAATGGTCCTATAGCTTCGGGAGTCGGAACTTTTTCGACGAAATTTCTTCCTCTTTTTGAATCTTTTTTCAAATTTCGAAAATCCTAATTAGTTCTTGAGATATTTGCGAACAACCAAACCTCTGTTTTTGCACTTGCTGCCTAGGCTAGGATTTAATGCTAACCCAAATCTCATCGCATTCTGTCCAACTACGCCAGTTATGTCCTCGCCAAGTGTACATCAACCTGTAGCAAAGATCGTCGCAGAAACGATAACCGACCTCGGATAGTATCGAGGTCCGATCACCTATTCTCTTAAGGGGGGGGGGGGGGGGGGGGGGGGGGGTAGGGTTTCAAAATTATTTTTTTCGATTTTTTTTTCTGAATGAACAATATGTCGAGAATATTCTGTACAAACTTTAAGTCAATTCAAGTGAAACTAACGGAGTTACAGCGTTTCAAACGACCAGCCGTTATACCTGATCTTCATACCTGCGCGGTAGCCGCTCAATGCCCCCAGTAAAAAGCAGCTGCAATTTACTTTGTTTCCCCGAATTCCTTTTTCCGTCCGTGTGTCTTTCAAAGGATGTAAATTGACCTTGTAGTATATTTTCAGGTACATCGAATATTACCTAGTTTACTAGCACACATTCTGCTGAACGGTTTGTACTCTAATAGAGCTCAATTTTTTTCGAAATTATTCTCAAGTTTTCGTTTCTGTTCGTTCGTTTTTAGTCGTATTTTCATTCGTTTGGTGTTGTTTTGTTATCAATTAGTTTATTTGCAAAATGCCAAAAAAAGTAACTTCGCAAGATCGCCAGGAACCCAGACAACACATATGCCGTCTTAAAGGCGTCTAAAGGCCACCTTTTGTTGACGTAAGACAATGTTAAAAACTGTCATATAGTCGTCTGAAAGACGTCTAAAAGACGGCCGATGCGAGTTTTTCCGCCGCCTAAGAGACATCATCAGTTAGACGTCATAATGATGTCCTCCGTAAAGATGTCTTAAAGACGTCCACCATTGACTTTCGGGAGACAGTCTCACTTATACTTGATTTTTGCACATCCAGTTGAAATTTATTCTCCAGATAATCTCCAGCTCAAAGATAAACATACTGTATACTCTCATTGGCAATCGAGAATTTTATCTGGAGAATAAATTTCAATCAGAGGTAAAAAAATCAAGGATAAGGAAATATTCATCTCCTGTAAATTTTGTTATCGTCTAAGATGAAAGATATGGATGAAATAAAAGAATTAACTACAATGCAAAACCATATCATATTTATTTAAATGCATTTTGGTTGTTTGCTATGCATCGTTTGCTTTTCGTTGTCTGTAACGAAGACGATCACCAGCGCGACGGAGCCATTCTTGAATCGTATTTTGCAACGAAGTTTCAGTTGCTTGCTCGTGAGACCGCAGTACGGTTTCTGAAATTATTAGAGTATAATGAGAGTGGTTTATCATGAAGGTCTGAGAATATTATGCCTTATATTGGAATACAGATTTACTTCGGGTATTTGTCTAATCTCTACGTTGATTGACCTGTGAGCTTTTCGAATTACTATAGGTCAATGTGAACTTGCGCACCCAATTTTTGTGCGCAAGCGCGAATTCAAAAAACAGTCAAATTTGTCGGCTGCTAACGTGCCGTACCAACCGCCTCAGAATCCAGCGTCGGCTGTCAGATTGACGATGGCGGATACTCTGAGGTTGCGGTTATGTTTTATGTTGTGACAGGTGTATGATGCGACACAAAACTAGACTTAAATAATTAGGGCGGCATAGAATAAAATAAAATTGATCAACCGAATAAATATTCATATTGACTGACTCTTCGTAATATAATGAGGGCAAGTTATGACAGGTTAAAAACTTAAATTTGATTAATCAACTGAATAATTATCATCAAGATATTACTCTTCAATATCACAATACAACTTTTGTAAAAAATTAGACTCATCAAAGGAATTGGGACTTTGACGGAGAACTTTGTTGCCTGCGTCAAAGGAGTTCTAACCTCTGAAAGGAATAAGACTTGTGAAAGTTGTTTGGATTCCGATGTACAGCTATTATCTGAGTCTAATGTTTAATAAATCAATTGATTTAAAAGCTAATTCATTTTTTGGATGAAATTTCAACGATAATTCCTAACTGATCACATTGTAATCTAACCTAATGGTTTTGACAGCTAAATCTAAAATCTGAGTGCGTTGGCTATTCTGCGAAACAAATGCCGACGATCGCGCATGCGTAAATGGAGTGCGCAAGTTCACGTTGACCGCTCTGTATGTCATCTAGTGGAAAGCATTATAAGATCTCACCAAGTATTGTCTTGAAAAACAGCGAAGCCTTGTAAGCCGTGTAGGTCATATTATGAGCGGCATGGAGTGAGATGAACTGGTTCAGTACGTTTTTCACGTGCTTGATACCATCAGCTCCCCCAATTTTAGTTATTTTCGACTTCTAAAATGAAAGACTCGATTTTCATATATTTTTATACGCCCGGCGAGATCAGGGACTTGACCTCCTCAGTACACATCGTACTATTTGATATAAAAAAAACATATCTCACTTACAAACTGATTTAAAGCATCGCCCTCCTGGTTTAGAACTTGTTCGAAGCTCTAGAAATCTTTGCGAGTTGAAAGAGGAAAGTCTGGCAGAGAGTCAAAGTTGAATGCAGCATCATTTCGCGGATGGTCGTTTCCTGGGTGGTCACGACATAATGCCAATATTTCATTAATCTTATTATTCTGTGTTTCGACGGTGCTCTGGAGCAAAGCTATTGCTTTGAGACATTCCTTGTAGCAATGACAATGAGCAGCATCTATAAATGGCAGTAAGTATGCATACAGTTATTGATGATAAAACACTCAAGAATTGCACAGCTACAAAAAACGTACCGGGGCAAGTTGGTTGATTTGGAGCACCGTTGGGAGCATTTACTCTTGGAGGAACGTGAGGAGCAATGGCTGGAGCTTCGTATGGGACAGTTCTTGCAGTAATGACTCTCTGAATAGTGTTTGGTGCATCGTGCCGAACAATTTTTGGAGCATTAATCATTCTCGTAACATCCAAAGTTTCACACGAAACAACTTTAGGAGCAACCTTTTTAGGAATTAGAACGTCATTGGTGACAACGTTTGGAGTAGATTCAGGATCATATTCTGTAAGACAAGAGTCTATAAATAGGTGAATTAGTAGGATTGCTAGTTCGCGTGTGTTTCAATTACACGAGGTAAGTATTTCCACTAACTTATGAAGGTAAGGGTAGATTAATCATAATCAAATTATACGTATAAGGTGGACGCAGTTGTCTCTCATGCATTTTAAGCTTGCTAATTTTGAATTTTTCTGCTTTTAGGATCCAGGATTCTGAACCTCTAAACTATATGAACTGACAGGGAGCGACTGTAAACGTACTGATGATCAGCCTACGTGGATCAGCCAGCGTACAACCTCTTCAGGTGAGTATGAATATCATTTGAATATGAATTGAATAGGATTAGTATGATGTTAGTATAATGACAAACCTATTTCTTGACTGAAAACCGAATCAAACAAGTTGGTTCCATGATCAAAAGCGGTATCCAAACACGGATTATACCGGCATGGAGTATTGGGTGGCAATTCCTCTGTGGCAGTATGTGTGTCCAGAGCTTCAGAAAAATAAGTTGCGTCAGTATCTGAACCATTGTCGATCGTCATGGTCTTATGCGGTACAGGACGGCCACGGAATTGGAATAGTGATGGGCTTTTACAGGTAGTGTCCTGAGGTTTCTTTGGCGATGAATCCCACAGACCTTTCTCATATGATGATGGTGGAGCTGGTATTGACCTCATTTTTGTCGCTGTAGCCACTGCTAATCGTAAGTATATACCATAATAATCCAAAAACAAAAGACTATGGTTTGTCGTTGCTTATTAATTCAAACTCGAATTGAATTAAATTTCACAGAAAATATTAGTTCAATTGAAATGAATGAAATTACTTTGAGAAATTTAGTTTAAACTTCGACATATTGAAAATTTAAATATTCACGCACAGAAAATCATTACCTTGTTGTTGAATGTCTGATTGGTTGTCACAAAAGTTTCTTTTAATTATTTTTCGTTTTTTAGGAAGAGTCTGATTTGAGAGCGATGCAAATTGTGCCTCATCGGATGTCGATATGCACACGGATTCTCGTTTGATTCTTCGAGCTTCTTCGTAAGTAGCTGAAAAATATAAATTGGATTTAAATTCACGATGTGAGAAAATTCTGTCATTTTTGTAGAGCAAGGATAAGATGCAAGCATCAATTATGACCATTTAGTGACTCACAATATGGTCCATAAATCTTGCGGTATTCCAGAATGGGCCAACTGTAATCAACTTTGTCTTTACGCTTAACTAGTGCTGCCGTCTTAGATGTGGATGAAGGCCAACTGAAGCTAAGAGAACCCAAATCGATCCAACCCCTTGGCACGGTTGCACACCAGTCATTACAAATGACTACGTACCACATCTGAAAATACACAATTGCGACATTGACAACGAAATACATTGTAACGTCCCGTTTTCCACCGGTTTGTCGGTAAGAGGGATCGCTCCTTGTGCCGACTCCCGGGAGTGTCTCCCGTAGCGGCCGTGTTTATCTTGCTCACCTTTTCTAAGGTCCTTTCTATTATTATATGTCTGTTTTATAATTAGACCCAGGTGAATCCAAATATAGGTGACTGTGTCACAGCTGTTTTCGTGTTGCTTTGCCGATTTTATACGCCGGCTTCGCCGCCTGAATCGCGGGCACGTTCCTCGGGTGGATTTGGGGGGTTGATTTTCTGGGGCGGAGAAAACGGTTGAAGAGCTACTTATAACCGCAGTGGAATAAGCGCTAGACTTCCAGAATTCGGGGATGAGGGTGTAGAAAGCGATTGAATAATAATTTGGAACCGCAGTGGACCAAGCATTAAGCGACCAGAATTCTTGGGCGAGGATGCAGAAAACGATTGAATAACCACTCAGAACCGCAGTGGACTGAGCGTTAAGCAAATAGAATTCGGGAGTGAGGATGCAGAAAACGATTGAACAATAATCTGGAACCGCAGTGGACCAGAATATTAAGCGACCAGGGTTCTGAGGTGCAGCAGACGATTAAATAACCACTCAGAACCGCAGTGGACTGAGCGTTAAGCAACCAGAATCCCAGGGAGGAGGCAGAAAACGATTGAATAATAACTTGGAACCGCAGTGGACCAAGCTTTAAGCAAACAGAGTTCCGGGGTGCAGAACACGATTGAATAACCACTCAGAACCGCAGTGGACTGAGCGTCAAGCAACCAGAGTTCCAGGGAGGAGCTAGAAAACGATTGAACAATAACTTAGAACCGCAGTGGACTAAGCATTAAGCGACCAGAATTCCTTAGGGTTGGGTGTAGAAAATGAGTGGGTATCGGTTAGGGGTCGTCGGGAATCGAAGGATTGTGCGTCCAGAATCTCGGGTAGGATGGTGAAAACGAATGAATAATGACTTAGAACCGCAGTAGACTAAGCATTAGGCGACCAGAATTCCTTTAGGACGGGATGTTGAAAACGATTGAGTAATAGTTTGGAACCGCAATGGACCAAATATTAAACGACCAGAATTCGAAATGGAAAAGGAATGTGTTGCGACGGTTTTGCACAAAATGTTTAGGCGGCGTAATTTTACAAAATAAATCTCTGATTTTTAATATCGTTATTTGGTGATCTTTGTACAATAAAAATGATCGTTTGACTAGTAGTGGCTCGCTGGCCGTTTGAGTACCAAAAGGTAATTGCTCAAATTAAAGAAAATTGTTTTATGATTGTTAATTAATCAAAATAATGTTTCCTCAAAAATAATATGTCTGGCGTCGATGCCGTAATGGAAATAATAAGTGTAATTAAATCAAATTAAATCAAATCTTTTGTGTCTTTGCGACGTTGTATGCGTATGCCGTAAACTTTTCGGTAATATTCAATATTTTTCGATAATAATAATGAAGAGCGATTTTAGCTATGATTTCTCTTGGAAGGCTGAGCCTTGAATGAAGTTTTGCGTCTCTGCGACTTTTAGATAATTTTTCTAAGTTTTTGATAATAATAATGAAGAGCGATTTTAGCGATAATTTCTCTTCGAAGGCTGAGCCTTGAATGAATTTTTGCGTCTCTGCGACTTTCAGACAATTTTTCTAAGTTTTTGATAATAATAATGAAGAGCGATTTTAGCGATAATTTCTCTTCGAAGGCTGAGCCTTGAATGAATTTTTGCGTCTCTGCGACTTTTAGATAATTTTTCTAAGTTTTTGATAATAATAATGAAGAGCGATTTTAGCGATAATTTCTCTTCGAAGGCTGAGCCTTGAATGAATTGGCGGTCACTGAACGGCCGCGCTTTTATACTATTCTGGAAATTAATCCCATTTGTTCTATCACCTTCTATGGTGTCCATTTTTGGTATTTTTGACATTAGAACATTAGTTTATAATAAAAGTATTTCTTATCCTAGTCCCTGCAGATCTTCACGACTTTAGTTTTCTGAATTTGGACAATTTGTCATAAACAAATTGTTCTATGACCTTCTATGATGTCTATTTTTGGTAATTTTGATATTAGAACATTTTGTTATTTAAGAAATAGTTTTCTATAACAATGGACTTCCTTTGTACCTGTTTATAATTTTTGACTTGAACAATTGTTGGTTAAAAATGCAATGTTCTATGAGTTTCCATGGTGTCCAAAAGTGTTTAAACGTTAATACATTTTTCGGGATTTTCGGTGATGCCGAGAGAAGTTATCTGGCTAGGTTTTATACGGACTGGTTTTTCTAATTAATTCAATTAATGGCAAATATTTCTTACTTTTCGTTCTTTTTGCTCGACGGTTTCTAGGTTTTGTGAGTGTGCGTGTTCGCGCTAGAAAATCCGTGTTAATCCGCTAGGTTTGTATTGGGCTCGAACCAATACATGAGCGTTTTATACGTCTCAACACTAAGTTGATTTTTGGTATTGGAAGTTTTCCTTATCGTTAAACATTGACCCCACATGCATGTTACAGGTTCCAGGCTAATGTACCGACTCTTTTTGATTCAACAAAAAGACTCGGTAGAACTGTACTGAGGTATGATTAATTGGTTGGAACAACGTTTTGTTCTAAAATTTCAAATGCTTTGAATTAGGATTTTAGTAAAGCCCTTGAAATTCCGAAAAAAGCATTACTCTGTAGAATACCAATTTTTGAAAACAATCCAATCGTAGCAGGTTGAGAGATCAATTCAATACCTTGAGTAATACTGGTGTGTAATAGTGGGTAGAAGCAGAATTTCCCCCGGTATGGAAGTCCAATGGCTTTTGTGCTAATCTCGTTTATGTTGAATGTTTGGATATTCGACCATTGGTTTCCAACGTGAATTCCAACACTACGCGAATCACATGGATAAATCTGCAGCCGTTCGGTATTCAACAATATTTGACCGGTACAATTTTTCTCTCCATCGATACCTATATCCTTGATGCGCATAATTCGTCCATCTTTCAAATAACAGCACTTATCCGCCTTCTTCATAGATGACAGTTTGAAATTTCTGAATTGTATGGTTACGTTAGAACATGTGCTTCCTGAAGGTAACTTTCTACCCCTGTGACGTATAATCACTGGTTCTCCTGACTTTATTTGTGAGTTGTGGAGAACCACTCCAGAATTTCTTTCGATTATGCGATTGTGCAGTTGAGCTAGAGGCTTTTCAGCCTTCCGCAATGACTTTTTGATGACTTGCATATGGTTTTCGAATGGGAAGGCGCTAAAACTGTCCAATGGCCCATACAATTCTACATCCTCGGGAAGGTGCACCAAGTTGTGAACATTGTAAATGATTGTCTCTTCACCATAAAGGAGTTTCATTGTTTGCACAAAATATGTCAGCAGTTCTTTGGCATAATCATTGTTATACATGCAGTCTATTGGATGGCATAATATGAAGATTGCGCACTGTAATGAACAGATATGCTGCACATTCAGTCTCGGTAGATATCCATGTAATATAACAGGTGACAGGTATAACAAAAATGAACGAAACTCTGTTGCCTTCCAGCGATCGAATTCGTCAAGACCTCTAGGTTTCCTACAAAATTCTACTGGGATCCACTGGGCCATCGAAATCAGATCTTCAGAAAGTTTCTTGATATTACGTGCATCGAGCTTTGTTGTTTGGTAACCTTTCAACCATAAGCTTATCATCTTTTTAACCACTCCCAGGCAAACCAGGTGCATGTAGTCTAATGGAAAGGTTGAAACCATGGGAAGAGAAATATGTTCGAATGGAGATATACCGGTGTGGTGTTCTTCGTTGACACGATTTTTAAATCCACTATCGGTACGCAGTGGATGATTTTCATCAAGAAACAGCATTCTATGTTGCCGGTATTCACCCTCTTGGAGAGATTTACTGCAACCAAAGTATCCTGTATGCCCCTTTGTACAAGTTATAAATGCTCGAGCAGGACTATCGCATATTACCGCTCTAATAGCAATAGTGTACCGAGTGCCAGAAAATTCAAAGCCCTCACGTGTGAGTGTGTTGAACTCATTAATGAATTCCTCCAAAACCTCGAATGGAGAACCCGGTTTTGAGTGCCCATGAAACGCACCAATGACAAAAGGATGTGGAAATTGCGGATGATGAATTTGACCCAAAATCGGCCAAAGCTGGCTCTTGGAGCTTTTTGCAATAGGGAGGCCATCAATATTGATATTTATCTGAATAGTATATCCAGCGTCCATGGGCATCTTTGTTATTCTGAGCTGATCCCGTAATGCCGTTCCAAGTCCGTAATGAAAATAATATCCAGAAGTAGTTTTCTTCGTGTGAGTGATGCGTGGGGTACGTAGTAGACTTCGTGCTGAAGAAGTGAGTCCTTGAAACCCATTCAACCGGTGGATGCGCAATAATTTTTCAAGTGCGGTATGTGAAATATTGCATTCAAGTGCCCAAGAGCGCAACAACTCTGAAAACGGCAGAGTATCTTTTTCATTATCTTGAGCATACTCATCTGCAATTAGGTCAGTTGCACAGTAATCTTCATTCACATGTGGCAATATCTGATTCGTGGTTACATTATGCATTGTAGTTTCTGGATCAGTGGCTAATGATACTGATATAGGATCATTTGGATCGACTTGTTCTGAAATAGGATTTTCGTATGTCGTTTCACTACCCTGCCCAGCTTCTTCGTGTGGTTCCACATCTGAGGAAGCATATGCAGCATTGATGAGCCGAAGCCTCCGATACTTCTGGGATTGCGAAAGGCTTGAAAACGTGCGGTTCTCCGGCATAGTGGTTGTATGAATTTTTTTAGATCTTCGTAGCTGTTGATTAAAAATTGTCTGGGAACAAAATACACCAGCCTTCCCCGTAAGTGTATATCAATCTGTTATTCACTAATATAGTGAAACAATATGTCGCGTACCAGACGAGTATCACACTGAATGCTCTACTAGTTCCCATGAAGTGTTTGAAAGTTCGGTTATGCCGGCCGGTCACACGTGATGTACATCAATTGGAATACTTGATTCAACAAAAACTCTTAAAATGTATGTAAAGAGAATATATTCCCTTTGTACTTCGCGCGCCTAATAGGCTCCACGCGCACCTGCTAGATGTCGCGTGGACTAGGGAAGAATTCGACAGCTAGGCAGAGAAGAAGAAAAATACAGATTAGCTATAAATAACAGAAATGGATAATTGACCTTAATTGTCGTTTCTCTTATTTACAGGTAACTGAAGATTAATGTATATAGTGTAAATAATAATATCCGCTAAAACAATAAAATATCTCTTATTTACAGAAACACATTGCGGTTAAATTCGTATTGGAAAAATTTAATTATAAAACATCCAATGTTAAACAATGGTTAAACACATTTGAGAAGGAATGTGGAAGGTTTCAGATAGAAAAAGACGAGTCAAAAATCGAATTACTGAGGGTATTCTTAGATGGGACCTGCCAGGACTGGTACACCTCTACAGTAATAAAAGGAGAGCATGAAAACGATTGGCAGGCATGGAAACAAACATAAATGGGAACCTTTTCAAGTAAAGGATGGAGTAGCAGGACATATGCTCATTATTTCAAGTACAAAGAAGGCTCACTAGTACAATACGCGATAAAGAAAGAACGACTGTTATTAGAAATAAATAAGGACATGGACGTTGATACAATGATAGATAGAATCGCATTTGGGTTGCCGGAATTTATCAGGGAGAAGATCGACAGGGATGAAATGGAAAATACAAAAGATGTAATTAATGAATTACAGAAGCTGGAAGGAATGACAGATAAGAAGAAAACGCTTAAAAAAGAAGGTAAACCGGACCACAAAGTCAGAAATGAAGAAAAAAAACCATGCAAGACATGTGAGGACATGGGTAAGGGTGTAAGATACCATCCGGAAGAAAAATGCTGGTTCAAACTAGGGAATAAAGAGAAACCTAAAGCTATAGGAAGCAATTCAGTAATAGAAGTAGAACTAAGTACAGAGAAAAAAAACGAGTAGTCACACCATTGATCAAACTTAAGATGCTAATTGAGAACAAAATAGAGATAATGGGGACATACAACCCAGGTTCTCAAGTCTCCTTAATAAACTCGAAATGGATGAAAATAAAAGATAATAGAGAAGATGTGAATAAAATATTCTTAAAGTCAGTCAATGGTGTGAATCATACAAACGGGCTGGTAAGGACAAAGATAAAAATATTTAATATAGAGAAAGAAGTAGACGTATACATAGTCGAAAGAGAAGATTTTGAAGACTTTATAATAGGACTAGATTTAATTCCCATGTTCAAATTGAGGCTGAATGAAAATTTAGAAGTCTCACAGAAAATAGAAGAAGGGACAGAAAAACAGGAGATGACATCGAGGGAAACAAGAAATGAAGATATAAATCGGTCGGTCAATTTTAATGAACATGTGGAAACAAACAAATTCCAAACAGAGATAGAACATCTGGATAAAGATAAAAAAATTAAGATAGAGAGATTGATAAACAACAACAAATCAGTGTTTGCAAAGGACAAATACGATGTTGGAACCTTTAACGAGTATGAGGCTAGGATTGATTTAATAGTGGAGAAATACTGCAGTAAAAGACCGTATAGATGTAACATAGATGACAAAAAAGAAATAGAAAAACAAATAGCCAAATTACTAGAGAAGAAACTAATTGAAGAATCTTACAGTCCTTTTGCTGCACCTGTCACGTTAGCATACAAAAAAGATGAAGGAAAAACACGTATGTGCATAGACTTCAGAGATTTAAACAAAAACGTCGTTCCCCAAGCACAACCATTTCCTTTAATAGACGATATAATAATAAGAGCCAGAAACTGTAAATACTTTACGATACTAGACATAAACTCAGCTTTTTGGTCAATACCACTGAGAATCGAGGATAGAAGAAAAACGGGATTCGTAACGCAGGATGGTCACTTTCAATGGACATGCCTACCGTTCGGCTTGAAGACGTCCCCAGCTATATTCCAACGGATTCTGATTGTGAGTAACATACTAAGAAAACATGGATTACTTGAATTCTCAGTAAACTATATAGACGATATCCTAATACATTCACCGACGTTTGGAGATCACCTAGACCACATTGGAAAAGTACTAGATGCAATAAAGAAAGAAGGACTCAGGTTAAAATTTAAAAAATGTACGTTCGCAGCTAGTTCAGTTAGATATTTAGGACATGTAATAGGAGAAAATACAGTGACACCACTGAAAGATAACATAACATCAATAAAAAACTTCCCGACCCCCACTACACAAAAGCAAATCAGGCAATTTCTGGGGAAAATAAATTTTTACCATGAGTATATAGAAAGGAGCTCTATATTACTAGATCCATTACATCAATTACTAAGGAAGAATACAAAATTCATATGGACAGAGGATTGCGAAAAAGCTTTCAAGAATATAAAAGAAATGTTATGCTCCCAACCGGTGTTACAAATATTCGACAGAGACCTCCCAATCAAAATATATACAGATGCATCACTAAAGGGCATCGGTGCAATTTTAAAACAAACACAGAGTGATGGAAAAGAAAAACCGGTGGCCTACTTTTCAAAGAAACTCAATGACACACAAAAAAGGAAAAAAGCAATATATCTTGAATGCTTAGCCATAAAAGAGGCAATAAAGTACTGGCAGCACTGGTTAATAGGGAGATACTTCGAAATACACTCGGACCACAAGCCACTAGAAAGCATGAATATAAAAGCACGGACGGACGAAGAATTAGGCGACCTGACCCACTACCTATCTCAATACGACTTTAGAATTATATACGTCCCAGGGAAGGATAATACAGAGGCGGACTGCTTAAGCAGAAACCCGGTGCTAGAGCCAAACACAGAAGAGGAAGAAGACTTATTGAAAAGGGTAAACTGTATTGGAATAGATGAAATAAAATTAGATCAAAAGGATAACACATTACTACAAAGCAAAAGAGAAAAATTAGTAAGGAAAAATGAAATATATTATAAAAAAGTAAAAAAAAGAGAGAAAATCATATTATCCGAAAAATTCAGCATCGATTTAATTAGGAGAGTACATAAAGAATGGTGCCATACAGGAATAACATAGACACGAATGAAGATAAGCCCATACTATACTGCTAAAAATTTAGGGGAGAATATAAAAAAAATATGTAAAGAATGCGATACATGCATTGAGAATAAATCAAGAGGACAACATAAATTTGGCTCAATGTCAGAATTAGGACCAGCGACTAAAGCTTTTGAAATTATGTCCATAGATACAATCGGAGGATTTGGCGGCAATAGATCGACAAAAAAATACATACATTTACTTGTCGACCATTTCACGAGATACGCGTTTATTTCAACATTAAAAACTCAAAACGCCAGCGATTTCATAAAATTAGTTCAAACTGCGCTAGGAATAGGAAATATCGGAACAATCTTAACGGATCAATACCCCGGGATAAATTCAAGAGAATTCAAAGATTATTTAAAGGAGAAAGAAGTGGAACTAATTTTTACTGCAATAAATGCACCATTTTCCAATGGCCTGAATGAAAGACTAAATCAGACGCTAGTAAACAAAATAAGATGTAGAATAAACGAAGAAGACAGGAAAAGAGCATGGACATCAATAGCGAGAGAACGTGTGAACACGTACAACAGACTAGAACATACAATCACAGGATTTACACCAGAGTATTTATTGCATGGCACAGATACCAGCAACATACCGGAAGAATTAAGAAGAAAGAAAAATGGACAAGACTGGGGAAGAGATAAGAAGTTAGCATTGGAAAGAACACTAAGATCACATAAATACAATAAAAATATATTCGATAGAAATAAAAGGCACCATGAATTCAACGTGGGAGACACAGTGTTCGTAGAAAATGGGAACAAACTCAACAGGAAGAAGCTAGACGAACTGAGAATCGGACCATTCACAATAGAAGAAAAAATTTCAAACTCGATTTATAAAATAAAGACTGAGAGAAGAAATCAAGATACAAGCCTATTCCATGTGACAAAACTAACCCCATGGCTAGCAGATGAGAACGACTGAAATAAAAAGAGAAAATTGTGCAATTTTCGTCTCAAAGAGGGGAGATGTAAAGAGAATATATTCCCTTTGTACTTCGTGCGCCTAATAAGCTCCACGCGCACCTGCTAGATGTCGCGTGGACTAGGGAAGAATTCGACAGCTAGGCAGAGAAGAAGAAAAATACAGATTAGCTATAAATAACAGAAAAGGATAATTGACCTTAATTGTCGTTTCTCTTATTTACAGGTAACTGAAGATTAATGTATATAGTGTAAATAATAATATCCGCTAAAACAATAAAATATCTCTTATTTACAGAAACAAATTAGGTTAATTTATTCGGATCTAACCTCAAATCGGACAGATATTATATGTATATCAGAACAATTGGAAATAGACTACTTACCGTTGGATTGTAGAATGGTGTTGGCTACCGGTCAATTGGCACAATAATCTCATGTTCACGACGTTCACCACGTGCACGACGCAAGGGAATTTGCAAGCAAAAGGACGGTGGTTAGCAGCGACAACGCGGCTACATTGCACAATTTGCAAGCCACCAGATGGCGGTGACGTCGCCGACGCGCGCATTTACATCTTTCTAGGTTACATAAAGACGTCTTTATGACGTCTTGCGACAAGAATTTCGACGTCTTTTCAACTGCGTCTGCAGACATATTTGTCCCTTAAAACAGGCATCTTTTCGTCGAAGTTTTCGAGTCGACGAAAAGACGTCGCTCACACGATAGCCGATAGACGCCTTTATGACGCCTTTTTGATGTATTACTCATTTGTCTGCAATATTACCGATACGGACGTCTTTAAGACGACGTTTTATCGTCGACTAAAAGAAGTCTTCCAGGAGACGGCTAGTAGCCGCCTTTACGACGATTGTGTTGTCTGGGAAAGTGGCAATATTGTGGGTCGACCGAGAAAAAAATCTTTCTCAAAACGTGGAAATGATAGTGTAGAAGCGTCCAGCGCGTCGCATTAAAAAATAAAACTCAGTACTTATGAACATGTAGAGAAAAATTTGGCGAAACATTACAGGATTATAGACTTCCTGTTAGTATTTTCAACGATGAGTACATTAGTGAAGTGCGATGAATGTGATGGAAAAATAAGTTTTCGCACATGCAAATCCGAAGCTATGGTTTTTACCATCAAAGTGTCATGTGAAAAATGCAAAGTACCTCGGTATGTTCCGTCTAGTGAAAGAGTGAAAAAAGAGTCCAGGCAAGCGGAATCTTTCTTATCAAAATCATATTATAACACGCATATACAGAAGATACATACGACTGTAAATGATGTTATGAAAAGTTGTTTTGCTGCTGCTGTAAAAGAAGAAAAAGAGGAAACATGCAAAGCGAATAACGTACAAGATACTAATGAATTAACAATATCAGGTGACGCAACGTGGAAGAAACGTGGGTTCACTTTGCTATTCGGTGAACAGCGGAGACTGTAAAGTAAATCATTATGGCCCATCAAGTAACATGGAAGTAAACGCCATCATACAGATGTTCAAACGGTCCACAGAATATTATGGAGTGATGTTTAAAAATCATATAGGAGATGGCGACTCGAAAACCTATAGTGGTGTGGTAAATTCAAAACCGTATGGTGAAGATTTCACAATAAATAAGAAAGAGTGCATAGGACACGTGCAGAAAAGAATGGGTACACGTTTACGCGAACTAGTAAAAACAACTGTGGTTGATATTGAAACTAAAACCGGGAAAAAAATAAAGAGGAAAAGTCTCTCTGGAAAAGGTAAACTCTCTGCAAAAATGATAGACAAATTGACCGTATATTATGGACTGGCCATTCGACGCAACTGCGATTGTGTAACGAAAATGAAAAATTCGATTCGGGTGACATACTATCGTTATTGCTCGACAGACAAGAAACCGCAGCACGACAAATGCCCGAGCGGTGAGGACTCTTGGTGTAAATGGCAAAAAGCGGCAGCATTTGAATTTATAACCAGACAAATTTTCATACTTGTCCTGAGCCGAAATGCAGACATCGGCAGTCCGTCCGAAAGAGCTCGTATTCGTCTCACAGATCTAATAAAAGGATTGTCTCTTACTGATTCGATTGAAACAGACACAGAAGACGAGATAGGCAATGAATCAGATCATAACAAGACGAAAAACTACGTGGATTCTAGACTTGCTGAATTCTGCCGAAGTCGTACCGTAAAACACATGGTCATGGGCAAAAAATATATACGATGAATGTGTCGTACAGGTGCAAAACGAGCCAATCAGTTATGGCGGAAACGCTAACGGCTTTTATAATCTAAAGTTGGCCAAAAATCTTGAAAACTTGATACCATACTTTCCGTTATTTTCTGAGATAATGCGTGCGGCCTGTGGACGCGGATCAATAAACGCTACATCAACTGCAATCGAATTAGAATTCAATGATTCGGAAGATCGCACGCTCATCAACGTGAGACAACCATTACGGGCGGATGGATTCGTTGCCACACACATTTTGGCATTGCCGAGGAAAATCATGTTGGCATTAGCTGGGCAAGCCGCAAAAGACGCGCTCTTTGGAGTAGATCGCGCCAGAGAGTTAGTTAATCAACCCATAGATGCATCGGGGACGAGCATTGAGCAGTCAACTCACCATTTTGGTGATTTTCATGACCTCCGCCATCAGACAAAATCGAAATCTGAATTGAATAAGAACCAACCTTCGAAGGCCCTGGGACCAAATCCAGACGAGCAAGTTGTTATGACCGCTGATCGAGAAGTGCTACAACCTATACCTATCTGTACAAATACCGAATATGAAACTGCCAGAGAAAGAAAGAAATTACTTCCAGTGGAGGCTGGCAAGATTTCGGAATCTATTAATGGGGGTGTTTTAGAGCTACAAGAGCAACACAATTGGCGGAACAAGAACAAGTCGCAAAAGCGACGCAGCTATACTAAATCCTGCCCAGATTTTGACTCATCCAACATAGAAGAATATACTTCGCTGCCGCTGTTGCCTCACGGTAACTTTTACAAAAGGGTTCAAATTAATTCCGTTATGATTTTGGTCGAGAACACTTTTGGGTTCGACAGCTTGTGTCAGATTATAGCAATGGCAATTTGCAATAATTCACGGTACAGAGCGAGAGGTATATATACTGTCACGATTCGCGATCAGTCGGCAGAACGATTAAAAAGTTGTTGGGCGCCAAGTTGAATATTCAACTAAATTTTGTGAGTCTCTTTTCTCGGGCGATTGACATACGTCTTGGGTGAGATACACAATAAATTGAATTTGAAACTGAAAATGGAAAAAAGGTTAAGTTTTGACCGTTGGAAAGAAGGATTTACACTGGAATCTGGGAACTATGATATTTATTCAAACACATATGGATAGAATATATAGGATTCTTAAATCTAGGTAGGGATAACGAGTGAACCCTGAGGTTATCGGTATTTTTTCCTACGTTGGTGCTATTCACCAGCACCGGTCGCTAGGTGTTCTTACTATTCTACTTTTTATTTTAATAATTTTTATTTGAGACGGTGATCACCATACCCCAGACCTTAGAACTGCTTTTAATTAATTGAAGTGATAGGGATTAAGGGATCTTTCCCACGATACTGACTTTTTAGGAGGTTATAGCTCCGGACAGGCAGAGAGACCGAAGTAACCCCGCGATGCCGGCATGCGAACCAAAAAGCAGGGAGAAATCAAAGATCTGGACAGGCAGAGAGACCGAAGTAACTCCGCGATGCCAGCAACTCAGATTGTCGCAAGATTTGACGGGTAAAGATCTGGACAGGCAGAGAGACCGAAGTAACTCCGCGATGCCAGCAACTTTGCCGGAGATAAAAAGAAACCAAAGATCTGGACAGGCAGAGAGACCGAAGTAACTCCGCGATGCCAGCAACTTTGGCTGTGTGCACTGGGCCACAGGGGTAGGGAGATCTCTTTTTCGGAAAATTTGGCAGATTATAAATCTTTTTGGTGGTTCATTCGTCGCGAGAACATCTATTTATTTTTCCTCCCTCTAGGGGTGACATTTATAATTCTTTTTTTATGAATATTATTTCTATTATTTTTCCAATGGTTACTGAACGGGTCTCGGTGCGCGCGGGCTTGAAACAATTGTGAGCGACCCGATTCACATTCCTGTGCAGCCTGTGTGTGAGGGTTGGTTATGATTATTTATTTTTGATAAACTTGCTTATTCTTTCTGAGATTTGGGGTACCTCGTTACAGTAACGCACGGTGGTCGGTTTTGGGTTAATCAATTAGCTTGATCTGCGGTAACTATTGAAGATGCAATTTTCACGTTTCGAGTTTATTTGATATGAAAAGTAAAATATAAGGCGTTAGAAATATATTATTTTCCTAATATTGTGATACAATACTTATGGGTAATTCTCATGGAATCTCGAAATTCCTGTCCTAGTAGTTTTTACAATAAACCTAAGCGATTTAGGATGGTATTTTTTATTTTTTTTGGAAAGCACATCATCAAGGCTGAAAATGTTGGTAATAACTTAGGAACCGTACGCACATTCGTGAGGAATGATGAATATGTATTACTCTGAAAATCATTCCCTCACTATGTCCCAAACTCCAGATTGAAACATTGCTTAAAGTTTTTATCGAAAATTTCTCAAAAAATCTGTTTGCAACTATGGCTCGTCTATTGTAAATACAACAACTTTTCAAAATTCCTCTAAGTCTAGGATCATAAGTCATCAACAAGTTGTCTTATGTTGACTTAACATGTGTCCCATGAAAAATAATCATTCCCTCGCATCATTACCAACAGTCGTTAATTAGGTACATTTTGGACGACTTTAGTAACAGTCTCATGAATTTTTGACAGTTGGTAGTACGGTCACTTGTTCGAAATGGCAAATTGACTTCAAACTTGTTAGAGTACTTGTTGAAAGAAGATGTCATTGTAATTTTTTGAAGATTACATTTTAAACAATCATTCCATCACAGCGAAGGATAAAAAAGGTGATTGTAATATTTGAATTTTGATCACGTAGTAGAGTATGTTTTTAGAGGTAGAAAGCGTGGAGAAAAGTTAGATGGTTACAAAAGGTTATGTAGCGAGATTTTTTAGGTGATGGTTCATTTTGTCATTCCCTCATTTTGAATTGAAATGAGGGAATAATGAATTATGAGGTAATGACTTACAGACTGGATCGACACAGTTTTTGTTTTGTGCTTATAGAAACTCTTTAATTACCATTTTGCTTTATTCTAAGACCAAACAATAAATCAGCTAAATTCTTAGGTATTTGGGGTTAGAATCGATTACAAGACATTGTAATGTGAGACTGATTCCTGAGAGTTATCGTATACTAACTTATAAGTAATAATATTCTGAACTTTGTTTAAAACAATGATCAAGAATTTCACTAAGAGATTTTAGAAGTTTCTAAAGATGTAAAATATTTTTGGTAATTTTATATCCCCCCAAAAAGCACCTATGGTGCAGAAAAGTTCGCCAAGTACATTAAATGTTTAAAAAATTCGTTGATAATAAGGAAAAAAATAAAACAAATCAATTATTGTGCCAAGTACATGTAACTTTGAATCATGTAAGAATATAAAATAGGAGAGTGAATCAATGAGAATAAATTCGAAGAATCAAAAAGTATCCAAGAAATGAATTCAATAAAATATCAAAAAAAAATCGAAAAAATAAATTAGGGCTTGGCGGGCTAATGTTATATCGCCATACAAAAATTCTGGATTTTTTTTCCGAAAAAGCCCGCCAAGTCCTACTACCTCCAATTTTTTTTTTTGAATTTTTTTTTCGCATGATGCAAAGTTACATGTACTTGGCACAATGATTGATTTGTTGCATTTTTTTCTTATTATCAACGAAATTTTCGAACATTTAATGTACTTGGCGAACTTTTTCTCACTGTAGGTGCTTTTTGGAGGGATTTTATAACTTTTTGTATGTTGTTGGAGAATATTCTAGTATTGATATGTTTGCTTTAGTATACTATTGTTGTAAGATGTTAGTCGAGTTTAAAAAATTTTGTTATTATGACGATTAAGTTCAGCAGATATCAAGAGATTTCGGTATAGTACTACGCGTTTGCAATCGAACGATTAATCACTTCGCAGGTCAGTTTCATATGCCTCAGACGATGTGTTCTATTTGAATGACAAAGCTCGGTAGCAGTTAAACTGCGATTTAAAATCCACGGTTTTTCAGTTCACGAGATACATTTGTGCAGTTTTATCACAAGTCACCAGGTGCAGTATCCTCAGATCATTAGTTTGACGAAACGGATCTTGGGTTCGAAGCTGCAGCTTATCAGTGTTTAACAACATACCAGGAGAAAGATCGGTTCCTTTCTGGTACGATGGGGGTAAGGGTCAAATCGTTTGACATCAGTTTGCTTGGTTTGTGATATCGAAACAGAAAATGATACTTCTTCCATTATCGATATGCTTGTGGGTGAAAGGAGAGTGTTAGTTATAATGAATCGATTCAGTAGGTCTGAAATGAAAAGAAGGATTATAGTTGACTAATGAACAACTGTTAAGCAGGTGACCAGGTTTCAGTTTGACTGCAGTTTATGATAAAATGTAACGAAGAGAGACTTTCATTTGAAAAATTCTCACATTGGATTCTACCGTAGCGTTCATTCATGAATAGGATTGAAGAGGAGCTCATGGTTTATATTGTGCTAGAAAGAAAATTGAATTTTCTTAGGAAACATAAAAAGAGATGCTAAACCCTCCAACTTCTGCTTATTTTTTTGGGGGAGCAGGAACTTTCGGTTTGTGGCATCGGAACTAGAACTGATACTTCCTTCAATGTCGGTATGCTTAAAAGAGAAAGGATGATGTTAGTCTCTATGAATCGGTATACTTGGTATGAAAAAAAGGCATGGATTGTAGTTGGCTGACAAATAATTGTTCGGTAGGTGACAAGGATATGATTTGGCTGCACTTCGTAGACTTGCTTCGTTTCAAAAACTCTCCTGACATTTCAGTCGTTCGGAACTCTTGTGAGTGAGTAGGAATCAGAGAGGAGCTCTTCATTCGTGATATACTGGGAGAAGGACTGAGTTCCTTCACGAATTAACACAGGAGGATTCATAGAATTCGTTGACGTCAATTCATCTGTGGGAGTAGGATCCTTTGGTTCGTTGTATTGGAACAGAAACCGCTGCATTCTTTGATATTGGTACATACAATTATTCGTGTTCATTCACGAAACTGAGAGGGCTGTCAAAAGGACATGTGTTATACAACCCACATTCCAGCAATGACAAGCCTGAAACTTTTACGGTGCCTCTGCCATGTTAGACTTGTCAACAGACCAGGTAGCGGACGACGGACAGTTTTAAATCCCTCACGCGGCGAGCGCGGCGAACGGTAGCCAATGAGAGCGCCGCTTTTCTAGCGCCCGATGAAAAAAAATCGCTGTGCGGTGGCAAACTCGGATGTCCGAGAAGTTAGCATGGCCATTTTGATTTTCATGAAAAAAAATGTTTGTGCCAGAATGTGCTAGGTTTGTGCTGCGTTGTGCTGCAAAAATTATTTGAAAATTTCGAAAAACCAAACCGTGACCCTTAAAAAACCGTTTTTTGAGCCGGCATAACTATTTAATTCTTTTGGAAAAAAAAGAGTGTGCCGGAGTGTGCTAGGTTTGTGCTGCCATGTGCCGCAGAAATTTTTCAGATATTTTGAAAAACAAAGCCGTGATTCGAAAAAATGCTTTTTGAGCCAGCATGACCATTTCATTTTTTCGAAAAAACGAAGAGTGTGCTGGAATGTGCTAGGTTTGTGCTGCAATGTGCCTTAAAAATTATTCGGGTATTCCGAAAAACAAAGCCGTGACACTGAAAAAACTGTTTTTCAGGTCGTCATCGCGATCGAGTTCGCTTGGCTAGTTGAGGATCAAGAGTTGATCGGAGAATAGACAAATATCGGAGAAAAACGACGTTCCTTCGTAGCACAACTCAGCACAAGTCGCAGAATGGGCAAATTATTATTTTTTTTCAAAATTAGTTTTTTTCAAAAATTGATTATTGTCTTTTTGAGAGGCAAGGGTCGATCGGAGAGAGAAAAGTCATGAAAGGTATAGATTGAACTCTTGTAGCACAAGTCGCAAATTTTCAAAATTAATTTGGTTTTTTCAAGTTCGATTTTTTGTCAAAATTGAATAAGGGCTCTTTGAGCGCCAAGAGTCGAACGGAGAGGGAAAAGTCAGAGGAGTAAAAGATTGTTCTTTCGTAGCACAACTTAGCACAACTCACGAATGTTCGATATTTTCTTTGGAATTTGGCTTTTTTCAAAATCGAATACTGGCTCGTTGAGGGTCAAGGGTCGATCGGAGAGACAAAAGTCAGAGGAGTAGAAGATCGTTCCCTCGTAGCACAACTCAGCACGAGTCGCAGAATCATACTTGTTTATGAAAATAAAGCAGGTTTAAGAAGATGTACCATTTCCGAGTGGAAATACATACCAGAGCCGCGTCAGCTATAGGCAGAAAATTATCTGCATACGTTTTCCAGATCTCACCACGTGGAGGTGCTGTTGGCAAATGTAGGACCCATTTATGTCCACTTTGAGATCCTCATGCACACATCTATTTACACACGCATCTATTCGTCCATTTTCTCTTTCTCTCTCTCTTTCTTTTTCTCTATCTCAGTCTCTCACTCACTCTCTCTTCCACGTGAAGTGGATCAGTCAGGTTTCAGTTATTTCTGCAATTTGGCATATGAATAGTACTTCTACAATAAGATTTTTGTACCTGGACAAAATTTTTCTTTCGAGATATTTGTTATCAAACAATTTTCCTACGTATAAAAATCATATTCCGTGAGTACTAATCATATGCCGAATTGCAGAAATATCTCACTCCTGACTGAGCCGCTTTACGTAGAATCGCCTATACATACTCAAACATTATTCGGAACACGGTATCTTTATCTTAAATTGTGTATACACACGCGTGAATTTCTAAGGCCACGTTGGGGTTCACTATCGGCGTAGTTTTTTTGCGTGCGGAATCATCATATTTGATCCAGTGACTTCCAGTCCAATAGTAGCCGATATAGTGGCCAAGAGAATTGACACACTTCGCGCCTTGATACTCGATAATCCCAGCCAGTTTATATTCAGTTCCGTAGGCAACTGTCAAATTCCGGGAAACGTCGCGAAGAGTATCCTTGTTACCTCTGCCAGTATCCACATCAATGAATAAATGTGGCCCGTATTCGATATCTTGTGTGCCTGAGACGCTACAGCATTTTGGAGGATCGTATCGCCCTAATACCACTGCTTCTTCGAGAGCTCTTATTCCTACTGAAGTCAAGGGATTGTAATTGATGTCCAACAAAACGCGACGATGTTCAGTTTGGTTACCGCAACCGGGACATATACTTTGCAATACACAACTGGGTACATCAACAAATAAATCTTCGATCAGAGCTGTGAGATTAGAGTCTGCTCTAACTTTGGTGAAATCTTCACCCACTTCTTGGCGTAATCTCGGCAAACCGCGTAACACGTTGGCTCGTTCTTTGTAGAGCTGTGCCACGAGACCTTTTTTGATTAGTGTTTCAACACACGTATATATACCTCCCTGGTCTTGGACTTTCGCTCTGTACCGTGAATTATTGCAAACTGCCATTGCTATAATTTGACACAAACTATCAAACCCGCAAGTGTTCTACACTAAAATCATACGGGAATTAATTTGAACACTTTTGCAAAAGTTACCGTTAGGCAACAGCGGCAATGAAGTATATTTTTCGATGTTAGATGAGTCAAAATATGGGCATGATTTAGTGTAGCCGCGTTGCTTTTGCGACTTGTTCTTGTTCCGCCAATTGTGTTGCTCTTGTAGCTCTAAAATACCCTCGTTAACGGATTCCGAAATCTCGCTAGCGTTTACTGGAAGTAATTTTCTTCTTTTTTTAGCAGGTTCATAATCTGTTTTTGTACACATAGATGTGGGTTGTAACACTTCTTGGTCAGCGGCCATAACAAATTGCTGATCGTCTGGATCTGGTCTCGGGACTTTGGAAGGCTGCTTCTTATTTAATTTAGATTTCGATTGTGTCCGATGGCTGAGATCATCTTCGGCAATTGCGCGATCGGGACTCTCTGATATTTCAAATAACTGTGCCTTTTTCAACTCGCGTTCTCCGTCTTCGTCTACACAATTATCGATCTTATTCATTTGATCCACACGATTTCGAGCTATCGTATCATCATCTTCTTCACGTCGTTCCAGTTCAAAAAGCGCGTCTTTTGCGGATTGCCCAGCTAATGCCAACTTGATCTTCCCCGGGAACGCCAAAATATGTGTGGCAACGAATCTATCCGCCCGTAACGGTTGTCTCACGTTGATGAGCGTACGATTTTTCAAATCGTTAAATTCAGATTCGACTGCAGCTGACGTAGCGTTTCTTGATCCGCGTCCACAGGCCGCGCGCATTATCTCAGAAAATAACGGAAAGTATGGTAGCAAGTTCTTCAGATTCTTGGCAAACTTCAAATTATAAAAGCCGTTAACATTTTCGTCATAGCTGATTGGCTCGTTTTTCACCTGTGCGATACATTCTTCGTATATATTTTTCGCCCATGTCCACGTGTTTTGCGGTACGTCTTCCGCAAAATTTAGTAAGTCGTCGCTCTTAGAACCCACGTAGTTTTCTGTCTTGTTATGGTCTGGTTCATCGTCCATCTCATCTTCTGTTTCTATTTTTATCGAATCGGTAAGAGTCAATCGTTTTATTAGGTCTGTAAGACGAATACGAGCTCTCTCGCACGGACTGCCAATATCTGCATTTCGGCTCAGGACAAGTATGAAAATTTGTCTGGTAACAAATTCTAATGCTGCTAGTGTTTCCTGTTGTCGGAGTAAAGCCACTGCTCTTACACTTATGGACTTTGCACCAAACGGAGTTCTGTCATAAAATTTCCATTTCGCCACCATATTTATGAAATGGCAAATGTCAAGGCGAAGAATGCATACAGGAGGTACCTGAACTTTTCCCGTTAAAAACTCAAAACAAGAAGATAAATAGTCTCTCAAACTTGAGCGCTGCGCAAAAGCTCTAGCGATCCCACCCAAGAGGGCTTCATCGAAATCTGTAACCACTTCTCGTGGCAGAGGGAAAGACGATTTTTCCTTTGAACCTGTACGTAGGAATTCAAAAAGCCATTTCGCAATAGCGTCAGTATGGTGATCGGTAGATAGCATCTGAAATACAGGCACGGTTTTGTCGTTGACTTGAGTAACAGCTTGGTATAGGTATACATGCGGACTGTCACAGGAAGGCCTTTGTATTTTGCGCACTACGGATCCAGTTCCGTCGATGTACAAGGTCTCATGAAATTTCATGTATACCGCAAGTTGTTCTTTAGTCCAATAGTGAACGAAGAATTCGATGAACCCGATAGAATGAATCGATGTTTCCCACCTAGAATTGCATTTCATGTACTGCAAACTCTCAAAAAGATTGTGGGTTTTGACTAACCCAAGCATCTTGTCCCGCATTTCACCGACTGCCTTTCCAATGACCTGGCTACTATAAATGTGTGCCGGTTCGTCATCCCCTATACAATCTATTAACCGGTCAGCTTCTTTTCGCCGCCAGGTACTAGGGAGCAAATTGTCTTCAACTATCTCTCTCGCTATCTTTTTTCTATAATCTCTTTTCAGCTGCCGTTTTTTTACATGTTTAACTGATCTGTCGAAGCCGTGAATGTAGCATTCCATTTCTATGATCTCATTTTTCACCGGCGCGTCGATGATTCTTCCAAGAAATGTAGCTTTGCAATCGGGACAAGTTCTATATACTTTCAGATAAAAGCCACTGTCAGAACTTTCATTTTTCTTGAAATTTATTGCACACGGTATTTTTGTTTCAACATATATAGCATTATTTAAAGCATGCGTCCATGAATGTCGTTTTAACTTTCGCATTTCGCGTTTGCCTCGAGATTAAAAAGTGTAATCCGCCATTTCAGGTTCCATGTCTGACCAAATACTCGTTAAATCTAACTTAAATTCTAACACAGCATCCAGCGTAGAATTAAGTGAGTTATTTGCTATTTCGTTTGTTGGTGAGATATTTCGATACGACAGAATTTCGGTGAGCACGTCGTATCTGTTCTCCAGAATAATAGTATAGATATTTTTCGGCTTCTTGCGTAATGATTTACTCATTGCTTCGGAGAGTCTTCGAAAAACATCATTTTTTGGGGGTAGAACCCTACCACCATCAGTTATCACCTCAAACTCTGAAGATTTTAACAATCGCTTCAGTTCAATGATTGCAGGAGGATTTGTATCAGATTTCGATTTTGAAAAAAGCCAAATTCCAAAAAAAAAATCGAAAATTCGTGAGTTGTGCTGAGTTGTGCTACGAGGGAACAATCTTTTACTCCTCTGACTTTTCCCTCTCCGTTCGACTCTTGGCCCTCAAAGAGCCCTTATTCAATTTTGACAAAAAATCGAACTTGAAAAAACCAAATTAATTTTGAAAATTTGCGACTTGTGCTACAAGAGTTCAATCTATACCTTTCATGACTTTTCTCTCTCCGATCGACCCTTGCCTCTCAAAAAGACAATAATCAATTTTTGAAAAAAACTAATTTTGAAAAAAAAATAATAATTTGCCTATTCTGCGACTTGTGCTGAGTTGTGCTACGAAGGAACGTCGTTTTTCTCCGATATTTGTCTATTCTCCGATCAACTCTTGATCCTCAACTAGCCAAGCGAACTCGATCGCGATGACGACCTGAAAAACAGTTTTTTCAGTGTCACGGCTTTGTTTTTCGGAATACCCGAATAATTTTTGCGGCACATTGCAGCACAAACCTAGCACATTACGGCACACTTTTTTTTCCAAAAAAATGAAATGGTCATGCCGGCTCAAAAAATGGTTTTTTAAGGGTCACGGTTTGGTTTTTCGAAATTTTTAAATAATTTTTGCGGCACAACGCAGCACAAACCTAGCACATTCTGACACAAACATTTTTTTTCATGAAAATCAAAATGGCCATGCTAACTTCTCGGACATCAAACTCGGTAAGAAATGAGACAGGCTACAACTGACGCGACCTGCTAGGCGGACGGGAACTACGACTTTTTTCCTACTTGATAGAAATATCGCGCGAGCCACGGCAATAACCACACCGCTGCTTCTCTTCTATACTATTTATATTGGAATGGTTTTGGTTTCCAGATAACATATACCTAGCGTACGACGCCGACGATGACGACGGTGGTGCTTACTCGTGAAACGAGCCAACCAGTGATCAGATGTCATCATATCTCAGTTCTGCGACCACTGATTTCATTGAAATCATGCTTAAATGAAAGCTCGTTACCGATTCATATAACTGAAGTGATTTCACATTTGCTGTAATATTATTAATATGGGAGCTATTCGATTCGAAAAATGAATATAGACATCATTTCCTTACCTCAGTCATCATTCCCTCACATTTGATTATTTTCAGTGTTCATAAATCCGTTCGAAACTGATTTATTCTGGGGACCACGATATTTTTCACTTCTAGTAACATAAGTAGTACAGATTTGAGAGAAAAACAGGATGAATTAATTCAAATATTTCTCATTCACTTATTGATAGGTAATTTCGAGATTTCATGAGAATTACCCTCATACTAATTATAAGAATTACAATAGCGATGGTAATTCAAAATTCTGCATGGGTAGATCCTAAAAATGTTCGTTACTTAGAATGACACTCGGAAATGTAAGGTGATAGAAACTATCACCGAATTTTTATCCTTTTGGTTTCGGCACCCATTTCTGATGGATTTTTTTTAGAGCTTCACGTTTATTTGGGCGAAGAGTCATCTAAACTGGTATATTCAGAAAACTCGATTTTTCAACCGGACAAAAAAATTCTCTTCTGAATTTTTGTTCGGAAAATCTTCACAATACCCTTATGACTGTGAATTTTTCCAAAAATGTTGCATATTTGTTGAATCGGGGATTAAGGAGTTAAGGGTTTCTTCTGTATCAAACTTGAAAATAGAGGTGCCTATATGATGATTGGAGTTCAAAGAAGACTTTGAATCAAGAATTTGATGCAGAATCTACCATGCAACATCAGTGGATTACTTTTAAATCTTTCTGTGCAATGATTTATTTTTAATCATTTCTGGTTTTTCTCAAATGTTTTGTTTGCATGAAGAATGTTTAAAATTTTATTGCAAAAAATCGCATGGACAAGGAAGTTTCAAAAATTCTCGATGAGGTGACTATCAAGTAATTAATCCCAAAAGTTGGCTTGCGCTGTAAATTTTCTCGGTATTACAATACTTGTACATGACTTCGGTGACACCAAATGTTTCTGCACTCCAGGATCTCGATGATTTCCTTATTTTGTCGAATGACGAAAGTTCTCAAAGCAGCTTACAGAGCTTGATCAGTCAGAGCAGTATTGCAACGAAGAGTACACTAGTCGACTCATTAAATTCTTCCCAAGAAACTACTTTACCTCAAACTCTTACAAATGCGCTGCAAAGAAGTATAACTGGTGAATTCACAAATTTGTGTATACTACTCATTTAACACAAAATCAAGCCCGGGTGTTACACTGAATCATTGAAATTTCACACAATCATCAATTTCAAAATAGGACTTGAGGCACACTTAGCTGTACAAACAGTTGAGCAGTTGTTGACCAGTGATAGAAAAAGAAGAGAAATTCTTCGTTCGTGCAAAGTTAATAATTTAACATAATTTATTAAATTCATGCAACATCAAGCTATTTTATTATCTTTTATTTATTTATTTGGTTTGTTTTTTTTCTGACAATGCTATTCATGAATTTCTTTAAATATCTGAAAAGGTATAAGAGTTAGATCTGAAAATATGCATCTGCGCAATACGATAATAGTCCCCCCGATAGTTGATTTCTTCGAAGTATAAGATACTCTTTTCATGTATTGATAGTTGCTGAGGATGAAGAGGTGATTGCAGCTCTTATCTGGTTAGAGAATAACATTGAGCCTCTCGAAGAAGTTACAGCCAAATGGGAAATTACCCACAAAGCACGCTTGGATAAACACCAATATATGCCTATTCATCAATATTTTAAGACATACAAATCACTGGAGTCGCCTATTGGATATTTGCTCGTAAGTAAAACAAAAGAAAAATTGAAGATCAGCTGAACGAATTGTAATGATGAAAATTTTTACTTATTAGATCGATATTGACTGTGGTTGCCAGTATGCAGTTAGCACTGAGAATTTACTTACAAACTGGCCAAATGTTGCTGAAAAAGTGATAACCATTGCCCGAAAGAAAACTGATACAGATATCAAGGCACTTCTGAACCAATATGATGTACACTTACCTGAAAGTGTGTTATAATTTCTTCAGTCTGTAGGGATTTTCATTGGTTTGCTTTATTTGTGCCTGATTTCTAAACGAATGGTTCAGTGCTTAATGCTGTATGTTTTCATTTATAGATATACAATTGATGATAGCGCTGGTGCTATTAATATTGCCACTGCTTTTGGGTACTGCGCCTGTGAAGTCAACAAAAGCATCTAATCATTGAAAACCGTCGAAATTGGAAATCCAAAAAGGATTCTCATTGCACATTGAGGTATGTATATAAATCCAAGTTGACGACGCATCGAGTTCTAATCCATAAAAGAAAATGGGTAAAAAATTAAACTAAAAAAAAATTTCATTGTAAACGATTGATGATCTGCAATTGGAACTGGAGGCTAGGAAAAAACAGTATCAGCAGTACCACTTAACGGAACAGCCACTACCAGTTGTCGTTGGACCATTAAACAGGATAGATAGCTGTTCGGTTCTGAACAATGATGTAAGGTATTCCTTACCTTCAACTTTGAAATCTGTAGATACGTGTCTCAAAAGTTTCCATGTCTTGAACGCACAATACCCAGCCGAATCGCGCCATGTATGGAACTTCATAGAAAAGTACGTCTACAAAATTGAGGCTTCTGCGAGAACGAATTATGTAAGTGTCAACAAGTTTATATCTGCATTATATTCAGTCTGAGATATCAAAACTTACGTAGAGATTTCTACTGTTTTACAATATTAGCATGTAGTTCGGTATTCTGCGAAGATGCATTGTTTTAAAGGTGATTCTATTTTTGAATCAGTACAAGATTTGATCCTTCATCTCAAACACGTTCACAAATTGACCAGTAACAGTATTTATAAATGTAGGAAAGTAGATTGCTGTCGAATCTACTATAACCCTAACTCGTACCGGAAACATTTGAATAATGCTCAACAAAATCAAAATAATACCGATATTATTTCTCTTTCTTCAAATGTGCAGCCCTCTAATAAGAATAGTGTTCTTTCGAAAATTAACGTAAACGACTCATCGGATCTCACGAACAATCATTCTTCATGTGAAACTTTTGGTTCAGAGTATGTAACTTCTGAAATAGATTTGGAGTATGAAGTGGCTAGATACATTTCTAAATTATATTATGATTCTTAAATTCCACGAAATGATGTCGATATCATCATCTCTAATAAAAACATTTATTAGAATATGGTTACCGTCCCCTATTGAAACACCAGATAATCAGAAAGCTTGAACTGTCATCCCTTGATTATTCACCTGAATTTGAAAAAATATTCAACCCAATTTTTGATCTTACAATTAGTCTACAACTATTTAATAAGTTCACTTCTGAATATGGAAGATTCCAGTATATGACTGTACATGCTTCTTTTATTCGACCGCGTGATTATATAGTTGGACAGACAATGACACAGAAACTTCGGAATGTCGTGCTGGTTTAGAGCCTGTAAGCGTGAAAGCACAGTTCATTTCTTTGAGGGAACCTTTTGAGACATTGTTTTAAATACCAGGATTACTTGCAAAAACCGAAAATTATACGTATTCATTATTCACAGAGACCATCTTACTATCGAATTTTATTCAGGGTACGATGTGGTAAAATAAAGCTATAGATAAAAATAAAATTTTACTATCATTATTCATTTATTACGATGATTTCGAATCGGGTAATCCGTTGGGGCCCATGGCGGAATTGATAAATTAGGAGCTGTATACGTTTTGATTCCTTGCCTTCCGCCAGAATATGTATTGCAACGAATAATGCGTCGGAATAGCGTATTCGTTACCCTCCGGCTTTCCTGGGGAGAGATATTCGAAACTCATTCAAACAAGCTCGTTGGGTGCCAGACGCGAAACGCGTCGTATTAAAAATAAATCCAAACAAATCAAAGGAATCAAACAAAGCGCGGAACGACAGCATTGAAGTCCAATTAGCTCAAATGCACCGAGAAAATGGTGGAGGGGTTGGGCGGAAAGGGCTAAATGTGCGCAGGTACACAGGTGAAATTAAAGAAAAGATAACTCCGGTACAGAAATTCCTTCGATGGGGTTTTCCCGTGTATCACAATATTCGGTACTCAAGTCTTTACCGCGACATAAAAGCAGTAGATTAGCGATGCATTACAATCAAAAGAGTTGCGGTAAGCGGGAATACTTAGCAAGACAGATAAACGCATTTTTGCACTCGCGGTACAATCACCAAAGAATCATTTAGGCGAATCTGATTGCTTGGCGGGACTAGTTGCTATGGTGTAGTGAAACCGAAACAACTAGTGCCCTTAAGGGGCATATCGAGTGACCAAAGCGCCGAACGCGGGTCCCCGAACTAAGCGGTAAAGCAGGGGCCTCAATAACGATGCGCCCCTACTGAACGCTGGATGGCGCACTGACCTACTTATAAAAATATCGTGCGTCCCAAACGACTTTTGGCTTAGCCTGAATTCCACAGACGTCAACTGTCAATGAGTAACCATAACTGCCGCACTGTCGGAGGTTCGAGCCTCATCAATTTATGTCAGTAAAGAGACAATGAATTTTACTTTCAATTAGGCATTCAGTAACGAGACTGCAACCACACTAATGCAATAAATTGCACAAAGCGCAAATCATACATACACGACGACACGTTATTGACTGTTACGTCCGAAGGTTTACAATCAACCTGGGTTATATTTCTTGCAATTTCTATCAAAATTCATGCATTTCAGTTCTCCTGAAAAATGAATTATTGAACAAGACAATATGAATACGTTCCACATCAGCATGGAATAAGTGAGGCAAGAGCCAGCTGCTTCAACTCTGAAAAATCAGTTATTACATAAGTAGTAGCTTATTGAATGATTTCATTTGAAAAATTATAAGAAAATGCACAGCATTCAACGATTTGACAATCATGTCTAATGTAATGCAACTAATGTTGCTTTAATGAACTCTGAGTCAGAGCATCTGATACAAGTGAGAATAATAGACGAAGAATAATATTCTTCACCCTCGCTGCGAATCACAGTTCATAACCAACGACCACAAGATCTGTATACTTTGTAGGAGCTGACCTGCGGAAGCTGGCGGTTCCAATAAAATCTACAAGATTTCCAAGTCATAGGCCCCCACTCTGATCCACAGCGGCCAACTTATTTTACTAACTTACAACTAGCTTAGAATTAGGAATCCAACTGGTGAATTCAGAATCGAGACAAAGAACGAATATGGAGAACTTGTTATTGACTTCGTTTTTTTTTAAATTTATTTTCTTTATACTTTTTGCAATTTTGGACGCAGTAAATCGGTGCATCTATTGTTACCCGTGTGTGATTATATGGATTCCGAATAGAACGACACAAGTTCTCACATACTCGTCGCATGCCATTTCGCAAACCAAGTAGTTTGTGAGGGCGCAGAGTGCCGAGGAAACACCCACCCACTGACCCACTCACGCCGGAACGTGAGCCCGTTTCCTCGTTCGCTCAGTTCGAGCTATTTTGCTTATCCGAACAGATAAGATTATATGGACGGATTATAAAACGTCAGAATTCGATTCATCCGCAAGGAAATGTAATTAATCTACGAGATCTATATTTCTATAAAGCTCTCTCTCATGAATTTCGCATTTTGTGAATAGGAATGACTTACTGGGTCGGCGCCTAATGCGATTGTCGTTGCAAACGCCGCTGCGTATATTCCGCAAGAATAACCATCAGGCTGTCTAGTGACCGGTTGGAGGATTATATTTTTGGTCTCGAGATGCAGGTAGCGCTTCGCAATGTAGCGCTTTTCCTCTTTGCTGAGACGCTCAAATTCACTGCGCAGAAGGCTATCGTAAACGTAAAGGCTTTCACCGTCGTAGTAAATGCAGCACCAATGTCTGCACGCGTTACCGCCAATTATTTGCAGATCTTGCTGTACAGGTTCACAAGGCTTGATGCACGTGTAGTATGCCGTATAGGAAGCTGGATTGCAACTGAAATTTGAATTTTCCTGTATTATGTTCTGAAACAAGTCTATACTAGAGTCAGTCAATAAGCTATTCTGCGACAATACGTTTGTGTCTACTTCTTCAATCGAAATGTTTCGACGTACAATTTCTAGCAGCTCAACGACTTCGTTGGTGGCTTCGATGTCTTCGTCGCTCTCGATCGTTATCTATTCGGCCGTAGCCTTTGATTTTCCCGGTAGCTCGGTTATTTTTCCGGCAACAGATTTTTGGTTGACTTTTGTTGGAGGAATGAGTTGCTTTCGGTGCCCTTTTTCTTATGCTTTAATTATGCGTTCTAGATCACGAATTGGTATGTTTCGGTTGCGTCGACTGTCCACTATTTCCGGGAGTAAACATTCCGTGTAAAATCGTTGCAATTTTGACCTCATTCTTGTCCCCCAAAAAGTATCGTCTCTCGTAATCGTGACAAGTTTTAAATCTTTAGGTGTCCATATTGCAAATATACAGTATTCGCGCCGAGTTACGTGCAGTTGTCCCTGCACCTGATAATAGTAATCGTGATTTTTATTCAGAACATCCTTGTTATTTTTATCAAATATACTCCGTAGTCTAGGATGTTCGGCGATCGCCTGTTCTAAGTCACCAGCCCGAGCCGAATGTGGACATTTGATTTCGACGATGCCGTTGTCGTCAATCAGACCATCTGGCGATGCTCCCAGGTAGGGTACTTCCTGATCAATGAAGAGACCGCAGGGTGTGAGTTTTTCCCAGTTTCTCGTTCAATGTCGCGCCTGGCGTTATTTTCATTTACTAATCCGTAACGGGTAGCGGCATTTTCCAGCATCTTCGGATATCGAATACCTGCGACCATGTTCTTGCACGAAGTTTTCGGTAGCATTTTACATATCGGTCCGAATTTGGATGCCGTAATTATTTCTGTTCGGAGATGATGCCACAATTCAGAATTGCTCTGCGTTATAGTGTCTTGTTCAATTTGACTTGATTTTTTTTGATTCGTTTTAAGTTTCTGCATATGTCTGTCGACTAAAATATCGTAAATTACCTTGTCCACATCTGGCTTCTGCGCCGCTGGACCATAGTCTTTGTCGACACGACGATTCTCTCGTTGCGTGTTACGTCGCTTGTGTAATTTGTACAAGCGCGTGAAATCATTTCGACGACGTCGAAGCTTTTCCATCTTCTGCACTACGACAGGAACTTGGTGACCAGTTATGATGTGGACCTTGGATAGCACCGACTGAGTGCTGTGCTGCACGACCGCTCCGTGGCATCTCATTTCATAAGAGTTCCTCATACAATGATTTATCCTCTTCCCGGAGTTTAATTTATTGACAACCGCGTTGCACGACTCCGCTACATTGGTATTGACATTTCTGAGCAAACTCTTGGCATGAGAACAGAAGTAGCTCACTGCTTCGTAGACGGTAGAATAAATCCCGGTTCGATGAAGTTCTACGACCATGTTCTTCTGATTCGGCTGAGGTTGACATCGAAATGGCGATTCTTGACATTTTTCGTGATCTCCAAACACATGTGCAACCGCGTTGAATATATCGTTACAGAATTTTGTCACTTTTTCTTGTTCCTCTATCTATATTTTCGGCGTTCCGCGCTTCTCTAGCTTCTTCCACGCACTTGCGAATTTTCAAACCACTCGAGTGTACAGATTGCCTGAATTCGGTCACGGTTGAAGTTTCTTTCGATGGCAGGTTCGTGAGTTTCATGTTCGATGCTACTTTTAATTTACGACTTAAATTCCTGGAAAGGTGGTTGCTGCACTCTATTTTTTCTACGAGAACTCCATACCTCCCATAGGAATTTTTTTCCCTTATCGTTTGATATACGCTACTATCTCCGTCAGAAATTAAAGTTCGATATATCAAGCCGTTCTTTTCAACGCTCTTCTGGAAACCTTCCAATATAATATTTTTCTCCATAGCATTTGGTGTGTCGTCCCAATTCATAAAACAAGTGTGCGGTCGCGGTTCCTTGTTCAGCGATTCAGCTCTCGCGTGTATAGCGCAGTATTCGTTGCGTACTCCGATGAACAGAGGTAATAATGTTTCTGCGTCGAAAATCATTGCTGCTCCTGACAGAGAGTCATGTTTTCCGCTTGCGTAGGAGCGTTTCGCCCAGCAGCCGTCTGCGACGACTTCGATATAGGGGATACCATCGATGACGTGACCTTTTGAAATAGCTATCTCGCGTTCCAAAGCTGCAGCTTGTTGTACTTCGTTTTCGGAAACTTCGAGAAAATCCTGAAAAAGATTGTTTCGATATTTTAAATACGTATCCGGTGCCATAAATGGAATAGACATCGAAGCGAGTTCCTCCTGCAGTCTGCTGTATCCTGTACCGGCCGTAATTGTGCCACATACGGCGCTTTCGTTTATACCCATCGTTTTCAGATTTTCGGGATCCGTCCAAATGGGGAAGTTATACTTGCATTTTGTACACATGAAATGAATTAGCGTTCTCAAACCTTTGTTGATCGAATTTATTATTCGGAGATTGCTGAATGAACATCCGTGATTGTCGAACTTCTCGTGCAGTTTTCGCTATACCATACCATACCATACTCAACGTCAACGTCAATACCATACTCTACGTCGTTGGAATTTGTATTTTCATCGGCGGATTCACCGTTAATATCGTTGACTTCCTCTTCCACGGGATCGCTGTGAACAAATTCACTTGCATGCACACTTTTTATAAGTTAGATATGAATGTTACTACCGATACTTGCCATTTCAGCATGATCCTCTTCTTCGCCGGTGGAATCGCTAGTGACATTATAGTCTACATGTAAACCACTTACCGTTTCGGCGAAGTTTATTTCCTGATTCACAGGAACATTTGTGGTACGAACGTTACCTTCACTGCTGTTTGGCCTCTCGTGATAGCTTTCATTTTGTGCAACAACTGCATTTTCTTCGCATCTCGAGTCGATGTTTTTCATCTTCTTGCGCCTGTGAAGTGAACCGTCAATACTTAGGATCGTCTTTTTACTTTACACGAATATATTCGTTAGAAACTGTGACGCGAATTTTACCCCGGGCGGGTTTTACCCGGGAATTCGGCGACGACACTTCGTCGCGATCCTGTTTTCTGGAAATTTTCCCCCAAAACTCAACAAAACTCCAAATCCTCACACCAAATACCAAAATCAGAATCCAAATAAACTTGACAAAATCTCAAAATTTGCGGGAGTTGGGCGCCAGACGTTTACGTCGTTCTCTCTAAACAAGATTCCCCAAAATCTCAAAGCTGCAAAAACTCAACAAAACACCACAGGATCCAACGGCTTGGCTGGCTAGGCTCAGGCACATCCGCGAGCTGGTAGAGTGGCGTGGGTTAAGCGGCAATCAAGTAAGGACGAAACAAAATAAGGCGAAGCAACACAGGATAATTAAATTCCTTCAATAGGCTGAAGCCCGTATATTCAACAAAAAAACGGGAGTAATCAGATCAGAATCAAACAATCCGGGGGTCACAAAATATAAGCCGGGAGGTTGCACATGATTTCTTAAAGTAGCCCTTTCGGGGAACAAAAGTCCTTAACAGTAATTAATTCTATACGCGGAAGCAGCAATCCGGATAAAATAACGGCCCGAGAGTTTGACGGGAGCTCTGGCCCCAGATAAATAACGGGAGTAATGTTTAACTGATTTTACGGGAGAAAGACGGCCTCGCCGCTATCGGCGAGGTGCAACGAGTTTACGTGGATTGCTCTCCGCGGCTACCCTGCGCTAACCCGATAAACTAGTAAATTGTTTAACCAGACCTACTCAGTTCACACAATAAGGGGTTCGTTATGCTCAAAATGCTACTAAATCATAAGCGCCAAAATTACCAAGCAATAAGCTGGCCGATAAGCGGCACGCACCAAAGCGGGAGAAACTACAAAGCGATTATACAAATCTTAAGCGTAACACCATCCAAGAAATGCCATCCAATTACAATACAAACAATATTGATCGGTGAAATCCGATTATTCTATTAAATCACTCCAAAGCGTCACTACTTTCTACTAAATACTTCTACTTTACTTAAGGCATGCTCCCACTAACGGGAGACCAAAATTCAACAAAACAATTCAAGAATATAACTGCCGATCCGCTACGGAGTCACCACCGCCCTCAAATTAAACAAATTAATCCATACGAAATCCAAAACTACAAAACAAAGCCCAAGGAGCTACCCGGGGGGTCCACCCGTCCGGTAGCTCAAAATCTACGAACCTACTCGACTAATGGCGGGGTAACTTCGTGGCCGTTACACAATAAATAAAGACCTTACCTTGGTCTCGGGAGCTCGATACACCAACTGACTCTACTAGATTTACACAAGAAACTCTTAAGGCTCTACGGGAGCACTATTTTACTTAATTAGATTAGATTTACGTAGGTGATTACGGGAGCAAAAAAAGATAATAAATGAAAACTGGCAATAGGCAGCGTCTGTACACGAGCACGATGCAGCGCAGAGTAGGACGAGACGAGGTTCCTCTTCTTTGACGTTCCGGCCTTGCCGATCCTGGTTGGTTGGGCCCCCTCCATAATTAGGTCGCCTATCCGGTGTCACGGCCTGACACCTCGTGACCTAATTGCTTCGGCGACTATGTAATCGCCCAAATCCAATGCCGATTCCGCTCTTCTGGCTACTTTGCCGTGGCGTCGCCTCCCCATTTCCTCCTCGCCGTTTTCCTGCTCCTCCGTTGTCCCTCTGGGGCCGCCGAGCGTCAGGGCCATCCCGGAAGCCTCGTGTTCCTTCGGGAGTCCGGGAAGAAGGGCTGGCATTCCTGCAGCAGTCACCTTCCTCCTCGGGGAAACCTGGTATCGGTGCTGGGCTAACCTGCTTGCCTCGCTCACCTTAATTTCCCCCTTCCGCCAGGCCCATCGCCTTCGGGAGGCGCCTCATCGTCCTCCGTCTTGCGGGAGCCACCTTCGTTGTCGGGAGTTCTTAAAATCGTGGTCCAGCGCCAGGCTGGGAAGTTGTGGGGCGGGAGGTAACGCTTCTCAGTCCACGCTACCCTGTACGCCGCCTCCACAGCATCCACACCGTTGTCGGGAGCACCTCATCCTCCTCCACCTCCTACCGGGAGAAACACACGTCGGCCGTGCGTTCTTGTACGCCGGTAGTGAAGCGGCAGCGGGAGTGGACCGGTCGTCGTCCGGAGCGAATCCCTGAGCGGTTTCCTAGCCGCAACCAGGGATCTTCGGGGTCCTTTTCGGGGCATGGCAGCGACGCCAGGTGTTTCGCCATCGAGCGGGTCGTCGGGAGCGTCGTAGTTGGTCGGCAAGGCAGCACCCTCTCGTCCCGTCGTCCGTCGTTACATAAATAAAATATAAAACCAAACTAAATTACCTCAAAATTCTTAAAACTTAAACAATTGACCTTTGGAGTGCTTTCTTTTTTGGCATTTCTGGCTGGTCTTTCCTAAATTTTCCCTAAATTGGGGCCGTGGTAACGGGCGGTGCCAAACGCCACGTTACAAAACATAACCGACTATTGCAAATTTTTCTTTGATTGGAATGGTTGAAGTTACAGGGGGTCATAGCGTACTCGCCTCTGGCTTTACATTTCGCGATACACAAAAATGTAAAGGTTACAAACAATGGTATTGTTTGTACGTAATTTCAAAGACCAAAGTGCCATCGGAAAACTTTGCAAACAGCATCAGCATATTGCTAGGTCAATTTTACGGAGAATAAGTGAGATAAACAATAGGGTGATGCGAATTAATGTTTTTGTTCATAGCTTGTGGGTAAAATTTGTAGCTGATAAAAGAACAAAATTTTAGATAAAATTTTTTTTAACCGCAATCTTTAGAGGTGATCCACTAATTTTGAAAATTAATAAGAATTGTTAATACGCGAGTTCCGAGTAATTCTTTTTTTTATACTTATAGCCTTTAAAAACATCTAAGAATCGCCCTATATGATCGTTTTTTTTTCATTTTAATTTCAAATTCATCATTAATTTTTAAAATTAGTAGACCACCTCGAAATATTGTTTAATTTTTTGTTGGGTTTAGAAATTAGTAGGTCTTTACGAAAGGCAGACCCGAAGATATATAAGTCGGAAGCAGAGCGTGTGTTCGATTTTTGCTGTTTATTGTCAAACTATGACCCGCTGTAACTTCTCAACTATTGCAATAAAAGAAATATTTCAGATGGTTTTTTACGTTAATTTCGTGCCGCGATTCCATGATGAAATTTTTTGAATAATTGGAGGCATCAGAGCGCAAAATATAATATAATACTGATTGCTTCCGAACCTTTATTTTCCTTTTTTGTAAAAACGGTAACCCCCGTTGTTCAAAGAATTGCATAGACTCGTACAGTGATATGAGGAACTACATCATCAAAGGCTCTCAAAAACACCGTCTTTCGAATATCATGCCTTATTTTTATGATTTTTGACGTCCAATCGCGTTCAGTATTCGAAATACAGCGTACGAAGCCTCCTCGGTAACTTGACAATGACTTTTTGATTCGTTATTGAGTTTTTTATGGTGAAAATCTACAATTCAAAATTTCCCATGCCGTTAAACCCTGCCTAAATGACGATACTTTTCCCATTCATTTAACGTTGAGTTTTTGCATTCATTAGAAGTCAATTTTTTTCTTGCTCATTATACACAATATCTTCAAAAATGTTGTTGATTCTGCTTATGTTATGATCCCTCGAGATAGATAAATGTTTATATTAAAGTCAAAAATTTATTTCACAATTTTTCCGAATGTTAACGCAATTTTACACTTTTTCCAAGAATTTAGTTCAATTTACGGGTATTCAATATTCCTTGGAACTCGACGTAGAAATGTATTGTTTTCTGGATGCGCTAGAACAATGAAACAACCTACGAAGAGTAGGTATGGGCGTCCGGTATTTGCGAAATTGCATTTTTACATTTGGGTATCGTTTAAATTGTTAGTTTATCGCGTAACAACAATTTTTATAAGTAAAAAAAATATTTCCATACCGTTTAACCCTGCCTAAATGACGATACTTTTCCCATTCGTTTAACCTTGAGTTTTTGCACTTATTAAAAATCAATTTTGTTCTTGTTCATTATACACAATATCTTCAAAAATGTTGTTGATTCCGCTTATGTTATGATCCCTTGGGATAGATAAATTTTTATAATAGCGTCGAAAATTGATTTCATAAGTTTTCAGAATGTCAAAATTACATTTTTGCGAATTTTTAAATAATTTGGCTCAATTTACCTACTACTCAATATTCATTCTGTATTGAATGTTACATTTTATAGTCAATTTGGTTTAAATTGTTTAGGGAAATCGACGTTTGCGTTATCTACGTAGATTACCGATAAAATTTTAGAATTTGAAAAAAGTCGTACTCACCTGCAGGCTGAATAGCTTCCCTACCGGGAATATGTTTTTCTTTTGAGGTCTTCATTCGCCATATTCTACCAAAAAATTGTGTAGCACTTAGCACTAAGAGTTATAAATTAAATGTCGTTCGGAAAATTAACTAAATTCACGATAAAACACTGGACTTGCACGTAGCTGACTCGTTCACGCACAATATTGTCTTACCTCTAAGATCGACTCGTAGTAAATGAACCGCTCAAGTGGGTGGGTGGGCGAATGGTTGGGGTGGGTGGGGTGGGTGGGAATCAGTTTCATTCAACCGTACGAACGGTTTTTCGCGAATTTCCGGCTATGTCGGAATAAACTATTCTTCACATCGTTGTGAATGTGGATATGTTGTAAATAAAGCGCCAACTTTAAATGAAGTGGATACATAATCTATATTGTCTATTATCAAAGTAGTAAAAAGAGAAATCAAATTTTCACTGTTCTCGTATTTGCATGTATCATTCTGTCAGAGCAGGTAAATCCAGTAATGCCGGAAAAATTGGATTTTATTTTAATATATTTTATTGATATCAAAAAGAACATAAGTAGTATAAAAATTATTGTGTGATTATTAAAATCATGAATTCTTGAATATTATTTAAAATATTACAATTTTTATCAAAGACATACGATTATTAATTTGTATAACATTTAATAATTATCAGCTATTAATAAAATGAATATACCAAAAAAATATATCAAGAAACTTCTGAAACTATGAAAACTTGAATTGATTATGAACTTAAAAATTTGTTTTTAAGAAAAAAAAAGCAGGTTAAGTCTAAGACAAAAAATTATTAATTAACATTAAAACTAATTGAAATATCAAAAACTGCATATAATAACCTCGACAAAACAATTTCGCTTTATTTATTACACATACAAATTTAATCATAACAAGTAATGGAAAATAAAAAGGCAGTATTTGTGTCCTTCACTGGATAAAAGCAGTATAGTTTGAATAATACTGCTTTTCAACTTAGAAAAATGGATTTACTTCTTTTATAATTGATAGAATATAGAGTATACATTTAGAGTGTACCAACAGTGAGTAGAGTGTGTTGGACACACACGCGCGACTCCCCTCCCTAGCACGTAAGGAAAGTCGTGCGACGGATGGTACTGTAGACTCTCTCGTCCTGTACGCCTAGAGAGAGCGGACACGTGCCCGGCATAAAGTGTATATTATCCTTAAAGAATAAATCACTCATTATCGTTGTTAATCAGTATACCTCAACCTCACTAATTTCAGTCAACATGGTAGCAGAGCGTGGTTTTGTAAATTATTGCTATATACTTACCCTCGGGTAGTATAAAGCAATTTAAAGTGAGGTGTCAAGCCATGTGGTAAGATAAAGGTTCTAAGTGAAAATTATAAGTGAATAATTGCTTAAAGAAGGAAAGCTTAAAGGTACGACTAAAAGTTTGGAAAAAGGTTTTGAGAAAAGTCGAGAAAATAGGGTGATGCGAGCGGATACATCGGAACATAAAGAAGATTCTGAACAGGAAGAAAAGTTGGAAATTGAAGAAAACAATATGGAAAAAAAAGACATAACTATCCCGGTGTTCGATGGGGAAGGCTATAACATGTGGAAGAAAAGAATAACATTATTTCTGAAATTAAAAAAATGCGATATAGTTATAATGAGAGAAAAGACTGCAACAGATAGAGAGACATGGGACGACCAAGATTTAAGAGCAATGAACATAATTTACGGCTCGATATCAAATAAACAGTTAGAGTTCGTATGCGAAGAAGAAACTGCATATAAAATCATAAAAAAGTTAGACGATATGTACTTGAAGGAATCAACGGCTCTGCAAATAGTATGCAGGAATAAACTGGAAAAAATAAGGTTGAACAATTATAGTGATACGGCGTCATTTTTCAGTGATTTTGAAAAATTAGTAAACGAGTTAAAAGGCGCAGGTGCAAAAATAAGTGAGAAAGAAAAGTTGAACTACATGTTAAACACGCTGCCAGAATCATATAGTTATATTGGCGATTTAATTGATACGCTGAAAGAAGAGGATCAAACGGCAGACTATGTGAAGAATAAAATAAAGTTAGCTGAAATGAAAAATCAAAACGATCATGTAGAAAGAAGATCGAACGTGTATGTAACAAAGAAAGGAAATTGTTACAAGTGTGGCAAAACCGGGCATTTCGCTAGAGAATGCCAAAATGGCGGACAAGCAGCACACAGCGGCATAACATGGCGAGGTCCGACGCGTGGCCGTGGCAGTAGCAGAGGCAGGGGCGAAAGAGGCAACCTCACAAGAGGGAACAACTATCGGCAACAGCGGAGGCAAGAAGTCAGCACTACACACGAGCGGAACAACTCGGGAGCGAGCGCATGGGTAGCTACAGTGTATGCAGCGCAGAATATAGGTAACGATAGTTTAGGTAACGAAATCGAATGGTTGCTTGATAGTGGATGTACGGACCATATAGTAAATAATGATAGTTATTTTGAAAATTGTGTAGAATTGAAGGAACCGGTAAATATCTATCTGGGCGATAATAGTCCGTTAAAAGCAACAAAAATCGGAAATGTTGTAAGTGATTTCGATGCTTTCGGAACAAGAAATGAAGTAACAATACGAAATGTTTTCTACGTAAAAGAAATGAGTCAAAATTTATTGAGTTATGCTAAAGTAATGGAAACTCATACTATTGTTTCGAAAGGAAATTATTCAAAGATTATAGATAACCGCGACCAACTTATAGCTGTAGCTTACAAAGAGAATAGAGTGCTTAAAATGAAAAGTAGAGTAAAGTATACTGAGTTTGGAAAAGATTCATCTAAAAATTCCTTTTCCCATACTTCGACCCTCGAGTCAAGTAGGGGAAATGGGGGGAACTCTGGAAACAAAACATACGTAAGAAGTGCCGAGCGAAATATTAAAATGACTCAAAAGGAAAGGTGGCACAGAATCTTAGGTCACGTAAACTTTGGCTATTTGAATACATTGTGTACACAACAGTTGCTAGAGGGTATTCCGAATGAACTTGAAACAGAATATATGAAATGTAAAATCTGTATAGAGAATAAAATGTGTAACTTACCTTTTAAAAATAATAGAAAACAAGCAACTGATCTCTTAGAAATCATACACACTGATGTGTGCAGTAGTTTTAAAACCGCGGGTTTAAACGGAGAGAAATTTTTTGTTACGGTTATAGACGATTACAGTAAAATAGCTAAGGTTTATTGCATTAAAACAAAGGATGAAGTATTTGATTGTATGGTTAAATTCATTAATAAGTCAGAAAATTTAACTGGAAAGAAAGTAAAAACAATTCGATGCGACAACGGTAAAGAATATTTGAATAACCGTTTTTATAAATTTATCAAAGAAAAGGGTATTATTTTAAATAATTGCCCAACGTATGTACACGAGTTGAATGGTACAGCGGAAAGATTCAATAGAACAATAATGGACATGGCGCGTTGTTTACTAGCAGAAGCAGATGTACATAAAAGATTTTGGCCTGAAATTATATGCGCGGCAACATATTTGAGAAATCGCACACTATCAAACACTACAGGAAAGAAAACTCCATATGAAATATTCTTTAAAGCGAAGCCAAATGTCAAAAATTTAAAATTGTACGGGAGTAGAGTTTTTGTACGGAAGCCGGAACAGAAAAGATTGTCAAAGTGGGATAAGAAAGCAGATCTGGGAATTCTGTTAGACTACAGCGATGTTGGCTATAGAGTTCTTATGAATAATAAAATCATAATTGCACGACATGTAGAAATTGTCGAAAATGATGTAAAATGCATAGGTTTTAATGAAGGTGAAAATGAATATTTATTTCCTTCTACTTCGACTCTCGAGTCAAGTAGAGGAAAAGAATCCGACCTTGAAAGTGATCTCGACGAAAATGTCTTTGAGAGTGCAGATGAGAGTGAAAAATCAGAAAACACTGTAAAGAAAAATAAGAATGTAAACTTGAAGCCAAATACTCCACGCAGATCTACACGTGAGAGAAAAAGTCCGATTAGATACCCAAACAATACATCGAATAATGTCTACGTTAATTATTGTAGGGTAGATACACCTTGTACGTTTGAGGAGGCGTCAAATAGCGTTGACAGTAAGAATTGGAGAAAAGCTATGGATAAAGAAATCGAATGTATAAATAAAAATAAAACTTGGCAATTAGTTGATAAAGTAAAAGGAAAAAAGGTTTTAGACGTTAAGTGGGTATATACGAGAAAAGCAGACGATAGATATAAGGCTAGGTTAGTTGTACGAGGCTTTCAACAAACTGATGTTATTGAGGACATATACGCTCCAGTAGCAAAGAATCAGACTATAAAAATTCTTTTTTCCCATTGTTGTCAAAATAGTTTAAAAATTGAACAAATGGATGTAGAGACTGCCTTCCTGAATGGAAAAATAAATTCGGAGGTATATGTTCATCAACCAAAAGGCTACGAAAACGGAACAAATAAAGTTTATAAACTGTCAAAAGCGCTGTATGGATTGAGAGAAAGTCCTAGAGACTGGTATGAGTGTTTCGATGAGTGCATTACCAAATTAGGCTTTGAACGAAGTAATGTAGATCTCTGTTTATATAAAAAAGGAAAAGAGGATGATGTAGTTTACATTTTAATTCACGTAGACGATTTGTTAATCTGTAGTAAAAGTAAAGGAAGAATTCATAGCATCAAGAAACTCTTGTCAGAGAAATTCAAAATGAAAGATTTAGGAGAAATCAAAGAATATCTTGGAATAAATATAAACTATGATTATATAAAAAATGAACTCACTCTAAGTCAAACGAAATATATAGAGTCATTAGCTGATAAATACCAAATTCAAAACGGTAGACTGTATAGCACTCCTATGGAGACAAATTTGAAACTTGAAAAGGCTGAAAGCTGTGAAATAAATATAAAGTATAGAAATTTGATAGGTGCTTTGTTATACATAAGCTCAAGTACTCGACCAGATATAAGTTATAGCGTCAATTATGTCAGTAGATACCAAAATAGTTACAGTGAGACGCATTGGAAATATGCATTGCGAATTTTGAAATACCTGTATTTAACGAAAGACTTGATCTTACATTACAAAAAGGATGAGAATTGTGACATTATAAAATGTTACGTTGATGCCGATTGGGCAGGCGACAATATTGATCGAAAATCTACGTCAGGATATGTAATAAAAATGTATGGAAATGTAATTGATTGGAAGTCAAGAAAACAAAAATGTATTACCAAAGCTTCGACATATGCAGAATATGTAGCCTTATCTGAAGTAGTAAGCGAGATAAAATATATAAGAGAATTAGTAAAAATATTCGATATAGATATAAGTGAACCTATAAAAATCTATGAAGATAACTCTGGGGCAATAAACATCGCTAATAATGGTAACTTTACGAAAAATTCCAAACATATCGAAATTCATTACCATTTTGTACACGAGAGCGCAAAAGAAAAATTGATCAACGTCTGTAAAATCGACTCGAACGACAATATAGCGGATATATTTACGAAAGCATTGTGTAAAGAAAAATTTGTAAAGTTCAGAGAACTATTGAATATAATATAAGAAAAAGGGATGTACAATCTAAATGTAAGGAGGCGTGATAGAATATAGAGTATACATTTAGAGTGTACCAACAGTGAGTAGAGTGTGTTGGACACACACGCGCGACTCCCCTCCCTAGCACGTAAGGAGAGTCGTGCGACGGATGGTACTGTAGACTCTCTCGTCCTGTACGCCTAGAGAGAGCGGACACGTGCCCGGCATAAAGTGTATATTATCCTTAAAGAATAAATCACTCATTATCGTTGTTAATCAGTATACCTCAACCTCACTAATTTCAGTCAACAATAATTAAAAAATGGAAGAAATTTGAAATATTTTACAAAATTAAGAAATTACTATCTTTTTGAGATAATATTCATAATGATTTATTATATGGTAGAAATGTAGAAAATTATCGAAAGAATATATTGGCATTGAAATGAATAAAAGGCAGTAAAGCACTATACATATTTCGTCTGCAGCTTACACACCTCTGATTATTCTGAAGAGTTCTGCTTAGGGAAATTGAAAAGTTGATTTCAAGATGTAGGTATTATCATGTCGTCTTCCATATCCTGCTTATAACTACATCCTTTTTTTCATCAGTCAGCTAATCGCATAAGTATGGCGTTCTTGTTTTGTGTGTACTAAAACCGTTTCAAATTACATTATCAATACTTGATTGATGGTTACCGGTACTACTCATTACTTTTATTTCTGTTTGAAGGGACGAAGTTCCTGAGTCTACCATCTACGATACGCGTTAGCTATACTTCTAGTGTAAGAATATAGATAGCGACAGGTAATAATATTTTGATAGTTCTCAGTCGGACGACCGGCAGTACGGATGTACCGAGTTTGATTACCCAGTCTTGGATTAGGCGTGACCCATAGCGCAGTGGAATGCGTGCTTATTATAACTTACATTTGAATCTCTCTTTATCTATCGTAACAATATACTATATATTCTGTCTCCCAAATCGCAGTGTTGTTACTATCACCATTATCAGTACACCTGCTCCCGTAACCCGTCCACTCTAACAATTTCTAAGACCTTATATTTTTTTCCAAGCCCTTGAAAAAAACATTGATCAAAAGGCTAAAATAACGATGTATCACTTTATTTTAATCATCAATGTAAATAGATTTCTGATAATATCCTCACATAGAGTTTGACGATGATACGGTATCGATACACATTGCTATTCCCAATATGTCTTGTTGATGCCGCAGGTAAGCAGGAAGATGCTTGCCTATTGCAAGTTGCTGCTGAATGAAACCACATCGAGAGCCTCGTTGTTTTCAATTTTCATCTTCCTAGGTTTGTTTTTAGATGCTACTGCTGATTCGTAGAACCATGATCATTGCCAATATAACTTTGATTTTTATTTACTGTAGCGTTCTTTATCTAGGCTTCCATAGAGTTTGCATCGTTGTAAATTGTACCGTGTAAATTGAGCAGTGAAATAGTTTGAAAGTAATTGATGGCGGTTGTCTGGTGTGGTACTACACTTGGATACTTTGCAACATACCTGTAATGCGTTTTCGGAATAATACTCCCTGCTTTCTTTAATCATCATGTTGCTTGAATCTTTTTTGGAATTGAATCTCTTTGCACAAATAGTTGTTGCTTGTCGAACTCTCGGTATAGGTACCAAAGCACACGAAAACATTGCTATGACTGTCACACAAGTGTGAGACGCTCACCGAAACACGCTTATCGATAATAATTCTCACGTTAGTGCACGTAATGTTCAAAAACATGTAATAAATACATGAAAATAAGTATCTTGGGCAAAAATCAGCGATTCAAGTCATAGAACGCATCGTGAAACTGATCGTTCATGTCGCTCGTTCTCCACGTGTAGCAGAAACGTGTATTAGCAGACGATGCAGCGTCCTGCATTATATTTCAGTTCTACATCCGTGCGTAATCGATTGACGTCAATATGAAGGTCGATATGAGCGCTCACAGCCCCGCGAACGGGTAGTCGGTCAACCCGGTACTGATGTAAATCCATTGTAAATCAGCTGTCTCATGGATAACGAACAAGTGTCGGTTTTTGGGTTCCAAAAATTTGGAAAAGGTGTTTTCTCCTACATTTCTTGACCAAATGAAGTGGTTCTTATCTCAAAATGTGTGTTTCGGTCTACTCTAGTCGCTAAAGTCTGGGATTTTAGATCCGTTGAGTGTAAATATGAAAATTTTCAATGAGTTCACAGGGTAAATAGATTCCTATGAATTTTTTTTTCGAATTTTGCAAAATCCAAACTTTAGCGACTGCATTTCGATATAATCTAACGATCTTCCAAATTTCATTCAGATTGCTTGAGCCGTTTTCGAGAAAACACCTTTCGCGAATTCGACGTTCCCCCTCCACAAAATGGTGACTCGATATGCCCCTTAATACAGGACGGCGGGACGTAGCGCGCCGCGAAGTAATACAATAGTGCGGTAATACAGCGATATTCCAAATTCTTATGCGTTACAGAAAGGCTTAGCGAAAGGCATACTACAGATGTTCTGAAATTATTACAGCCATTATGCAAAGCCATATTGACTCGTTATAAACGGAACTGCTGAATTGACGAAGGATATCTTAATTCTACTAATTCTATTGTAACTGTGTTCAACCATAGGCGGCATGATCCCTGGGAGTAACATAGTGACACTTTCTGAGATATTCATCAAGTATCAGCCAAAGCGACAAAGATAATAATTCGTCTGAAAATCAGTATAGCATCCAGTGACTGAAATCTACTCAAACATGCGGTTATGGTCTAGGCGAAAAAGCAAAAATACAAAGAGATAACCAACTACTTTACAAATTGATCAAAGCAAGAAATACAGACAATCACAAAGTCGTTCTTCAGAACCCGAGATGAATGAACCAAATTACGTGCCCCTAATCGGCACGCTACACAACAAGATATTCTTTCAGAGAGACTTCGGACTTCTATGCAACAGAGCGATAGACCTTACCTTAAATGCAGAGATCGCAGAAACAAAAGTAGAAGCACAAAGATTAAAAGAAATACCGAGCGAAAAACTATAGCGGTAACTTAGGTGGTAACTAAAGCGATAAACTAAAGCGGTACGAAATACGTCAGTTGTTGTCGGAAGCTGAACGCAGAAGAGGGAGCCGATCTTGATCCTCGTAGTCGGTGGCTCTTCTCTACCTCGTCCTCCGTTATGGTCGGGCGAACAATTAGGCAATACCATTAGTCATCCATTACACGTGATTTTTGCGTCAAGATACGGGGCGACTCGTCAGCCGTCTGGAAATTAGGTGTTGCCGGAGAGCAGCGGGACATGTGCGGTATTGTTCTCTCCTTCCCTCTTATGCGGAAAACCTGTAACTCAGTGCGGTAATTATTTCGTTCACAGGCGAAAATTTCCTGCTGATTTGATGCGGTAAGGTGCGTTATTTGGGTTTTTCCCTGGTGTGGTAGCCCCTCGGTCTTCTGGCCCTGAGTTAGAAGAACATCACAGGTGGAAGGTTCACCAGAAACCAACAATCAGCTGTGGCACGGGGAGGCCTGAGGATGTTGCGACCATCCTGTTTCTCCTCCAGACGTCGCGGGGTGCTATACTCACCCATCATCACGACGGTTACTTCCCTGTAGGCTGCGATACTGTCATAGGCTTTCTGGGCCAATATGACGTCGTAACCAGAAGCGAGAACACCAGATGGTGTAGCCGATGTAGCTTCAGGAAGAAGTCTGTTCCTTCCCTCGGGGAGTCAATTGCAGCGGGACTCTGATGCCATAGCGTTAGCCCTATTTACCACGCTGCTTCGGGACTCAGTCTGCTAGCGATATAGCGAGAATCAGCGGTGGCCTTCCACTCCGTCTAATTTTAATCCACAAATAACAGCAGCCCTCTCATATATGGGATGACACTCGGACGCCTTTGCAACGTAGCAATCCGGGGCTGCACATCCGTGAGGATCGACATAGTGGTAGATCACAGCGGCATTCAAAATTAGCGGGAATCCATGGTGCGGTACTGAGAGAATTACGGTGGTGCGATAGAGAAAGAAATAGAGAGAGGTCCTCGGGATGCGGTAGAGATGTCTTCGTCCAGTTGTGGTTACGGAATTATGCAAATAATAATTACAAAGCGTATCAAAACCAAGCCAACCTGCCTACTTAGTGTCATTTTGATCGCTCCCAGGGTTTCGCGGTATTTCGGGCGTATTTCTGTCGCCGTTTTCAAGGTTTCTCTTGAACCGACCCTACTGGGACGTCGCCTCGAAAATGCAATGTCACAATTTATATGGTCCATTAGTTCATTGTTGAAGCATGCGATTCGAGTCCAAGCATAGAGAATGAAATATGACTGCAAAATTATCTTCTTCCTCAAAGAATATGATCCATACACCTGTCACAAAGCATAAACCAAAATTTAGTAATCTTGTTCATTATGGTAATCAACAAAGGATGACGATAGGACCAGTTCGTCAAATTCAGGTTGGAAAATATGCAAATCTTTTTTTATTTACTCTAACTACAAGTTTTCTAAATTCTACCAGTTGGGTCAGTATTTCTGCAACATGATACAAATCAGAAACTATTATAATTCCCAACATCGATCACAACATGCTCCCAACTTTTGGAAAAATTAAGTCTATTTTTGTGATTAACGATGAGATTTTCTCATCTCTCCCTTGGATACTGTACTATTTGTCGAACATTTTCACGCTTATGAGACAAATTTGCCACCTGCCGATTTAGTAAAATATACGGACCTTCTAAACAACTTGCTCCCTTGAATGATTAAAAAAAAATATAAATATTATAAGTTATATATAAGTATACACTGCCGGCAGAAAGTTTGGGTACACTTGTCGAAATTTCTTGCCGCACTATAACATAGATAGCGGACTCGAAAAAAAAGATAATTGGACCCTCTAAGCGGCGTTTTAAAGGGGACAGATTCAGCTTTATTTTGCTCTTTTAACAAAAAAGATACGATTCTTTTTGGACCCGGTACGGATTTTTGAAAATGGTCAATTTGTTGATATTTTTTAGTCGCCGTAAATCATTTGCATAGCTCGGGGAAAAAATCTTCCTAAGTTTTTTCTATGAAAAACTGAGAGAAGATGTCAAGAGCTTCATTTTCATTTTTTTTAAATTTTCATGCGATTTTTTCTTGCACCGTTATTGCATTTTTAACAAAAAAAGACAAGTTTTAGAAAATGCGACGTAACTCCAGAACCATCGGATTTAATAGAAAATGTCAAGGGGGTAAAAAGTTGCATGAGTCTACTCTAGAGTAGCTAGAATTTTTTCAGAATCAATTTTTTTTTTTTTTTTTTTTCCAATTTTTGGTCGGAGCTCTGATGAGTGAAGGGGCTCCATTTGCGAATTATCGGGTTTAGGCCAATACATCAAAAGAGACAATTTGTTTCTCATTTCATTTTTTATCGATTGTGACTTTTTTTTTAATCTTTGCCAAAATTATGTTAACAATTGTTTTACATTGTTTTGGAATATCACTTTTATAATTTACTGTGAGAATCATCGACAGTTGAGTTGTCCAGTCTTATAAAAAATATAACGTATTAACGTATGTAACTTAAAAGCTATTAGATTTTTTACAAAAAAAAAACTTACAAAGAGAGGCTCAGACCTTCGGATCACAGATTCTGACCAAACTTTTACAGGTGTCTTTTCGAGCCTGAAGATGAAGTCTGTGATGTGTCATTCCATCTAATGGGCATTCCTTCCTGGTTTATAAATTAAAAACAAAGAAAAAAATCAGAAAAAAACATTTTTTTTTTTCAAATTAAAAAACATTGGAAACCAATACTGAATCACTATATCATTGAAACTTTCTCACAGGAACTTAAAAAAAAATATTCCAGTCATAAATATACCACATTTCACGTTTATCACTACATCACACTCGTCGGAGGCACAGTCGAAGGGCTCGAACAGCTTTCTTTCAACTTCTAACGAACTTGATTCTTCAAGAAATATTTCAGAATTCACGTAGGTCCTAACTATCATCTGCAATGCATCGAGGCCATAGATTCCTTCATCAACGAACATTTTTTGGCTGATAGATCTGAAAATAACAACGGTAATACCAGTCTTACTGCAATGTTACATGTATATTGTCGATAAAAAAAAACATTACATTTATACTTATATATTTTGAATACATTCACCACTTTGATCAACCTTCCATGAAGATTTAATACTCATCTTATCGAATAATGTTAGTCGTGACAGGTCAAGTAAGGTTATGTTCTCCGACCAAATGGATGTATGCCACATCTCAATGAGTACAGCAAGTACAAGCTGTCATGAAATAGCCGTCGATAGATTTCGGTAGAAAAAGGTAACGTTCTGCTCTACCGACACGAGCCGTTGTGTGTCGATCGAGATCTGTCATACGTTGCTGTAGAAGTCTATGGCTGTAAGTGACGTAAAAGCTCTTATAATTGTGTTAGCGTATTTCCATCCAAACAAAAACAGTATAATAAGGTAAAGATAAATTTTCAATCTTTTGTATCGATGGCTATTTCATGGTAGCTTGTACTTGCTGTACTCATTGAGATGTAGCATACATCCGTTTGGTCGGGGAACATAACCTTACTTGATCTGTCACGACTAACACCAGCTATCACCATTCCATAAAATGAGTATTGAATCTTCATGCTACATTGATCAACGTTATGAATGTATTGAGACGTATAAAACGCTCATGTATTGGTTCGAGCCCAATACAAACCTAGCGGATTAACACGGATTCTCTAGCGCAAACACGCACACTCACAAACCCTCGAAACCACCGAGCAAAGAGAAAGAAAAGTGAGAAATATTTACCATTAATTGAATTAATTAGAAAAACCAGTCCGTACAAAACCTAGCTAGATAACTTCTCTCGGCATCAACGAAAATCCAGAAAAATGTAATAACGTTTAAGCACTTTTGGACATCATGGAAGCTCATAGAACATTGCAATTTTAACCAACAATTGTTCAAATCAAAAATTCTAAACAGGTACAAAGGAAGTCCAGTGGTATAGAAAATTATTCCTTAAATAACAAAATGTTCTAATATCAAAATTACCAAAAATGGACATCATAGAAGGTCATAGAACAATTTGTTTATGACAAATTGTCCAAATTCAGAAAACTAAAGTCGTGAAGATCTGCAGGGACTAGAATAAGGAATACTTTTATTATAAACAAATGTTCTAACGTCAAAAATACCAAAAATGGACACCATAGAAGGTGATAGAACAAATGGGATTAGTTTCCAGAATAGTATAAAAGCGCGGCCGTTCAGTGACCGCTAATTCATTCAAGGCTCAGCCTTCGAAGAGAAATTATCGCTAAAATCGCTCTTCATTATTATTATCAAAAACTTAGAAAAATTATCTAAAAGTCGCAGAGACGCAAAACTTCATTCAAGGCTCAGCCTTCCAAGAGAAATCATAGCTACAAATCGCTCCTCATTATTATTATCGAAAAATATTGAATATTATTTCCATTACGGCATCGACGCCAGACATATTATTTTTGAGAAAGCATTATTTTGATTAATTAACAATCATAAAACAATTTTCTTTAATTTGAGCAATTACCTTTTGGTACTCAAACGGCCAGCGAGCCACTACTAGTCAAACGATCATTTTCATTGTACAAAGATCACCAAATAACGATATTAAAAATCAGAGATTTATTTTGTAAAATTACGCCGCCTAAACATTTTGTGCAAAACCGTCGCAACACATTCCTTGTCCATTTCGAATTCTGGTCGTTTCATATTTGGTCCATTGCGGTTCCAAACTATTACTCAATCGTTTTCAACACCCCGTCCTAAAGAATTCTGGTCGCTTAATGCTTAGTCCACTGCGGTTCTAAGTTATTATTCAATCGTTTTCTGCATTCCATCTCGAATTCTGGTCGTTTAATATTTGGTCCATTGCGGTTCCAAACTATTACTCAATCGTTTTCAACATCCCATCCTAAAGGAATTCTGGTCGTTTAATGCTTAGTCCACTGCGGTTCTAAGTCATTATTCAATCGTTTTCAGCATCCTACCCGAGATTCTGGACGCACAATCCTTCAATTCCTAACCGATACCCACTCATTTTCTACACCCAACCCTAAGGAATTCTGGTCGCTTAATGCTTAGCCCACTGCGGTTCTAAGTTATTGTTCAATCGTTTTCTAGCTCCTCCCTGGAACTCTGGTTGCTTAACGCTCAGTCCATTGCGGTTCTGAGTGGTTATTCAATCGTGTTCTGCACCCCGGAATTCTGGTTGCTTAAAGCTTGGTCCACTGCGGTTCCAAGTTATTATTCAATCGTTTTCTGCCTCCTCCCCGGGATTCTGGTTGCTTAACGCTCAGTCCACTGCGGTTCTGAGTGGTTATTCAATCGTCTTCTGCACCTCAGAACCCTGGTCGCTTAATATTCTGGTCCACTACGGTTCCAGATTATTATCCAATCGTTTTCTGCATCCTCACCCCCGAATTCTGGTTGCTTAACGCTCAGTCCACTGCGGTTCTGAGTGGTTATTCAATCGTTTTCAGCATCCTCGCCCAAGAATTCTGGTTGCTTAATGCTTGGTCCACTGCGGTTCCAAATTATTATTCAATCGCTTTCTACACCCTCATCCCCGAATTCTGGAAGTCTAGCGCTTATTCCACTGCGGTTATAAGTAGCTCTTCAACCGTTTTCTCCGCCCCAGAAAATCAACCCTCCAAATCCACCCGAGGAACGTACCCGCGATTCACGCGGCGAAGCCGGCGTATAAAATCGGCAAAGCAACACGAAAACAGCTGTGACACAGTCACCTATATTTGGAATCACCTGGGTCTAATTATAAAACAGACGTATAATAACAGAAAGGACCTTAGAAAAGGTGAGCAAGATAAACACGGCCGCTACGGGAGACACTCCCGGGAGTCGGCACAAGTAGCGACCCTCCTTACCAACAAACCGGGGGAAAACGGGACGTTACATTTGGCGCCCAACGTGGGGCCCGAAAGATTTTGGACTTGAAAAAAATAGAGACCAAAAAAGGGCCACGAAGAGAAACCCCGAGAGATCGGAGCATACAACACAAAAAGATAGAAGAAATAGAATGCAGAAGGCGAATACTGCCCAGTTCATTGGCAAGTCAATAAAGCAAGTTTCAGAAGAAAGGACCACTGAGGAGGTCTACACCCGTCTAGAGGCACTCGAAATAAAATTATCAGAACAAGAAGAGCATTCCCGAAACCTGGAAGAGGAAAACAGGACATTCAAAGGAATCATCCAGCAACTAGTTGCAAAATTCTGTAACGAGCCCGCCAAAACGGAAACAGAGGAGCCCACGAAAATTGACCTGCTGGAGCAAGAACTGCGAGAGACGAAGAACCTTATGATAGAGCTGGAAAAAGTGAACGACATAATCAGATTCAAACACGAGAATCTGCTAAAAAGCTACAACTTGTCGATGAAAACTTTGAGCGAATTCCATAGGGAGACGAAGAAGGAAATAAACGAACTAAACGTTCGAGTAACGGAGCTGAAAAACCGTACAAATAATTAAACAAATAACAAATAAATAAACAAGAGAAAACAAAAATAAGAATAATACACGAATCAATAAAGTTCAAAATTGTGTAAAGAAAAAAAAAGGGTCTGTTCGCCAACAGAAAACGGTGAACAAAGAAAAAGCATCACAACAAACGAAAAAAGAGGGCACGGCCGCAGTAACCAAGATGCCTCAACGAAGACTGCGCCCACGCGCCGGATCCAATACATCCACCCGATCTGGAAGGGAAGAAAATGCAGAAGAGTCTGTGCAGCTCGCAAAAAATACGTTAGACGAGATTTTAGCAGAGGAACTACTGCATACGCCAGATAAACTAATAGACGATGAGACGCATCCAATAACCCTGGAAGGGAAAGTACTAAGATGGGAAACCGAGATAACGGCATGCGTATCAAACCTGTGCCAACAAAACCAAAAGAACGAGGAAAAAATTAAAGCCACCTCATTAATAATAAATGAAGTCCTCCAAACTCGAGAAGCGCATGAAGCCCACATCGAAGACAAGGCGACCCGAGCCGAGGAAAAATTAACCCAGGAACTGCACAGCGAATTAGCACGATGTATGGTGCAATTAGAAAGAGAGCAAGAAGAAAAATGGGAGGAAAGAAAGAAAGAATGGAAAAAGGAAATCGCACGAGATATCGATGCAAAATACAAAGAAGAAATAAATAATCTTAAAAGGCAAATAGCGGTATTAACCACCAACGCCGTGGACGCCGACGAAAGAAACATCGTACTAGAAACACGAGTGCGATCGGTAACTGAGGATATCGATCATGAAGGTGAAGTCATGATCCAAATCCAAAGACAGATGATGGATTACGTAATTCCTGAGCTAAAAAACCAACAGGAAACTATCACAAATCTGCAAGCCCAAATCGGAGAAACCATAAGGCAGTCGCAAAGTGCAACGAGGCGGACAACAATGGGAGGAACCAATTTCCTCAATGCCACAGCGGGGGCACAGTTCAGACTGAGTTTCAAACCTCCCACATTTAGGGGCGACCCGAGAGATAAGCCAGTAAAATTCCTGACGGAACTGCAACATTATGTGGACGTCACGAACCCTGATATAAGAGAGCTGGTATATCTCATTTCACAAACGTTGGAGGGAACCGCTAAAGAGTGGTGGTACCTTATGGAAAACAGCGTGAGGAGTTTTGAAGACTTTTCGACAAAATTCAAGGAACGATTCTGGAATGCAACAATCCAGGACGGCCTGCGCCGAAAGATCGAATTTGGTTCTTTCGACGGAAATGGAAAAATGACCAGGACAGAATATGCAACGCATATTTTCAGTATCGCCAAGGACCTGGGAAACAATCATACGGATGGGGAGATCATCCGAAAGTTATGCAATCACTTTGATCGAGAGATTCGATTCGCGATCAAGGGGCAAGGCATTCAAAATCGCAGTAAACTATTCGAATTACTGGAAGATTTCGACAGCGAGACGGCTACTCGGAAAACTCCGAGGCAAGGCCCAATAGCAGACGTAGCCCAAGAACGAAATCAGCCGCCAACCGGCCAAAGAAACTATAACGAGTGGAGAAATAATGGAGGACCCAGAGAAGGACCAAGCAGAAATGCCTCAAACAATTATCCACAGGATAAAAGGGACAGAACCCACGATCGAAACGTATCGTGGCGACAACCAGCAGCCCAGCAAACAAACGAACAACCAATATGGCAGAAACGAGGCCCGCAAAGAAACATAAACGTAATCGAGATGCAGGACGTTGAAGATACGTACCCAACTCTCGAACAGCAGTCGGGAAACGAATAAACGCTGCACCATGCACATTAACAAAATACAAACCTAATCAGCAAGGTGCAGCGATAAATAAGGAAAAAGGAAACCAAGATACAACTGTAATAGCTACAATATTCGGAGATCCAAGAGAGGAACTTATGAATGACATGGAAGAAAGAGAAACCCTGTCAACAGAATGCACATGTCCCGAAGCAGAAATTATCCTCGGCGGCATACCAGTAAAAGCACTCGTTGATACGGGGAGCGAAGTGTCATGCATATCAAACGAATTCTATGAGACCAACATAGAAAGATTTAAGGAATATCCTACGTTACCTATAGCAGGAAAGGTAGTAAAAGGAGCGACGGGTGATAAATCCGCGAAATTAAAAATACAGATTCTGATGACAACAAAAATAGGTCCGGTCTCAGAACAAGTAATTTACCTCGTGATCCCGAAGCTAGTGCGGGATTGCATACTAGGATATGATGCCCAGAAGAAAATGAGGATGATTATCGACACTGAAAAAAGCACTCTCGTTTTCAAGGGGCATCAGAATACCCAAGTGGATTGTAAACGTCCACTAACAGCAAAAACGAACTATGAACACCACACGCTAGAAATAAGAGGGGCAGATGTGGAGGAGGAGAACGAGGAAGATTCCTATAAACTGACTTGCGAAGAGATTTATTTTGTAAAAAAAAAAAAAAAAAAAAAAAACTGGAACCGAGATCGGTGACGCAATTGACACCACGCTGGGAGTCGCAACACAAAAAAAAAACGCAGTTGGTGGGACATGAACGAGGACGAGCTGGATGACATCCTGACCCTCGACGACACAACCATCAAAGATTGGATGCCAGGGTGCTGAAAAGGAACGGCACCGAGGACGGAAGGAGTCAAGAAGCAGGCCAAAGATTTTTAGTTCCTGTGCAAAATTGGTACTCAATTCATTTTTCAGTTCTTTTCTTTAGTTGAAAGAAAGGTTTTTTAGGCCATATCTTTTGTTTATTATAAAAAGCACAATGATAGTTGATTTACGTTCATCAAACCAAAGCCAAAATTTTTAGTTACGAAGTATTTTCTTTTAGTTTTCGAGAAAAAAAACTCGAATTTAGATACATCAAAATTCTCTCATCTTGATCGGGGGGTAATGAGACGTATAAAACGCTCATGTATTGGTTCGAGCCCAATACAAACCTAGCGGATTAACACGGATTCTCTAGCGCAAACACGCACACTCACAAACCCTCGAAACCACCGAGCAAAGAGAAAGAAAAGTGAGAAATATTTACCATTAATTGAATTAATTAGAAAAACCAGTCCGTACAAAACCTAGCTAGATAACTTCTCTCGGCATCAACGAAAATCCAGAAAAATGTAATAACGTTTAAGCACTTTTGGACATCATGGAAGCTCATAGAACATTGCAATTTTAACCAACAATTGTTCAAATCAAAAATTCTAAACAGGTACAAAGGAAGTCCAGTGGTATAGAAAATTATTCCTTAAATAACAAAATGTTCTAATATCAAAATTACCAAAAATGGACATCATAGAAGGTCATAGAACAATTTGTTTATGACAAATTGTCCAAATTCAGAAAACTAAAGTCGTGAAGATCTGCAGGGACTAGAATAAGGAATACTTTTATTATAAACAAATGTTCTAACGTCAAAAATACCAAAAATGGACACCATAGAAGGTGATAGAACAAATGGGATTAGTTTCCAGAATAGTATAAAAGCGCGGCCGTTCAGTGACCGCTAATTCATTCAAGGCTCAGCCTTCGAAGAGAAATTATCGCTAAAATCGCTCTTCATTATTATTATCAAAAACTTAGAAAAATTATCTAAAAGTCGCAGAGACGCAAAACTTCATTCAAGGCTCAGCCTTCCAAGAGAAATCATAGCTACAAATCGCTCCTCATTATTATTATCGAAAAATATTGAATATTATTTCCATTACGGCATCGACGCCAGACATATTATTTTTGAGAAAGCATTATTTTGATTAATTAACAATCATAAAACAATTTTCTTTAATTTGAGCAATTACCTTTTGGTACTCAAACGGCCAGCGAGCCACTACTAGTCAAACGATCATTTTCATTGTACAAAGATCACCAAATAACGATATTAAAAATCAGAGATTTATTTTGTAAAATTACGCCGCCTAAACATTTTGTGCAAAACCGTCGCAACACATTCCTTGTCCATTTCGAATTCTGGTCGTTTCATATTTGGTCCATTGCGGTTCCAAACTATTACTCAATCGTTTTCAACACCCCGTCCTAAAGAATTCTGGTCGCTTAATGCTTAGTCCACTGCGGTTCTAAGTTATTATTCAATCGTTTTCTGCATTCCATCTCGAATTCTGGTCGTTTAATATTTGGTCCATTGCGGTTCCAAACTATTACTCAATCGTTTTCAACATCCCATCCTAAAGGAATTCTGGTCGTTTAATGCTTAGTCCACTGCGGTTCTAAGTCATTATTCAATCGTTTTCAGCATCCTACCCGAGATTCTGGACGCACAATCCTTCAATTCCTAACCGATACCCACTCATTTTCTACACCCAACCCTAAGGAATTCTGGTCGCTTAATGCTTAGCCCACTGCGGTTCTAAGTTATTGTTCAATCGTTTTCTAGCTCCTCCCTGGAACTCTGGTTGCTTAACGCTCAGTCCATTGCGGTTCTGAGTGGTTATTCAATCGTGTTCTGCACCCCGGAATTCTGGTTGCTTAAAGCTTGGTCCACTGCGGTTCCAAGTTATTATTCAATCGTTTTCTGCCTCCTCCCCGGGATTCTGGTTGCTTAACGCTCAGTCCACTGCGGTTCTGAGTGGTTATTCAATCGTCTTCTGCACCTCAGAACCCTGGTCGCTTAATATTCTGGTCCACTACGGTTCCAGATTATTATCCAATCGTTTTCTGCATCCTCACCCCCGAATTCTGGTTGCTTAACGCTCAGTCCACTGCGGTTCTGAGTGGTTATTCAATCGTTTTCAGCATCCTCGCCCAAGAATTCTGGTTGCTTAATGCTTGGTCCACTGCGGTTCCAAATTATTATTCAATCGCTTTCTACACCCTCATCCCCGAATTCTGGAAGTCTAGCGCTTATTCCACTGCGGTTATAAGTAGCTCTTCAACCGTTTTCTCCGCCCCAGAAAATCAACCCTCCAAATCCACCCGAGGAACGTACCCGCGATTCACGCGGCGAAGCCGGCGTATAAAATCGGCAAAGCAACACGAAAACAGCTGTGACACAGTCACCTATATTTGGAATCACCTGGGTCTAATTATAAAACAGACGTATAATAACAGAAAGGACCTTAGAAAAGGTGAGCAAGATAAACACGGCCGCTACGGGAGACACTCCCGGGAGTCGGCACAAGTAGCGACCCTCCTTACCAACAAACCGGGGGAAAACGGGACGTTACAGTATCTAAAATATATAAGTATAAATGTAATGTTTTTTTATCGATAATATACATGTAATATTGCAGTAAGACTGGTATTACCGTTGTTATTTTCAGATCTATCAGCCAAAAAATGTTCGTTGATGAAGGAATCTATGGCCTCGATGCATTGTAGATGATAGCTAGGACCTACGGGGATTCTGGAATATTTCTTGAAGAATCAAGTTCGTTAGAAGTTGGAAGGAAGCTGTTCGAGCCCTTCGACTGTGCCTCCGACGAGTGTGATGTAGTGATAAAATTCATAATCTAAGAAGGAATACCCATTAGATGGAATGACACATCACAGACTTCATCTTTCGGCTCAAGAAGACACCTGTTCAAGTTTGGGCAGAATCCGTGATCCGAAGGTCTGAGCCTCTCCTTGTTAGTTAATATAAAAATAAATAGTTTATCGAGTCTTTCACCTCATCTACACCAGTTTTTCGTCGAAAAAACCACCTCTGGCTTTGATCACCGCGTTGACGAGGCGCGGCATCCGTACAACCAATTTTTCAAGCGTTGCTCGCGGTATTGAATGCCAGGCTTTCTGGAGCACGCGCCACATATCCCCAGCGGATGATGGACAGAAGATTCGAACTCTTCTGTCGATCTCGTCCCATAAAAGCTCAATGGGATTAAGATCCGGTGATTGCGCCGGCCAGACCATATTCACCACAACCCCATCAGCTTCTTTACCCTCTAAATATCCTCGGCAGAGACGGGAACTGTGCTTAGGATCATTGTCCTGTTGTAATATGAAGCCACGGCCAATCAACCTAAGACCGGAGGGTATTGCATTTTTGACAAGAATTTTTTTATAATGTTCTTTTCTCATCATACCCTCAATTTTTATTAAATCTCCAACTGATTGCGCAGAAAAAAAAACCCACACCATGACCGACCCTTCTTCAAATTTCACAGTTGGCACTACGCACTGAGGAATCATATTTTTTTTTGGGAATCGTCTCACAAAAACTCGACGATGAGAACCGAAAATTTCAAATTTTGACTCATCGGTCCAAAGGACATTTCGCCAGTGTTCCATCGTCCAATTGCGATGTTGAAGCGCCCACGCGAGTCTTTTCTTTTTATTTATCGCACGTAACAACGGCTTTTTGACGGCAACACGACTTTTCAACCCGGCTGTTCTTAAACGATTCTTCACGGTCGTGACTGATACCGGTTTATCTCGAGTTTGATTAAAATCGGTACAGATTTCCGGTGCAGTTAATCGTCGATTTCTCTTACTCGTAGCCACTAAATATTTGTCTTCACGATAACTAGTAACACTTGGGCGTCCGGTCCGTAGACGATCACGATGAGTACCGGTGTTTTAAATCTTGCAATCGTCGACTGTACCCCGTTCAGCGATACTTTCGTTTTTTTCGCTATTTTCCGATATGACATGCCTGGATTTCGTAAACTGACAATCATGGCTCGTTTTTCAAGAACAATTTCTTTATATTTAGTCATTTTTACACGTGCTAACTTTCTGGAGCAGGTTGGCTTCTCACCGATCTCGTATTAGACTGATAAAAGAAATTCAAAGAAAATAGAATACCCACAGGTTTGTGTAGAGTGATTGTTTTTCACCTTCATACACTCGATGCGAAGCTAAAAATTAGAAATGGAGTTTATTTTGTTTTCTACATGGAGTCTGTTATCACATCGAGCGGACGTCACACAAAGTATTTCGGTTGTCATCGTAGAGTTTTTGTGAGACAATTGCGAAAAGGAAATATAATTTCTTAGTGCGCCACGTCAACGCGGTGATCAAAGCCAGAGGTGGTTTTTTCGACGAAAAACTGGTGTAGATGAGGTGAAAGACTCGATAAACTATTTATTTTTATATTACCTAAGTTTTTTTTTGTAAAAAATCTAATAGCTTTTAAGTTACATACGTTAATACGTTATATTTTTTATAAGACTGGACAACTCAACTGTCGATGATTCTCACAGTAAATTATAAAAGTGATATTCCAAAACAATGTAAAACAATTGTTAACATAATTTTGGCAAAGATTAAAAAAAAAGTCACAATCGATAAAAAATGAAATGAGAAACAAATTGTCTCTTTTGATGTATTGGCCTAAACCCGATAATTCGCAAATGGAGCCCCTTCACTCATCAGAGCTCCGACCAAAAATTGTAAAAAAAAAAAAAAAAAAAAATTGATTCTGAAAAAATTCTAGCTACTCTAGAGTAGACTCATGCAACTTTTTACCCCCTTGACATTTTCTATTAAATCCGATGGTTCTGGAGTTACGTCGCATTTTCTAAAACTTGTCTTTTTTTGTTAAAAATGCAATAACGGTGCAAGAAAAAATCGCATGAAAATTTAAAAAAAATGAAAATGAAGCTCTTGACATCTTCTCTCAGTTTTTCATAGAAAAAACTTAGGAAGATTTTTTCCCCGAGCTATGCAAATGATTTACGGCGACTAAAAAATATCAACAAATTGACCATTTTCAAAAATCCGTACCGGGTCCAAAAAGAATCGTATCTTTTTTGTTAAAAGAGCAAAATAAAGCTGAATCTGTCCCCTTTAAAACGCCGCTTAGAGGGTCCAATTATCTTTTTTTTCGAGTCCGCTATCTATGTTATAGTGCGGCAAGAAATTTCGACAAGGATACACCCAAGCTTTCTGCCGGTAGTGTATATTGTTACACTGGCCGTTTCCACGTGTTGGCGATCCCGCTGTATATACTGGCGTGGTCTACTTCGGCGGCAAGCTCGCTCAATATTCCTATTCTTCTGTCCGATCGTCAGCTTGCCGTTGTCGTGGGATCGGTTTACTGTTTAACAGGGGAGTCTTTATTGAGCAATCCGAGCGATAATACGTGTACTTGACTTTGTGACCTAATGAATACGGATTCTGTTGAATCTGCCTAAGTGCAACTTCCTTCGATTCAACAATATATTATATATAAGTTAAAAATTAATAAAAAAGATTTGCATAAAGAATACAAATTATAATAGTTTCTAATTTGTATCATGTCATATTGTAACACGATACTCTATTCAGACAGTGGTATTTTCCGGTTTTACACTTTGATATTTGATTCAAAAAGTATGGCATCATTATCTATTGTCCAGACCTAATTAATGTTCATATAATTTTTTATAGAATATGTTTATCATTATTGATTAGCGCATATGCGAAACTATACAGAGAAGATTCGTGGAAGTGGGCCAGTTCGGTTGCGCAGGCCTGTCGGTAAGTTAGGATACTACACTGACACACGAAAATTCTACGTGCGTGATCTTCGCTAGCTCCTGACTGCTTATGCCAGCGAAGATCACGCACGTAAAATTTTCGTTTGTGAGTAAATGTATCCCAAGTTTCCTTAACGCGGGCGCAACCGAACTGGCCCGCTTCCACGAATCCTCTCGGTATGCATTTTCGCAGAATACCTAGATTAGTTCGTATGTTGCATTGCAACTTTCTGAATTTGTGATATTTCAGTCCTAACTCTAGGATATAAGTTCAAAAATAATATTATCAGATTGATAAAGATGACTTTTTTTTTGCGCTTCCAAGGTGTTACCTGAAAATTACGAAATAGAATTGATCTCTATTATTACTTTACTTACAAAAATAAGTATGCAATACTTATCTAAGATTATCCGATTCGTGAAAATGTTTCTAAAATTATTGCGCTCACGTGGTGTTACCTGAAAATTAAGAAATGGAATCGATCTCTATTATTACTTTACTTACAAAAATTTAACGATTAAACGAACTTACCTAGTGAAGTTCTATCGTAATTGTATGTAGCGCCTCCTCCGAATGATCACTTGGTAGTACCACTACTTCATGCTAATAATACTACACATTCAAAGTAAAATTTTTTACCAACACGCCGCAATCTATGTCCACCGCGCATCGGTAAGAATTCTCATTCATTTTGAAGTGCTGTTGTACCATATTGGGTCCTATTCCATCAGGATAGACGGGATTAGGGAGGGAGTGATCATTCAGAGGAGGCGCTACATACAATTGCGATAGAACTTCACTAGGTAAGTTCGTTTAATCGTTAAATTGTATTTCGCGCCTCCTCCTCTGATCACTTGGTAGATGTTCGCAGACTGTACGACAGCTTATACTATATAATCAAGAATAAAATGTATATATTTGAAATTGATTTAATTTAATTTGATTTTTCAACATGCCGTTTACTTATAACCATGTGGTTTCTTCGCACAAAGAAATGGAATGAGAATTCTTACCGATGCGCCGTGGACATAGATTGCGGCGTGTTGGTAAAAAAGTTTACTTTGAATGTGTGATATTATTGGCGTGGAGTAGTGGTACTACCAAGTGATTAGAGGAGGAGGCACGAAATACAATAAGTATGCAATATTGATCTGAGATTGTCCGATTCGTAAAAATGTTTCTTTTCTTATTGCGTTCACGTGGTGTTAACCTGAAAATTAAGAAATAGAATTAATCTCTATTATTACTTTATTTACAAAAATAAGAATACAATACTTGCCCAGGATCATCCGATTCGTAAAAATGATTCTTTTCTTATTGTGCTGACGTAGTGTTACCTGAAAATCAAGAAATCGAATCAATCTCTATCATTACTTCAGGACTTACCTGTGTGATAACGTTATGATTCGTTTTTGGTCCAAAATTATAAGTATAAATATACTTAGCACCATAGTATTTTAGTATACACAGTGAACCTAACCTAATCTTTTGTACTATGTAAATAATAAACTATCGTTCATAACTATATAAGTATGAAGCCCTGACTTTGAACACTTCATCACTCCCACATCCACTGTATAATTCATCACGCAAAAATGGTCCCACTCACCACAATTTAGAGTTAAGAATACATTACGAGATAGTAATATGTAGAAATATCTACAGTTTTCCGAATCTCGCACAAATGTCAAATTCACTTGAGAATGGAGTAATTTTCACTGGTATTGAGTGGTTCTATCAAGGATGTTTGAAAGTGCCAAAGACAATAGAGTATGGTACCATTCATCATATGAGATTCGTTTTGACCACTTTCGGCGATGGTTCTAAATGCATCATCCTGTAGTAATGCTCAACATCCTGTAAAGCTCTAGTAACGGGTTTCTAATACTAGCACTAACAACGTCACAAAGGCGATTACTACCGGTCTGAAAAGTAATACTTAACAATTTTGGAACGTGAGAATAACATTTGTCAACAAGTAAAACTTACCTGATTCAAATGCTCCATATTACCATCGTATACATTCTAAATATTACCGAGGCTATGTGTTAATTTTAATACAATATCATTACCACAATTTAAACGTAATATTAAACATCCACACCAGTTGTCCCTATAACGACCGGCGATTGTTGTTCATCATGCGCCAATTGTAGTTATTGCAACTGCATTTTTCCCCCATGTGCCCGACATAATTGTCCATTAACAAAATATTAGAATCTTGCAATAATAACATAACATAGTTAGTATACCACATATGCCTAGAGGTGTAGCAACAAAAAACAACAAAAACAGTGATAAATATCATGTTTGGTGAAACGCTGAGAATTATTGTTATCCTGACATACACATTTTTCAATCCGAATCACGCGGGTTTTTGGCTCACAAGGTACGACATGAGAAACGCTGTGTGCGTTGCTGTGCTCATGCGTAAACACCAAGCTTCGGCCCGACTCGGTCGAGGCGCGCGCGCACACATGCATTCAAGAGGGTTAGTTGCCTCCAAGGCACGCGACAAGACGTACGCTCTCTCACGTTAGGAACACATTCCGTCTACAGCACATTCAACACACATCCAACCCAACGGGGTTGACGATATGGGACTTTGTCCCCTACTAAAACACACCCAACCAACCCGACGGGGTTGACGATATGGGACCTTGTCCCCTGCCCAACCTTACGCGTCCAACCCAACGAGGTTGACGATGTGGGACCGGGTCCCCTACCGAAACCAACCGCAATCATTTCACAAATTCACATATGACGTGGGTTGTATGCCGGAATGGCCCATTCCACACGAGCCAAGAATCAAATCATCGTTCGAGGCTCAATCACGAATTAATTCATTTACTCAACCTCATCCTTTCCTGAAAAATATAATACATACGAAACTACGGGGGAACTTCGCATTGAAGGACCTTCCGACTATACAAAATGGTGTCAGAAGTGGGATTCGAACCCACGCCCTCAAAGAGGACCAGAAACCCCCCATAATATTTTAATTTCTCATATATTTCTCGCGCAATATTTTCTTCCTCTCGCATACGGATAAACCGGCAGAACAACAGAGCTACACAAAGCGAGTCCACTAGGCGGTGTTTACATTACGCGAAGCGTGCGCTCGACAAACAAGAATAATCGCGATTAATAGGACAAAACCGAGTCCTCAGTCTTGTTTCGACAGCCGATGCTTACGCATATAATATCAGCTCGTGGTACCGGAGTGTAGAATAGTGTTCGTGAATAATTTTTGACGCGAACGAAGCCAAGATGAGTGAGCGCATAAAATACATTAATCAAAAACGTGCAACGTTAAAGACACAAATGACGAAACTTGAAAAAATCGCGGAAGAAGCGGATTTGGAACCTGTGAACGTGAAAATGCGCGTCGATCGTTTGCGTGAGCAATTTCAGGCGTATGAAGAGTTCCACGATGAACTCGCGCTGTTAATCGATGCCGAGAGTGAACAACTCAACGAATTCGATGAACTACAAAACAGATTTTACGCGATCGCGACGAAGTTCGAAGCAAGTGCATCGTCGCTGACGTCGCTGCCAGGCAGCGCGCAAATTACAACGTCATCTCCGATCGACCGTACACGTCGTCTCAAATTGCCGGTAGCTGATCTTCCGAAGTTCGACGGCGAACTCGATAAATGGTTATCGTTCAAGAACACATTTCTTACGATGATCGATTCGCGCGACGACATTACAAGTCTTCAAAAATTCATTTACTTAAAAAACTGCCTCGAGGGCGACGCGCTGAACAAAATCCTCATATACAATGCGAGCGAGGAGAATTACAAATTCGCGTGGAAACTGGTGCTTGACTCGTATGATAAAACCCGAATTCTGATTACGAAACATTTAGACGCGATTCTCGAACTCCCGGTTCAGACCAAAGCGACTCACAAGGGGTTAACGCGACTCGTGGACGATATGCGCCAGCATACGAATATGCTCGCGACCATGAACGTGCAGCCAGACGAGCACCTACTCGTACGAATATTAGAACGCGCGTTACCAAACAACATTCGTGCAAAATGGGAAGAAACTCTCAGTCTCGATGTTTCGCCGACGCTTGTTCAATTGTACCAGTTCGTTTCCGAAACCGCGTTTCGTCTGTTCACAATCGACCAAGATTCGTCGCGCGCAAAACAGGAAACAACGAAAAAACGGTCGTTCTTCGGGAAAGAGCAAGGCGGTGTGAAAGCACGAAGAGGAGAAGACGGTGCGCGCGCGCTTATGACCAACACGTCCTCTAACTGCCTGGTGTGCAAAGGGGGAAGCCATCCCGTGTATCGTTGTCGCGAATTTCAGAATATGTCTGTATCACAACGATGGAGTTTCGTGACAAAATCGAAGTTGTGCAGAAATTGCTTACGCTCACATCGCGACAAATGCAAGTCATCGCATTGCAAAAATTGTTCGAGATTTCACAACACGCTGTTGCATAACGAGACCTCGACCACGAATTCCAATCAAACCCCGACAAGGACGAATACCGCAAATGATTCGAAGTCAAGGGCAAATTCGGCATGACCAGACGTGGTCTCGCACAGCTTTACATCGCGAATCTCTCAATCGCAATTAATGCTGAGCGCTCAAGTCCGCGTCAAGGATTCAAACGGGCTGTTCATAAAGGGTCGCGCCTTGTTAGATACGTGCGCAACGGCACATTTCATAGCGGAAGATTTCGCCGAGAAATTGAAATCATCAATACGCACGTGTTCGCTTGCGGTGGGAATGATCGATGACACAACCATGACTTCAAAAGGCGCAGTCGAGTGCACATTCTACTCGATTCATAACAACTTTCACAAAACTCTCACGTTCCTGGTTATTCCAAAAATCGCCGACAAGGTGCCGAACGAGATCTTCCCTCGCGAACGGATGAACATTCCGAACAACATAAAACTCGCGGACCCGAAGTTTCATTTGCCGGAAAAAATCGACCTCCTGCTTGGATCCGGCGTCACGTTATCGTTATTATCGATCGGACAATGCAATCTCTCTCGTGACAATTGTGAGCTTTTTTTACAAAAAACTCAGCTCGGCTGGGCAGTCGCCGGCGGACGAACAGACGCGCCAAATAACAAGCACACATCGTGTCAATTAACCGAGCTGAAAGACCAAATCGCAAAGTTTTGGTTATTGGACGACGCAAACGCGAATCAAATCAGACTATCAGAAAATACGGACTGTGAAATGCATTTCACACAAAACGTCACACGCGAATCATCGGGGCGATACACGGTTCGTCTACCGTTTCGAAATAAGGACCGTGACCTTGGCCAATCTCGATTGACGGCTCTACGACGATTCGGAGGACTGCAAAGGCGCTTGAACGCCGATCCGACCCTTAAACAAGAGTATCACCGCGTCATGACCGAATACATCGATCTGGGTCATATGACGCTCATCGACGATGAAACACAGCCTGGCTATTATCTCCCGCACCACGCGGTGATAAAAACGACAAGCGCCACCACCAAGACACGAGTAGTTTTCGATGCCTCAGCAAAAACAAGTAAGGGAATTTCGTTAAATGGCGTTCTAATGGTCGGTCCGACAATTCAACTCAAATTATTCGATCACCTCATACGATTTCGAGGTCACAAATACGTAATCACCGCCGACATCGCGAAAATGTACCGTCAGATTTGGATTCACCCCGCAGATCGCTGTTATCAACGCGTATTCTGGGTTCATGATAATAAAACGCGAGCATTCGAATTGAACACGGTAACCTTCGGCGTGTCATCAGCGCCATTTCTCGCGACACGAACAATACAAAAACTCGCGAATGACGAAGGCGCGGAGTTTCCAGTCGGAGCTGGAGCTTTGAAGCGCGACCTATACGTGGACGATTTGCTTTCGGGGGGAGACACTCTAGAAGAAATCGTACAAATTCGAGACGAGGTTATCGAGATGCTGAAACGCGGCGGTTTGGACATACGCCAATGGGCGTCGAATCATTCACGCGCGTTGAACAATTTATCCGAAAAAATTACGAATCTCGAATTTTTGACAGACGAAAGTCCGATACATAAAACGTTGAGCATCTCGTGGAACGCGTGTCGCGACGAATTGCTCTATACCGTCAAACGTATACCGTCCGCCGAAAGGGTAACTAAGCGCTATATTTTGTCAGAAATTGCAAAAATATTCGATCCCCTCGGTTTACTCGGTCCAGTCATTCTCGTCTCAAAGGTTCTCATGCAAGATTGTTGGAAGGCAAAAACTTCTTGGGACGAATCAGTACCGAGCGCGTTACACTCTGCGTGGCAGTCATTCGCGGAGCAGCTCTCTTTGATTGACAATCTCAAAATCGATCGTTACATCTCACTAAAAAATCCCGTCGACATTCAAATTCACGGATTTTGCGACGCAAGTAAGACAGGTTACGGGGCTTGCATATATGTGCGATCTCGTGACGAGAAGGACGGAATTCACGTTCAATTACTTTGCTCGAAGGGGCGAGTCGCTCCGCTCAAGGAACAGACAATTCCGCGTCTCGAACTTTGCGGCGCATTGATACTCACACGTTTATATCGAGAAATTTGCGACGTACTCCCGTTTCGCGCGTCTGAAATGATATTTTGGTCTGACTCGACGATCGTTCTCCAATGGTTGAAAAAACATCCAAGCGTACTCAAGGTATTCGAAGCCCATCGGGTCGCGGAGATGCAAGAAAACAGCAAAAATATTGAATGGCGACATGTTCGATCCGAACAAAACCCCGCGGACGCATTATCGAGAGGTCAACTTCCTCAAAATTTTGTGAACAACGATTCCTGGTTTCAAGGCCCCTCGTGGTTGGCTAACCACGAAACGACGTGGCCTCAGTCCGTCGAGAAGCCACCAGACGATCTTCCCGGCATTAAAAAATTATTTTGCATGACCGCGCAACCACAGTCAGATGAAATACTCGAAAGATTCTCGTCATACACACGATTAATTCGCGTCGTCGCGTATTGCTTACGATTTTTGCGCGCAAACAAATTTACAGGCGATTTAACGATAACCGAAATCAACAATGCCGAGAAACACGTTATTCGTCTCGTACAAAAATCGCGTTTTCAAAACGAAATCAATCGACTTTCGACCAAGGGAAGCGTAAAATGCGCAAAACTCGGATCTCTCAATCCGATAATTGACGGAGGGGGTTTACTCCGCGTCGGCGGTCGTATCAATCGCGCGAATGTACAAGAAGATCAGAAAAACCCGATCCTTCTTCCCTCCCGGCATCACGTGACTGACCTTTTGATTCGATATACACACGAAAAATTCTATCACACGGGAATTCAATCGACTCTCTATAACGTTCGTCAAAGGTTCTGGATACTCGATGGTCGGAACCAAGTCCGAAAAATCGTGCGCCGCTGCACGCGATGCATACGTTTTCGACCGGTAGCAATCGCGTATAAGATGGCAGATTTGCCGAAATCGAGAGTCGACAACGCACCCGCATTCTATCATACGGGTGTGGATTATTTCGGCCCTATGCTCGTCAAAGAAAAAAAACACCGAAACCGCGGTAGCGTTAAGGTATACGGATGCGTGTTCATTTGCATGTCGACAAAGGCCATTCACATCGAAATCGCAAGCGATTTGTCAACAGATGCATTTTTGGCGACGTTGCGACGCTTCGTGAGTCGTCGCGGAATTCCTGGCCATATCTACTCCGATAACGGCACCAACTTCGTCGGCGCGAATAGTCAATTGCGCGAATTTCACGTATTAAAGGAATCCGACGAATTCCGAACGCGATTATACGAATTCACTTCGGAGAAACGAATCGAGTGGCATTTCAATCCACCCCTTTCACCGCACTTCGGAGGCCTCTGGGAGGCAGCGGTAAAATCATGTAAACATCATCTGAAACGAGTCATGCGCAATCATTTGTTCACGTACGAAGAACTAAACACGTTAGCAATAGAAATCGAAGCGATCTTAAATTCGCGGCCTTTGTGCTCTATCTCCACCGATCCGAACGATCCAGTGGCATTGACACCAGCGCATTTTCTCATCGGCAAACCCCTCACGATGCTGCCGGAAAATGATTTTGCTCCCGTTGCAGATAATCGCTTGTCATCATGGCAACTTATCACCAAAATGCGCCAAGAGTTCTGGCGCAGGTGGCAACTCGAATATTTAAGCGAATTACAGAAACGTCAAAAATGGATAAATCCAAGCGCCAACATTGCGCTAGACGTGGTCGTCTTACTAATCGACAAGAACCAACCATGCATGCAGTGGCGGCTGGGACGAGTGGTCGAGACTCATCCGGGGGACGATGGTGTGGTCCGAGTGGTCACGCTCAAGACAACGCAAGGGACATGCAAGAGAAACACAACTTCGTTATGCGCATTACCAACAAACAATTGAAACGTTTATCATTATTTTCTTTCCTTTTCTGATTTCTCAATCTCATGTTCATCTTCAAGCAGCCCAAACGGGAAGATGATTTTGTTCATTTTTTGTGTAATTAGGTCACGATCATTGCGTGTAAGTTCATTATGAATTTTACATTTGTGTTCTGATGTTTGTTGCCAACCGAAGGATTCATTTGTTCAATTATAAGCTCAGCCTTGCAAACCATTCAAGTTCAACATGTATGAACCCCCCCCCCCCCCAATGTACCATTTCTCGAATTATCTTGTTCGTTAACACTCCCAACGCGGGGAGGATGTTTGGTGAAACGCCGAGAATTATTGTTATCCTGACATACACATTTTTCAATCCGAATCACGCGGGTTTTTGGCTCACAAGGTACGACATGAGAAACGCTGTGTGCGTTGCTGTGCTCATGCGTAAACACCAAGCTTCGGCCCGACTCGGTCGAGGCGCGCGCGCACACATGCATTCAAGAGGGTTAGTTGCCTCCAAGGCACGCGACAAGACGTACGCTCTCTCACGTTAGGAACACATTCCGTCTACAGCACATTCAACACACATCCAACCCAACGGGGTTGACGATATGGGACTTTGTCCCCTACTAAAACACACCCAACCAACCCGACGGGGTTGACGATATGGGACCTTGTCCCCTGCCCAACCTTACGCGTCCAACCCAACGAGGTTGACGATGTGGGACCGGGTCCCCTACCGAAACCAACCGCAATCATTTCACAAATTCACATATGACGTGGGTTGTATGCCGGAATGGCCCATTCCACACGAGCCAAGAATCAAATCATCGTTCGAGGCTCAATCACGAATTAATTCATTTACTCAACCTCATCCTTTCCTGAAAAATATAATACATACGAAACTACGGGGGAACTTCGCATTGAAGGACCTTCCGACTATACATATCATATTTGATTGCAAAACAGAAAACCTCATAAACATCGTATATAAACAACAAATTTCAGTCACCTCTAATAAAATCACTTTGATTTAAATAATTTTTCTTCCCATTGACATTATAATCTAAATTCAATGGAGCACTAGGGGATAGATATAAAATGTGATAAGCTATATTCCTTACTTCGAACCATTCTGAAACTTTTTGTAAATTCGCTTGAAGATAGTTAAACAGCCACATCATAACTTCATCAAGTTTATCCAATGGTACAAATAATGAAGCAACGATCATCCTTGATTTCAATGCAAATTCCGCATCATTATTGTAGGTTGATAACAAATATTCCCGTGCCATTTTTCTTTTTATATTCTGAGATAGATGAAACAGGCACCTCCGAATTTCAGCTTCTGGGAATATCTCAGCTATACTATTCAGTATTGCCAATTCATAGTCACGAGCAATATTATCAGGCTGAAAATTAGGCCATATGGACTTTATTAGCACAAAAAAATTACTATAGCATCGCTGTAGCTTGGTCGGAATCCTTCTCTTTCTACAAGAATAACAAATAATTGTGCGGAAAGCGGTGGAGCAATCTTAAAGGTACCATCTAAATAAATATTTTTCATGAAAGGAAACCACTCTTGGACATCTTCACGCCCAAACAAAAGAATACGGTTGGGAGAAGGACCAGTATCCCCGAAAAGAAAACGCATCGTCTGATCATGCGATTCCACGTATTGTAACGTCCCGTTTTCCTTACTTCACCTCCGTGAAGTTGGCGCCCGATTAAATTATTTTTACTCCATTATTATATCAAAAAATTGCTCCTCTGAGATACGTTATTCTTTCCAATTGCTCCAGCGCAGTTTGGTCGTAAAAAAAAAAAAATATTTCGAAATTTTTGTTTATCAGATTTATTTCCGAAGCCCGAATCCCCGCTTGGGGAGGGCCTATAGTGTTTTCAGCTATACTAGAATATTGCTCTCAATTTGCTCCTAATTGCTCCGTACTTGTTGCTGGCTTTTCTGTTGGAAATAATAATTATGCATGAAAAATTTAAAACTTCTTTCTACGGAAAAGTTCACAACGTGCTTTTATACATACAGTGAGGGTCAGGTGAAATTGCGCACCCTATTCGCGCATGCGCGATCGTCGTCATTTGTTTCGCAAAATAGCCAACACACTCAGATTTCAGATTCAGCTGTCAAAACCTACGTCCAAACTGCAATCCCTTTAATAAGCCTGTGTCTAATTCCTTCCAGAGGTTAGAACTCTTTCGACGCAGGCAACAAAGCTCTCCGTCAAAATTGCAACCTCTCCGATGAATCTATCTTCTGCGGAGGAAATAAGTCCTTCGACTCAGATGATGGGTCTCTGTCGGTGTCAAACTAACTGTCATAATTCTTTCCGGAGATTAGAACTTTTTTGACACAGTTAACAAGGTCATACGTCAAAATTGCAACCTCTTTGATGAATCTATCTTCTCCGGAGGAAATAAGTCCCTCGACTCAGATGATAGGTTTCTGTCGGTGTCCAAATAACTGTCACAAGCCTAATTCCTTCCAGTGGTTGGAACTCTTTCGACGCAAGCAGCAAAGTTCTCTGTAAAAGTCGCAATTTCTTCGATGAGTCTAATTTCTTGAAAAAGTTGTCATATTAATATTGTAAAATAATAGTTCTCGATCAGAGTTGTAATTCCTAGCTTTTCAATTTCAGTAAAGATTGATGATACTTATTCAGTTGGTCAATTAAATTTTAGGCTTAATCATTTTAGGATCATTTGGGTGGTATCAACTGTAACGTACGATTTTTCTCAGACGAAAAATTAACAGTAGGGATCACCGAGTCGTACGCACCCTACGGCGTGCTGTCCCTGTTGTACTCAAAAAGATACGGGAACGGGAAAAACTCAAACGATAACGGACTTGCTCGGTTGGGCGCCAGACGCTAGTGCGTCACGAAATACGTCACAAAGCGGAACTTAACAAAAAGATACGATAGGAACAGAGAAATTGGCGACGGGCGAAAACTCAGCTAGCTCATGCGGTACTGAAAAGGTAGAGGGGATGGGTTTGCCGTAAATTACGCCACGATAGTTTTCTTCACTGGGCCGTGGCCCTTATATTCAATTACCAATGCAATAGTCGGGGTGATACAAAGTCTCTCACTCAAAACTACGGTTAGCGAATACAGGGATCATACAGCTTGGCGGCCCTCGGCCAGACGTTAAACCAAGATTGACGTAGCCAATCTAGAACAGCACGCTATCGAGACGTGCAACAGCGCTTCCAACAAGCGGCCGATAATTTGGTACTCCTCTGGACCAGTCAAAAATAATGTCACTGTGGACAGGCGAAAAATATGTCTCCGTGGACAGGCAGAAGATATTTTGTTTAACGACGTTAGGCGCGGAAATTAATTGTCCCAGCGGACAATACTAGTCAGACAATTGATACGCCGCGTGAGGCGGCGGGCGAATATAAGAAAGGCGAGATTAACGTAGGATTATCACGGTCTTCAGCGCACGGCTGTCAGAGTCGATATTCTAAAATAACTCGTGATAATTGCGGTATTTTACTACGGCTACAACTACGGCGAAATTCTCCAAAGACGGTGGCCAAATTATGACGATAGTAATGCTTCTAATTACCAGTAACCAAATCAAAGCGGGATATTACAGTAAAACATGAGCGGGCGATAGCGGTAGCGAAAGCGATAACAAGCAAGCAATAAGCCCGAATATTAAAGATTCGGCTCTCGGACAGCTCAGATCAGCACGATACGATACGAAAAATCCGGAGAGAGATCCCTTGATCCAACACTCCGGGCGATAAACCAAATAAATTTGCCTTCTGAGCTATCGTCGGCTTCACATAAAATATCGGCGTCTTACCTTGCCTGACGGAAGCGGGAGCGCACTCCACCACACTCACTGCACTTAACCGAAACAACGGTAATTAAAAGGAGTCACAAATCGAAGTCCAAAGTCGTACGCAGGAGAATAAGGTGGAATTGGCACTGGAGGAACGCACGTCTATACAGGTCGAAAACGGGTGTAGAAGTAGCTCGAGATCCTCGCTGGTTCCGGGGATCAGGCGGTGATTTTGGAGTCCGATAATGGGGGTTGACCTCGTGATCCTGATTTTCGGCAATTATTGGTTATTGGTTTCCTACCCTCAGTAGATCCCTTTTGGCGTGCGCCCCGCGCGTGGGTGGCTGGTGGGAGCAATTAGTGCCGCGTAGTGTCACCTGTGAGCTATGGTTGGCGGCAGGACGTGTGATGAGGTTCGCATTAGATTGGCGTTCGCTGGCTTCAGTACCCCTTTTCTGCTGCCGTCTTCAAGGGCTTCTCCGGGTCCCTCCGCGGGCAAACCATGCACCGGAGAAGCGGGATCATGATGCGCCACACTGGGACTTGCATCCATATCCTTCCTTGCAGTCCTTGTCGACGGATCACCGTAGGGCTTTCTTGGCCAACCACGATGATGCTTCAGCATCCGAGACAGTAGATGTTTTGTGGGTTGGTCCAGCTCCTGGCTGGTAAGTCTGGGCAACGGGAGGCTAAGTTGTGCGCTTTTGGGTGAATGCACAGCCCTGTACGCCATTGCAGAGGCATCCAACTGCATTGCGTGATTCTGGTTCAGCTCCAGGCTGATAAGTCATGCGGTAACGGGAGATCTTGGCAGATTGGCGTCGATCCTGTACGCCGTTAGCGTGGCATCCAGGCCTAATCGTCATACGTTTTCTCATCAGAGCGTCGAACTCGTTACTAGGGTGCTACTCCTACAGGTCACAAGTCATGAAGGTCGGGATGATCCTGATGGTCTCGATGGTCTTGAAGAGTCCAGGCGAGGGGAGGGGGGGGGGGGGGGGGGGGGGGGGGTGGTGATGCCATAATACGGGCGATAGTGCGAAATAATACGGGAGGTAGCGCGAAATAATGACGGAAAGTAATGCGAAATAACTACGGCGGAGAATGTAAACTACTAAGGGAAATAATGCGAGAAATTACGGTCACCCTGGCTCACTGAAAATACTCAATATAGACCGTTCCTTGGAGATGACGATAACGCGGATTTTATCCGGGCGGTAGCTGAATTAGGCGGTAGTTCCGGTATCCAGTGACCGTTGCGAGAATGCAACGTCACACAACACATCATTACTTACCCTTCTCATTTTATAAAGTTTCAGTCAACATTATGAATCTTTTATTCAATTGATCAAATTTATTTCATCCTATGTCACCCTAATTATCTGAGTCTGATTTCGCGTCGCATTATTGACCTGTCACAACATAGTCAAGTCATGTTTAAATACCGAGACCTCAGCTATATCCGAGATTGTCAATCTGACAGCTCGAGCTGGGTTCTGAGGCGGTTGGTACTACACGTTAGCAGCTGACAAAATCAACTGTTTTTCGAATTTCCGCTTGCGCACAAAATCTGGGTGCGCAATTTCACCTGATCCACACTGTATAGCGGCCTGCGCATGTGTCAACGAATGTGTTGTCAATCGTGACGTCACCCGCCAACTTCAGAGCGGTGGGTTGTGGCATCGCACTCACACGCTTCCCGCTAAAAATGACATCAAATTTGGTTTTTGCATATCGGCTGCAGTGCCGGGAATTTTGTAATTATTATATCGAGTTATGGAAAAATGTTTGATCATCCATACAGCAGAAAGGGTTGATATTTTGCGCGACGAGGGCGCGGCAGCAATGTGAATCTATTTTCTACTTGCGTCGGTGTTATAGCGAAAGCTCGATTGAGTGACAGGTTCAGTTGAGGATCCGATCAGTTTGTCCAAAAAATTGAACAATATCAAAGGTACAATTTGCGGATGACAAACTTCCGAACGATTGGATTACTAATTTTGTGTGTTGTGACGTTGCATTTTGGATGCGACGTCCCAGTAGGGCCTGTCCTAGAGAAAATTACCGAATAGCGACAGAAATACGTCAGAAATACCGCGAAACCCGGGGAAAAATCAAAGTGACACTCAATAGGCAGGTTAACTTAGTTTTAATACGCTTTGTAATTATTGTTTGCATAATCCTGTAACAACGACTGGACGAAGACATTTTTACCGCATCTCGAAGACATCTCTACCGCTCCCGAGGATATCTCTCTCTGTACCGCACCATGAAGGCATTTCTATCGCACCACCGTGATTCTCTCAGTACCGCACCATGACTTCCCGCTAATTTGAATGCCGCTGTTATCTACCGCTTTGACGATCCTCACGGATGTGCAGCCCCGGATTGCTACGTTGCAAAGGCGTCCGAGGGACATCCCATATATGTATAAGAGGGCTGTTGTTATTTGTGGATTGAAATCAGATGGAGTGGAAGGATCCGCATACGACCCACTACCGCTGATTCTCGCTACATCGCAAGTCGACCGATTCCCGAAGCAGCGTGGTAAATAGGGCTAGGGCTACGGCATTAGAGTCCCGCTGCAATTGACTCCCCGAGGAAAGGGACAGACTCCTTTCCGAGGCTACATCGGCTACACCACCTAGTGTTCTCGCTTCTGGTTTCGACGTCATATTGGCCCAGAAAGCCTATGGCAGTATCGCAGCCCAAAGGGAAGTAACCGTCGCGATGATGGGCGAGTATAGCACCCTGCGACGTATGAAGGAGGAACAGGATGAGCGCAACATCCTCAGGCCTCGCCGTGCCACAGCTGATCGTTGGGTTCTGGTGACCCTTCCACCTGATGTGTCCTTCTAACTCAGGGCCAGAAGACTGAGGGGCTACCGCACCAGGGAGAAGCCCAAATAACGCACCTTACCGCATCAGATCAGTAGGGAATTCTCGCCGTGCTATTTCCCAATTACCGCACTGAGCTACAGATTTCCCGCATAAGAGGAAAGGAGAGCACAATACCGCATACGTCCCGCTGCTCTCCGCCAACACCTGAGTTCCTGACGGCTGACGAGTCGCCCCGAATCCTAACGCTAAAATCACGTGTAATGGATGACCAATGGTATTGCCTAATTATTTGCCCCACCATAACGGAGGACGAGAGCTCTATTAAGTTGGAACCCGCCGACAAGCGAATGAAATTTGGCAGTGCACAATATATTGTGCTCGTTTTGTGCTGTTTTGTGCCGCAAAGCAGAAGTTTTGCGCCCTCGTTATCATAGAGATACACACCAAAATCGAGCTATCGGCAACCAAATTCAGTCCCCTGGTGTGCTAAATTTTTTGCACGTATTGTGCTCGTTTTGTGCTGTTTTGTGCCACCCGAAAAGAGTTTTGTGCTATCCGTAATGTCGAGATAATCCAAAGATGAACTGCGGTTCCTACTCCATGTTGAGTCGAAACCCGCCACCGAAGAAATTGTATCCGGCAGTGCGCAAAATTTTGTGCTCGTTTTTTGGCGCTGTTACGTGCAAACGAGGATCCCGAGATCTCGTCCAGCGTAACCTGTATTAGGACCTACCTTCGAGCGGTTAAAAGTAGATCGTTCGGGGTTTAGCTTTTTTGAAGTGCAAAAGCACACCTGCTTTGCTGAGACGTTACTGCTATGGGAACAGGGACTAGGGATCGGTGATAACTGCGATGTTCCCGAAATCAACACGGTTGTATATATTTTGTCATGTAGAAGATAACAATTTTGGACAGACTAATGGGACAGAATTATAGCAAAATGAAACAGGAATAATATAAAAAAACAAGAGCAATATACAAGTAGTAATAGGAATAATAATAGTGAGCCTAGGAGCGTTCCCGTAGGCGGATAGGGAGTGACTCCGAGGACCTACCACCGGTATGCCGAACTGTGCCGTGACCCTTTTGCCTACAGTCGTGGAGTCACCCGAAATAACGCCGATCTTGGTCAAGGGGGGACCGTTAGCCAGGCTGGTTACTCCGTCTGGAACTGGGTGGTCGTTGGAAATCAGTTGGCTCCCGCAGCAAGGTGCACTCCACACCATCCGTACAGTAGAGAACACTTTGTTCTCCTAACTCCCAAATTTGAGACTGATTTTCGTAGGCCGGGTAGGTTTAATTACGGCTCGGCTTACGGTGGTAGGTGGGGTAGATTGCTGATCCGAAGTTGCGACATCTCTTCCGCTACGATTGCACTTCTAAGTTCACTGCACTTTACGCGTCCGGATACCACGTGCAAGAATGCGCTGAATAAGCAAGCTGGCGCATATTGCGCACCGCGAGGTCTATTGCGGCGCGTTAAGGGCCGTTCGTAACAGTATGAAAAGAATGCGCTCTGCAATAATCATTTGGCGATGGAAAAAAAACCGCAACAAAATTAATCGAATTATTTTTCAGAGCTATTATACTTTATACGAAAACGAACACGCGCCGCTATAATTATATTTGGTAGTGTCAAAATAATCTGGATTGAATATTTCTCGGACTCATAAGAATAACCAACTTCATCATAATAGAGAAATTTTTTGAGAAAATATGAAAATACACGCTATTTCTACTTTTATGAGAAAAACATTTCTGACTTTCACATGATTACACCGGCACACACAAAAAAAAAATGGTTGATGCTTTCGACTAGATCCGTCTAGCCGCATGGTTTTCGGTGCACGGAAACCGAATCTATTGGGCATTTAGCCCCATCACCCTCCGGTTTTGAGTAAATTGCAAAAAATGCTAAAAATTGAAGAAAATCGCGAAAAAATTGCAATTTATGAACCGTAAAAATTCTTCTTGGACTTGACAGTTGAACAGTTCTACGCTTATATCGAATCCTTAGAACACCCGACAAAACTAAAGGAGACGTACGAAAACTTACATTCGAAAGATCGATGAAAAGTTTGTGGCGATCTAAAGATTGCAGCACTACTTTTAGGCCAACAATCGGGATTCATGAAATATCCTTGTTTTTTGTTAATAGGATAGCAGGAACAGAAAAAAAACTACATTGAGAAAAAAAGTTTCGATGTAAGCGTAGAACTATTTGAATAAAATCACTGTTATCTAAATCAATTTATTTTTTTAATTTTTATAATTCAATTTTTTGCGATTTCTACCATTTTACCGTAATTCGTTTGAAATTTTCAGAATGCACGAGTGAACCGAATTCTGGATTGTCATTCTGTGCATGAAAAACCAAAAGAAATAAACTAATCGAGCTCACGAAGTTTTTGTTATTCTTCAAATTACAATTTTTTGCGATTTTTAGCGATTTCTACCATTTGTTACGTCGGGGTTTTCGCCCGTCGTTACCTTTAGGTTCGTTTCTCGTTTTACACAACTAAATGCAACTGTAGGAAGGATTTAGTTGATAAGGGTGATTGAAAGATCGTTGATGATTATTATAGGAATATGTATTTATTTGCTAAGCTCGGGGAGGCTTATAGGCGTAATCAGACTGTGATTTGAAGAAGACCGATCCAGGATACGGTGTATGACTAAAGAACTGTGTCCTGGATCACCGTAACAAGTACCGTATCGGAAGAACAAGTCGACTTGGCGCGTAATGCAAGTGCTTAGTAGCTCGGTTACGAATTCGGAAGTATTGACTTGATCGGTGCTAAGTTCAGAAGTGATTTTGATATGGTTGTTAGGAATAAGGTAAACTTGGGGTGTGAAAGAAGGGTAGGCGAAGTGGGAGGCCACGTGTCGCCGACGAGGTGGAATTCGGCAAGGCGTTGCACTTGCCTGTCATGCTGATGCAAGGTCGAGCAATGACCGCTGGCTGTTGGAACAGGAAGAAAGATATCAGGTTACGTCTGGGCGAATGATTGGTAATACTTGATAGAATTTAACATTAATAAGAATAGATGGGGCGAGACGTTTGGACCAAGGTCCGCACGTAACACATTTTTCCGCGATTTATTTGAAATTTTTGGGGTGCACAGGCAAAACAAACTCCGAATACTCATTCTATGGATCGAATACACAAAACAAAAACTTCATTAAGTCCAAAAAACAAATTTATGCTTTAATAATTGCAATTTCTCCCCGATTTTCATCGATTTTCAGCATTTTTCGCAATTTACTCAAAACTGAAGGGTGATGGGGCAAAACGTCCAACAGAAACGGTTTCCGCGCACCGAAAACCATAAGACTAAGTGGATCTAGTCAAAAGTACCGACCACTTTTTGGAACGAAGTTCCTTATCGCGCGTTGCGAAAGGGGGCTAGACGGAAAAAATTGAGACCAAAAGTTGTAACGACACTTTTTGCTATAGTTGTAAGCCGTGCGGCGTGCGCGTGTTTCTCTGTCTGTCTTTCTCTCTCTCTTCTAGAAAGCAAGCCAGTTATTTTCGTTTCGTCTTTCTATTCCGCATTGAACAGTGTGGTGTCGCGACGATTATTTTTGTTAAGTGTATACAGGTTAAACGTAACCGTAAACGTAACGAACTTCGTTCCATCCGGGTGTCCCTTGACACCTCTCAAGTTTTTTTTTTAATCAATTTCAATCTAGAAAAACTTCGTTCCCCTGATGCCACTGTGACTGGTAATGTTAAAAGAATACGCAGGGCAATTACGGTATACGGAAATAGGGTTAGCAAATCACGTTGCGAAAGAAAATTCATCACCTGGATCAGGCTGAGCTTATGCGGCAGCAGAGGCGATAGATTGATAAGCTCGTTGCTTGAATCAATACCGTCTATATCCATACTGTTATCATGTTTTAGTGTCATATGCAAGTTGGTGCAGCTCTTCATGACGTCATCATTAGATTTATTCTGTAGGGCAAAAATGTTATACAAAAAGTCAAATTTCGAGCTGTGTTCATGCAGCAGTTTAAACCGTTCTTCCAGGGATGTTATCGTCGTATCCACAATGGAATAAAAAAATTTCACCCTGAAGTTATAACGTGGGTCAGTTATTGGCTCGTCGGGTAATTCATAACTGAAATGGGTCTTTTGTCGCCGAATACGTACAGTTTGAACGGGAGAGAATACGGGTACCGGTTCAACCTCAACCGCCAGTTTTTCTGCCTCTTTGAGTGCTTGAACGAAACTTTCGTCGGATCTATATTTTTGGAAAAAATCGATAATTTGTTTTAGCATGGTACTACAATCAGCTAGGTCTGTTGAGGGGCTCTGTAGCATTTTGGAGACCACGTTGATTTTGGCCAAGATGTCGTACCATATAACAATGCTGCAAATGAACTTGTATTCTATGATTGTATTAGCCAGAGAGTTAGCCTTGTGCTGCGTCATGTTGTCACGATTTCCATCAACATGAATTTCCACGAGAGCATCATAAATTTCTCCCAGCTGATATCGAAAGGGTTTTACAGCTTCGATTCGACTTTCCCACCGTGTATCGCTCACAGATTTGACAGTCAAGAATGTTACATGTTTTTTTAGAACCTCTCAACGACTGGTAGATGAGGAAAAGAAAATATACACTTTATGAATTACGCAAAAAAGCTGGTTGTTTCTCTAGATAATTTCGCTGCATCATTTACAACAAGATTTAACGTATGGGCCGAACAGGGGACAAACAGTGCACGAGGATTTGATTGTAAAATTCTAGCTTGGACGCCAGATCGTTTGCCCTTCATATTTGCACCATTGTCATAACCCTGTCCGCGCATATTTTCTATCGGTATATTCAAGCTTTGAAGTTCGGCAAGAATCAAATCTGTGAGCCCTTCTCCAGTTGTATTCGTAACGGCAATGAATCCAAGAAAGTGTTCTTGTATTTCAAATTCTGTACGGTCTTCATTATGGACGACGATTCGGATTATGATAGATATCTGCTCCACATGACTTGCGTCAGGTGTGCAGTCGAGTATGATTGAGTAATATTTCGCTGTATCTATTATTCGGAACATGACCTTCCTCACTTCCGCTGATATCAGCAAAATGATTTCACTTTGGATATCTTTACTCAAATAATGGTATCTTTGCCTTTCCGTTGTAATGCGAGATACATGCTCAGTCATCACTGGGTCATATTTGGAGAGAAGTTCGACTAATTTGAAAAAGTTTCCATTGGATGCTCCACGAGAAGCAAGCGATTGGATTCCGAGATATTGTACAATGCTAATTATACGTTTTAGGACATTTCGCCAATGCTCAGTATCTCTGTTCAAGAGACGTTGGTTCTCAGCATCAATGGTTCGAACAGTTTTGAGGCGAATGTCTAATTCTTTCCACTCATTGAATGCTGAAACGTGTTTTCTTGATTTTTCGTGAACTGTTAGAACCTGCGAAAAATGTTTCCAATCCGAAGTGCCGGCGGTCGCCCATTGCCCTGGAGTAGGGTTTTTATTAAATAGAAGGCAACAAAAACAGAAAGCTGCATCTTTAAATTGAGAATAAATCAGCCAAGGCCGCGTTACAATTTCACCGTTGTTCATTTTCCGTTCATAGAAAGATGGCGAAAACTGCCACCGAAGGAAATTGAAGATCCTCAATTTCCCTTTTTCTCTTCAACTACTGCTTTCTTCTCTTCCTTGCTAAGAAATGAAGTTATTTGCCCATACTTCTTAGATTCCGCTTCTCTAGCGAATCTTTTTTTTTTAAATCCCAACCAGATATTTTTTTACGGTCCATAGCGATAAAATCTTCTATCAATTAGTTGATACCTAACCTACACGTTCGTACGTAACTCAACTTCTTTGGTTCAAGTTTCAGCTATATTGGAATTATTTGCGCATTTCAAATCATATCGACCAAAATTGCATTGCATTCATTATTATATTCTGAAGTAATTACGCTTACCTCACCATCCACTGCCCTTAAGGCAGGGATAATATCCTCCTGGAGGAGACGAAAATACCTTTCGCCGTTGAGGTTCTCGCCTACGAAGATGGGCCCAATGAGACGGTCCCCCAGAACGCTGAGCAACACAATCAGCTTCTGCGGGTATTGAAACGCTGTCTGAACAACCAAATGAGGGTTGCTGCGAGACCAAACTCGAACGTTTTGTCGATTTGGCCTCCCATGCGGCACCACAGTACTCTCGTCCGTGAAACAGATCCTTCTGAGTAGTCCCTCATTGGCATTCAGCTCTTCGATCATTTCCTCGCAGAAAGCCATACGACTTCCTGCATCTTGAGGCATAAGTTCCTGATAGCATTGGAACTTATATGATCGGTAGTCCGCTTCATGCAAAATTGTTAGCACCGACGCCTTCGAGACTCCGAACTCTTGGGCAACCTTCGACATAGGTTGCCTCCTCGAAGGCCAGGCAGATGTTAGGCCTGGTATCTTCGTCTATCCTCTTGTTTGGTTGAACGACTGGTCGTCCAACCGCGGAGCTGACGTTGCCCGTAGTATTAAATCTTTTAACGATCTGTCGACATAAAGTAGTTGGAAAAAGGAGCTGTCGAAGACGAGCGAAGTTTCTGAGAGATGTTCAACTCACACTACGGACTGTAGACTCCGAAACCTTTCTATCGGGGTTCAAGCCTGTCAGGAACCCCGATACCTCCCGGTAGCTGCTTCCTTGGTGATGGAGTCGCGCCATCTCCTGCTTCTCCGGGGTCGTCCACACGTGGTTTGGCATCTTCTTTTTTTTTTCTTCTTTCTTCTTCCTTCTTTCTTCTTTCTTCTTTCTTCTTGCTTCTTCCTATTTCTCTTCTCCCTATTTTTTTTCTTCGGCTTCTTTTTGATGGTCTTCTTCGTCCGCTTCTTCTTCCTCGTCTTCTATTTCTTCGTTTCTTCTTTCTTCTCTCAAAACGCTTTCCCTCCACTCGATATTTTTTTGCGTCGGTTCGCATTAACAATTGCCAAACGCTTAGCAACGATGTAAATAGAAACCAAACACGCCCATGCTTCATATCTTCGCGAAAAAACAATTTCGAATCTCCTGCCCAAAATCCTTGCTGTGATTGGGTATCATCAACGTTCCCTGTCATGGCGCAGACGGTAGACAATGGTATAGCACTGTGTGAACTCGATAATAATCGATAATTTCAGTGCCGCGCCAGTCAAACAAATGAGTGCTACAGATCTGATAGAGATCTAACTCATGTTGATCTACTTGATAGCCGACAATAAGCCCGGGCAAGGATCGAATCCTAGCAGTGCTAAAAATGCATGGTTTTTCGTTGCAGGTACAGCGATTTTGACAGGTCTGGTTGCCTGCAAAGGTTGTAACTCCTCCGACATCGGTAAAAAAGTTTCATGTTGAAATCGCATTTACTCTAACAACTTCATCTCCTGCGAAGAAAAAAAATGCTTCGATGCAGGCGATGAAGTCCTACGTCAGAACCACAATCTCTTTAACAAGCCTCTCTACTGCGAAGGAAATAACTCCTTCGACCCAGGTAACAAACTTATCTATCAAAATTGCAACCTCTTCGATGAATCTATTGTCTGCATAGGAAATAACTCCCTCGACTCAGACGGTAGCTCTTCGTTGTAATCCAAACAACTTTCACAAGACTTATTCCTTCCAGAAATTAGAGCTGCTTTGACTCAAGCAAGAAAGTTCTCCGTCAAAGTCGTGCATAATTCCTTCGATGAGTCTTACTTCTTACACCAGTTCAATTTCAGTAAGGATTGATGATAATTATTCAATTGATCAATCAAATTTTAGGCCTAATCGTTCCAGGATCATTTGATTTGTATAGTTTTCAACCTGTCATAACTTACCCTCATAATTTTATAAAAATTCAGTCAACATATGCATCTTTTATTCGGTTAATCAATTTCAATTTATTTCATGCCGCCCTAATTATTTGCGTCTGGTTTTGTGTCGCATCATACACCTGTCACAACATAACCCCATCATATTTAAGTACCGCGACCTCAAAGTATCCGCGATCGGCAATCTGACAGCCGACGCTGGATTCTGAGGCCGTTGGTACTACACGTTAGCAGCTGACAAATTTCACTATTTTTTTAATTTCGCGCTCGCGCACAAAATCTGGGTGCGCAAGTTCACGTTGACCGCTCTGTTTAGCTATCCCAGTAGCAATCTACCGCTGGACATGTCATGATCTGACTACAGCGCGCTTACATGACTTAGCCAGCAGGCCACTATCTGCCTGTTTCCGCAGTAGCGTGGCAGTCATGCGTACGGGCTCTGTCGATAGGGTCTGCAGCAGATCGTGCACGTTCTTGACGGCAGACCGCCTGCAGAGAGGTGCGAAATCTGCACTTTTTCATACCGGTTGTATTCGCGTGATATTGCCGAGGAGAGAGGGTATGGCCAATAGGAACATGGTGGCATGCAGTGACGCTCAATTTAAGCAGTGGTTCACATCAGAATAAATAATACATTTATTGCAGAAGTAGCAAGATGTAGCAAACACGCGACAACAAAAGTTCATGGACGTATTTCAAGCTATACACAGAGAGTTCAGTAATATTTACACAGCCAAAGTGGTACGTGAACATACGATAACAAAATGAAGAAAAACAATAAACGAAGTGATATTACGAGCAAAACTAGTAAGTAAGAATACAAATATACTATTCGCTGTATGTACACATGAAAATGAAAACGAAAACAAAATCCGTAATCAAGACAGATTCAAATGTATCTGTCTTGATCCGTAATGGAAGTGAATGGAAGACCACAAAACGACTAGGTTCGTCGTACGTACGTACGGTAGACTAGTAGTAATATAAAAAGTAGATTAGGCTTACACTAAACATGAAAAGTAAATTAAGCTTCACAGAGCTAGAGCTAAACATCAGTCATGCCTCAGACTCAACTCAGATATCTATAAGACATCTTTGCGGACTAGTAATGTAAAAATATAAGTAATATTGAAATATAAGTAAGATAATAAGTAGTAGACTAGTGATATCATAAGTAAATAAGGTTAGGTTAGTACGTACAGTAGACTAGTAGTAATATAAAAAGTAAATTAGGCTTACACTAAACATGAAAAGTAAATGAAGCTTCACAGAACTGGAGCTAAACATCAGTCATGCCTCAGACTTAAATCAGGTATCTATAAGACATCTTTACAGACTAGTAATGTAAAAATATAAGTAATACTAAAATATAAGTAATATAATAAGTAGTAGACTAGTGATATAAAAAGTGAATTAGGCTTTCACTCGAACTTAGATTTGAACCTAAACACCATTCATGCCTCAGACTTCATGCATCTTCCTGGTCACTCCCATAGTGCTCGGCCATCTCTGCCAGGTACCGTTGCCTTGGGCCAACCCTGTTCCCGCGGTTAAGGGCACGTCGGGCAGTATCACGTCCCCTTTGTTTTGCAACACGGATGGCATGCTGCATGCCCATGGCAAAGTCTTTCCGGTCCAACTTTGGAATGTTTTTACACCTAACCAAAGCACCTGTAAGGTATGTATGTAAGACAAATGATGGAAATCTCTAAAAATTTTAGGGTTTTTTTGGCTATGTTGAGAGAAATAACTCCAAATGGGTTGCTCTGTAACAAGAGATTTGGATGTTTATTTAACAAATAAGTGTTATGTACAATATTTACAATCTTACCTGTAACAAGAGAAACGACAATTAAAGTTTTTTCTTCGTCACACTTTCCTACTCTCTTTTCTTATGTTAATTTATGAGATTATCTATCTTAGATAGTCTTCCACGTGTTCTCTAGTCCTATCTATCTTTCTCTGTCTGTCACTGTCCAGCAGTGTCGCCGGGTCACGTTTGCTACCAACTGCGGTGGCGCGGCAAATTCAATTAAAGAAGATACATGTTCTTTACGTGTATACTTTTGTATCTCTTATCAAATATTCAGTACGAGCTATCATAGATATGCGTTGATATCAGTTATAACCTTTATACACACCAAAAAATACTTTACCCATACGGGTATTATACAGAGATAGCATCCGTTAGCCTCCTGCTGCTGCGACCTTGCCACCGGTCCAAGTAAAGTTTTTAATCAGGGTGTCTGAGATGCCTTCTCGCACAAACTAGTTTAGAGCATCTCGTGCTGTAACACCTCCTACACCCGCCAGGTACTCTTTCTGAAATTCATATTACTCGTTTGTAACAAAATGATATCATTATTGAACTTTGTTATTGAAAATAGTTATGTAGTGACATCCTAAGGCTTACAAGAGATCTTTGTTTCTCTGGATCCTCCTCAAATTCATTGAATGCCACCATTGTATCAAGAGGAAAACCTGGTGGCTTGTCGTATGGATATTGCCTCTCCACATTTAGCTCCCTCCTTAGTAATTGTCTACAATAATCCTTATGCTAATTAAATTTATAATAATGCTATATTATCGCTATGTAGTGTAACAATGTAAGTAAAACATCAGTCTGTCTATTAACGCAACGTTTGTGGCACTGATTTTGAATTTAGTTCAAACTACATGGATTTACCCACTAAAAGTGGGGTATGGGTTTTACAAGATAACAACTTATTACCCGGTAGTCTGCTGGAATTGTGCAGAACGTCTCTGCCATGACTGATGGACAGCTTCAAGGTTTTGATGGTGCTCTTCACCCAACCTCCTTTCCAACTCCTGTAGCCGTTGATTCTGTCGCTCATCGTAGTTCTTAAAAACGGCAATCATATTTCTGGTCGTACTTTCCACGATCTGGTCACACATGTTTTGTTCTGTAGACACAAATAGTTTAAGAACACCATTAATTATTATTTGAGTTCTGGGTTGGAAATTTCATCAGTATCAGTAAAGTTATCTTATATTATTATTTTTCATTATATTACATTTATTACATTATATTATAGGTATTAATTTGATATTACATTATTACCAATTATATTAAAATAAGCTTTTTTAAAAAATACATTGTTTCAATTGAAAGACGTTTTTTAATTAGTATTCCTTACCTGCACTGGAATTATCTCGTGTTTTAGTGGAAGCTACAAAAGCTGCATGAGCACCGTTGTGAGCCTGGTGTGAATGGATGATTGCCGGAACTCTTTTTGGTGGGGAATTTTCCTTAACGAGCAACTCTTGACGCTGGAGTCGCTCAACATCACTCCATGTCAGGCTTGGTGATGGAAGAATTTGTGAAGAGGAAATAATGAATTGTGTCTCATCAACAGTATCATTTCCGCTTTCAGCAACCTGACTACTACAAACAGCTTGTTCGCATTCTTGGGAAGGTTCGTCGTCAAATAGGTCCATCATTAACATGATGCGATCTTCCATACATACGTATAGAATGTTGGTGACTTCGACCACATTGACGCCCTTTCCAGATGACTTCTTGTGTCCGCGCCCTTGACTACCGTCTGGTACTAATGTCCTGCTCATTTTACTGAATTCTACAACAACTCCACAGATAATATGAATAACTTATAATACAAGACAATATCAACTCAAAATAAATTAAGAAATTCACCTTACAGCTGCTTCATGCAAACAAAAAATCAGAAAGAAACATGCCTGAAATTTTGACGGGCATATGAAATTAGAAATGACTGTATATTGAGAACTGGAAAACCTGCAACAGAATAAACATAGGGAATAGCCGGCATGATGAGTGATTATCGTTCGCCTATGATTGTCCATGATTCTCTGGAAATGAACATGACATCTGAAAAAACATATGTTACGCACAAAAATTATGAGTCATTGATGCCATGCAAAGTGAAATTCGACAATTCTATGTATGCAAGATTGTCATAAGTACAATCTCGTTGATATCTGGGTCTTCAGTTGGACCAGACCAACTTGGCAGGCGATAACACTTTCCCATAACTTCGGATAAATCTACCAGGTGAAGGTCATGAGAAGCCAGTCTACATTTAAATATACCAACCGAGGATGATGACTTTCCGCTGTTATATAAGTCCCGCACATCATCGGACTTTGTAACAAGTAATACCTGACGATCGTCTACAGCTGATGTGTTGCGTATCTCACAGAGAGATTCGTCGTGCAGCTTGCAAGTATTGTTTCTCTTTTTAAGACTGTAGGAGGTTCCTCGCACTTCCAACTTCGTCAAATGTTTTGTTTCGGACGGACAACCTGCGGGTACTGGTCCATCAGTGTGAATCTTCGAAAGTAGAGGTTCATCATTATGTGACACTCTTTTATTTTTTGCAGGATACCTGGTACCTTCCATTAGTCGGCGAGCAAATTGCTGAAGAGGCCGATGATGATTTCTCACATATTTTCTAAACAGAAGCATGTTATTCTCAAATGAGAACGCTGAAAACGAATCTAGGGGACCAAATTTTTTCACATCATCGACAAGATGCAAAAGACCATGCACGTTATAACTCAGAAAAGCGGAACCATATAAAACTTCAGCAGACGTGACAAATAGTTGCAAAGCATGTTTTGCGAAAAGAAGATCGTTAGGTGAGCACAATGGACCCGCAAGAACTCGAATAGCTATGTAGAACAGTAAAAAATGAAGATATAAGTCTTTTTCTAAGATTCCTTGGAGTACTACAGGACCGGTGTAAAGGAGTAATTCACGAAACTCTGTAGCTTTGTAACACTTATAATTTGAAATCGGTTGAGGGTGACGTGCGAAGTCTAGAGGACATGTTTTTTGAACCTGTTACAGACGTGCGGAAACTACTCCAACCTGATGACTTGACCACTTGGCATAGCGATAAAATTTACCATCGACCCATGCTTCCAAGAGTTTCTTCATCACGCCCAAGCATACAAGGTGCATATACTCAAACGGGACTTGACTCACCATACCGATTTTAAGATTGGTCAATGGGCTGACTCCCTCCTTATGATGGTGCTTGTCTACCTTCTGTGTATATTCCACATCAGTTCTCGCGCAATGTCCTATGCCACGGAAAACCATTGTTCTACCCTCAAACCTTACGCCTGAAACTGTACATTTAGAGCACGGTTTCGAAGACATGTGGCCTCTATGATTCAAAATGAAGGCTCTTGCAGGAGCATCGGCGACGAAGCATCTGAATTTTATCTTAATTACCTTTTTGCGGAATACAAGACCACCATTTTCGAATACCCCTTTCACTTCGTGAATGAATTTCTCAAAAAAAGCAGCTGCATTAGCTGGTTTGCCCATTCCCCTATAAACGCCCGCGACGAGTACCGAACTTTGCGGAATATTCACTATCCGGAATTGAATCGGCCAGTATTGAAACAAACGATTGTTATTTGCCGCTACTCCATCAGTACTCAAATCTATTTCTGAAACAGGAGGAATAGCTACGGTGTGTCGAGACAATTCTTTTGAAATTTCATTACCAAATCCTACATGATAAGATTCGCCAGGCTCGATTCTCGTTAATTCCACACTTTGTTTGAGGGTACCTATCAACGATCTCGTATCTTTTGGTAAATTAGTCAAACAATTGTGAGATCTCAGAACTGCAAGTATCACGTTTCCTTGTACATGATTAATATTACTTTCAACAAAACAGTTGGCTAGTTTTTTTTTAAAAGAATCTTCGCCTTCCACTATATCTTCCGCATTTGTTGAATCATCTTTACTACTTTCCATCGATGAAGTTGAGGCAGAAAATTCTTCACCGCCTTCTCCTTCCACCTCTGGAAGCAAATCACACGGTTCAATGAAATCCTGAGCATTATCACTAGCGGCGTCATTATCCACTTCCATATGTATTATACAGTTTTCATTGGCATTCCGGTCTATGCTATCATCATCTGGATCACTACAATGAGTTTTGTGATCAATACACTGTAACGTCCCGTTTTCCACCGGTTTGTCGGTAAGAGGGATCGCTCCTTGTGCCGACTCCCGGGAGTGTCTCCCGTAGCGGCCGTGTTTATCCTGCTCACCTTTTCTAAGGTCCTTTCTATTATTATATGTCTGTTTTATAATTAGACCCAGGTGAATCCAAATATAGGTGACTGTGTCACAGCTGTTTTCGTGTTGCTTTGCCGATTTTATACGCCGGCTTCGCCGCCTGAATCGCGGGTACGTTCCTCGGGTGGATTTGGGGGGTTGATTTTCTAGGGCGGAGAAAACGGTTGATGAGCTACTTATAACCGCAGTGAAATAAGCGCTAGACTTCCAGAATTCGGGGATGAGGGTGTAGAAAGCGATTGAATAATAACTTGGAACCACAGTGGACCAAGCATTAAGCGACCAGAATTCTTGGGCGAGGATGCAGAAAACGATTGAATAACCACTCAGAACTGCAATGGACTGAGCGTTAAGCAACCAGAATTCGGGGGTGAGGATGCAGAAAACGATTGAATAATAATCTGGAACCGCAGTGAACCAGAATACTAAGCGACCAGGGTTTTGAGGTGCAGAAGACGATTGGATAACCACTCAGAACCGCAGTGGACTGAGCGTTAAGCAACCAGAATCCCGGGGAGGAGGCAGAAAACGATTGAATACTAACTATGAGTTTTATTATGTATATTTACTATAACTCCCCATATATATGAATAAATTTGGTCGTTATATGCTTGTATTTGTCTATAATGAAAACACTGATTTGCCGGACGCTCACTATATACAAAATGTGAAATTGCTTCGGTCCTCTTGATGGTACATTGCTTGATTATTGAATAAAATAGTGAGACGCCACCAGATCACATATCCATTTGGTACATAATAATGGGACGAAACAAAACACGTAATAATAAATTAACGGTGAAGTATGTAAAGATACAAGACAAGATAAAAACGATTGGCAAAAAGACCATGTATAAATAAAAATATTATAACAGAGAGATGATATGAGCGATAATTAGCATTAAAAGCAGGCTCTTAAAATGAATCAGGTACAAGGATAGAATATGCGATCAAATGCATGGGGCAACGCTTAGGTGCAGTCGTGAAAAGGGCTCAATCTCCCTGGCTCGTCAACAAAGTCTTATAATAAACGTCTATATGGTAATGACGGAATGACTTATCTGCTAATTGTGGTGTTGCCTCTACGACGGCCCAGGGAGAAGAGCTTCACATTTATAGTTTATCGGTCTTTTCGGACCTTCGCAAATCCTCGGTACTCTTCGCCGATACCCGATCGCCCATCTCTCTCAGTGCCTAGGCTTCAGCCTAATAGCAGGTGCTTACATAACTTGGAACCGCAGTGGACCAAGCTTTAAGCAACCAGAGTTCCGGGGTGCAGAACACGATTGAATAACCACTTAGAACCGTAGTGGACTGAGCGTTAAGCAACCAGAGTTCCAGGGAGGAGCTAGAAAACGATTGAACAATAACTTAGAACCGCAGTGGACTAAGCATTAAGCGACCAGAATTCCTTGGGGTTGGGTGTAGAAAATGAGTAGGTATCGGTTAGGGGTCGTCGGGAATCGAGGGATTGTGCGTCCAGAATCTCGGGTAGGATGCTGAAAACGATTGAATAATCACTTAGAACCGCAGTAGACTGAGCATTAAGCGACCAGAATTCCTTTAGGACGGGATGTTGAAAACGATTGAGTAATAGTTTGGAACTGCAATGGACCAAATATTAAACGACCAGGATTCGAAATGGAAAAGGAATGTGTTGCGACGGTTTTGCACAAAATGTTTAGGCGGCGTAGTTTTACAAAATAAATCTCTGATTTTTAATATCGTTATTTGGTGATCTTTGTACAATGAAAATGATCGTTTGACTAGTAGTGGCTCGCTGGCCGTTTGAGTACCAAAAGGTAATTGCTCAAATTAAAGAAAATTGTTTTATGATTGTTAATTAATCAAAATAATGTTTTCTCAAAAATAATATGTCTGGCGTCGATGCCGTAATGGAAATAATAATTGTAATTAAATCAAATTAAATCAAATCTTTTGTTTCTTTGCGACGTTGTAAGCGTATACCGTAAACTTTTCGGTAATATTCAATATTTTTCGATAATGATAATGAAGAGCGATTTTAGCTATAATTTCTCTTCGAAGGCTGAGCCTTGAATGAAGTTTTGCGTCTCTGCGACTTTTAGATAATTTTTCTAAGTTTTTGATAATAATAATGAAGAGCGATTTTATCAGTGATTTCTCTTCACAGGCTGAGCCTGGAATGAACTGGCGGTCACTGAACGGCCGCGCTTTTATACTATTCTGGAAACTAATCCCATTTGTTCTATTACCTTCTATAGTGTCCATTTTTGGTATTTTTGACATTAGAACATTAGTTTATAATAAAAGTATTTCTTATCCTAGTCCCTGCAGAACTTCACGACTTTAGTTTTCTGAATTTGGACAATTTGTCATAAACAAATTGTTCTATGACCTTCTATGATGTCTATTTTTGGTAATTTTGATATTAGAACATTTTGTTATTTAAGAAATAGTTTTCTATATCAATGGACTTCCTTTGTACCTGTTTAGAATTTTTTACTTGAACAATTGTTGGTTAAAAATGCAATGTTCTATGAGTTTCCATGGTGTCCAAAAGTGCTTAAACGTTAATACATTTTTCGGGATTTTCGGTGATGCCGAGAGAAGTTATCTGGCTAGGTTTTGTACGGACTGGTTTTTCCAATTAATTCAATTAATTGCTAATATTTCTCACTTTTCGTTCTTTTTGCTCGACGGTTTCTAGGTTTTGTGAGTGTGCGTGTTCGCTCTAGAAAATCCGTGTTAATCCGCTAGGTTTGTATTGGGCTCGAACCAATACATGAGCGTTTTTATACGTCTCAACACTGTGCACGTGCACTTATTCTACATTTGTTTTGACGATTACGTTTTTGCCTTTCAGTTAACTGATTGAAGGCCTTATGATTGATAGACCGTTTCATTATTATAGCCAAGTAGATTAGCTTGTTGCCGCTGAGATCATATAAAATAAAATGAACTGCCGATCAACCAATGCAGGGGAATAGTTCTGAACAGTCTAAATAAACTATAATGAAATTGAATAAAATCAGAGAGCAATAGAGGCGAGTATTCCAAACTGTATGACTCCCACAAAGTATACAATACGGTATTTTATTATGATAATGAGTGGCAGGATTACTATTGAACAATGCACATCTCGAAATGATCACAGTTGGGTAAAGTACTGCTGTTATACACTGAAACAATCCGAAAAATTACATTAAAATGATTGAATTCGACAATTATACCTACCCTGAGATGTAATTCTACGATAGTATAATACTATAATAATACTAATGATTATCAGCACTTACTTTAATATTGCGTTGATTTTTTATTAATATTAACACAAATAGGCTTTTAGAAAAAAACTATAGTAGCTGTAAAATACTATGGAGTCTACGTACGAAAAGTAGCAAATAAACCTATAATATTCAACACGAATACATTAACTTTAGAATAATTAAAGAACTTTGAACAAAGAAGAGATAATAGAGAATTATCAACTATCTACTATAAATATTTATTTGTATGCACGTGAAACAATACTTGTAATAAAACTTGCAGCTTATAATAAAATAGTTATAATGAGTGATCACAATAATGTAATAAGGATAAATAAAGTTTTAAAATTGTATAAAGACATGAAAAGAAACATTGTATAACAGGTACGTAGAAAATTCTATATAAATATAACGTCAATACAAAATTAACAATTGTATAAATAAAATGGTAACAGTAGATTGTTCTCTGGGGAAGTATTTAATATTTAATGATGTTGATGGAGATAATTACGTTTTATTGTCTTTCCGATTTGGTTTTAAAAAGAAAACTTATCTGGATTGATTCTGCATTTCTTTTCCAGGTGACGAGTTGGAAACCACAGGGAAGATGGAACCCATGCGTCCTTTAGATTATGTAGTATATTCCCTTGAATTAACTCTCCATGAATCCTAGGTGATGTTCCTTATTTATTTCAGATTTTCCAGAGATCCGACGAAGTGTTCAGGAGAATCAATGATCCAGATGAGGTGTCGGTACGATTTGATGAGTTTACTCTCGAAATTTTATATTCTTATTAGGACATAGAAAATATTGTCAAATTTGTTTGTATTAATAATTTTACAGGTGATGCGTCGATGAATATAATTTATCTTTGTTTTCGTTTAACGGATTGAACTGGATGTATTTTATACACGTGTAAAATTTTATGTGAATAGACTTCGTATAATGCCAGTCACATCCTTCGCTATCAACTGTCTTCCCCAGAGTGACACATCCTTTCTTATTCTTCCGCCTTTGCGAGTTATTAGCTCGAATTTTGATTAGTTGTCACTATACTTATGGCGGTAATTTTGAACCTTATATCGTTACAAGCTGAACTTTGGATGCAACAATTCGCTTTCCGCGTGGCGTCTATCGAAATTGAGTCAGAAGCTTCTTAATTAATGTAATATCCGCTCAAATATCAAATATTTTAAAAAACGCCGGATATGCAGATGCACTGGGAAGACTTCTGGCAGTCTTCCGGCAGTCTTCCGTGCAGAAATTGCCATTCTGCCGTAAAGCGCTGCCGATCACGGTCATGGATGAGCTGAGCGCTCACCAAATGCTACGTGGGTAGCGTACGACGCCGACGACGACGACGGTGATGCTCAATCGTAGATGAAACAAGCCCACCGATGATCAGAGATTATCATACCTCAACTCTCCGACCACGGACTTTATTGGAATTAGGCTTGAATGAACCCGCTACACTGATTTACATCGCAAAAGTGCATCCAAATTTCCCGAAATGCTGATGATTTCGGAGATACTTGATAGAACGGTTGGCCCTACACCGCTTTTCTGCTCTCCTAGCGGTATAGCTACTCGGTAGTCCGCCCATTCTTGTTTAAATGTACTTGGCGCGAGACTCTACCGAGTTTCTTGATAGACAAAAACGGTGATCAAAAAATTATATCCTTAATAAGTCGTTTGCTTACTAGTCATGAAACAATTTATACTATTACAGAGCTGGAACTGCTCGCGATAGTTCACGCGATTATAAAGTTTCGGGTGTATCTCATAGGGAATCATTTTTTTATTATCACGGATCACCAAGCATTGACCTTTTTGTTAAAAACCCCGTACCAATACGCACGAATTACCCGATGGACGTTGTTCCTACAACAATTTTCTTTTACTATTGAGTATTGCAGAGGCAAAGATAATTTGGTAGCGGATTATTTCAGTCGTGTCGATAGCGACGAATCGAACCATGATCGTGGCTGTAACTTTATAGATTCATATTTTTTACCAACATCAACCACAGATTCAAAAATAATAGAACAAAACTTAGTCTTAGCAGTTGCGCGTAGAAGAGGTCCAGTAGAACAAATGGCTCAAGACATCCGAGAACTACAAAGAAATTGAAATGATGTCCAAACGATTATTCGAAAAATCCAAGAAGGCGAGGCATTACCCTTTTATCGACTTCACCAGAATGTCTTATTTTATACGACACCATATGACCAACAGTGGCGTGTAGTAATTCCAACGCCCATGACTGCAGCACTTATCACATTCATACATGAGCAAAATGGTCATATGGGAGCATATAAAACATTGCGCGAGATCGAAAAGGATTATTACTGGCTGGGTATGACACGGGATATAAAGAAGACAATCTGCACTTGCGATATTTGTCAACGTGTCAAACATCTAAATCAATCAATGACCGGATCATATCAAACTATCATCCCAATTGCACCGAATGATTTAATTTGCGTTGATTTCTACGCTCCCCTACCGATATCCAGGGGAAGTGTTTAATATATCTTTGTGGTGCTGGATGCATTCTCAAAACTGGTAACATTGTACCCATTGCGCAGGGCTACTATGCGTATTAGCCTTAGAAAATTACGCGACGATTACTTCATCCGAATAGGTAGATCGAATGAAATCTTATCCGATCATGGCTCACAGTTTACCTCTTCGGATTGGCGAGAAACGTTAGAAGGAGATGGAGTAAACAGCTGACCCTGTACATGAGCACATTCCGCCTAACGCCTTGCAACCGGGTCTACACCGAACTCCGAATCTACTCCGAATCGGTGTAGATTCAACCCACTAGTTTGAATGATATCGATTCAAATCACCGTATGATTTTTTCAGCGTATCCATTTTTTTCCAAATTTTGTCCAAATTTCAAGTAAATCGGAACGAAATTGACAAAGTTATGAGCGTATCCGTTGCTCCGCCCGACTTTTGACATGCCGCGCGGCTGCTGCACGGCTACCGCAAGACCTCTTACCGGTCTCCTGTATTGTATCTATATGCCCAAATTTTTCCCGCCATAAAAGTATACATTTACCTGGGATAGATGATTCAGTGTAAGTATAAGAGAATTATTGTATTTCATTCCAAATTATCTACTGTGCAAAACTTTGAAGCGTTCTTCTGAAAAACATCATTTTTAAAGTCGGTGCACACGATTACTCAAAAACTAATTGACTAATCGAGCTGAAATTTTGCACAGTGCTTCTTCATACAATTCATCAGGTAACGGTGAAAGCTTTTTCCGTTTTTTTGAAAATTATTAATTTTACAATAACAAATAGGCTGATTTTTTCAGCGAAAATCGCATTTTTTACTTCATAGTGAAGCCAAAATTTAAAAATCGAAAAAAAAAATCCCCTTAGCGTTACCTTGAAAAACATCTTCTCTAACGAATGCCGTTGGAATTTTTGATTTCGGATGATCCTACTTCGAGAAATCGTGTGCACGGCAAATCAACTTTTTTTCGAGACGCCTCCGGAGATTCTCTGCCAATTACTTGATTATTAATTTTTTCCCATAAAAATTTAACAGAATATTCTTACAATGTGCCGGTATTATGTGGAAAAAGATTTAATGAATTATCGCTATTTATATCGCCTGGAAAAATCCTCAAAAATATGCCTTTTTTTCACTGAAAATACCCTACCCCCTTTCCCTTAAGGGGGCAGGGGGTCTGTGGCTGAAAAAATTACCATTTTTTATAATTTTTTTTTCGGTGATGAGCTAAATATTACTTATTTTTATGAACTGCTCTGGATGAAATAACACATCATCAATGAGTAGTAATTTTTTTTAGTGAAAATATCAAAAAATAAATGATTGGCAGCAAATTCCCAAAGACGCTTCGAAAAAAAGTTGGTTTGCCGTTGCCCTGATAACTCGTCACTGGATCATCTGACATCAAAAAACCAGGAAATTTTGAAAACTATATGACTTTCCCCTGAAATTGACAAGGGGAATTTTTTTTAGGATTTTTTTTTTGCATTTTTGGCAGCACTCTGAAGTTGAAGCAGCGATTTTCGGCGAAAAAAAGCTCTAATTGTTATTGTAAAATCAATATTTATTGTAAGTTTTGAAAAAACTCGATGTCAATGTCTGAAAAAGTAGATCAAGAATATGGGGTTGAATTTTCATAAGGATCGGTTCATTAGATTTTGAGAAATCGCGGCAACGGACTTTGAAAAAGGTAGTTTCGAGATAAACGCGTTGAAAGTTTCCAAAGCGTTCAGCGCTCGAATTTCGAGATTTGAACATCAATAATCGAGCTTTTCAGGTTGCATACTTACACAGAGTCATCGATCTCAGGTCGATACAGAAAAGAACTGTCTGATTCGATGTCTAGAGCATCTTTTTACTGCTGCCGACGTAAAACTCGATTTTCTCGAGTTAGCATTTCTGTTCTTTCGTCCGCTCTATTTACTCAAAGATCGTCAGCCGCGCTCGCCCATTCGCACGCACTCGTTTTGACTTCAATTCCAATTTCTTGCTTGATGTTAAGCAAAGCATAATTCCCTTCATTGGACGTGCATGCTGCCAAGTGAACTGCAATTTCAACGAGTGTAGAGGTTCCACTCAGGTATTTTGAAGTTATTTTCCAAATTAACTGATTGAAACTCTCATTATTATTCTGACAAAAAACCTCCAATACATCGTTTCAACAGTTCTTCTTTGCTGAGATCTTCATAAACTGGCTTCATGGCTTGAAAACATTATCCGGCAGTGCAGTATAACTGTGCTTGAAAGTAGAAAGCTCTCCAACAGCGTTTGCTTTTTGCCATTCGCACCATGTGGATTCGCCTTGCAGACACTTGTGATGCTATGCATTTGCGTCTGTTGAACTATAATGAAAGTAAGATGCCCAGATTGCTGTGTTCATTTTTTCCACAGATTCATGATTTCGTCGAATAGCCAGGCCATAGTACACTGTCAATTTATCGATCATCTTGGCTGTTAAATTGCCCTTACCACCCAGAATTTTCCTTTTGATTTTCTTTCCAGCCTTAGTCACTACTTCCTCGACATGATTTTTTACTAGATCTCTAAGACGTGTGCCCATGCGTTTTTGGACATGACCGACGCACTCCTTTTTATTGATTATACAGGGTGGACCATTTAACGTGACCACCCTGAATATATTGGTTGCTTTCACAGTTACAGGAAAAATCCAAAGAGATAATCTTCGCGAGTTAGAGGGGCTGATACAGTGGTAATCAGTTCATATTTTTCAAGGTCACAGTTTTTGAGTTCTCAAGGTCATCAATGGTTTTTTGAATAGGAGCATGTATCTTTGATATGACGATGTTATAGCTGGCACTGAGACAAATTCAACGACCTATAACATCATGACCTTGGAATAATTTTTCAGCCAAATACAAGTGTAAAATCGGGAAATAATGATGCGGTGTTGACAATAAGAATATTCGAATACTCTAATCAAATTTCGTGTGCACAAAATTTATTTTCACAAATACAAATAAAAATTCATTTTAACAAATGTTCAAAATGATTAAACTCCACTTGATTTTTTTCTGTGGGGAGCTGTGAAGAATCGTGTTTACCATGATGTTCCGACGACGCCAGAAAATATGCGAGAACGGATTACAAGAGCTTGCGCCGCGATCACACCAGACACTATTCGTAAGACAAGATCATCATTCTGTCTACGTCTTCAGAAATGTGTCGAAGTAAATGGGCATCATTTTGAACATTTGTTGAAATGAATTTTCATTTTTATTTGTGAAAATAAATTTTGTGCACACGAAATTTGATTAGAGTATTCGAATATTCGTATTGTCAACACCACATCATTATTTCTCGATTTTACACTTGTATTTGGCTGAAAAATTATTTCAAGGTCATGATGTTATAGATCGTTGAATTTGCCTTAGTGCCAGCTATAACATCGTCATATCAAAGATACATGCTCCTATTTAAAAAACCATTGATGACCTTGAGAACTCAAAAACTGTAACCTTGAAAAATATGAATTGATCACCACTGTATCAGCCCCTCTAACTCGCGAAGATTGTCCGTCGAGATCTTTCCTGTAACTATGAAAGCAACGAAGATATTTGGGGTGGTCACGTTAAATGGTCCACCCTGTATAATCGTCGCCGTAAGGTTTAGAATTCATAATTCCACCGTATGTTTTCGAATCCCCATCGCCGATGTAGTTTTTATACTTTATTCCGTAGGTGGTTGAGCGCTGAAACATTTCTTTTATAGCATCGACTTTCATGTTACCCGATGCTCCAATATGATTTGCTTGGCATTTTCCTTCATCGACATGAGTTTTGTGCCACTCTTCATATTCAGCAGAATCCAATTTGTTCTCCCAGGTCTTACATTCATGACAATACAAAATTCTTACGCAAAGATCCGATACTTTTGCTGAGTAGTATCCAATTAGAGAGGCCACACCGTACAGAGAAGAAAATCCTCGCTTCTTCCAGGTACCATCACCGGACACAGTTAATTCAAACGTATCCTCCAAATTATTCTCTCTCGAATTAGCTTCCCTTTCTTGTTTCAAAGCTGTCAAGAAATATCTCTTCGCAACATCAACAACACTCGAACAGAATTTCTTGATTTTCAAATTGTATGTCGATCTACTCACGAACGAACACGATGAGTCCATCAGACCACAAAACTTATCACAGCCAATTAAACCTAATCCTAATACCCGCATGACGAAAACTAATCGCGTATTAATTTCATAAAAACGAGAAACAATTTTTCTGCTCGAGGGAATGAAGCGAGGCTCTTTGCAATTATCACATGTCACTTTGATAGTGAATCCAAGGCCTTCTCTCTTCCAAGACTGAAAGTTAATTTTTCTATCGCATTGAACACACTTCACCAGGCTCGAAGTATGCCAAAACACTAGCGAAAAATCCACAATTCGGTAGTGTTTTTCTGATTCTGTTTCCACGCTTTGAGATACATTCAGCTTGATTTTCCTAGATGAAGTACTACTGCTGGATTATTTTCTCTAGTGTTTTGTTGGTGGTTTTCTTTTCCTGGGTCGATTGGATCTACTGCCACCTTCTCGCTGAGATTGCCTGGACGTTTTTGGCATTTTTAAACAGACAACGAACCTATTACTCCGAGAGTTTGAATATAACTGCTAGGCAGAACAGTAACTGCAAACTGAACTGAACTAGAAGCCGGATGTTTTCAGGTAGGAGTATATATATATATTGTGACGTTGCATTTTTGATACGACGTCCCAGTAGAGCCAGTACTAGAGAAAACTTTCGGATGGCGACAGAAATACGTCAGGAATACCGCGAAAACCCTGGGAGAAATCAAAGTGACACTCCATAGGCAGGTTGACTTAGTTTAAATACGCTTTCTAATTATTATTTTGCATAATTCTGTAACGACGACTAGACGAAGACATCTTTACCGCATCTTGACGACATCTCTACCGCTCCTGAGGATGTCTCTCTCTCTACCGCAACATAAAGGCATCTCTATTGCACCACCGTGATTCGCTCAGTACCGCATCATGGGTTCCCGCCAATTTGAATGCCGCTCTTATCTACCGCTATAACGATCCTCACGGATGTGCAGCTCCGGATGGCTGCGTTGCAAAGGCGTCCGAGGGTAGCATCCCACATATGAGAGGGCTGATATAATTGGTGAATTAAAATCAAATGGAGTGAAAGGATCCGCATACGACCCACTGCCGCTGATTCTCGCTATATCGCAAGTCGACCGATTTTTGAAGCAGCGTGGTAAATAGGGCTAACGCTACGGCAACAGAGTCCCGCTGCAATTGGATCTCCGAGGGAAGGGACAGACTCCTTCCCGAGGCTGCATCGGCTGCACCACCTAGTGTTCTCGCTTCTGGTTTCGACGTCATATTGGCCCAGAAAGCCTATGGCAGTATCGCAGCCCAAAGGGAAGTAACCGTCGTGATGATGGGTGAGTATAGCACCCCGCGACGTCTGGAGGAGGAACAGGATGAGCGCAACATCCTCAGGCCTCGCCGTGCCACAGCTGATCGTTGGGTTCTGGTGACCCTTCCACCTGTGGTGTTCTTCTAACTCAGGGCCAGAAGACCGAGGGGCTACCGCACCAGGGAGAAGCCCAAATAACGCCACTTACCGCCTCAGATTAGTATGGAATTCTCGCCGTGCTATTTCCCAGTTACCGCACTGACAATGAGCTACGGATTTCCCCCATAAGAGGAAAGGAGAGCACAATACCGAATATGTCCCGCTGCTCTCCACCAACGCCTAAGTTCCCGACGGCTGACGAGTCGTCCCGAATCTTATCGCCAAAAATCACGTGTGATGGATGACCAATGGTATTGCCTAATCATTCGCCCCACCATAACGGAGGACGAGGTAGAGAAGAGCCACCGACTACGAGGAGGAAGATCGGCTCCGTCTTCTGCGTTCAGCTATTGTCCACACCTGACGTATTTCTTTAATCTTTCTCTTACCGCCTTAGTTTTCCGCTTTAGGTTACCGCTGAGTTACCGTCTAAGTTATTCTCGCTCAGTATCTCTTTCTATCTGTGTGCTTCTTACCTGTGCTTCTGTTTCTTCTATACCTCTTTTCTTCCTGCATTCAAGGTAAGGTCTATCGCTCTGCTGCATAAAAGTCCGAAGTCACTCCGAAGGAGTATTTTGTTGTGTAGCGGGCCGCTTACGGGCCCGTGATTTGGTTAATTTCTCTTTGATTCTGAAGAGCGACTTCGTGATTGTCTATGCTATTTTTCTGTAATTATTGTATCGCATATCTTTGCTATCTCTTTGCACCTTTTGACTATTTCGCTTAGACCATTACCGCATGCTTATTAGATTCTTAGTTATTGAATGATATACTGCTTTTTAGAGAAAATTAATATCTTTATCGCTTGCATGGTAGAAATTTATATCTTAGAAAGTGTCACGATTGACCCTCCCAGGGGTAATACCGCTTTTTGGCTGAACGCAGTCGCATCAGAATAAGTGAGGAATAAGATACCGTTGTTCTCCCGCTTTTTCATCGTATTTTTCGCTATCAATCACGCTTATGGTCAGTTACTTAATATCGTAGTCAATTACACCCTCAGCTTCTCGCTGAGGATATCAAAGATCGTTGCATTACCGCTGTAATTAATTATCTCGAGTCCTGTACCGCTTATTTCGCTAGTTTGAATTCTATAACATATTATATTTGGTGAATACCGCTGTATTACTCCGCCGAGTAGCGGCGCGCTACGTCCCGCCGTCCCGCAAGCGCACGAGTTGTTTTGATTCCGCCAGCGACGGAAAATAGTTCCGCTAAGGAATAAGTTCTAACGCATGTAATGGTACGAATAGGGCTTAAATCCTGAGATAATTTTGCTTTAATTACCGCTTACCGCTTTCACTGATTGTAATGCTTGGCTTATAGGTAATTGTTATTTTATCCCGCTGTAAATATCTGACTATAGCTTTCTTTTGTAATACACGGGAGAGATCTCATTGAAGGAATCTTCTGTTTCGAATAACTTATTTCATATTCCCGTGGACCTGAGCATTTAGCACCTTTCCGCGCATCCCCTCTACCATTCCCTCGGTGCATTGAGCTAATCGGACTTCAATGCCGGCGTTCCGCTGATTTGTTTGATTCCTGTGCTTCATTAGAATTTATCTTTGACACGACACGACGCGTTCCGCGTCTGGCGCCCAACAAGTTTGATTCAGTATTCGCCCAGGAACGCCGTAGGGTAGCGAATTGGATATTCCGACCCATTTATTCGTTACAATATATAGGTAATAGATGTATATATTGTGACACGAATTTTATTCCGGGCGGGTTTTACCCGAGAATTCGTCGATGACACTTCGTCGCGATCCTGTGTTACGCTAAGCAAAAAAAACTCAACAAACCCCAGAAACTCAAAACCGACAAACTAAATCTCAAAAGCAAAAAAAAAACCAAACACAACTCAAAATGAACCTCAAAATTTGCGGGAGTTGGGCGCCAGACGTTTACGTCGTTTTCTCAAGAATCAAAAACAAAACCAAATCAAATATCTAAATAACCACAGGATCCAACGGCTCGGCTGGCTAGGCTCAGGCGCCTCCGCGAACTGGTAGAGTAGGGTGGATTGAACAACAGACAATTAAGGACGCAACGAACAGAATCAAAATGCAAAAGAAAGAGCAACAAGGAGAATTCCTTCAAGAAGCAGAAGCCCGTATATTCAATAAGTGGGAGTAATACAGGGTGGAAAGAAATTATTGGTCGCCGCTTTGCCAGGTGATCTCCAGCTCGAGATCGGTAGAGATCTATCAAAACTTGCAGCCGCAAAATTGACCTTGACCATGAAATTCAAGGTAAATTTTTTTTTATTGTCCCAAAAAATTCTAATCGTCGAGAATGAAAAAAGTCTCTGAGGCACCATAGGTCAAAAATGCAATCTTCTAGGTGAAAAAACAGCTTGTAATAATTTTAACCGGTATGTATATATATTTTTGCAGATTAATGGTGATAATGACTAGATATTCACAGAAAAAAAATAAAAACAATAATAATAATAAAATTTAAGGTGTAGTCAATTTTCAGGTACAATTTATCACTTGATGTATTTTTTTTATATGTCCTCAATTTTATATAAAAACAGCGCAGAACATTCGTCCATCACACATTTTCACACACATACACAGTACAGTAAGTCGCAGGTAAGTCGTCTAATGATTACATATAAATGTATAGTCAGTATTAGATTAAAATTGTATAAATAAAATGGTCGTGGTAAAATGTTCTCTGGGAAATATTATTATGCCAGATATCGCTATGTTTGATGTCTTGTAGCATTGATGTTTGATTTAAACTTATCTTTATCAGTTCGTTTCTTTTCCAGGTTGGTGAACGGAACAGGACATGCGTGGCCAAAATGCGTCCTTCATAATTAGGTAATTTGTTTCTCCGGATCTCCTGACGTCAATTATTGCTGATAGTTTAAATTTCAGGTCCTCCAAGGAATTAGAATTTCGTCCTGACGTCGATATTTCAAATGGCGATATGCGGTTTATTATTGTATTTGTGAAATTTAATGTTTTAAAGAACTGATTTATATATTAATAAGTCTTATTTTTTTTTTCACAGTTAATGGATCGTACTGGATTTAGATTTAGAAACACGTGTTACATTAAAGTTAAATAAAGACAAGACAAATACCAGTTACGTCCTTTCTCGTTGACTGTCTTCCCCAGAGTGACACATCCTTTCTTATCCTTCCGCCTTTGCGAGTTATTAGCTCGAATTTTGACTAGTTGTCACTATACTTATGGCGGTAATTTTGAACCTTATATCGTTACAAGCTCGAAGACAAAAAAAAATCTTAAAAATTATCTTTTTCTAAATATTGTTTGACCAGGCTCAGAATAGAAGATATAATCGTGAAAAAAAACCTTTCGTCGCTCAAACCGTAAACTTCTATTGGAAATAGTCAAGAAAAGTGACCGTTGCCCGACTCTGTCCGCGCGGGATGCATGGCTGTCCCAGTGACCCCCACTACCGCTTATTTCTCCATGGTTATATGGCATCTGTGTGAACGTAATCGCATATTTCAAATCACTCCTCGGTAAAACAACAGATCACTCTGAAACTGCTTGGGAAAACTCATTGAAGTGTGGTGAAGGGGGCTCTGGTCAGCTACGAACGAACAAAATCAGTTTGAATTAGTAATTGATTTATTTTCGTGAGGCTACGGATCAGCTGTCACTTACACCAACTCGCAGCACACGAACGCGAACCACAATTACACGAAAAACGTACAATTTACAGAACAGGCACCGAATAACGGACCAGAGCCCTCTGTACGCTAATTCTGTTGACCGTTTGGAAAAATCACAACGCAGATTATTGCCATTTGGCGACATAAAACCGAATATGGAAGCCGAAACACAAATCGTGAGCGCGGCCATGTTTTCCTATCCCGCGTCACTGAAAGCCGCGTAGGAACAGTTCACGACTTTGCCACAACGTTTTGAGCGCCATCAGCGCTACACAGTCGAGCTCTGCAGCAGGGGTGCTCAAATAAAAGTTCTCGCTCGCCAAGCGTGCTCCGCGAACCGAATCCCATCCTTATCGGCACACAACTATCATACATGGGGCTATCCACGACAACTTGACACGGCTCCAGACCTCACATCTCTGATTTGATTCTTAATTTTATATGTTACCATCCTATCTCTGGAGAACCTCCGAATTTTTTTTTCTGATTTTTCAAATCAACGCCTCCGGAGCTATGAATTTTTTCAACCGAAAGGAGCTTATTTGAAATTCTGAAAACAATCACAAATGTTCTATAGATGATATAGACACGACCCTTTCGTTCACAGAAACATAGGCGGAATTTGGCTTATTTTTGTTTCCAATTTAAGAAAAATTTCATTCGGAAAAATGCTTTTCTGATGACATTTATGATCTTGAAAATCTGGATCTTTTTCGGTAGTTCGAGGACTGAAACAACGTGGTTTTTTTTCATGAATTAGAGTAATATAGATATATTGTTTGTATCAGTTCTATCAATTTTTCGGAAAGATAAATTTTTTTTTCCCGGTTTAAATACTTTTCTACAACCTATTTTTAAATAATCAAAATAAATTTCAATTATTTACATCGATACGTGAAAAAAAAAACACGTTGTTTCGGTACTCGAACTACGGAAAAAGACCCGGAAATCTTTTGAACTTGCACCATTCCGATTTATCGAAACAACAATTGTTCCGAATTGAGAAAAATATGTCTGAAAAATTTCGCCTACGTTTCTGTAAGTGCTGTGAGAGGTAGTTCTATATCAACCACAGCATTTTTTTGATATTTAAAAAATTTAAAAACATTTCACAGCTCTGAAGACGTTGATCAAGATAAAAACAAGCGGCTCCAGGCTCCCCATGTGCCAGCCCTTCAACCTCCCGTTTTTACGCCAATTGGAAAAAAATAAAAATATTTTCATCCAAGTCGAATTTCAGAAGTTCAACGTGAAATTCGAAATGAGCGATCTTCGGGTACGACATCACGTCATATCGGAATTTAAAACGTCAGCAATTTTGAACCATGGTAATGCCCAGATGTTGAAAATTGGACTTTTTTGCCTTTGGTTCAGATGAAGACTGGAGTTCGTTATTTCAGGGCTTTCATATATTTTTGGCATGGTTATGTAATAACTTCTTTTTCATTTTTATTTTATTTTGCAATTCAAGAACCAAATAGAAGGGGAAAAATGTGATGATTTCTATAGATTTTTTCCTGTTTTCAAATACGCCGCTATAAATTTGGCGAATCTGACTATAGATTTGTGATCAGTGACTCAAAAAACCTGTTACTAATATTTCTATCCAAATCCGTCATCGGTTCTCAAGTTTCAGATATTCTAATAGTATTTTTTATAATCTTGTTATTCGAATAAATCGAGAACTGATGAATCGATCAAAGCCAATAGCTAATCAGTTTTAAGTTTGGAAGATACGCGTTGATTGAGACCAAGTTCATAAAAAACCGACAACTCGTCATCGTCGGAAATGAATTTGAAACAAAAATTGGAAAGTTCTCCAAAGATGGCATGATAACATAAGATTCAAAATCAAACTGAAGATGTGCTGAGATTTGGAGCCGTGTCGAGTTGACGTGGACGTATTATAGAAGTGAATAAAATATTGTTCTTGTTTTTTTATAGATTTTACTCGTATCAATAACTCTATATCTATTATTATTCCTAATACTACTATTATTATTATTATTATTACTATTATTACCACTATTATTATTATCATTATGATTACTAATATTATTACTATTACTATTATCTATTAACCTAACCTAACCTAATCTTACAACTATTACGGGCCGACACGTGAACGTTTACTCCTGTCCGTCCTCACCATAATAGTAATTGTAAACGGTCACGTGCCGACCGTGAACGTTTACCCCCGCGCTTCGCGAGGGGTTACCCCTGCGCCCCCGCCCCTGCCCTCGCCCGGCGTTGTGGGCTGGCTGGGCTGGCAGTGGGGCTGGTCCGGGAGCCCCCCTGCCGCGGCCACCCCTCTGCGGACGCGCGGCCGCTGTTGCTGTTGTTGCTGTTGTTGTTGTTGTTGTTGTTGCTGTTGCTGCTGTTGTTGTTGTTGTTGTTGCTGTTGCTGCTGTTGTTGCTGTTGTTGTTGTTGTTGCTGCTGCTGTTGCAGCCGTAGCTGCAACAACAGCGGTAGGAAGGGCCACGCGCGCAGTCTTGTCGCGGCGGTAGAAAACTCGCTGCCTACTCTTTTTGGCAGCTCTACTACCGCTCTGACTACGCCGCGGACCCTGCCCGCGAGCGCCGACAGTCTCGCTGTTGGTAGACACCTATGAAAACAAAAACTGAATTGTTAGCATAAAAAGCATAGTCTTATCAAATGTAATTATGATGACTTGTAGATTGTGAAGCATTTTGATACTAAAATAATGTCCAAATCCACGCAATGATCAGAACGATCACGTTCCAAGTAACATTATCAAGGAGTATTATGAAGGATTTGACGTGAACTCTAACAATGACTTTCCTGCACTATTATTGATCAGCTTTATAAATTTTGTCATTTTAGCCCTCACACTCAAATGTCAAACAGGTGGGCATTTTTTATTTTAATGCGAAAAAAAGCTGGAATATACTTCCGATAATTGTTTGGAAGAGGGGTCCAGCTTACTTTTAGTCAGAAGGATTCGAAAAATTACTATTTTGTTTTTCAAATTGTTCATTTTTACGGCGGATTGATGAAAAAAACAAATTTCAATTAGATATTTCTAATAGGTTCTTCAATTTTAAAATTTGAAATTTTTTAAAAGTTCAAAGGTATTTTTTATCATAAAGTATATAAAAAATAAAGTGATAAATAAAAAATCAGTCATATAGAAGTTTTCAAATTACTATGAATCTATATTAATTCAGTTATAAAAGATTGTAATTAATAATTTTATTTTAATAACAAGAGATTTAATTACAACAATCTTATTTAATTATTATATGAGTCAATGTAATTATGTAATAAACTTATATTTTATTAGAGAAGTGTTCGAAATCGAAAAAATATCAACAATGGAGCAAATTGAAAAAAACATTTTCGTCAACATATACGTATTACAAATTATAACATACATTTGTTTGAAGGTAATAATCATTTTGTTCAAATTCAGTTCATGAATACTATTCAAAGTTAATAAAAATAAGTATTTTTCCGTACTTGAAAATGACAAAAAGGAATTTTAATATTTATTTTTCGTAGTGGCCCTTTTTTCCAGCAATTCACCGTGCAAATTAACAATTGAAAAAAAATTTAATTTTCGATGTATGGGAGACCCCACTTTCAAATCATTACCATACTTTCGAATCTTTATTGTTTTTATTCTTCTTCTTGAATTTTCCACAGAATTTTTCTTCGTAAACATGATCTGAATCTAGAAAATTTTCGTTGCCAGGTACTTTATTTTTCCAACATCCGCGCGGGAAATGCGACTTCGAAGGCTCGTCGAGGAACGATGAAGTTGACCATTTCTCAATTGATGACGTAGCCGTGGAGAAAACTCAACTTCCTCCACTACTGGGAGAAGTAAATGGGAGAAGACGTTTCTCAACTGGCTCCGAACCCGCATTCCCCGCGCGGTAGTTGGAAAAAGTATCGTGTACACTTCGTGAGAGGCCGGTGATTCCTAACGCGTGTGATTGCCGTGCTCGCTGCGCTTGCGCGGAAAGCTTCGCACTCGTTGGGAATCACCCGTTCCTCTCACTTGATGTAGAATATACTATTCTCCGAGAAATAGGATGTAAAAAATAACAATATATTATGTGATTTATAAATTTCGGTACTCGAGTATGCCGAACATACGAGTCGTAATCTAAACATTTTATAGCTTCTTGTAGCGAAAAAAGATTACCAGTAAAAACCACCAATTGAAGAAATGTAGCCCGAGGTGTTCGTCTCTGAACAAAGTATCTTTGGGATTTTTTTTGAAACAATGATGAATGCCTATCCGTATCACACGTGCCTATTCATAAATAATCAACAGATTCTTTTAATGGTTGAAAGGATTTCAATCCTCTTTTGAGATTGCAAACATTTACCGAAAACATGTATGTACCCGATCAAAATTGGTGAGGGAAAATCATTGGTCGATTTCACGCAAAACCCCTTATATATAATACTTCAATTATTTTTATAAACTCACACTCGCGCTCCTGCGGCCTGTCCCGTCGGCGTTTTCGCCTCCGCCCCGGCCGGACTCGCTATTGCCGCCGCTACCGCCGCTGCACCCAGCCAATTCTCTATTTTCGATGTCTGTAATTTCATATCATAATCAATAATTTTGCGACAACATCACCTTCAACCAACGTTTGTAAAAAACCGAACCACGGCAAATCATGCTATACAAATACCGACGTTTATCAGGGACCTCATTGGAAAATCATAGCAAAAATTTGAAACATTTGCATTTATTCTCTTCCTTTTCACGTCATGTTCCGATAATATTCCAAGATTTTTTTAAAATTTTTTATAGCTGCAGCTTCAGTTAGTTACTATATATGAGAAATTTGACGAATTGCTGCATGCCTAAGGTAACACCGCATTATGAAGCAAAAAGGTTTGCAAAATGCGGAAAATCATATCTAGTTCGTATAAGCAAATTTGAAGAATTTGGGGCATGACTTGTTACAGATCGTTTGTTCAGTATATGTAAAAGAAGACCGCTAAAAACGCGATACATTGTAGACAAGATTCTAATGTGACTTCCCTGACATGCACGCACTAAAAGCGCTCAACAAACATTATATCCGAGATACAAGAAGAAAAAACAAATACAAATTATATTTGCGTAAATCAAATTAAGAACCAGTATTATTTACTCACCAGACATGATGTTTTTTGTTTTTTTTTTCCCCAACTTCACGATGCTCTCGCTTCGGCCTCTGAGCGTTGAATGATCCGTGCGGGCCGCTGCAGCGTCGAAACGCATGCGCGCGGAGCTTTGCGATGCCTAGTGGGTAAAAGCTCTTTTCCATCATATGGCATACTCGAAACTTGCGGCAGCGAGTCGCCACATATGTATGGTCTGTTCGATCGTACCTTCCCAAAAACATCACTACTCGACAACACTGAGTGACGATAAAAACAATGTATCTAATGTTTTTAGCATGGAATAGAATTGGCGAAATCGACCAAGCGAGAGTCGAAGCATGATCAACCATTTGTTTCTTGGTTCGCTACGCTGTAGACAGTGTAGCTGTCAACAATTATAAAGTTTATATTTGTTCGAGCTTCGTAATTCATTTTTGAACGTTACCATTTCTGTGGAGTCGTATTCAAGTCGTAATAATGTAATGTAATGTAATGTAATTTATTTATAGACCGCAGGACAAAGTCCTCTAACGGCCTAAAGAAAATACAGAAATAATACAGAGTGTTATACTTATAGAAACAACATAAACAATAATGGCTCCAATAATAAAAAAGAAAATAATAATCAACTCCAACAGACGAGCTAAGAAGACGCACATTGAGCTCTTTCCGAACATACAAAACGACTCCGCCACCACGTTTACTATGCCTGTCTACACGCAACATCGCATATCCCGGCAGGTTAACTTGGCAGCCGGACACTGCATCACAAAGCCATATCTCGACAACTCCTATAACATGGTATGGGTTCATCCTGAAGAATTCTTGAAACTCGCAAAAATGTGCCATTAGAGATTGAGCATTGAGTGAGCAGACGTTGAGCACCGTAAGATCAGCATTATTCGCAGCAGTTGACGTTGCAAGAGACCCAAAAAGTCAAATAGCTAGTTGTCGCAAATTTGTCGACAGCAGGATTCTCACTGGCCGATCGTCTTTTGTCTTTCTAAGAAAAACAGCTCCATCATTAATCCAAATATGCTTGCGATCAACATCGGGAAAAACTTTCAGAACACGATCCCTGAGCTGATGAAGTTGAGCAGGCTGCCGATAGTTAACATAAACTTTGCTTTCAGGTAAAGATTGGTTAATCTGCTTTGAAGTCAAATCCGGTTGACCCTTCTTAGCACCAATCAATTTTTTGCAAACCTCCTTGCTCTTCAAAGAGACAATAACCGAGCGAGGCCCAACAAGACCACTACGACGTGAACCTGCAACGCGACGCCTTTTCCCCACTCTAAATGCATCCACGAAATCATCTCCGCCTAATGCAGCATCAAGCACTCCAATCAGTGATTTAGACAGCTCCTTAACATCTTCACCGTCTACCTCTGGTAGCCCAGTCACAACAAGCTGATGAGCAACTTGATCACAAGCAGCACGGAGTAAGACAGCCTCATCAGCAGCAGACAGCTTGAGCTGAGATGCATTTGCCTCCACAGCCTCTAGACGATTCTCCAAGTCAACAGTTCGCGCAGAAACCGCATCAACTTTAGCACTAGTCGCAGCTTGCTCAGTACTAAGCTGATTAACATCAGTACGAAGTGCCTTGACCTCATCAACAACTTTGTCAAGCTTAACTCCAAACCCTCCCAACTTTTTGTCAATTGACTCTAATAATGCAAGAACTCTGCCATCCGTTACACTACAAGCTGGACAGCTCACTTGCAGCTTGACTCCAGCAGCGCGCGTACTATCAACATTGAGCCTAACAACTGCACAGTCCGCATGAAAACTATGCTTGCAGGCCGCTCCTGTAGTAAGTCCCTCGGAGGACCTGTCGATAAAGTCAAAGCAGAGCGCACAAGTTACCTTAACCATGCTGAGCACAAGCTTCCGCGAAAAGTCAATAAATGGCACTTCTTAGTGAAAGGAGTTCTGTAAACCGACAACAGCAACCCACGCTTTGACCTAACCTTTACACAAAAGCCAAATAAAAACGAAATGTAACTTAATGACCTAATGTTTAAAACTAGGACTTTAATAATCAGCGCAACCGGAAAAATTCTACGATCACAATGATACCACTTTAATATCACTCACAACTAGCTACTACACAATTTAACAAAAACTTAGAGCACTAAAGAAAAATGCGTACACTCTGTACCAGATCAGTCGTATCAGTCAACGAATGAATAGACAACAGGTGAAAAACGATCAGCCGATTACGAAGAAGCGTCGTCTTAGCTACCGCCGACTTTCGCAAGCGAAATCTGCACGCAACAGGTACAGATTTGATATAATCTTCGGTTTAGCAGTACTTTGTGATTGTTGGATGTTAGATTATCCAGTTCTACCACAACAATTGACGATCATTTATTGCAATGCCAGGTATGCCGCAATGCCGCCAACCCGAACAGAAATCTAGCCCTATCAGTTCGCGATAGAGTAATTACTGGCAAAAGATCCGACCTATACAACCTAGCTCCTCAATGTCCGAATTGAGGGTTATATATGGCCTCACTCAACAAAATGCGGATTATTACGTTTGATATCATTTTAATATATTACCGACGCATAACTTTCAACTGGTTGATGAAATCGATGCTCAAGTAGCCTAATCGAAGTCTCATCGGGAAAAATGCCACCGGAAAAGATCCGATCTAAGCCAAATCTAGCGTGAAAAAATCTCAGCTAGAAATATCTCGAAAGTCGACGATTTTCATACAAAGGCCCTAGGGGTATAAGCATAGTGAATCGGCACCGGGAAAATGTTGTAATGATACTTGGAGGATATGTAGGCACTAACAAAGTACTAAGATCCTGAAAGTTTCACATCGGTAGCTCAATTGTTTTTCGTGAACAAAAAAAATTGTAAAAAATGAGAAACAAAATTTATCCTCAGGATTGACTAGACTTATTGATCTGGAAATTTTATATGCTTTAGGGGCTGATAATAGCTATTAAAAATAAGGAGCTACATATAGCTTCATAAAATCCTTGCGAAAAAAATTGTTCTTATTTAAATCTTTGGTTTTTACCATGACACAATTTTGGCGCAATTATGAAACTAATTTGTTTTTTAAGCCCTATCTTAGTTTTGACAAATATTTTTAGGAACTTTTTTTTATTACAATGCTCGATTATTACATTTTCATAAACTTACGCTACCGCTCACAAGTTTGGACACACTGACTGAGATTTCTAGCCGCACTAAAAATTCGGTAATTCAGTAAAAACGAAGAATAATCGGATGTTTCGAACGACATTTTCAAGTGGGCAGATTCAGCTTCATTAGGCATTTAGGAAAAAAAAAATTACGATTTTTTTTGGACACGGTTACGGACCCGTACGATTTTTCAAAATAATTTTCAGAAATTCTTTCCAAATTGTTTTCACCATGACCTTATTCCAAAAATTACGAAAAAATTACAATTAATGAAGCGAAAAAGTTTTCCCAACTCATATTTCATCCCCAATCTGATCATTTTCGATTTTAGCCACTCGCGCTCATTATAGTTCCGACTCAAAATAGAAAAAATAAATTTTATAGAAAAATTCGGAAAAAATCTAACCCTCTTTAGTGTAAAGTCATGCAAATTTTTACTTCCTTCACATTTCCTCATAAACCCTGTACTTCCTGGATTACGCCGCATTTTCTAAAACTTGTCTTCCTTCACCAAAAATGCAATAGTGTCACGTGCTCTGTAACTTCACACTTGTAGTGTCTGCGCATCCATCTCTCATTTAGATATTTTATTGATAACGTTTCGCAGAACTATTTACGATGCGCAGATTCTACGTAAGTGACCCTTGACTCTTCTTATATTTCTCACCTCTGCACCATAGCTCCATATCCCAACTTATATATTCATTGTCTCATTTTCATTCTTTCATTCTTCTCTGAACCTCTCAACTGTAAGCAGCTATTTAAATTTGAAATAACCAAATAAAGTATTCAATCCATACAGATAAATATACTCATTATTCGAAATTTACCCACTTCAATCCTAAAAATTTAAATCATCATCACCCCGGTTGCTAATTAGCGTAAAACAAAGGAGAACCCACTTAGAACGACAACAAATTCGGATGGAGTCCTAGCCGCTCGGGGGTCTTCCGAAAAGCGTTCATAACAATAGTAGTGACAAAAAAATTGTCTTCATATTACGGGGCCAATTTTTGAGAAGCGAAAAATCGCCGAAAAATGGCGAAATTGAAAAATTCGGACCCGGTCCAAAAACCATCGTCAAATTTTTTCCCAAGAAGCAAAATGAAGCTGAATCTGTACCCTTTAAAAATCACGTTCAAAAACTCAGATTATTTTTCGTTTTTACCGAACTTTTAGTGTGGCTAGAAATCTCGGCAAGTGTGTCCAAACTTTCGAGCGGTTGTATATGTCATGATAATATAACCAACATTTATTTCAGTGATGTAAGACAGAAACATTTCTCTTCATTTTTGCGTTGACGTTAAGGATTTTGTAAAAAAAGATCACTTTTATTTTAAAGTATTCTAAAAATTATTGTTTTTTTTTTCCCCACAAATTTACTTCTTTTACTTTTATAATTATACATTACAGTGTGTATATCTACCAACCTTCATGTAACTCTTCCATTAGTATGAATTGTCGGGTTTATTAATAATAAAAGGCAATAAATTAATGAAATGGAATTAAAATTCTTAGAATCATTTTAAAAAATTTGATCTTTGTATAAAAAATTCTAAGGTGTCAATAAAATCCCGAAAAAGCACCTCAGGTGCAAAAAACCTCGCCAAGTACATTAATTTTTTGAAATCAATCGCCACTAAAAAGTTGTTCCCCAAGAATAACCCCAAAATTAAATTCTGAAAAAAATAGATCCAAATCAATCATTGTGCCAAGTACATGTAACTGCACCATGCATAGGAGTACTAGAGAAGACTGAGATAAAAATACAACAAATCGAATTGCCCATTGGAAGAATATAAAGTTGAAGAAAAAAATCAATGAAAAAAAAGAAATTAAATTGAATGAAAAAAAAAATGAATAAAAAAAAAAATTGGAGGTAGTGGGACTTGGTGGGCTTTTTGGAAAAAAAAATCCGGAATTCTTGTATAGCAAAATGACATTACCCCGCCAAGGAACTCCTGACTCCAGCTTGCCTCGAGCTCGCTCGTAGCCGAGAAATTCAAATATTTCGACGCATGCGCGGTTCGCAACCACTTTCGTCTGACGCTCACGGTATAAATCGCCTGACCGCGCCAAGCTCTGTTGCATTCTGATTTGCTTGAGTGTAGTCCAGGTCGCATAGGGAAGTATTGAGATCGTCAGAATCTAACACCGCTTTACACAATAGACTCTGTAGCTACACGATCCCAATAGGGTGACAAAAACACTAACAACTATTGCTACGGCTAGCTTTCAGGTTTTTGAAATTATTACACCCCTATACCCCCCTCCCTGATGGAAAAGATCCCGCCACCTTCTCGTGGTTCCCATTGAACGTTATCATTTGTACATAATACATTAACCTTTCGTTGGTCGCGCTATGAGGGAATCCCCGCGTTTTTTTTTTTTATGAGAATATTTACCAAACTATTTAAAATAAATATTAAATACATTAGCTATTCCTATATTCAAGTATCAAAAGTCAATGTAAATGATTAGTACAATTATAATTACTCTAGTTTTTTTTTTATTGATTTTTTAATGTGAGAAAACCGTGAAATCGCGGCGATTCCCTCACCGTGCGACCACAATCGTAGGTGAAATTTTTCATGCGACGTTGCCAAATACATGAAAACATTCTTTTGGCGGTCGAAACGGGTAGTACAGTATGGTGGCGTGATTTCATCAGCCAATGTTTTTATTTATCTGTAAGGAGATTATTTATTTACCACTAAAAAATGTAGCGTGAAAATAAATTATTTAATAAAATTTAGTTGTAAGGATCTTAGTGTAATAATTATTTAAAGTTATTAACTTGTTCCAACCAAGTAAGAAGGCAAGTGTTTACGTTTTAACAATCACCCAGGTATGTATACATTGGAGGTTAAACTTTGTTTGTAAGGAAAAAAAATTTTTTTAAATATTGTAAAAGTTTTGATTATTGTTTTTTATCATTTTGTTTGAAAACTAAAAATTGATATTTTACTATACTATAAAAATAGATAATGATTAAAAAAAATACAATAAAAGTATGAAACATTTGACCAATTGTTATTAAATGGTTATTACCAATTTTATTGCTACAGTTATCTATTATAATTCACTAATTAATTTTTTTTTATTGAATAAAAAAAATTTGGTCCATGAAATTTTATAACCAAAAAACAATTATTCTTAAATTTAGCTAATTAAATCTCTTAACAGGTGCAATAACTTTTTGTGATACTATGGAGATAGAGGAAGATTCAGACGACTCGAACGAGATGTTTCCTGCAAATGATGCTGACAGCGAGTATTCAGATGCAGATCCAGCGGAAATAAATGACAACGCTGTTAATGATAGTGATATTAATTTTGATTTAAGCGACGAGGAAAACTGCGATACTAATAGTACAAGTGATACTAGTCAAAATTATTATTTAAGTAAAAATAAGTCTATTAAGTGGAGTAAAACTCCACCAGCATCTTCTAAAACAAAAAAAAAAATTTGGTTATCCACCTTCCTGGTGTAAAAGGAACTGCAAAAAATTGTAAAACTCCTTTGGCGTGTTGGGAATATTTCTTTACTCCTGATAATATTGAAGATATCGTTAAGTTTACGAACTTAAAATTAGACAAAATGAGATCAATTTATGGAAAAGAAAGAGATTGTGCCGCTACTGACAGTGATGAGATCAGAGCCTTGATGGGTATGTTATACCTTGCAGGAATATATAAAATGTCTCATGTAAATGCCAAAGATTTGTGGTCAACAGATGGAATGGCACCAGAAATGTTTCGATGTGTCATGCCTTACAAGCGGTTCTATTTACTATTAAGAGCACTCCGCTTTGACAATATTGATACTCGAAAAGATCGAGCTATAACTGATAAACTTGCTCCAATACGTCAACTTTGGGAAGATTTCAATTTCAAGAGTCAGGAAGCTTACGTGCCTAGTGAGTATTGTACAATAGACGAAATGATGTCTAGTTTTCGTGGAAGGTGTAGTTTTAAGCAATATATACCATCTAAACCAAATCGATATGGCCTGAAATCATTCGCTTTGTCTGATGCTCGGACATTTTATGTGGTAAAACTTGAACTTTATGCTGGAAAACAACCTCCTGGACCATATGAAGCTGACAATAAACCTGCCAGTATTGTTAAAAGAATAGCACAGCCAATATTGAATACAGGTAGAAACATCACCATGGACAATTGGTTTGTTTCCATTCCTGTAATCCAAGAATTACTTAAAAAATATAATACTACGGTTGTGGGAATTATTCGTACAAATAAACCAGATTTACCAAGAGAATTTGTAATTGCTAAGAAAAGAGCTGTAAATACGTCTATGTTTGGTTTTTGTGACGACTTGACCTTAGTGTCGTAAGTACCAAAAAAAAATAAGTGTGTTCTTATGGTATCGTCCATGCATCAATCTTCAACTATTGACGTTGAAACTGGGGATTAAAAAAAACCGGAGATTATAACATTTTATAATAAAACTAAAAGTGGAGTTGATATGACTGATAAATTGAAAGCTGCATATTCTGTTGCAAGGTGTAGTTTTAGATGGCCCTTAACTGCATTCTTCACATTATTGGATGTTGCAGGTATAAATAGCTTAATTATTTACGACAGTAACACTTGCACTGAAAACTCAAAGAAACTTAAAAGAAATCTTTTTTTAAAAATGTTGGCAAATGATTTAATTAAACCATATTTGAAAAAAAGACTATTGGTACCATGTTTGTCGTATGAACTTAAGTTTTCAATTGAAAAATTACTCGCTGCTAATAATAATAAAAAAAGAAAAAGAAGTGCTACCGATGACGTCGATGATACTGTTACCGAAAAAGAAGAAGGAAAGTGTTATCTTTGTCCATCAAGGAAAAACCGCAAATCAAAATCTAAATGTTGTAAATGTTCTAAATTTTTATGTTCTGAACATATGGTTAAAAGATGTGTCAAGTGTGAACTAATTGTAAGATCAGAAGACGAAGAAAAATAATTTTAATTCACAGCTGTGATAGTTTTGGCTGACATTCAAATAATAAGTTTTTTTAATTAAACAGTGTTTCAAAAAAAAAAAATTCAAGTTTAACTAAAATTTGAAAATTTGAAAATTTGAAAAAAAAATACAAAATAATAAAAGAAAGATAATAATTAAAAATTTGTTGTCCGATGTTAATCATGTAATGCTGCTTTATTGGTTCCCCTCAGGGTTACAAGAAGCTTCCGCTCCGTTTACCTCCTTTTTACAAACTTTGTACATATTACATTTCCTTACTCACTATCCTTAACCCTATACTTAACTCTACCTATTGCTTAACCTACTTATTCTTATCCTATTTTACATTTCCTTCTCTTTTTCTCCTCTCTCTGTACAACCTCTCTGCCTCGTATCGCTATCCTCTTTGTGACCTTTAGTCTTTAACCGTTACTCGCTCTTTTGCCTCAACTTTCTTTTCTTATTCCTACTCCCTGCCTTCCTTCTCTCTCCTCCGCTCTCTCCCTTCTCCACCTACTCTCTCACTTTCTTTCATCCTCTCTTCACCCTGTATCCCACTCTTTCTCATTCATCCCTTCTCACCATGCATGTCCCATTCTGGCTTCCGTTTCCTTCTCTCCTTCCTCTCTTTCTTTCATTCACCTCTCTCCATTCTCTTTCCTTTCTTTCTCTCACCTCTTCCCTTAGTTCCTCTATTTCTCTCATCCATCTCTCCCCCCCTCCATCCTCCCCTAGCACTACCCCTATTTCCTCTCTCCATCTACTTCCTCCTCCTATCGCTTCTCTACATTCCTCCCATACGTGTTCCCATGATTCCACGCCTGCTTCACATATCCTGCATTCTCTCTTTTCCTCTTCCTCCCAATACCACGCTTCCCTCATTTCATTCCCTAACCTAAACCTTGCGATTCTCTTCCACCTGCTTTCCCCCCATCCCTTGTTTAAATACTCCGGCACTCCTGCTCCTTTTATCCAGCCATACCACCTGTTAAACCTTGACTCCCTTATCTTCTCCCATCTTTCCCTCTCTTGCTGATCTCTGTCCTCCTTTTCTATCTCCTCATACTCCACCTCCACCTCCCCTCTTTCTCTCCTCCTTACTGTTTCTTCTGTGTCTAGCCCCCTTGCTCTCATAAATTCTTTTCTATCCTCTTCCCATTTCGTCAACGCCTCTCCCCCTTTTTCCCTTTCCCTTACCTCCTCCCAGCATACCTTCGCAAGTCTGCTCCCTCTGCCTTCCTCTAACCTCTTCTCGTATTTCCATGCTCTCTTCCCCGCCCTTGTTCTCAACTTCTCCCTCTGCATTTCTTCCCTTACCATATAGCCTGGTGTCCTCCAATCTACCCCTAACACCCACCTTAAGTACCTTTCCTGCATCGCCTCTATTTTCTTCCATTCCCTCCACCCCCATACCTCCGCTGCATATTCTACCACCGTCCACACCAACCTATCGAACAACCATAACCTCCTTCTCCAGTCTCTCCCAAATCTCCTTTTTCCTATCCCCCACACTTGCTTCATCACCACACTCGCTTTCTTCACCCTTTCCCTCACTTGCGCTTCCTGCCCTCCGTTCCTTGTTACCATATAACCCAGATAGCAAAATTCCTTTACCTCCTCTAGCCTCTCTTCCTTCCACCGCCATATTATCTTATCCTTTCTTCCTCCCCCCACCCTAAATCTCATTACTTTCGTCTTTCCAACATTTAATTCTAGCTTTTTCTCCTCCAAATAGTTCTCCAGCCTCATCAACATCTTCCTCATTCCTGTCTCGTTTTCCGCCAGCAGCACCACATCATCAGCGTATGCCAGCGTGTATACCCTGTTCTCTCCTAGCCTCACCCCTCCCTCTCTCCTTATCCTTCCCATTTTCTCCTCCATATCTGCCGTCAGTATGTTGAAGAGGTATGGGCTTAACGGACACCCCTGTCTTACCCCCCTTTCCGTCCAGAACTCTTCCCCTATTTCCTCTCCTATCTTCACCCTGCTCTTCGTCTCCTTATACATCTCTTTTACCCTTTCCCTCAGTCCTTCACTCACACCCCTTTCCCTCATCGCCTCCCATAGTACCTCCCTGTCTACCGAGTCGAATGCCGCCTTCAGATCTATAAATGTTGCCACCATTTTCCCTTTCTCCTTCCCTATACTCCTGTTTATCAGATAGTTCAATACATATATGTTATCTATCGTACCCATCCCCTTCCTAAACCCTGTCTGGTTCTGTGGTACCATTTCCCTCTCCTCCATTTCTCCGTATAACCTTTCCGCTAGAACTGTCGCATATATCTTGTACAGCGTCGCCATCAAAGTCACCCCTCTATATTCCTCTACCCTTTCACCTCCTCCTTTCTTCAGTATCGGCGCCACCAACCCTTCTTTCCACTCCTCTGGCCATCCCTCTTCCCTCCATACCCTGTTACATATCTCCCATACCCATTCCTCTGTCTCCCTCCCTCCATACCTCCATACTTCATTTGTCACCCCATCTCCTCCTGGCGCCTTTCTATCCTTCATCCTTCTGATCGCCCTTCCTATTTCTTCCCTACTTATTTCATCCCCTGTTTCCCCTTCCTCCTCTCCTTCTCTGTTCCTCACCTCTCTTCCCGACCATTGCCCTACCGTTCTCTCCTCCACTTCCCCTAGCACTTTCATGAAATATTTCTTCCATTCCTCCATTCCTATTCCTTCCCCTATTTTCCACCTCTTCTTTCTTTCCTTATTTATCACCTCCCAGACCTCGCCTTCTGTTCTCGCTTCTTCCGCCGCCTTGATCAGTTTTGCGTTCTCCTCCTCCTTCTTCTTCTGGCACAATCTATTGTATTCCCATCTCTTCCTTCTATACTCCTCCCTCTCGCCTTTTCCTTTTCTCCACTCTCTTAGCTCCTTTCTTACATCTCTCTTTCTCTCTGCGCATTCCTCGTCCCACCATCCTCTTTTCCTTCTCTCCCCTTCCCGCCCTTCTCCCTCATTTTCTCTGATTACTCTTTTAATCTCTTCCGTTACCCACTTTATTTCCTTTCCCACCTCACCTCTATCTCTCTCTGCCCACCTCATCTGTTCTCTGAATCTCTCTCTTCCCTCTGCCGTCCAGTTCCCCCTCCCCACTCTTCTTTTCTTACTTTCCTCTTTCTTCTCCCATCCTCCGCTTATCTTCACTATTATCGGATGATGGTCCGAATCTAGTCTGTCCCCCACTGTTAAGCTTTCTACCCTTCCCTTCGCCTCACTGTCCCCTATCACATAATCTATGGTTGATTCACCTCTTCCCCCCGTGTACGTAAATTCCCCCTCTTCGTCCCCTTTCGTTTTCCCATTCCATATCGACCATCCTATGTCTTCTATGAAATCTAGTAACTCCCTTCCTTCCTTATTCACCTTTTTGTCCTTCGCCCTTCTCTTTTCCTCCTCCCCCCTTATTCCTCTTTCCCTCCCTTCATACCCCCCTCCCATGTCTCCTGTTCTGGCATTAAAGTCCCCTCCTATCATCATCTTTTCCTCCATCCTCTTCCCCTCTACTATTTCTCTCAGTCTCTTCACCTTTTCTTCTATAGCTCTGTTCACATACACCCCTATTACTGTCCACTTTTCCTTCCCTACTTCCACCCTTCTCCTTACTATCCCTTCCATTTCTTCTTCCTCTTCCCTCTCCCTCTCTTCCTTCCTACTCACTAGTTCTTTCCTTACCCCTGTTATCATCCCTCCTATCGCTCTTCCTTTCCTGTTCTCTCTTCTCACGTATTGTGCTTTCCATACGTATCCCTTTGCCAGCTTTTCCTTGATCCCTTTCCATCCTTTTTCCTCTACCCATGTTTCACTCATTACTATAACATCCCACTCTTCTAATCCCTTCCAGAACTCCTTATCCTTTCCTGCTAGCCCAGCGACATTCCAGAACGCTATCTTTATTGCTCGTTTCCCCTTACCTTCTTTTCCCTCCGTCACCTCTTTTTCCTTTTTCTTTTTTCCCCGCTTTTCTCTACCTACTCTCGTCCCCTTCCTCTCCCTCTCCCTCTCCCCCTGCCTCTCGCTACCTGCCATCCCTGTCCGTTTCCCGATCCTTCCCCCTGCCTCCTTTCTCCTTCTATCTCCTCCTCCTCTTCTCCTCTCCCCTCTCCTTCTTCATTCACTAACCTCTCTCTCTCTTCTTCCCATTTCCACATTTCCTCCCCTATCCACAGCTTTCCGTATCCTATTCTCACCCTCCTTCCTTTCCTTCTTTCCTCTTGTGCTATCTCTCTCAGTTTCCACTGCATTTTCCTCTCCGCCCATGTCATATCATCCTCTATCCTTTCCTCTCTGCCCCATAATGCCTTTTTCTTTTCCATTACTTTCCTCTCTTGTTCCCAGCTTCCCAGTCTGGCTAGCACCATGCCCCCTCTACTCCCCTGCCTCGTTCCTACTTCCCTGACTTCCTTTATCTCTACTTCCGCCCCTATCCACCTCATCACCTCCTCTAGCTTCTCCTTTCCTTTACCTCTTTCCACCTTGCATCCTTTCAGTATGATGTTTACTTTCCTTTCCTCTCTTTCTTTTTTCTCTATCATCCTCTCCATCCCTTTTAGCCTTTCTGTTACTTCTCTCTCCTCTCCCTCGCCCTTTCTTCTGTCTTCCTCCCTCATCCCTCCTTTTCCCCCTTCCTCCTTTTCTATTTTCTCTAGCCTCTCTACTATCCTGCCTATATCCTCCTCTCCTTCTTTTTCCTTTTCTAATTTCCCTAGCCTTTCTCCCAATCCTCTTATTCTTTCTTGTAGTTCCCTCTTTTCCTCTCCCCATCTCCTCTCTCTCCTGTCCATTTCTTCCTTCCTTTCTTTGAGCTTTCTTTCCATTGACTCTTCCCTTGTTTTTATATTCCTCATTTCTTCCTCAATGCCCTTTTTTATCCACTCTTTTACTTTCCCCTCCCATTGTTCCCTCTCTCTACTTTTCTCCTCCGGCGACCTCGCCAGCTTTCTGCTTTTCGCAAATACCCATTTTTCATCTTCCTCTCCTTCCCCTGCCCCCTCCCCCTCTCTCTCCCTTTCCTCTCTTTTCCTTTTCCACAGCTCTAACACCGGTCCCATACTGTTACTTCTTTCTCTGCCCAGCTGTTCTACTTTACTCGGTCTTCCCCTCTTTTTCTCCTCCTTTCCATTCCCTGTTACTGCCTCGACGCCTGCTTCCCCCTTGTCACTCATTGCCTATGCCTGCTTGCTACTCCCTACCTTATCTTCCGCAACTATTCTCTATGATAACCCGTTCTCCTTCTTAGCCTTTTCTCCCTAGATGCCTCTGCCTTCCCTCTACGCCTCTACTCTTACCGTCCGTTTTCTTCACTCTCTCCTAACCTCAAGCCCCGCTGTTTTTTCTCCCTTTTTCCTTTCCCCCTCTTTTTATTTCCCGGCTCTTTTTTTTTCTCCCAGCTCCTCTCTCACACCTCCTGTCTCTATTCTATACTCACTCTCTCTCTTTTCGCTCACTCCAACCACTCTTTTATCGCTCCTTTCCTGGTGTCACGCTCTCTCACAACCTCTCACTTGTCACGCCGGAAACGGAAGTCTTGTCCGATGTTAATCATATTTAAAAAAATTGGAGTAATATTATAAAATATATAAATGTTATATAATTTACAATTATTTTTATGAGTAAAATGTTCGCTAAAATGATAATAAAGTTATGAAACTAAACAAAAATAATTTTACTAATTTTACAACAATTACCTTGATGTGTATTTATTAAAATTTAGTAAAAATCATATTAATTATTAATAAAAAAGTTGAGTAATAATTTCAAACATGTATATCAAATGTGTTTTTTAATTATTTTAATGTTTTTGCAATAAATTAATAATTATAAAAAAAAATTAAATCAATTATTTATTGTGATGAAAGTCCTACTATAATATTCAAAAACCCCAGCTATTTTAAAATTGCGCGCGTATACTTGTATATTGACGTGGCAACGTCGCAGTAAAATTAACATTGCGGCGATTCCCTCATCAAGCGACTAACGACGTGCAAGAAAGGTTGCGCGACCAACGAAAGGTTAATTCATTCGATATTATTTACCGAATTTCTCTATGATTCTATATCGTAGTCTCTAACCTTCGAGTTGTTTTCTGAAACAAAGTTTTTGTAAAAAAAGAGATACTTCGTGATCCCGCTTCCAACTTCAATTCGAAAATCAGGGTTATATATTACGGCGAAGGCATGTTTTAGCGCTTCCAATCTTGGGACGCCGCGATATGAATTATAATTCGTATTCACCGCGTATAATACTTGACCTGTTGCAACTATAAGCCGAAAAAGAAAAATTGCAACATCATGTGTCAATCAATCACTATTCAGAGTTTCTCGACCTATCTTTTTACTTATCAATTTCGTCCAAAATCTTACTTGCTTCACTGACTAAACTTATCCTGCTTCCCTCTTGGTTTGGTTTGTGCATGTTGATTCGAACACGAGTCGAAAACTATATTTTCGTTGCAGTTGCATTTTGAATGCGGTTGTGCAGTAATGTAACACAATTTCTTATGTACAAATGGTATCGACCAAGAGCGGGAATCCCCCTTTATAATAAATACTAAATCTCTGCGACTCGCGGAATCACTCGCTATGCGGGCGAGAGCATGGCGTGAGCTTTTTTCAGAACTTATTTTTAGAAAGAAATTTCTTTTTGATACGCAATTTTTGCAATACCTTATTACAAGCTGACGAACATACACAAAAATTACATCCTCACCAAACGAATGCGAGTTATTCTAATCTCTGTGAAGCTCACATCTGGATATGAAATTTTTTTCGCGATCATATAGGTTGTAATCCTAGACTAAAACTCTATTTACGATTTAATGTGATATTTCTCGGCAAATCCGTAAAGCGAAAACTGCTCGTTCCGATGAAACCATGTTCTCCAATTTTTTTTTTTCGAATAAAATTATCATAGCCCCACACCAGAACCCTGAATTTTTCAAACCCATAGCCGCTCGTGGATGATTAGAATGTTCGAATTTTTTAGTCTAGTTAAAAGTCAGCATTCAGTACATGTCGTTTGATTGTGATTAGAGAAATAGGAAACGTCGTCCTACACGATCGGTTGAAGTACCTAGAAAGTTCCAGTTGGGTGTTTAATATCGGTGAGTTATCGGAAAAATATGATAATTATAATGATAATAATAATTGTACAAATCGGAGAATACGTTTTTATAGAATTTCTGATTCTACCACCCTCAAGATTTGTCGGATGCAAACAATTCATTGATTTATTACATCACGTCACGATTACTCGGTTTATCCCCAACGGCCCGCGAACAAAATATATTTTGAAATATTTCTCTTGTACTCGATAAATGAATTTCGCCTCGCGATTTTCGATCGGATTCATGGTTTTTTCAGAATCATCCTCACTTTGAAAAGCAATTATCAACTTGAAATATTTTTATTTTCAATATCGTACAAGTCGTATAAGAATTTCTGGAATCTCGATCGGATGGGTCATTCCTATTTTTTTCGTTTATTCCCTAAAATACTCTATTCAAAGACAACCATTTGAAGCTATATTGATAGTAGTAAACTAATTTTTTCATATATATCTTTGCTGCTTCCGAAAAATTTTGGCCCATGAACGTAATTCTAATGAGGCCAAAAAATGTTCAATGCGAATTTTTTATATTTTTTGTATGTGAAGTGTCTTTCTCTTATTTTATTTTCTTCACAAGAAACTACCATCAAATTTTTTTTATTCTTCCAAAATCGAAAATTCAAAAAAGTAATATTCAGCATTTTCATCTAGTTTTGGATTACGACGAAAATTGAGTTTTCGAGTCTCCAAAATTCAGTGATTTTAAAAATGTTCATCTTCGTGCCAAAGATATTTGGAGTCGCCAGAACCTTATGATATGGCGAAAAATTAGAAGTATCATTTTCGACCGAAACAATCTTAAAGATCCATCAGACATCAAAATCCCAAGGGATCAGGTTGATGACCCATATATTAATATTACTCAGTCGTAGTCGATCGTTGTTGAAATACTACAGACGAAATACTAATTACGAAGACGATCTAAGGACATATCGACAATTCTCATAATCTCGCTTATAATGTTATATGAATGGAATGAGCGCCAGTGATACTATTACCCACTGAGTATTGGGCGTACCGAAGACACTGAAATCAACGTGGTGCGCGTGGTGAACACCAGGTGTGCTGCGATCGTTTCGAAACTCGTTTCGGACTTCGGGCTCTTCGCTGAGACAGCCTTAACGGTCTGCGTCGAGCGTTAGTGAGGGAATACTACCTACGCTCGATCGAGAGCAAAGTGCCGAGACGTGCACTTACAATTAGCAGGAGGTTGCTTGAATTTTGAAGGCTTCGCTTCGAATCTCCGAAACTGTTGCAAAATTTCAGGTTGTCTTCCCACGACTGTGACTTTCTAGCACTGAAGGTTGAGAAATCGTTAGTTTCTCGAATTTTCCCATTTTCTATCAAATGTCCGGATCCAAATATAGCTTTGATAATTAATCTTTCAAGAATTCATCAGAAAAAAATTGTTGCCGCTTTGATTTGAATACACAGGACTGACAAGTTATGGACCGGCGGGGTCATCCACGAGATGGTCGGGACCAACGTCTAATGCTACGAGCAATAAATGAAGCATTTGGAAATTATGCCCGAGCCCGCGAAATCTACGATGAAATAGCTCAAAACCGTGCCGTTAATCGACGACTCCGTCCAGTTGAAATACCAGACAGACGTGATTTTCAACGTTTAGATGAACGTTTTGCCGATCAGGAACAATTTGAAGTTCAACGTGCTGGCCATCACCGGACTGGCCGTCCTCGTGTCCATTGGAGAGTTGAAGAACGCGTCATCGCGCTTGCACGGGCTTTTCCGGTTATGGGAACGCGTCGTATAGCCGCTCGCGTGGGAACATCGCATACGACAGTGAGGCGCATAATACGTGAAGAAGGATTGAGACCCTATCGTGTTCAATACGTGCAAGCATTGAATCCTGGAGATCGCCAAGCTCGAGCAAATTTTTGCCGATGAATGCTGCAAAAACTGAATAGGAACCCTCTATTCCTTGAAAACATCTTATTCACAGACCAAGCAAGCTTTTCCAGTACTGGAATCATAAATAGGCAGAATCTTCGTATCTGGGCCGAACGAAATCCACATTCTATGATGCAGCAGGTGTGGCAGGGTCGTTTTGCCATTAAGGGACATATCGAGTCACCATTTTGTGGAGGGGAAACGTCGAATTTGCGAAAGGTGTTTTCTCCGAAACGGCTGAAGTAATCTGAATGAAATTTGGAAGATCGTTAGAGTATATCGAAATGAAGTCGCTAAAGTTTGGATTTTGCAAAATTCGAGAAAAAAAATTCGTAGGAATCTTTTTACCCTGTGAACCTATTGAAAATTTTCTTATTTACACTCAACGGATCTCAAAATCCAGACTTTAGCGACTAGAGAAGACCGAAACACACATTTTGAGGTGAAAACCACTTCATTTGGTCAATAAATGTAGGAGAAAACACCTTTTTAAAATTTTTGCAACCTAAAAACCGACATTTCATTTCTTATGACTATGACAGCTGATTTACATTAGTACCGGGTTCACCGAATACCCGTTCGCGGGGCTGTAAGCACTCATGTTGACTTCAATCGTTGGATCATCCGCTAAGAAACATGTGCAGCTCAAGTGAAGAACGAAATTTTTGTCCCTTAAGAGGCATATCGAGTGACCAAAGCGCCTCGTGCGGGCCACCGTACGGTGCGGTAATACAGGGGCCTCAATAACGAGGCGCCTCTGCTCACCGCTTGATGGCGCATAACAACCATCAAATCTGTATATTTCATAGGAACATAACCTAGCAGTTACTTTCGCGTTAGTGCCTGTCGCAATCATAAACATTCAACAAATACGTGAGAATAAGTTTCTTTCGCGAAAAACAACGATTCAAATCATAGAAAACTATGACTTTATCCAAAATTTCGTTCTTCACTTGAGCTGCACATGTTTCTTAGCGGATGATCCAACGATTGGAGTCAATATGAGTGCTTACAGCCCCGCGAACGGGTATTCGGTGAACCCGGTGCTAATGTAAATCAGCTGTCATAGTCATAAGAAATGAAATGTCGGTTTTTAGGTTGCAAAAATTTTAAAAAGGTGTTTTCTCCTACATTTATTGACCAAATGAAGTGGTTTTTACCTCAAAATGTGTGTTTCGGTCTTCTCTAGTCGCTAAAGTCTGGATTTTGAGATCCGTTGAGTGTAGATATGAAAATGTTCAATAAGTTCACAAGGTAAAAAGATTCCTGCGAATTTTTTTTCTCGAATTTTGCCAAATCCAAACTTTAGCGACTTCATTTCGATATACTCTAACGATCTTCCAAATTTGATTCAGATTACTTGAGCCGTTTTGGAGAAAACACCTTTCGCAAATTAGACGTTCCCCCTCCACAAAATGGTGACTCGATATGCCCCTTAACGTCTGGGCAGGAATAATCGGGAATGAGTTCGTTGGCCGTGTCTATCTTCCATCGCGGTTGAGTATCGCGAGATATCTTGAGTTTCTGCGACACGAACTTAGGCCCCGGCTACGCCAAATAATTCCTCTAGAACGCCGAAACAGGATTCATTTCATGCACGATGGGGCACCACCACACTGGGGTCTCCGGGTCCGCGATTTCCTCAATGACATGTTTGGTACCCGATGGATAGGACGACATCCTGCGCCACACTTATGGCCCCCACGCTCTCCAGATTTCAATCCATTGGATTTTTTTTTTGGGAAGCTTTCAAGGCGATTGTTTACCGATCTGGTAGGGCGATAAGGACGGTAACTGATCTGCGACGCCGGATAAACGAAGGCGTAGCAACATTAATGAGAAACCGAGACCTTCTCGCCCGTGTTAGGATAAATTTTGAGGAGAGACTACGGGCGTGCTTGCGCAATGAAGGACATGTTGAAGCTGGAGTCCAAGCTCGCATGTTAAGAGCGTTGACAGCGAACGGTGCGATTCTTTGAATTCCGCATCCACGTCGCCCTCGTCAACACAACGAGGCAAACTGGGATTAAAGCACTTATACTCGGCTAATTATAAGTGTTGAAAACATGCACACACACACACACACCGTTAACAGAGAGGGTTTGGAGTCATTAATTACTGCGGGAGTGACGAACTGTGGAGACCTGATCTCTGCATACGGACACGAACACACACACACACGACTCTGGAAGATGGAACGAAAATGTGTAAAATCCACCCATTACGCACCTATGCATCCCGCGCGGACAGAATCAGGCAACGGATACTTTTCTTGACTATTTCCAATGAAAGTTTACGGTTTGAGCAACGAAAGGTTTTTTCACGATGATTCTGAGCCTGTTCAGACAATATTTAGAGAACGATAATTTTTAAGATTTTTTTTGTCTTCGAGCCGTTTTTTTACTTAGAAGATTGCATTTTTGACCTATGGTCCCTCAGAGACTTTTTTCATTCTCGACGAGTAGAATTTTTTGGGACAATAAAAAAAATTGACCTTGAATTTCAGGATTAAGGTCAATTTTGCGGCTGCAAGTTTTGATAGATCTCCACCGATCTCGAGCTGGAGAATCACCCGGCGAAGCAGTGACCAATAATTTCTTTCCACCCTGTACATGTATCAAAATAATGCATTTTATGCGCGACGCATGTTAACTAATAATTTGTACTCAATTTTTTCATTAGAATATTAAGTAACTGACCAGTGAATAAGAGTGCATTTATAGATTCACAATTTGTCGGAAAAAATCTTAAAAATTCCCAAAGGGAGAAAAGGGGACGCTTCACGACGTTACCCTACGGCGCTCTTCCTTAGATCACCATCATCATTAACTGATCCCGGACGCAAAACTAATCTTCCAAAATAGCAAAAGTATAGACCGTTGGGCGCCAGACGCACTCCGCGTCACTTAACAAAATCCCCAAAAATACAACTTCATACAGAACAAATTCTCAAACTAAATAAAAGGATCAATTAAATGGTGTTCCAAGGCGTTACGACGGATATGCTCGGCCAGATCACCCCGCACGTCAGATGGAGTGGTAGAGGGGCAGGGTTACCATGTTTTTAGTCGCGAGATTTTTTACTGTCAGCTAGATAACCGCTAAATAATCAAACACGCAGTTCAGGTTTTCACAACAATATGGGGCTCTTTAATGCGAGTTGTTGGCCTTCGGTGGCGGCCGGCGTGGTCATACACAATACAACAAATTTTTGGTCAGATGGTTTGTCAGAGCTTGTTACAAAATTAAGGTTCACAAAGCGTGGCTCTTTGGCCTAAATGACTCGATACATTTCAACGACTTAACTTAACGTACGCCTCAGAGGGAGAGGTACGATACGATAGACAAAGAGGGCGAGAAAATATCTTAGGGAAAAAGGCAGAAATATAATAGCAAGCGGCAGAAAATATAATAGAGAGAGGCAGATAATAGAATAGAAAAAGACCCAATTAGTGCGCGGTCAACACCGCATGCGTTGCCTTGCTGCGCACTACTCTACTAAATATGTTTTAACGTGGAGATCAAGTTCTAATTATTCCAAACTACCAATTCACAACATCAATTATTCTACGCAATATTAACCTAATTCTCCACGGCTACTTCTACGCCCGCAATACTCTCGGAAACGTGACAGATGCAAAAATACTCGTGCTTAACTAAATTATAGCACTACGCAAAATATACCACATAATCAAAAATAGGCAAAATATATCCCATAAGCAAAAATATAGGCAAAATATATCCCATAAGCAAAAATATAGGCAAAATATATCACATAAGCAAAAATATAGGCAAAATATATCACATAAGCAAAAATGTAGGCAAAATATATCACATAAGCAAAAATATAGGCAAAATATATCACATAAGCGGAAATATAGGCAAAATAGATTACATAGACCCAATAGCAAATTAGTACCTCAGAATATATCACTCCGAAGAGCGGAAAAATAAAAGGCGTCAGCCAGTCGCGAATTAACTCCTTAATTACTCCATACTCAAAGAATGATCTCAAAACAAAATCGATACGAGAGGCCTTACGCGAGATTTACTTCAATATCACAAAATAACCACAACCGCACGACGGCAGAGGCTTTCTTGGCCCAACAACCGCGTGGCAAAACGATAACTTTATGGCCCTCGATCTCGTGCGATACAGAGTTAATTCGTGACTTTACAGAAGAAAGTAGACCCTACCTCAAAGAAGTAGAAAAGAAGCACACAGGTTAGCACAGTGAAGCGATAGAGGGGTTTATTTGCGAAAGAAAGAAAACTATTGATACTAAATGCCAAATTAAATAAGACTGAGGGGGGAAATAAGCAAAAAGGGAGCGGGACGATATCTGCTGTAGATTTTCTGCGATGTCTTGTCAGTGCGACGGTCGAACGTAGAAGAGACTGAATCATCGATCCTTGCTCCTGGATATCGATTTCTGGTGGGGTTGACGCCCGCTCCTGATTGGCGGTTGAGTCGCAGGGTGGACGGTGAGGCTACTGCTTCGGACTGCACGGACCCCGCCGTACGCCAGGTATTTTCCTCGATCGTCGCTGGATGTCACTTGGGGATTCCACCGCCGCCGCAGGGTAGTACTCCGACCGTGGGCTTACTCGTAACCTCCCTAGCCGGAGGGTTTTGGCTGCAGTGCGGCGATCTTCACTCGGGATATTCGCCGGGCTGCACTAGCAGCGTCGTAGGGAGTCACCTGAACTCTCCTCCCGAAATTCTACTACCCCTTGGGGTGAATAGGGAGGTCCGGGACCTTTCTGGGGTAACCACCGTGCCAACACAGGGTCCTCAGGGTGGATGGTAGTGGGGTGGTTCGGCACCTGGCCGAGAAGTCCGGACAACGGGAAGCCTGGTATTGTGGATGGTACTCCACGGCCCTATACGCCTTCATCAGGGCATCCACGGGATGATACGAGACGATAATTGGGGACTGCGCACCAGGGAAAAAGTGGTCCCCTGTGCTCCCCGGGAAGATACTTTGGCGGTACGAGATGGTTGACGCTACCCTTCGTCCATTTCTTGTGGCATCTTGGGCTACACGTCGTAGTTGAACTGCAGTTCCGTAGTTGATGCGTTTGGGTCCGTGAGCCGTCCACAGTAGCGTCCGTCGGGATGGTAGTCCCTCGGTGGTCGGGCTCGTCCGCAGATAGGGAGGGGGAATTCGAAACGATAGAAAAAAATACAAAAAAATCTGTCACGATTTGCCGAGAGTATCCCGCCGCACCAACTGTATTTTCGCAGTATTGCACCCCCTGTAACGTGCATCCAAAATGCAACGTTACAGTATAGAATATTATCTGATTTTCGAGCCATTGTCCAAATATCAAATGGACGATCCTGTGAGGCAAATGATATGAATCCGAATCTGTCAGTGCTTTTCACTCCAAAGGCTTCTGAATGATCATCTCGAAATTCTGTTTTCAACAAGCGTACAATCATTGCGAAATTTTGCAGGCTTGGCTGCAGGGTCCGAGTTACTGATTTGCTCTGATAAACCTGTTCAACAGTTGCGAATATGGGTAAGAGTTCAACATCAATCATAAGAATGATTCCAGCTTTATAGCAATAGTTTTGTACACGGAGATACTTCAAAGGTATATATTCAGACAAGGGGCTGTGTAAATTTTCGATTTTTTCCATAGGTAGACATGCTGCAGGAACGGTAAGCGTACGAAAAGAAATTTTTTTGTCAAATGGATCACCCTGTAAGGCAAGATTAGCAAATTACAACTGGTGTTTGATGGCAACAGTTCGAAAACGTTTACACGAGAAAAAGAAACCTTTGCAGCACCTTTGAAGATCCTATGCTTCCCTTCGAATCTCATGCACCACAGATGACGAAGTGGGCCAATCATACTCATGACACGAGGATAGTGTAATAGAGAGTGGTGTTTTGGTTTAAGCGCGTTACCGAATAATGACATTTACAAGCAATGATGTTCTTCGATTAAATTAGATAATAAATCCTGAGTTTCAGAACACACTGATGTTTGCAAAGTTGTTAACATAATTCTTCGCAGCAACTGAAAAAGGTGCCAATGTTCATCATCAGTGGGTACTTGGTCACCAACCATTAAACCAAGAGACGACATGAAAAATTTTACCTCAGCGGCAGACATTTTCAGAGTACTCATTTTGAAATTTTCCATAGATATTAATGGCGGTTTATTCACTTAAGGCTCGAATGTAAAATATTTGATTTTATGATTTAGTGCACGTAGCGTGAAATATTTTTTCCAACGTATAAAATGTAACAAGATGGCTGCTATTTCGTATTTGCAAATACCCTCTAATAAATCATGCATCAGATCTACGGTAATATTTTCAATGCAATGAAAGTTGTGCAAGAAGTTCCATACACATTGTTCCTTAACACCTGTTCTGGATAGTTCGGAGAAGAGAAATATCATCGGTACACATACGTTTTGTAGTTGAATTATCAGCTCTACAAAATCTGCAGAAGAATCTTGCTTTGAAACCCTGAACATAATCAAATGCGCTGTTAAGCCCTAGATTATCGTCTGTAATTGCAAATATTTGAAAGCGAACAGTGAATAGCTTCCCTTGCGCTGCATCTATAACAATACCGTTCGTTGAAAGTAAATTGAAATCACGAATAATGTGTCCATAGATAATATTTTTGTCAAAGGTTTTAATATCATCGGCATAAGTAATTTGTAAGAATAACATGTTTGATAATTTAGATGAATATTCTGCTGGCAAACATACTATGGTGAAATACAAACCAAAAAGTTTATACATATACCTTGCAACGGAAATCAGGATTCCTATCCTGGGCGGGTTGTTCCCGGGATCCTGTCCGGCACTTCGGCTTGACCTGAGGGAAACCTGACGCACACAAATACTCACCTAAATTACTTGTTGGGCGCCAGACGTAATACGTCGATACGAAAAAAAACAAATTTCTATTCGAGCTTATTATTCAATAAAGCAAACCCAAAATACGCAACAGAAATTCACCAAGCTCAGATGACCCAGCGGTGGCTTCCCCAGGTCCGGCGGGTAGCTGGCTAGGCTCAGGCAACAGCAACCGGTAGAGTGGCGAAGGTTCAAGCAACAATTAAATAAAACTCAAAGAAAAGCGGGAAATACGGTAGCACACAGAAAGGTATATTTTCTAAAGCCAGCGGCAGGTTTTACAAGTTTAAACCTAGCGATAGAAGTCGTACAGCGAAAGACTATACAATGAGGGTGGTTATTACTAGTGTTATGGCTCCACGATAGGTGCAAGAGTGACAGCCGTTGCAATTAGCCTACTGCCATGCGGTAGAAGAAACAACGATAGCGGATTGAAACCAGTGCTCCGCGGGAGAGCGACAGAGAGCAAAGAAAACTCCCGAGAGTCGGAAGTGAAACAGAGACACAAATGTAATCAGCTGTCACTTTTGACACTCACGAGAGATTACAAACTAGATCGCGGTCGATAGACGAATTGGCGATAGACGGGAGTTACCGACCCCGGTAACTCGCTAAATTAGGGCGGTTCTTTTACGCGGCCGCGCTGCTGCGGCTATTCTGTGTCTTACTTGAATGCCGTACAATAATTACCAAAGCGTTTGACCAGATCAGATTCTACGGAAGAAAATAGAGAGCCAACACTGGCCCATAAATTGTTAGCGGAAGAGAATAAAGTTACGGTATACAAAATAACAATCGGGGAAACAGATCAGTGATGGCGTACTACGCAGGCAAAATTATAAAATACTACACAGTAAAGAATAATACAGAATCAAAAATGTAAAGATAGAAAATAAAGCGTACAAATAATAAACAAGCGAAAATAAAGCAAGGTGCAGCGTATTAATTAGTAAGCGGGGAGAAAACCAAATGCCAAGTGATTAGTGACCAATATAATCTTAGACTAACATATAATGTTCGCAACCTATTATTTTATTTCAATTCAGTACTCTAAAGCCAACTGACCAACGGCCTCCAAGACAAAAGGTTTATCTACCGATAGTGACAGCTCGCGGGAGCTAAATCCTCGCGAGAGGTATCAAAGATGGTGGAAGGCCAGATTCAAAATTAACGACACGGATTTCCTCAGTCACGAGGTCACTGCTTGAATTTCCGAAAAAGACTTGACAGATTGACAGAATAACCCAAATACAGGTGAGCCCGGCCGCCCTAGGGCCAAATTCCGGGCTACACACAATCAAAACGTAATTCCAAAAGCTAAGTTAGAAATTGCACAGCGTCGTGACGTTACTACGATGGTTGAACACCTGACCTTGACGCTGCGGCCTAATCCCACAGGTCCTGGTAGCTCCGACGGGTCTTGGGCACCAAAAACTCCTCACGAGAGGTTAATACTAAAGTTCTCCCGAGAGACGGAAAAAAAGGAATGTCTTGGCGAAAGATCTGGGGTTCACAAAAGAGTTTTACGACAGAATTTAGCGGAGACTAGAAAAAATGGCTACACTCGGCAGCGATTCGACACAGAATAGCCAGAGGAAATCGTCTTCATCTTCGATGTCCTCTTCTTGCAGCCTCCTGATTGGCGATACGTTCCCTCGTGACAAAATCATCCTATCATCGTTAGTGTTACTGTGATTCAACGACCCCAAAGGTTTAGGGCGCCCACGTGGTACCTGAATACGGATCTAACTCGCCGGTGTCGCCCCTCTGACGTCACGACGCTGATGCCTGGTTCCTCGCCACTTGCTCCCATCCTTACTCGTCCGGCCGGCTGCCTACCGTTAGGCACCATCTAGTGAGGACCTCATTGCCTCGCGGGAGGATTTATCGAGAGAACGCCGGTACCTCATTGACCCAAATTCGTACCTCCACGATAAAATATGCGGCCCGTAGGTCCAGGTAGACCTATGCAGCTCCGTGTACCCTCGGCAGGAACATCCATCGGGAGGTCTAGAGCACTCCCGACACGATAACAGCTTCCGGAACGGCAGATATTCGAATGGTCCAGCTCGAGTCCGGTAAGTCACGGGACGGGAGGTGACGCTACTCAATTCACGCCACCCTATACGCCTGCTCCCGTGACATCCATGGCGTTGTCGGGAGTCTTCTTTTCTGTCAGCCTGGTGGGAGGATCTGGTGTGCGAAAGTAGGGTCGCACCCTCGTCCCTGTACGCCGCTCAGGGGACAATCGGTAGCGAGGCGGTAGATGTTGCGATGCTGGCCCTCGGCAGTTTTCGACGTTACTTCGGGATGCACATCGGTAGTGGTGCAATAATTTCCGCTGACGTTAGGGTTTGACCCGTTGAGCAGACCGCATCTGTTACGGCCCACGCGGCCGGTAGGGAGCTGGGGGTGAAGCCTTCGTTTGCTACAATTAACAATCATTTTTTTATTGACGTTATCAACAGGTACACGTCACATGCTGCTACGAAACCACTGGCACCACCGCTTCTCCTCAGTGGGTCTTCTTCGTCCACCTCCTCTTCTCCCTCCGATGGCTGAGATCCTACTGACTGGTCGCCGGCCGCCTGTCGGCCTAGCGGTCCTCTCTTTCCCCCTCCTTACGCTGCCGGTCAGTCGTCGCTCCCTCTTCTGACGGCGCGCCGATTTCCCATGCTCACCGTTTGTCACGGCGCACTGGTTATCAGCACTCACCGTCTGGGTCCGTTGAGAGTATGTACTCTCAACGCTTAGCGCATAGATGCCCCGCGCTCACCATATAAATGGCGCGCAGGTGTTCCATGCTCACTAAACCCTTCTCTCATGAGACAACAATAGGTGATGGGTTCGTACTCTCTTTATTTGTGGGAGCGGTATCAAATAATAACGTAATAACTTCATCATAATAAATGAAGAAACCATCGGTAATAGAAATGAAATTAATGACTAATAAAAGGAACTAAAAAACTGAATTTGCGGTGACTTATTGATCGGCGACATTCTCCCACCTAGTACGAACCCGTCTCCTCCTGTCTACTTCCTCCTTCTTCTGACTTCACTAGCTTTATCAGCTTCACCACTGGCCTCAGCATCTCTCCTGAGGTTGTTTTTACTCGTGCCACGCGTATGCGCCCATCTGCTCCCGGAAGGACGTCCTTAATTATGCCTTTTCGCCAAAGGTTGCGCGGAGCCTGGTAATCTACGATGAGGACCACGTCCCCACAGCGTACAGATTCTGTTTCGGTCGTCTATTTTTGCCGTGCTATTAGGGTTGGTAAGTATTCCCGTAGCCACCTGTGCCAGAATTCGTTTGCCATTTTTTGTGCGATCCTCCATTGTTTCCGTGTGCAGGTCTCGAGTTGTTCGTATCTACCGGGTAACGATCTGCCGGAAGAGTACCCCAGCAAGAAGTGGTTTGGCGTGAGGGCTTCGTTCTCGTGCGCGTCTATTGACACGTGTGTCAGTGGGCGCGAGTTTACCACGTGTTCCACCTCTGCTAGTAGGGTGTGCAGGACTTCCTCTTTTGGCGATTGTTCTTTTAGCACCGCGCTGAGCGCGACCTTGACGCATCGAATGAGCCGTTCCCATGCTCCTCCCATATGGGGCGTTGAGGGCGGAATAAACAACCACCGCATCTCCTTTTCTAAAGCGTAATTCTCTTGCGTTTGCTGGTTCATTGCTGCGATTGCTTGCCGGAGTTCCACATAGGCTCTGCGTAGGTTGGTCCCATTATCCGAGTACATTATCGTCGGTTGTCCTCGTCGTGCGGCCATACGGCGTACGGCCATTATTGTCGAATCTGTGCTCAAGGTCGGGGCTAATTCGAGGTGAATGGCCCTCGTGGTCAGGCATGTGAAGATCACACCCCATCTCTTTTCATGCCGACGTCCCATCGTCACCGTCATCGGGCCGAAATAGTCCATGCCACAATGGGAAAACGGGCGTTGGTGATGCGCTAGTCTGGCCGGTGGTAGGTCAGCCATTTGCGGCGGGTCCGGGTTTGCGCGGCGGACCCGACAGATTTGGCATTTGGTGACGACTGTCCGCAAGGTTGATCTAGCTTTCACCACCCAATATCGCTGTCGTAGTTCATTCAGGGTGGTTTCGTGATTCGCATGGCCAGCGTGCGAATGTGGATAATGGGCCACTATCAGGCGCGTCATCAGATGCTTACCATCTAGTATCACTGGGTTGTTGATAAACGTTGTGGCGCCTGGTAACCCGCTCACGCGTCCTCTTGCTCGCAGCTTCCCTGTTACGTCCAGGTACGGCGTGAGTGAGACGATGCAGCTGTTTTTCTTGACCGCTAGCCCCCGCTCGAGGTGCGTTATTTCTTCCCTAAAGGAGTCACGCTGTGCTCGACAGATTAGCGAGACTTCTGCCTCTTTCATGTGCTCGTTGCTCAAAACTGGGCTCGTCACACCTTTCCATCTCTCCTTAGCTCTGAGGACGGTCGCAGCACTTCTCAGCAAGCGCCGCCAGGATGAAAAACGTGAAACTTCTGGAAAACTCGTATCGGTCGTTTCCCCGCCAGTTACAAGAAATACTCTGCGCCTCTCTGTTTTCAGTAGTTCGTCCCATTCTCTTTTTCCAAGGGCTGGAGCCTCGGGCCACTGATTCTTTTCTTTAGTTAAGAATTTGGGGCCCTCGAACCATCGCCTCACGTTCTTGGCCTCCCGAGTGGCGTCGTCCGCAGGGTTTTCTGCCGATGGTACCCACCTCCATTCGGATATGTCGGTCTCCTCGCTCATTTCACCCAACCGATTGGCCACGAACGTTTGGTACTCCCTGGGTGCCGCTGTGATCCAGTTCAGGACCGTGCGGGAGTCTGAACAGAAAAACCGTCGGTCGATGGTGTATTCGTGTTCCGATTCAATGATTCGTGCCAGACGGCTGGCGAGCACCGCCCCCTGTAGCTCTAGTCGGGGGATGGTTACGGGTTTTACCGGTGCCACGCGACTTTTGCTTGCGATCAGCTTTATCTCGCATTGGCCGTTATCGTAAGTTATCCTCCAATAACCAACTGCTGCATATGCCTTTTCGCCGGCGTCACAGAACATGTGAAGTTCGGTGCCAAGTCTGACGCGTTGCGTTGCCACGTAGCATCTGGGTAATGCCACTCGCGCGATGGCGGGGAACTCTGCTAACCACCGTTTCCACTCCCCATATTGGGTTTCTTTTATGGGGGTATCCCATCCAACTCCACTTCGCCAAACGTCCTGTAAAAGTATTTTCGAGCGGATGGTACAGGGCGCCAGTAACCCCAAGGGGTCAAAGACGGACATCACTACTCGCAGTACCTCTCTTTTCGTCGGTCGTCGTCGTCCTTTTAAAATTTCCGAGGGGATTCTGCTCATAGCTGTTTTGAAACTAAAGGTGTCTGTATGGGTGTCCCAGCGGAGTCCTAGCGTTTTTTCGTGGCTCCCCGGGCCTGTATCTGGATCTAAACCAACTAGCTTCTTGCCAGAGGCGGAAACGTCCCGTGTTAAATTTTCGGCCTATGTTTAGCGCGCCACCTACGCTAGATCCCACCTTTTTCGAACTAAATTGCAAAATGGCGACGATAGATTACCCGCTAACATTTGAAATTCTACTAAGCGCATGGTCTGTTCGTTGTAGCATTGAGTAACTATACTTCGTACTAAAGAGAGCCAGCCTTACGGAACTCCGCGTGGAGAGTTTAGTGTACCGTACTAAGGCGCCGTCTGCAGGAGTCCGGCAGAACACGTCTGCCGTAGCGGCACCGCTAACTGTACTGACGCGCGCGCGCTAGGTAACTATACAAGTTATCACTTGTTCTGCTTGCTCCCGAATAGGCAGTGATGTTACGTACCAAACCAAGTAATTCTACTTCGCCGTTTTTTTCGACGAGTTTCAAAAAGTAGTTATTATAAAAAAATAAGTGGGAAATATAAGAATTGAAAGAAATTAAACGAAACTTGAGGGGGCATTCTGCTTTATTGAGGTGAAATTACGGCTTCATTTGACATTTTTTATTGACGAAACTATTCGGTGGATTGGATTCGAGCTTTGCACATGTATTTGTTATATATTCAGGCAATTGCACCATTTTTTCAATAAGTTTCCTGCAGAAACACGCTTGCCATCCGTCCTCGACCATGACGCCGCGCGAGTGCGTCCGGCAATGGTGGGCATGTTTTTTACCCTCCAGTTGGTCTGATACAAAAGAACGAACGGTGTTTCACTCCATATACATTAGGGTGGGTCGAAAAAAAAATTTCTTAGGTCGGGGGTAGGATTTGTAGCTTATAAAAAAACAATGCTCGTTATGCAGTAAACATTTGATGCCGATCGGTCAATACTTTTTTAGATATCATGCCAACCAATTGCCAAAAAGCTATGTCGAGAAAAACTCGTTTGAAATTTCAAGTACAGTTTATGATAACACATATTAAGTTTTATATATTGTATATTATTTCCCTGCTAACACTAAAGCAATTTAAAAAATTTCGACATGAAATTTACCACACATTCACTTCAGACCTTTAAGTACAAGATTCCGTAAAAAAAAAGATTTTTTTTAATCCGAAAAAGGGATTTCGCCCAATCAATCAATCTGTTAGCTACTCGACTACGAGTATTTCCAGGAGACGCCACGTGGAGGCCGATTGATTTGCAATCTGTAATTTCTGTCTACCTGGAATATTTGTATATCATATGGCAATTGGCGACCAATTATTGAGTACTTTCACCGCTCGTACGTTTCCGGTTACAACTCGCTGAATTACACATGTATATGTTGAACCTACGCTGAAGTATTTCTAGAATTTTTGTTTTTTTTGCGAAAAGAAATTACAGGCTTCCCTACTGAAAATTTGTCCAATAGCCCGAGTAAAAGGCATTCGTATGCTTTCACCACGGATTTGTCTCCCATATGGCAGCTTGCCTCATAGGAATTGGATCATTCAGTTCTCATATCGAAATGTGGTTGGATAATATCCACGATATTTTGGGAACGAAAGTAAAAGTGATCCAAAAAGGGGTACACGGTATTCTAAGTCTCCAGAACTCAAATCGGGGATGTTTTGTCCGAACTGGGAATGATATAGAGAACGTGAAGCGAAAAACAAATTGTCGTTTTTTTGGCGCGGTCTAATGAATATGATGCAAATAAAAAGTGTCAAAACCCTCCGCGAATGTTTAAATGATATTTGAATTGACATTGTACCCGTAAAATTATGTTTGTATGAGAAATGTCAATTTTATTTGATTTAAATCTAATTTTAAATGAAATCCAATAAAAGCGAGTGCATTATGCTAATGAAACCAAAAATTTATAACATACATTAACATGAAAATAAAACTAGTGTCCATTCCCGATTTGTGAACCCTGAGCTAAACAATACGTAAAATATCTACGCATTTGTACCACACATGCTACTCGTCACGGCTCAATTAAGGGGCCGCGAATCAATAGAAACATCGGCCCCTCTGCTTAGCAGAGCGTTAAATATGTGCAGAATATTCCGTTCGAGATGCATTTCAGCCGAGAGGAAGAAGCTAAGCGCTTTTAAGAATCGCCAGCTTCCGCTGTGTCTCAGAGGCCTGCCCCCGAGGTTTCGGGACTCTTTCGGCGTTTCCCTGCCACTTGGTGACCTCACGGACTTTAATCGTCATCACGTCGTATGCCATGGCTTTTCGATGTTCTTTGCAAACTTGATCATCGAACCAGCTGGGAAAACGGCTGTGCACTACCGAGACAATGAGACTGAAAGCCTTGTCCAGGATTCCGTACTCTCCTTTGATAACCGGAAATATGTTATCGAATGCAGCAGTAAGCAGCCTAAAGACGAAAGAGAATTCTTTCGATGGAGCGCAGAGATGTCCGAGCTCTAAACCGTCGGCTGTCTCGTAAGCCCGAAAATATATGAGTACTTGCTCACTACGTTCCAGCTGCTGCGTTGTGTCGAGCAGAGTCTCGTGACAACGCGCACATTCAGTACGCTGGATACACCGCCTAGCAATATAGCCAGCGAAGTACTCAATGGCACAAATCTCGAGAGTTGCTTCGGGATTTTCGTCAACGTCGATGACAACATGGTTGACATTTGCCTGCACCTGCGACTCGTCTTCAATGTCGACGGAGAAACGGTCAAGCGTATTCTCTAGTTCGTGAGCACGAGCTTCACTGCTGTGTGCTCGTAGTTCCGAGATTGTTCTCTGAACCAGTATCTCGTCCTCGTCGTCAACACAATTTGCAGTTTGTGCTGGTCTCAGCAAATTCAGAGTCATATTTTTCTGTAGGATTTGCCGGAAAGCTTTCGCCGTGGGATTGGGATTGAAAGTCCCTTCGTACGTACGGATCATGGAGAACAAATTCTCAACGGGGTCTTGATTGACACGAGCTACTAGGAAGAATCTGACACCCTCTGCTTTCAAATCTTGCCACAGTTGCAAGATACCTCTGATGGTCGATTGCAAGCCTCGGAAGCATGGAGGAATCTTCAAACCATCCTTAGTGATAGTTCGCCACTTGGAAGATACCTCTAGTGCCCGTTCTAAGTGTTCTTAAACGTTAGGACGGAAGTCAGACATCGCACACTTGTTTCGATTCGGATCTATTGGACTGTGACGATTCAAATTGTCAAAAAGATCGTTCAACAGCTCAAAAAACCTAGCCGTGTTCATGCTGGTCTTGCTAATTATTTGACCTGTTACCGAAGCAGTTTCCAGAGCCGCGGCTACCCTGCGGCTAAATACCTGAAGCGCCAGACGACACTTCATCTTGTCAAAGTCGTGAGGGTAGACGTGCTTTCTAGTTAGTTTACAAGCTGCCCTTGTAGTTTTGTTTTCTTCGATAGTCCATAAGGATTTGAGATCCATCCATGATACTTCCGTATTCTCACTGAGTTGGAAGTTGTGGAGTATGAGCTGATTCCTTATACTTTTGAATAAGTGAGGAATATCGAAGAACGTGTAAATTTTCGCGCCGTTAAACATGAAGTATGGTTCACCGTCGCGCGTCCTCGCATGCGTGGCACTTTGATTGCTAGTACCTTGATCACATACTATAGCCCGGACTCGTAGACCAGTTTCGTTGATTTTATGCAAAATTATGTCCAACAGTGAGCCCAAGTTAGCAGAATCTACACCTGTACCGCTTAGGACATATGCTAGCGGCTGTTTCCAGTTGCATAACAATCCTCGCACCATGAAAACTAGCGCAGTAGTCGCCACCGCGGATGAACAGCCCAAACTGCCAAGGTCCTCGTATCCTTCAATTTTTTGAAGCGATTCATGAAAATCGAGACCTTTTTTGATTTTCATCTCGTCGAAAATCAGTACGCAGTTCCTCTCTTTGGGCTCCATAACGGAGGCTTTAGTTTTCAAGGATTGAAAAACTGTCGAGCAAATACCTGGCCATAAGCGGATCAAACTAAGCCATTCCTTAATGATCCTTATCGATGGTAACACAAAACCCAGTTCGTTTCTCATTTTCCAATAGAGACTGGGAGACGCATAATGCATCTTCATCGAAAGTTGCCGCTCCTTTTCCGTAAAAGAGTTTCCTGGCTTATGGAAGAGCTGCATCATCACAAAGGTCAAAAGAAAACCATGAATGCGACGACGTAATGCTTCAACCAAACTCTCGTCAGAGAATGATCCTTGATGAATGCATTTTCGCAAACGTCTTATTTTCTCATCTTGCGCATTTGCTTTTTTGCGCAGACGAAGGTTCTGTTTTGTGAGCTTTACAATCAAGCTGCGCTGTGTTTTCAGCCCTGTACGCAAGACGTGCCGTGTTCTGCGCCATTCTTGCTGCATCTCGAAAGACGGAACTTTGCTCGGTTCCCTTTCATAATCTGATTCGAAAGGGCGAGGCACAGCATCACGCTTCAACCACCCTGATCGAGGAAAAACGTCGTTTTCTGAGAAATGCATACCACATAAAGCGAGCTTCTGCAATTCTCGATCAGATTCGGTAGCTAAGTCGTCTCGTCCACTATTGACGAGCCACGTGCTTAGCCGGTCTCTATCCCTAATCGGAAGAGCATGAAATCGGAGACCAGGTACATTTTCTCTACTTCGTGCGCCACAGCGATAATAAATGCATGTGGTACTGTGTGACAATTTTTTTTTGGCAGCCGGAGCGTCCATGTTCACAAATAATGTGTGTAATGTATTACGAATTTCTTTTCGCACAGGTGAGGCAAGAAATCACTCAAATTACTTTACAATTCTTTCCGCCCAGTTGGGGCGATGAATTGGGGTTGTACAATTCTTTCCGCCCAGTTGGGGCGATGAATTGGGGTTGTACAATTCTTTCCGCCCAGTTGGGGCGATGAATTGGGGTTGTACAATTCTTTCCGCCCAATTGGGGCGATGAATTGAAATGTTATGATCTTTTTTGCTCAGTTGGGGCGATAAATTGAGGTTGCACAATTCTTTCCGCCCAGTTGGGGCGATGAATTGGGGTTGTACAATTCTTTCCGCCCAATTTAAGCGAAGAATCAGAAAAGATACAAATACTTATAGAAATTCGACTCAAAGAAGTCGCTAATTTTTAGGAGACACGATTCAACTCACCGAAAATTGCGAGCCCTTGAGACGAACCTAAATTGTATTATATTTGTGGAAGGGTCGTGTATTGTTTATAAAATATCTACCAAAGTCGTTGGATCACGATACTTTACACTTTTGGACTTCTATACAAAGGTATGATTGTCGCGTATAAAGCCCTGACACGATGTTGATTTTTCAAGAATAACAAACATGAATAATCAAATTCGTCTGATATAAGCAATGAAGTGGGTGGCGATGAATCGATTGTCGAATCGATCATCGAATTTTTATCCGCTATTCATATTTCCACAGACGCCGCATTTTTTTTCGCAATTTTTTTGAATGCATCGCACGTAGAAATTGATCCGGTGAGCCAGCAAGATAATCTTTACGGTAAAGATTAAAATCCTCATTGAAAAAAAAAAAAATATGTTAACGTTATTATATTGTAAAACTGGTGATTTTGCGACTTCCCCAACTTCCATTTGTTACAAAAAGTATGAGATTCTGAAATGTATATTCGATAGAAACAGAATTTTTAAATCAACTAATATGAGACAATTGGATGGATCCAACGCTGTTCAGGGGGTGCGTACGCTGACGAGTATTAAAAAATGGATATTTGTGTGCGAATTCAGGATTCTGTTAAATTTTGATAAATACAGGGAGTGTTTTGGAGGGTGTGCCCCTCATTATCCATGTTTTGAATCATCTTTTACTAGCAAAGTAAAGTGGTTATTCCTTTGACAAAATTTATCGAGTCGACTTATTGTTAGTTGTGAAGAATGAAATCCATCGATGAAACTATTGAAAGTTTTTTTTGTCATGAATATTAGGTATTTAAAGAGCGGATCTAACGTGAAATGATAGACTATTTAAAGATTGTGCGTATGTATGGATGTGGTATGAGACATTTGTATATAATGGTAGATAATTTGTAGACCAAAGTACTTTGTAGACTAGCTTTGGATTAGGCTTGGTTCTGCTCTTCAAAATAATAGTTGGATTTCTCGCAGTATATTTTAATTGGCCAGAAAAATAAAAAATGTCGTTCTTTGTTCAAAAATAATTTTTAATAGGTATTTTTATCATAACAATAATAATAATATTAATAAAAAGCGCCTTTAATGCGCTGGCGGCCCTTGGGCACCGAAGATACAATTTGTGTAGGTGATGGGCCTCAGCCCATCACCTGCACTCGCGACATTCTTCAGTGGCCAATTTTTGTTATTATGGTAGCTCTTCTTTCCATGCCCTCTGCTCTTCTTCCACTTTTCCTTCTCCTCTTTTTCATTTTTCTTCTGGTCATTGCCGCTTTTTTCCCCTCCTTTACCAGCAGCTTTACGTGCTGACCATTTGTACCTTCAACAATATCGATCATTAGAGCAAATCCACTCCAATTCACACAATTGCCTTACGCCAAAACGCTTGACAAACGGCTGTGACTACATTTGTTAATTATGAGAATGGTACTTAAGTGAGGTATTCGAGATATTTTTACATGAATGACGTTTTCAACGAACAGCAAATTGTATGCGGCATGATAATTCTGTCGTATCCGATAATGCCACATGCCAATGTTACTTGGAACACTTACTTATTTCTCCTCGCATCCTTATCTCTTCCGGCCCGATGCTTTCTTTTGAGACTCCCGCCTCCACCAGCCGCTTCAACCTTTTCAACTGCCTGTTAATTCGTTAATTGATCTGTTAAGTTTTGCATTCTTGTATTTTTGTTAACAGCTATGCTGTTATTGTATTAATCTACCGATTCATCTCATACTTCTCATTGCTATGGGCAGTAAGGGTAGTCCCTAAATGGATCCGAAATTTCGAAAAAGTTCAATCAGCCCCGAATGGCGGAAACAAAAACTCCAATTTTTCTAGATTTTTATTCCATATTGTCGTCTCCCTACGTTGAATTTGATGTGAAAAATCAAGTTCATGATGTAAAGAATGAAAATTGTCGCAGGAGTGTCTTTTTTGTGGTTCATAGAAAATTGCACGATATTCGCTGATCATTTATAACGCGATCATTTACCGATCTTCATTTTCTGTTGGAAGATTGTTCTGCATTTACTATATTTACTTATCTCACAATACACGATCCATGTTAATAACTTTTGGCCTAGGATAACTTTGATATTGATCCAGAAGAGGCGATTGATCGGCTCGATGGAATCGTGCGAATATAATACAACAATCTTTCAAGGAGAAAAAAATACAACAAAATATTTGCGATGCGAAGCATGAGTAAACAACGTGAAATTTTGCATGAATCAAATAAATAGACACTTCTGAAAAAAGTTCAACCTATTACATCATAGATTTCATTTTGCACTGCAAATCAATATAGCGTACCAAAGGTAATTACCTATCAATAGAATAAAATAAGGAAGTAGAGACCTTTGTTTTCACCATTTACAGAAGTCGATTTCACGGCTTACGACCTATAAAAAAAAACTATTGACCCATTCTATCGATTTACCTTTTCTCCCACACCGGCTTCACCCTTGTGTTCGGTGGGATTCGGCTGTTGGGCCGCCTTCATGGCCAGGAGGAGCGCCCTGGTTTCATCCAGCTCTTTGAGCCTGGACTCAATAATGGCCAAGTCCATGTTCTTCATTGATGTGAAATCGTAAAATTATAAAATACAGCCAATTTCAATTGTAAATTGTTATGAGCTACATAACACCCTCGAAAAGCACAAGCATGGTCAATTTCAACAATTATTCTCATCCAGTGAACATTTTTTTAACAGAAATTTCATACGCATTCCAAAATATTTGGTGTTACATGTCAATTCTCTAGACTTTTTTTGGAAATCACTAAAATTGCGATCATTTGAGTCAGGCAATTGATTTTTCACAAGAAAAAAAATGTTCGAAATTCACCATATTCTTCCATATTCTAGGTGTATGTTATATCCCCTAAACACTGATCACATAATGACTTGCAAAAATATTCCCGAAAGATGAAAAAATCTGATATGGGTCATGAAGAAAATGGATATGCCATGCAAATTTACAGGTTACATACAGTGAGGATCAGGTGAAATTGCGCACCCAGATTTTGTGCGCAAGCGCGAATTTGAAAAACAGTTGATTTTGTCAGCTGCTAACGTGTAGTACCAACCGCCTCAGAACCCAGCTCGAGCTGTCAGATTGACAATCTTGTCTCGGAATTTGAACATGACTGGGTTATGTTGTGACAGGTAAATAATGCGACACGAAATCAGACTCAGATAATTGGGGTGATATAGGATAATATAAATTTGATCAATTGAATAGAAGATTCATAATGTTGACTGAAACTTTATGAAATTAAGAGGGTATAAAGTAATGATAGGTTGATACAACCCAAATGATACTAAAATGATTCAGCCTAAAATTTAATCGACCAACTGAGTAAGTATCATCAATCCTTACTGAAATTGAAAAGCTGGGAATCATAACTCTGATCGAAAACTATTATTTTACAATATTAATATGACAGCTTTTGTAACAAATTAGACTCATCGAAGAAATTGCGACTTTTACAGAGAACTTTGCTGCTTGCGTCGAAAGAGTTCTAACCTCTGGAAGAAATTAGACTTGTGACAGTTATTTGGATACCGACAGAAACCTATCATCTGAGTCGAGGGACTTATTTCCTTCGCAGAAGATAGATTCATCAAAGAGGTTGCAACTTTGACGTATAACCTTGTTAACTGTGTTCAAAAAGTTCTAACCTCCGGACAGAATTATGACAGTTAGTTTGACACCGACAGAGACCCATCATCTGAGTCGAGGGACTTATTTCCTCCGCAGGAGATAGATTGATCGGAGGGGTTGCAATTTTGACGGAGAGCTTTGTTGCCTGCGTCAAAAGAGTTCTAACCTCTGGAGGGAATGAGACTTGTGACAGTTATTTTGACTTTGACAGAGACCCATCGTCTGACTCGAAGGAGTTATTTCCTTCATAAGAGATACATTCATCAAAGAGGTATCCAGTACGGCGAATAACTTTGTCGCCTGCATCGAAAAAGTTATTTCCTATCGGAGTAGACAGGCTTATCCAAGGAATTGCAGTTTTGACGTAGTTTTTGACAGCTGAATCTGAAATCTGAGTGTGTTGGCTATTCTGCGAAACAAATGACGACGATCGCGCACGCGCGAATGGGGTGCGCAATTTCACCTGATCCTCACTGTATATGTATGTATAAACATTAACGATAACAATATTGCTGTTAAAAGCAATATACAATAACATTAATATACCCAATGTTATAATTACTCGCAAATATTGATTAGTTGCTACTGAAACTAGTCATGTATATCACTATTATTCGTTTTTCACTTACCGCAATGCTTTCTTCTCCAATTTGTTGCATTTTTTGATGCTAGCAATATGAACAATGTTTAAACAATTGAAATCTCGGCGCGCCAATTAATTCAGTTTTCATCATTATCGACCAACGCCTTTCCCGCTCCCAGTTATCGATTAAACGATCACCCAGTTCAGAAGTTACCTTCTCAACGCTTCACCCATTCGGAGTTACCGACGGAACGCTTCGCCCATTCGGAAGTTACCGACTGAACGCTTCGCCCACTTCGCCCGCTAACTCTCCACGAAAATTTACCCAGGGCTGGCTCTCTTTAGTTGTAGAGTATTTAAAACTACCGTAGATGGGTGAAGAAAATAATTAAAAGTGAAATGTTTATCAAATGTGCAAGTTTATTGAAATTTTAGTAAGCTGATCGACGTTTACAAGTGTAATATAATATTTATGATTGTGACTAAATAATATGTCATCTCAGAATGTTCATCAGTACATTCAATCCTTAGCAATAATTCCAATATTTTCTATAATTATTAGCCGTACATTAAACAGCTCCAATGTAATTCAAGACGCCATATTCGAAATGCTCAACAAATTACAGCACTCTGTACAGCAAAATCATTGTCCATGTATTTTCTTTGGCGAGTCTCGTATCTGAGCACTTCATAAATTTTTTAGCTGTCTGTTTCTTAGATCGATACATCTGAAAGTCAAAATGGAATATTTATGGATGTAATATTCTTCTCCGCTTATGAGGAATCATACATCGATAACACAGAATACATACCAAACTCTGGAATTTATGATTCAAATCTTGAACCATCGAATAATGTTCCATTCCTGGATTGCCTTCGTGCGCACTGCGACTGAAACTCAGAACACAATTTTTCGGTTCACCATTTCACCGTCTAATTATAAGGAACTGTATCTCAATATGTTAAATACGTACTAAACCCTTGGATTTGCGTTCCATATCTCATGCTTGTTTCCTGGAACTCACAAACAGAATTATTCAGTATCGGCTCCACAAGTTTTTATAAGGCAACTGTACAGTAGATACTTACATTAAATGATTATTGGTGCGTTTCCCCCGATGCAGTCTAATATCAGCGTCTTCAGCTAAGACATGCTTCGCCACAAGAGAGCAGGTTCCTTCACAGCATCTTGGTTATTCATGGTACCTGTTGGTACCTAATAAATCAAACTCAAGAGAGTTCTCAGAAGTATCAGGTAGTATCCCTGTTTTTTTTCTGAGCTTTTTCTGAGCTTTAATATAAGCTCTCTGCTCCATTGCACGTAATTGTAAGTGTGTTACAATAGTGCGTTTTCCTGTTATAATAAAATTAATATCATGAGTCCACTGCTCCAAATAAACCCGACTGCATACGGGAAGTATAGCCTCCGTGATTGCGTCGGAATGCTTACTGCAATTTGAACGGCTGCACAACATTAGATTAGTCAATCCTGATGTTAGTACCCTACTTACCGTTTCTTCTTGACATACGTGGTCGATTCTTCGGTCAAACATTTTTAGAATTTTGTGGAATTCCTCATTATCTTGTCGGATATGGCCCAGGTTCTCTTGACAGTCCTTACATTCTTTGAACGGTGGCACATGCGATGTTTTTCGCAGCGTCGCTCGCACTATTTCGTTAGCACGTTGCTCATCAACTGGCAGCAAATCATCACTGTAATCTAGAAAACAAATCAGAAAATATGATCTAGAATACCAGTCATTATTAGGAAAAAGCGACAGTGTTATTACTCACCAGAGAGTGCAGCAACCGCTTCTGCATCTCGAGAAAATTCTACTCGTACGGGATTCCTAATGGTGTTGCTGTGCTCTGCAGAACGTCGTAGAGGTGTCATGGCATCACTGTCGTACAAATCTTCGCAATTTGCACCGACAGCATGTTTCGAAGACAAATTTGATATTAGTGCCGCTTTAAATGACCCTTCAAATTGCGCACATGTCGGATTGGTATTGCGTCGCGCATGGCTCCTCATTTGGCCGAAAAAGTTTTCGATGCAATCTTGATTTAAATTACGTGTTTCTAAATACTCGAAACCGAGGTTCTTGACGACTTTCCAAATGTTCTGAACGGAAGCGATGGTTTTGATCCAATTCCGTATGCTCGAGACGTTTGATCTACTGGACGGCCGTTTCGATTGCTTCTCCACGAAGCGCATCTTTCTCAATGTATGATCCGCTTGTGCCCAAAAACTGTGATGCTCGCTGGTAGCAGTGAGTACACTTTTTAAGCCGGTGCCAGCTTTCTTCTTGTGGCCATTGAGGGAGTCGAATAAGCTGTTGAAAAATTTTAAGGCACTTGCTGTTTCCAATCCCTCTTCCGCAGGCATTGTCAGCGGCCCAATCCGCGAGTTGATGTGTCCTAAAAAAATGTACACACATAACATTAATCATTAGATGCAAATAAGATAAACTTTTTTCAAAAGTAGTCAGTTGCTTACCTGAAATTGTTGACAAAAATTCAACACAGTTTGCTAGCGTCTCACTAAAAACTTGCGTAGCATATTTCACTTTCATTTTTTTTATTTTATCTTTTTCAACGTGTTCTGCCGTTAGTTTCTTCAGTTGTCTGCTCGGGCTATTGATGTCTATTTTGTATGCCAGCTCAATAATATTCCAACTGGCGAATTTACGATTCCCACTCACTGTGCAATTAGCGACATCATCTGGGTTGACATCCAACTCCAAGTCTTTTGTTAATAAATTATTACGTATTCCTTTCATGAGGTGGGGAACGTCGAACAATGGGAACATTTTGGTACTGCCAATCTCAATTGCACATTCTGCATATAAAAAGAAATGATTTGACATGAATGCATGCACAAAAACGTGTGCTACAACGAATGTTCGAAGAATATCTTTAATTTCTTACCTTGACTTTCCCCCCTATGATAGCGCTTGGTGTTACTTTAAAGTAGAAGTTTTTCGATTGCTGCTACATTTGAACTGCCTTGGTCACAAACGGTAGCAACAATCCTCAATCCAGTAGTTTCTACTGCTCTTACGACTTCTTTAATGCAGTGCATCAATTGAGGCCCTGATATTTGCGATTCACAGAAGTTGTAGGCTACTTGAACTTTCCATCCCGATTGTAAGCCCTTCAACATGAATACGAGGCAGTGATCAGCCAATTGTTGTGTCCTTCGCATTCCCCAATCTTCAAGTCCTACTATTTTGTCCGCAGCGGCATCGTATTTAAGATGGGGCATTAGAGCAACTTCATCCCATATTAATATGCAGATTTTCTCTCGCTCATCTGTCATCTGCCGTGCTTTGTCTTTCAGATGTTCAATCACTTCTTTCATGATTCCCGTTTTAACAGGAACTTTAGCCAAAAGTTTCATTATTGTCGTACGGCTTGGCAATGGGAAGAAGTTTGTAAGAAATCGATAGCAGCTTGGCGACTGTTTATACAGCATCAAGCAAAAGAGTCTCTGTTCTACCGTGAACCGTCTTGCCTGAAACACGAATAAAGTTTTTTCTTGTAACCTGATAATGCAAATTATTATTATGAACAATTAGAATCAATCCCATCCGAAAATATGTAGATTACATACATAAATACAAATATATAAACTTACACTTGGTGTATTATTAGCATTTCGGAGTAGTATTCCCCAAAACTGACGTTGCACAGGAGTCAGTGATGCTGTGAACTGGTCGGCTAACTGTGTCTTTGTGATTGAATCCATCTCCTTCCGCTTTTTTTCAAATTGTAGACGAAGTCTGTCATATTTTCTTTTAAACAGTACAGCTTTTTTATAAAGTGCAACACCTCTGGGATCTAGGCAATGTTGTCGCTTAATGGAACCCAGGATGACATTTTCTTTCTTCGGCATGACTGATCCTGAGGTTCATCAACCACACCAATCTCTAATGCTGTGTTGTCCTCCATTGGCCTCACATTGCCGGTCATATTTTCTGAAAAAGAACCCGTTATAATATTTGCTATATCTGAAGTTTCAATACCTGTTGGTTCATCATGTTGTTCTTCTCTGGGTGGCGATAGGTTGTTTTGTCTCATATGGTCAGTTAGGTGTCCTGGAATATTTAGATGTGGGACTGCAGTATCTAACAAGCGACATCTGTAAAATGTAAAGTCGATTAATTACATTAAGTTCCATTTTTTAGTATACATATACTCGAGTATCATTATAAATACTAAAATAGTTCTAACCTGGCATTTGTAACTTTGTATGACTCTTGGGAAAAATGTTCGTGACACACAAAAAGTTTTTGGCGCTGTTCGGTCGTCATCTGTTGAACTTTTTCATTCTGAATAGCACATGACCAAACATACGACTTCACAGGATCTTTAGTAAATCGATGTCTCATACACCGCTTCGTGCTTTTGCACCCAGGCACAGCGCAAGCCTGATCTTTCGTCATTACGAACTAACAAACTTAACCTATATAATAATGCTAATTAAACTATATTTGCTCAATCACTGAGTAATAAACATATTAATAATCACTTAAAGTACTTTATGCTAGGTATCTTCTATGTTGTTTTCTAAAGAATTAGTTCAGTTAATCTAAGTACTATATCAAGAGACTCGGTAGAGTCTCGCGCCTAGTACATTAAAAGAGCACCGGACGGCAAGCGAGTATCTATACAGTTAAGAGATAGGAAAAGCGCTGTACGGCCGACTGCTTTATTCAGTATCCCCTTAATCATTAGCTTTTCGGGAAATTTGGATGCACTTTCGCAATAAAAATCGCAGTGTCGGGTTCATTTGAGCCTAATTTTAATAACATTGATGTTCGGAGAGATGTGATCTCATAATAGTTATCGACGCTCGAGCCCGTTCTACGATCAGAATTTTCAACGTCATCGTCGTCTCCGGATCACTTTTCTCCTTAGCTCTATTGCTATGAAATGTAGTGCAGTATATAACGCAAACTCGATTTTCGCTGAGGTTCAAACTGCAGACGCATGGGCGTGACCATCGCTTTCGTCGTCTCGTTATTTTCTAGGGACTCTTTCGGGACTCTAGTCGTCTCTACTGTACCACTAGAGTCCTGTCGTCATTCCGCATGTCTTTACGATCACCTCCTTGCAATCACAATCACCGGCCAAACTCGATGAAGGCATACGATAAATGTTTATTATGGAAACGGTGTTAAGGATTTTGAATAATATAAAATGGATAGTTTTCGGTCAACTTGTAACAGTACGAAGCGTTTGCCCACCTTAATATGATTGACATCACCGAATTCAAATTTCTGAATCCGTTTGCTAAAATGTTATGAACTAGACTCGATAGCTCCGCAGTGACAGCCACATGAGGTTATGCTATAAATGAAGTTTCTAGCTACTATTATAACAACGATGTAGCAATTATCGCTGTATGGTTTATACAACGAACATACGTATGTATGCGGATGAAAAGTATCAAAGCGTCAGAAGATTCGATATTATTAACAATAAGTTAATTGTTGATTTGACGTAACTGTGATTGAGGAAATCTGATAAACGTAATCCATGTTAGTGGTTCGAAGAAATCAATTGTTTTATTTAGTGCAGTGTGCAGATTAAAAAATAATACAGGAGCGTTGTTCAAGTTATTGACAATTTCTGATCGAATCGATCGTGGATTGTGCAACATGGAGTTTGGTCAAAGAAATTTGAACAAAGTGAAATGCAATCTTGCTGAGAAAATCCATTATTACTTTGTACAGTGCAGACCAAAAAATATCGGGTTAAGCGTTTTAATTAATAATAATCATTTGATCAGCAGGCAAAACAGTTCAGTCCTTTGAAGTTGGAATTTCACATCTGTAAGCAGCCCGCTCTAGTGGTGGTGTATGTACAGTTGTTCCTACAAAAGTCACTCATTACAGCTATGTTGTGGAAAAGAAATTATAACAGAAATTAAAATCATTCGTTGGTATCTGGTATGAGATAGGCATTCAGAGTGAGACTAGCTGTGATTCCAGTGACGACAGGTGCATTCCATTTTAACGATGACACTGTTTAAGCATCAGATTTGGTTGATTGGGTAGATGATGTGGCTTTGTATCTTGATGTCAACTTTAGGAGTCTCTGTCAGTGAGTTCTTGTAAACATAGCTATAGCCATGTGTCTCAACTAACTTATGCATATTTCAATAAAGTCGTCATTCAGATCAATATGTGAGTGAGATCTTCGGTTCAACTACACCCATCAGTGGTATCTGTTATCGAGCAAGAAAGAATATCGACCGGCAGAAATACTATAACTACTAGCCAGCTATATCACCATTAACTAAAAAAGTACCAGAACATTGACCTTTATCAGGTGGTTTTGCAATAAATGTATTCAAGGATAAAAGTTACTATTATTTTGTAATAAATAAAGATGAATTACATTGAGTCATCACGTGTTTCGATATATTTCATAAGATTTCCTTCTATGCATTCGAATAATGAAAAATAGAAAACTTTCTTTCAAAAAGTAGTGAAATCCCGACAAAGCACCTCAGGTGCAAAAAACCTCGCCAAGTACATTAATTTTTTAAAATCAATCGCCACCAAAAAGTTGTTCCCCAAGAATAACCCCAAAATTAAATTCTAAAAAAAATAGATCCAAATCAATCATTGTGCCAAGTATATGTAACTGCACCATGCATAGGAGTACTAGAGAAGACTGGGATAAACATACAACAAACCAACTTACCAATTGGAAGAATATAAAGTTGGGGAAAGAAATCAATAAAAAAAAAGAAATTAAATTAAATTAAAAAAAATGAATAAAAAAAAAAATTGGAGGTAGTGGGACTTGGCGGGCTTTTTGGAAAAAAATCCGGAATTCTTGTATAGCAAAATGACATCAGCCCGCCAAGGACCACGTACTCCAATTTTTTTTTTATTCATTTTTTTTCATTTAATTTAATTTCTTTTTTTTCATTGATTTTTTTCCTCAACTTTATATTCTTCCAATTGGTAAGTTGGTTTGTTGTATGTTTATCCTAGTCTTCTCTAGTACTCCTATGCATGGTGCAGTTACATATACTTGGCACAATGATTGATTTGGATCTATTTTTTTTAGAATTTAATTTTGGGGTTATTCTTGGGGAACAACTTTTTGGTGGCTAATATTACACAAACTACTGACTTACTAGTAGACTAATCTATAAATTGAAATTCAAGATTCTTACTCTAATTTTAACAATCTCTTACAAATAATTTAATGCTATTGACTATATGGCGTTAAATAAACTACTGACTTATTAGTAAACTAATGTATAAACTGAAATTCAAGGTTTAATCTCTAAATTTAACAATCGCTTACGAACAAACTATTACGAACTAACAAACTTAACCGACAAGTGAACTAACCTACAAAACTAAAATTCAGGCTCCTAACTCTAATTTTAACAATCGCTTACGAATAATTTAATGCTATTTACTGGTCAAGATTAAATATTAATTATAAATGTAATGTACTCACAAAAGATATTCTCTGAAGTTGCTCAAAATTTACAAAATTCAGTAACAAAAATTCCGCACCTTTCACGTCGAGAGTTTGTGGATGGGAAGAACGAAATATGGCGGCGCAAGCGAAGCCGTCGGTGTCATGGCGGATCCCCCACTCTGCCGACCAACCGAGTCTCAGCGCCACCAACCTTAAGTCCCACTTTCAGTAGGAACTAAAACGTAGGTACAAGCCGCCCATAAGAACGTTCCTACCCCTGCTTCTTGCTGTGCCTCTCACCTTGCTCTGCCACCACGCTATTGTCGTTGCTAGCCCAGCCGTGCATCTCAAATCCCCCCCGCCGGTTGATTTCCACGACTTGTTGTATCGTATTTTTCGCCTCCTCGATGGTATCAGCACCGTCCAGGTAATCATCCATATAACATTTTTCTTCCAATGCTCGTGCGCCCTCTGGCATCGTGTCCTCGGCTTGGCTCGCGTTCTTGTCTTTTACGTACAGTGCACAGCACGGTGACGACCTAGCTCCGAAGATCATTGAGGTCATTCGGTATGTGTCCGGCTCGCGGTCCCGATCAGCACCCCGACAAAGGAATCGCTTTGCATCCCTGTCTTCGGGTCGTATTCGAATTTGGAGAAACATGTCCTTCACGTCCGCTTTAAACGCGATTGGTCGTTGTCTGAATCGCATTAATATCCCTGTCAGCGACTTCAGTAGGTCTGATCCCGCTAATAAGTAGTCGTTGAGGCTTGTCCCTTGCACTTTCGCTGCCGCGTCGAAAACTACTCGTACCTTCCCTGGTTTGTCCGGGTGTGTCACCCCAAAGTGTGGCAAGTACCACACTGGCCCTGTATGTGCGCCTTGCCGATCTACTTCCTCCGCGTAGTTGTTTCGGATCAGTTTAGCCATCTCTGTGTAATATTTTTGGGCATACTTCGGGTCTCTGTCCAGCTTCTTTTCTCAACTGTATAGTCTGCTCGAGGCGTTCCTTTTACTGTCTGGTAGTGTCACTTTCTCCACTCGCCATAAGAGTCCGGTTCCCCATTGACCTCCTGTTTGTCGCGTTGTTGCCTCTAGCGAGTTTTTTGCCCGTTGGTCTGCGCGATTCCTACCGACTCTAGTCGGAAGTAATCCTCGACAATAGCGTGTAAGTCGTGATCGGCGCAGTACCTCAAAAATGTCGGGTCCCCTGTGCTCGATCCTTCACCCCTTGTCCTTGGCTCCCGCGTGCACAGGAATAGTCGATGTGCCCTTGCCGCTTCTATACCAACTACGTTACCATGGACGACCCAACCTAGTTTCGTCAATGAGGCCATTGGCATGTCTTTGCCCCCTCTCCGTATCTCTCGTGACACGATGAGGTCGCAGTTGTCCTGCCCTAGCAGGATCGTAGGGTGAGCCTCGTTGTAGGGGCGGAGGTCTAGAGCCTTCAGATGACAGTAAGACTGTATGTCCGTCTTGGTGAGCGTCTGTCGGGGTAGCGTGAGATCCGGAACTGCGTATAGGTCTCGTAGAATGAACCGCTCGTCATATCCTCTGCCCGTTACCTCACATGTGACCCTCTCAGTCACGTATTTGACTTCGTGCCCTGCTCCTATACCCTCTAACACCAGCCTCTCTCTGGAGCCCGTTAAGCCGATATATTTGGCTGCCTCCCCATTTATCAGTGACACCGTGGACCCCTCGTCAAGCAGCGCATAGATGTTCATTTTTGTCTTTGGCCCTGTCAATGTTACGGGGAGCAGCTTCAGTAGTACGCGTTTGGCTTTCAGTCAGGATGTTTCGTTCCCCTTCTCGGCGCTGCTCGTTCCGAGCGCAGTGCGTGATGCAATGTCTCGTTGGCTTCCCTGTGTCGTTCTCGAGGTTCCTATTGACCCCGAAGTCGCGTGTAGTAGGTCGTGGTGCGGCCGTTTGCATTGGGTACATGGTCTGGCCTTGCACTTGGATTTTCGGTGCTTCCCCATCAGGCAGCAAAAGCACATTTTTTCCTTTCGGGCCCATGCCGAGCGATCATCGTTGGATAGCGCCGCGAACCCGCGACACTTCACCACCACGTGTCCAGGTCGCTCACAATATCCGCATTTTCTCCTGTTGTCCGGGCCGTCCCTCTGCCGCTTATCGCTCCCTGATTCCTGTTCAGCAGCACACAAAAGAACTGGTTTTGCCCGAGTGTTCCTTCGGTCCTTCGAGTGTCTGTCTCCAACCCCTCGCTCACCAGCTCTGCTGCTACGAGCTGTGGGTCTAGACGTTCCAGCTTTGCACGCCATTTCCGCCTCGGTGTATTGGGATCCTGAGGATTCGGGTACGCCAACTAGTGGCGAAAAATATAACCTCTCAAAGTAGGCTAGAGTGTCAATGTTTACATGTGTCTCTAATGCAAGTAGTGAGAACTATTTATTTTATAAAATCAATTAAACTTCTAGTTTGTTAAAAACTATTTTTGTAAATTTGTATATACACGTTATTTTAAATTATCGTTATGGAGTTCTCACCAAAACCAAACAAAAGCAATATTTATTGCTCTGTTTATGGTTGTCAAAGTCGAGCATGTAAAAACGACACGGTTCGTTTTTTTAATTATCCAAAAAAAAATGAGACTGTGGTCACTATTAAAAATAAATTCGACGAAGATGAAAAAATTGATCGCTTTGATGCATGGGTAAAAATTTTGAAAATGGGTAAAACTGTGACCCCTACGATGCGAGTGTGTTCTTTACATTTTGTTGCAGAAGATTTTATTCCATCGAGTAAGTGCTAATTGTTAATTTATCATTATTATTTATTTTGAATGTAATAAAAATATATTTTTTCATTGAATTTTAATCGCCATTATTTTTTTTAAAGGTTGTAAAGTGCGCAGATTAAAAAAAACATCAGTCCCATCAGTAAACCTGCCGACTCTTTCAACTGACACACCATTGGATTCTTCAAAAATTAAACAAAATTCTCTTCGATTGAAAAGATTACACGATCGAACTACAAAAAAAAAAAAAAACTTGAACAATATTGGTCAAGATACTTATGATAATAATTTTCATTTCTCTGACTGTTCACAATTGAATGAAGACACTGTCCAATTGACGAACATGGAAAATGAAGATACTCCATCTCCAATCTCATCAAGCGATGAAAATTCTTGTTCCCAATCTAAAGATGCTACAACTCAATGTCCAGAGGTCCAAATCGATAAGGAGTTTCGGGATATGAGCATACAGGTTTCAACAGAATCACTAACTCCAAAATTTACATCTTTAATTACAACTGAGTATGAATTGAGCACAATGACAGGAATACCTAATTTTGTTCTATTGAAATCAATAAAAAAGTTAGTTGATAAAAAAACATCATCTGTCCACGTGAACTCCAAATTTGATAATCAGGAAATTATTGTCATGACATTCATGAAACTGAAACAAAATATGTCGTATGCAGTATTATCAGTTTTATTTAAAATTTGTACTCCTGAAACTTGTCGAACAAGAATTCTAGACATGATTGATATTTTGTATGCATGTTTGAAAAACGTCATTTATTGGCCAAGTAAAGATAATATTTCAAGAAATGTACCGCAGTGCTTCAAAAATTTTACAAATGTGCGAACTGTCGTCGACTGTATTGAAATTCCTATACAAAAATTTAAAAACCTATGTTGTCAATTAAACACTTACTCTTACTATAAAAGTGGTTATACACTAAAGTTTATGACAGCTGTCACACCAGCGGGAATCATCTCATTTATCAGCAAACCATATGGTGGTCGATGTTACGATAATGCTATTTTTGAACAAAGCGAAATCTTAAAACTGATGGATAAAAATGATGACTTGATGGCTGATCGAGGATTTACAGTTGGTGATCTATGTAAAAAATACGATGTAAATCTAATTACACCTCCATTCCTAAAACAAAAAAAACAATTTTCACAAGCAGAAGCTCAGATGGGGCGTCTAATAGCTAAAGCCCGAGTTCATATTGAAAGAAGTAATCAACGACTTAAAAATTTCCAGATATTATCTTCCCAAATGCCTGTAGGTCTAATCTTTGAATCAATGGAAATATTTACTATTATTTGTGCTATTGTAAATTTGAGTAGTCCAATTCTAAAAAATGATAAATTTTGTTAAGAAAAATAAAACATTGTAAACATTAACAATAAAATGTTTTTCACTGATAAACTTATCTATATTTTCATATTGCACGAAATATGTAACATTTTATGAAAATACACCAATTCTATGATTGATACATTGATATCACAGAATTAAAAAAAAAAAAAAAACCAGTTACTCTTCACTTGACTGCTCTCGTTCTTTTTCACAGATATTATGCAACATAAACTTAAAATATATAACTTTTAATGAAAACAATAAGTCTTTAGTAAATTTTTTGTCAAAACTGACAGGAATAATTTTGAAACTTTTATCAAAAGAAGAATAAATTACGAAATCCGTAGATTCCACATTGACGAGTGCCATAATAATTTGCACTTGAGCATAATACATGTGTTTCTTTTTTAAGCCTACTTCACCATTAAATACTTCTAACCATTTCACTGTTTTAATCACATCTTCAGCACTTGTTTTTTTACCTTCAACCGGGCATTTGATTTCGAGGATTTTGTTTGGTTCATTATTTTTAAATATTATTCCATCTGGAGAGCCACCTAACCAAGGATTCTCCTTGGAGATAATCAATCCACATTGAACTACTTCAACAGACATTTTGGCTTCATAAGCTTCACGGGCTATAGATTCATTCTCAAGACCATATTTTGTATTTGCATTACTAAAGGATTCTCCAAAAAAGTAATCAAGAGATTTTTTTTCCAATCTGGGTTTTTATTTTTACGACAAGTAAAAAGTTTGTAGGCATCACTCGCTGTTATCCTCAATTGCCTTTCCTTAATCCAAACACTATAAAACTCATGAGTGTCTTCACAGATTTTCTGAGTATCATCTGAAAGACGACTTAATATTTTTCTACAGCATTCTTCGTGTGTAAATTTTACATCAAAGTTCTTCAATTTCAAAAGCAATTCAGACATCTCTTGATTCTTTATGATAGCCATAATTTTATCAGGAGATATAATTACTTTATTAGTTTCTGACTGTACAGGATCATGCCTTCCAAGTCTACATGCAATAAAATAAAAAAAAAAATTCATTCATTAATCATTTTGTTTATAAAAAAAAATTTATTCTGGCACTTATTTAACCACTTACAATATCAAAATTCTTTTTTTAAGTAAAAAATTTTGGATAAGTGGCTAAATTCCTGAAATTAATTTACTAAAACAAATAAAAAATTAGAAATAAAGAATTAATTTTTCACACAATAGTGATTTCTTTTAAAAATAATAATAAAAAATTGAAATCACAATACTTAAAATAAGTTTAAAAAACATAGCAATTACATGTGCATGGCTAAAGCTGATGATGGATTATCCTCAATTAAAATTCGTCGAAATTCCTCGTCTTCATCATTATCATCAGTTTCTAACATAACGTTGACAGTATTATCAATTGGAGGTTCCGAATCATCACATACATCATCAGTATTATCAACATTTTCAGGATTGTCGGATTCTTGAAGGCCCATGTGATTAACACCTTCTATCACTTGAAAAGCAACGCCGAGATCATCTGGGATGGATTTTATTTTTTTTTTCTTTTCAATTTTCTTTCTTTTGTTAAATTAATTTTTTTTACTAACCAGCTATGTGACAGCAATGGATTCATATCGTATTGTTGTAGTGCAGACTGTTTGGGAGCACTCCATGCACACTTTTTATCAGTACAAGAGATTACTTTTAGACTTTCCAAATCATTTCTGTAAAAAAAATTAATACACATTGTTAAACATCTACTTATATTACACCGATATTAATTATTTAAAAATATAGTTTCAATCAGAAAAAAAAAACGAGAGCTTTATATACTCACCGATTCAAATAAAGTAGTGTTGCTACCACATGCTTACATTCACCACCTAAACCAGCTGCACAGGAACAACTCATACCCACGATTTTTCCTGTATCTTTAAGAACTTCCCCATTAATTTCATGTGGATCATCTCTTATACTTGACGTTTGAAGACAAAAAGCAATTATTTTCCTCACTTATCTTGCCACAGTTTAACAAGTGTCCTTGGTTAAGTGTGTTTTCACCACCTGTAAAACATTTACTTCGAGGTGTTGCAAGCGCGAACGCACAAATTTCTTGAATAGAAATACGCATATTTTAATTAAAGACCTTAAAACCGTATAATTATTCAAAAATAATCACAAAATATTAATAAATCAACTGACAGAGTGTAATGTAAACATTGACAATAGCCTACTTTTAGTAGTGCATTTTTTAGCCACTAGATGACTGGCGCTTAGGCCACGCCCATCTTTGGGATCCCAATGGGAATTGTGAGAGCGCCTCTAGTCGGGTTTGGTCGGGTGGACACTCGTTGACATATCGGTTGTAATTATATATCATTGCCGACGGCATCTTACTGATAACCTCCCGTACTAGCTCGCGACTATGTAGGGAACCATCGTCTCCTATGGTCTTCATGGCTGCGACGCAATTGTTCACGGTGGTAGCAAATGTCACCAAGTCTACCGACCCCGCATTGATCCTCGGCAGACGTCTGATTTCGTCTTCCAGCCGTCCTGCGATCTCGTCCGGGTTCCCAAAGCGTAGTTCCAGGACCCCCATCACTTGTTCTGCGCTGCACGTTCCCATAAGTAGAGCCGCCACCGCCTGTTCTGCCTTGCCAGTCAGGCACTTATGGAGACGTGCGACATTCTCCCTGTCAGTGTAGTGGACCAGTTCCATCGAGAATTCAAAGGCTCGTTTGAAACTCAACCATTTCGTACAGTCGCCTGAGAATGTAGGTAGGGTCCTGAAGTCGGTGAGCCGGCTCACTAGATGGTCTGACGACTTGCTGATCGCCGCCACCTCGCGTACTGCCGCCACGGTTTCCGCAAGTACCTGTGATAGATCAGCCGCCTGTGGTACCGACCTTGTTGCTGTTGGAGCGCCTGGCGTTGTTTCGTGCGGCGTGTCAAGCTGGCTGTTCACCCAGTTCACCGTCCTAGCGGTGCGTTCATCTGCGTCAATTGGAGACACGTTGCCTTCGTCGTCTTCCAGCTCCTCCAGCCGCGATGCGTACTCCAGCTCCAGTATCTCCAGGTCAACCCGCTCCTTCTCCTCAATCGCCCGTTTGCGGATTTTGGCTTTCTGGATAGCTCGATCGCGTTCCAAACGCCTCTTTCGCTCCTTCATCCCACCAGAAGTCCTCGATCCGCCACCCACTTGGGCTACCCTGGCGTCGCTCCGTTGAGACCGTACCTCTCCTCTCTCACTCGCTGTGTCCCGAGTTGGAAAAGGCGTCCCCTGCGCTAGAGGACCCAGTTGAGCCCGGGCTGGGTAGTTGTCCTCGTTGTCGCTTCGTTGTCCAACCACCGGGTCCAGGGAGTCCCCTTCCCCGCTAATGATGGGTTGACCTCCATCAAGGCCTTCCGCCTCAGTGCCAACGCGCTCCTCGCCGTTCTCCGGGCCACCTTGGTCTACTGCACGCCAGCCGGCTGCTTCCTTGGCCTTCCGCGTTTTCGTCCTCCCCTTCCCGACATCGCGAAGCCGTCCACGCCGTTAGCCCTGAAGTAACGCGTACCCGCTCTCTCGCCTCGTTCGTCCGCCCCCTGCACTCCAACGGTTTTATATTCCCGGGTTTCGGCACCAATGTTACGGCCTACGCGGCCGGTAGGGAGCTGGGGGTGAAGCCTTTGTTTGCTGCAATTAACAATCATATTTTTATTGACGTTATCAACAGGTACACGTTACATGCTGCTACGAAACCACTGGCACCACCGCTTCTCCTCAGTGAGTCTTCTTCGTCCACCTCCTCTTCTCCCTCCGATGGCTGAGATCCTACTGACTGGTCGCCGGCCGCTTGTCGGCCTAGCGGTCCTCTCTTTCCCCCTCCTTACGCTGCCGGTCAGTCGTCGCTCCCTCTTCTGACGGCGCGCCGATTTCCCATGCTCACCGTTTGTCACGGCGCACTGGTTATCAGCGCTCACCATCTGGGTCCGTCGAGAGTATGTACTCTCAACGCTTAGCGCATAGATGCCCCGCACTCACCATATAAATGGCGCGCAGGTGTTCCATGCTCACTAAACCCTTCTCTCATGAGACAACAATAGGTGATGGGTTCGTACTCTCTTTATTTGTGGGAGCGGTATCAAATAATAACGTAATAACTTCATCATAATAAATAAAGAAACCATCGGTAATAGAAATGAAATTAATGACTAATAAAAGGAACTAAATAACTGAATTTGCGGTGACTTATTGATCGGCGATAGCATCAGAGGTGTGGTTTTCGGTCGTCAGTAGAATCCGTGGTCATATCGTCCGTCAGGGTACATGCGAGAGAGGTTAACAAAAAGGAATTAACTTAACGGCAAACTTATTCGTACTAAATGGTCTTGGAGCTGGTCGGTTGGCGGTAACTTTGGCATTTTGGTTTTCTTCTTAATACTACGGAGCCTTGTACGCGGGATTCCAAGATGCCACGTTACAACCTATAGTCCAGTCGAATTAGACATAAAATCGACTGAGTCCTAAAGTGGCCGCGTAGAGGGTAGGGAATTTTTTTTGTGGATAGATCAGACCTCCACTATGATACCCTGAAAAATTCCGTCTGAACTAGGTCCAAATTTTTTTTCTAAAAATCGTAAAAATTTGAAAATATCGTATTTTGAAACAAATTTTTTTCCTATGGGTTTTTTGGGAAAAAATTTCCCACAAAAGTTGTGCGCCTTATCATTTTGCAAGTATTGAGATGTTTTGCACCCCTGTATCTTTGTTAATTACCTTGCAATAAACAAAAAACCAAAAAAAAAAACATTTTTTTTTTTTTCGAATAATTCTTTCAATAATTCGCAAACGACTTTAACATTCATAGTACATGTACTTCAAACTCTCTTCCACAGATCAGTGCAAAATCGACCGCTCTAAATTTTATTGTTAAGCAACAATACGCGATGGCGCAAAACCCGTAGATTGCTTTTCCAATCTGGACGGCAAGGCCCATGACTGTAAAAAAAAAAAATGAAGGTTCTGCTCTACATGTAGATTCAAGTAAATAGGAAACGAGAGTTTTGGACCAGGCAACTGTGCGCCCTTCTTTACTGGCTGAGTGGGTTATCGCCCTCGTGCCTGTTTTACCGACTTTTCGATCGCAGGATTACCGATTCTGTGCCTGTCTTACCGACCGGTTTTACCGACCTATCGATTCCGCGCCTGTGTTATCAACCTGTCTTACCAACCTATCGATCGTGGGGTTACCTATTCCGCGGCTTTTTTACCGACCTGTTTTATCGACTTATCGATTACGGTGTTACCAACTCCGCGCCTGTGTTGCCGACCTGTCTTGCCGACTTATTGATCGCGGGTCGATGAATCCGTCTTTGATCTCGGATAATCTACTTGCCGACTCTCGCCGATCGACCGACCATTTTTGATACCTGCCGGTTAGCTTACCCCATATCAGATTGCGGCTAATTTACTTACCGACCTCTGGATCTCCGCTTGTTCACTCACCGATTTTTTTTTTCTTTTTTCAATAATGGGATATTTAAATATCTCAGTCATGCGGGATATGTTTCGCCCTCGCGATAGATAAGGGGTGGTGGAATAAAATCATTTTGCCATATCTATTGTAACGTCCCGTTTTACCGCCTCTATATTTTTCAAGGCGCGGGCGTCACGGTGCCGTCTCCCGGGAGTTTATCCCCGTGACGGCCGTGTTGTTGAGCCGTTCTTTTCTCGGACGTACACTTGGCGAGGACATAACTGGCGTAGTTAGACAGAACGCGATGAGATTTAGGTTGGTATCAAATCCTAGCCTAGGCAGCAAGTGCAAAAACGGGGGTTTGGTTTTTCGCAAATATCTCAAAAACTAATTGAGATTTTCGAAATTTGAAAAAAGATTCGAAAAGAGGAAGAAATTTCCTCAAAAAAGTTCCGACTCCCAAAGCTATGGGACCATTATTTATAATTTTTCCAGAGGCGCAAAAATACGGCCGAAAATGGGTAGTCTGGTTTGTGGGCCGTTTCATTGCGTGACGCGCGCAAGCCAGACTACCCGTTTTTGACCATATTTTCACCCCTCTGGGAAAATTATAAATAATGGTCCTATAGCTTTGGGAGTCGGAACTTTTTTGAGGAAATTTCTTCCTCTTTTCGAATCTTTTTTCAAATTTCGAAAATCTCAATTAGTTCTTGAGATATTTGCGAAAAACCAAACCCCCGTTTTTGCACTTGCTGCCTAGGCTAGGATTTAATACCAACCTAAATCCCATCAGGTTCTGTCTAACTACGCCAGTTATGTCCTCGCCAAGTGTACCTACCGGTACTCTCTTTCCTTTTCCTTCGATGTATGGATGTTTCGTTGTCGTCTTATTTAAATGTGACAGTGGGTCAATGCCACCGGCTGATCTGTATGGGTTTGGGGGTATGCGACGGGAATTTGTGTGAATATGAAGTCGGCCGAACAGTATTCTTTACAACCGCAGTGGAGTAAAAAATAGACGACCCAAACTCCGATGGATGGGGAATCCGATTAAACAATATCTCGTACAACCGCAGTGGAGTAAAAGATAGATAATCGATATTCCGGGGGAATGATGTTGAACCCGATCAGACAGTACCTTGCACAACCGCAATGGAGTGCAGGATAGATGCTCGAGATTCTAGGGACGGAGCACAGAATCTGATCAGACAATATCTTGCCCAACCGCAGTGAAGTGCAAGATAGATGCTCAAAATTCCGGGAGAAGATGCAAAGTGGTATTATACCATTTCCCTTACACCAGCAAAGTCTTGAAAGAATAGATACCCGAATATTCAGAATAGGATGCTGAATCCGATCAGACAGTATCCGATACAACCGCAAAGGAGTACCGGGTAGATGATCGAGATCAGTGGACGGGAGACAGAATCCGATCAGACGGTATCTCGTGCAACCGCAATGGAGCAAGAATAAGATGATCGAAATTCCACGACAGAATACCGAATCCGATCAGACAATATCCTGTATAACCGCAATGGAGTACAGGGTAGATGATCGAGATCAGCGGACGGGATGCAGAATCCGATCAGACAATATCTGGTACAACCGCAGTGGAGTAGCAGATAGATGATCGAGATTCCGAGCGGGATGGAGGGGTTCAGAAGCTATCGGGTAGGGAAAAGAAACAATATGGGTATACATTGTAGCGTGCAAAATAATGAGAATGACACCATGCAATTGGTTAACAAAAAATAATATGTCTTTAATAATAGTCTTTGGTTTGTCAATGTTAAATAACAGAGAATAACCAAGTAGCAGAACAAAAAAAAACTGAAGGCTTCTATGCCGTGTTCGAATTTGAACAACTTAATAATATTAAGGCTTCTGTGCCGCGTTCGAATTTGAACAAAATAATAATGTTATAGAAATGAAATAATCAAGTAACTGAATAATCGAGCAATGAAATAATCAACTAAGGAAATGATCAAGTAATGAAATAATCAATTACGGAAATACTCAAAAACTGAAATTATCACGACTTCTAGGCCGCGTTCGACAAAATAATTATGTGTGACTCTATGTCAAATAATAATGGAAGAATTTCATGTTTCTGGAAGGCTCTGCCTTGAAGAAAGAGTTCCGTGTTATCTGTACGCAGGCTATGCCTGGACTGAGTTTGAATAATTTTGTGTGTTACCTCTTCGCAGGCTCTGCCTGGGATGAGAGACGAGTCGCGGCCGCTCTTTTATACTGTCTGGGGATTTAATCCCATTTGTTCTATAGGCTTCTATGGTGTCCATTTCTGTTATGGTTGATTTGAGCAAATAATTTCATGACAAAAATGTGCCCTATTCTATTTTTCGCACTGTGTGACGACTTTGAATTTTTCGATTTGTATTATATTTGTTCTTAACAAATGTTCCATGACCTTCTATGATGTCCAAAAGTGACAGAATTACAAATGAGAAATTATTTTTGTAAGAGAAAGAATTTCTTATTTCTATGTATTTCGGCCCTATGTGGTTGGATTTCTCGATTTCTTTAAATAGTAGAAGAAAAAAAATATGACTGGGTTTGGGTTAGGTTCGAACCAGCGCCTGAGCGTTTCTTACGTCTCACTATCGTACCAAAAATATATATATTTTATAGGCAAATATGAATTTATAGAATATATTTATACACTAGACTTAATTATTCAAAACTTAAAAGTACAGACCTTATATACAGGGTGGAGCATTTAAGTTGGCACACCTGAATATCTCGTCAGCTAGACGTTTTTCGAAAAAATGGTTCATACAAAAAATATCAAGTTCAGAAGGGGGAATAAGATAGCATTGCTTATTTTCCATTCGGTGGACGGGTTCAAGGTTATTTAAAGGTCAGCGTTGGTTTTTCAAATGGAACTCTATATTTTTTTTATCAATTTCGCAATCTGGGAGAAAAAACAAACAACTTTTGTTCGAACAATTTTTCTGTTGGGTTCATATTTTTGTAGATATTCAGTTTTGAATTTTTCTCACATTACAACTCAACATGAAGCTGCCCAAAAATGCTCAAAATCATCATAATATTCGAAACACATGATACATGATGATGATTTCAAGGGTCCGCCAGCGACCCCCACCACCGCTTATTTTTCTATGGTTGTGTGGCGTCTGTGTGAACGCAATCGCATATTACAAATCACGCCTCGGTAAAACAACAGATAACTCTGAAACTGCTTGGAAAAACTCATTGAAGTGTGGTAAAGGGGGCTCTGGTCAGCTACAAACGAACAAGATCAGTTTGAATTAGTAATTGATTCATTTCTGCGAGGCTGCGGATCAGCTGTCACCCATACCAACACGCAGCACACGGACGCGAACCACAATTACACGAAAAACGCACAATTCACAGAAAAGGCACCGAATAACGGACCAGAGCCCCCTGTACGCTAATCCTATCGACCGTTTGGCAAAATCACAACGCAGATAATTGCCATTTGGCGACATAAAAGCGAATATGGGAGTCGAAAAGTAAATCGTGAGCGCGGCCATGTTTTCCTATCCCGCGTCACTGAAAGCCGCGTAGAAACAGTTCGCGACTTTGCCGCAACGTTTTGAGCGCCGTCAACGCTACACAGCCGGGCTCAGCGGCAGCGGTGCCCAAATAAAATTTCTCGCCCGCCAACCGAGTTCCACAAACCGAATCCCATCCTTACCGGCACATAATTATTATACATGGGGCGTCCACGTCAACTCGACACGGCTCCCCAGACCTCAACATCTCCGATTTGATCTTCAATGTTACAAGTTATGAGCCTATCTCTGGAGAACCTGCAAATTTTGCTTATGATTTTTCAGATAAAAAAATTTTCTTTTGAAAAATGCTTTCCGAATAACATATATGCTACCGAAAGTCTTTCGAACTTGCACGATTTTGATCTTTCAAAATTAAAATATCCTCGAATTCCGCCCACGTTTCTATGAGTGAGAGGTTGTTTGATATCATTCACATAAAGTTTTTAATTTTGTTCAAAATGTTATAAAAGGTCCTTCCGGTTGAAAAAATTCATAGCTCCGGTTGACTTTGAAAATCAGAAAAAAAATTAAAAGGTTGTCCAGAGATGCGATGATGACACATAAAATTAAAAATCAAATGGAAGATGCTGAGGTTCGCAGCCATGTCGAGTTGACGTGGACGTGTTACAAAAACGAATAAAATATTGTTCATTATTTCAATAAAACAAATTTTTTATTATTATTATTATTATTATTATTATTGTTGTTATTGTTATTATTATTATTATTATTATTATTATGATTATTGTTATTACTACTACTATTCTTAACTAAAAATTACTTATAAACTAAGGCCGTATACGGCCGACACGTGACCGTCTACTCATCAGTATAATTGTTATAGACGGTCACGTTCCGACCGTATACGGTGATTCCCGCGATTCGCTGCGGGCGGCCCGCATTTGGAGCGGGCTGGGCCCTGCCACGGCCTCCTCTGGCCCCCCGGCCCCCCTGGCCGGGCCCCCCTGGCCCAGGCCCCCCTCTGCCCCCGCGTTGCAATTGTTGCTGCTGTTGTTGTTGGTGTTGTTGCTGCTGTTGTTGCTGCTGCTGCTGCTGTTGTTGTTGTTGTTGCTGCTGTTGTTGCTGCTGCTGCTGCTGTTGTTGCTGCTGCTGCTGCTGTTGTTGTTGTTGTTGTTGTTTTTGTTGTTGTTGTTGTTGCTGCTGCTGCTGCTGCTGCTGCGGCCGCGCGCGCAGCCATCTCGCGGCGGTAGGCCTCGCGGCGGGCCATCTTCCGCGCCGTACCGCCGCTTCGGCTGCGCCGTGGCTCCGCGAAAATAGACTCCTATAAAAACAAACAAAATTGTGTCAGCATGAATCATTGATAGTAGCAGTCAAATTTAAAATATGTAATTTCCAAATCCACGCAATAATCATAACGATCACGTTCCAAGTATCGTTATCAAGGAGTATATGACGGGTTCGACTCGAACTCTACCAATGATCTCCCTTCACCATTATCGATCAGGTTTATAAATTTTTTCATGATACTCCTCACACTATTTTCAAAATCGTTTAAAACTGTTGCATGTTGATGCATTTCTAAATTGCCCAACAGGTGGGCATTTTTGATTTTCACGCGAAAAAAGCTCAAGTATACTCTCGGTAATTGTTTGGAAGTGGGGTTCACCCTACTTTCAGTTAGAGAGAATTGAAAAATTAATATTTTTTTATTTTATTTCATTCAAATTGTTTATTTTTACGGCGAATTGATGGAAAGAAAATTAAAATTCCAAAAATAATATATTTCAAATATTTTTTTTCAATTTTTAAATACCAAAGAACTTATGTTTGATAGAAAATTTCATGTTCTCATTTTTGTTAAAGTTATCTCAAAGTACATAAAAAATAGAGTAATTAAAAAAAAACGCCAGTTCAAAAAAAATCCATTGCTCCAGTCATAAAACTATTTGAGTGAGAATTTCATTTTAGTCACAAGAGTAGCGTTAAAATTTGAAAAAAATATAAACAATAGAGTGAATTGAATAAAATATTTTTATAAATATATCTCATAATTTATAACATGTATTTATTCAATAGTAATAATCATATTCATCAAATTCAGTTGATGAATACTATTCAAAGTTCATAAGAATGATTATTTTTCCGTGCTTCAAAATAACAAAAAGTAATTGAAATCTTTATTTTTCGTGGTCGTTTTTTTTTCATCAATCCACCGCGACAACGAACAATTAAAAAAATAGATAAAAATCCCAAAATGTTAATTTGTCTATTTTCTATGATCGGAAATAGGGTGAACTCCACTTTCAAATAATTACCTTACTTTCGAACCTTTGCTTTCTATTCTTCTTTTGAAATGTTTCACAGAATTTTTATTTGTCAACATGATTGGAGTCCCGAAAATGTTCGTTGCTGGCCACATATTTCTTTTGCGAGCACCAGGATGTACAAAAGAACGGTATATCATGTGATTTATGTAAAGGCCATAGGACGATAAGCATGGCGAACCACCCCCAAAAAGACATTTGTGTAATCTTTTGAGGATATGTTGGTACTAACAAGATACGTCTATCCTGCAAGTTTCCGATCTCTAACTCAATTGGTGTTCGATACAAAAAATAATATGTGAAAAATATAAAAGAAAAATTTTCTCAGGATTGAGCAAGCCGATTGATCTGAAAATTTCATATGTTTTGGGGGCTCATAATAGCTCTTCGAAAAAAAATCAAGAGCTGTACAGCTTCATAAGATCCTGGAGAAAAAAATTTGTTTTTATCTACATTTTTTTTTTTAACCATGACACAATTTTGGAACAATTGTAAAGCTATTTTTATTTGGAAGCCTTACGTACTACCCTGAAACCTATATTTTTCCAAATTTTGAAAAACGGTACGAAATAGATAAAAAAAAATAATAAATCAATTAAATAAGCTTCGTTTCTGTGGTTTCATAGGTATAATCATCAAAATAAATCGATTTTGATAAAAAAAAGAAAGTCGGTTTTAATTTTTTTAGATATGGCGTACCGTTTTTCCAAATTTGAAGAAAATATATGTTCCAGGGTAGTATATAAGGCTTCAAAATAAAAATACCTTCATAAATGTACCAAAATTGTATCATGGTTAAAAAAAAAGTTAGATAAAAACAATCTTTTTCTCAAGGATCTCATGAAGCTGTATAGCTCTTAATTCTCTCTCGAAGAGCTATTATGAGCCCCCAAAATATACGAAATTTTCAGATCAATCGGTCTAGTGGATCGGGAGAAACTTTCTTTGTTCTGTTTAAATTTTTTTTTTTTTTTTGTCAAAAACCAATTGAGTTCGACATCTGAAACTTGCAGGATAGACGTATCTCATTGGTACCAACATATCCTCGGAAGATGATCCAAATATCCTTTCACCATGCTTATCGGCCTATGGCCTTCCGGTACTCGAGTATGCCGAATATACGTGTCGTCGTCTGAACAATTTCTTGCTTTTAGTAGCAAAACAACAGATTACCATTAAAAACTACGAATTGAGGAAATTTAGCTCGAGGTGTTCGTCTCAGGATAAAGTATCTTTGACATTTGTTTAAAAACAAGAATAAATGCCTACCGGTATCAGTATGTACAAATAATCAACAGATTTTTGAAAGTGGTTGGAAGGATTCCAGTCCGCTTTTGAGAGTGAGAACATTCATGATAAAAAATGTAAGCACCTGATCAAAATTGGTGAGAAAACCACATCGGTCGATTTTACGCAAACCCCCTTATTACTATGTAATACTTCAATTGTTTTTATAAACTCACACTCGCCGCGCTCCTGGCCCGGCGCCCGCCGCTACCCCCGGCCCCATGCTGGCTCTCAATATCTGTAATTTCATATCATAATCAATTATTTTGCGACAACATCACCCCTAATGAACAATTGTAAAAAACCGACTAAGGCAAATCATGCTATACAAATACCGACGCTCATCAGGGACCTCATTGGAATATCAATGCAAAAATTTCAAAATAATATGTTGTGCCACTACGGGGAAAAGTAAGACATTGTCACCGGAGCTAAAGGCGAGGGTGGCAAACACGCGGGAATACATGTTCCATTTTCCCCCGTGGAGCATATCTACCATCATCGTGGAGCTACTTCTTTTACTACCGACGCCTGGAGCTCGATTTTTGACGTCGTTACGTTCCGATATTATTCCAGGTTTTTTTTTTTATTCCTACAGCTTCAGAGAGGATCTATATATGAGAAATTTCACGAGTTTCGGCATGCCTATGACAACAGCGCGATAGGAAAAAAGATGATCTGCAGAATTCCGAAAATCATTTCTTGTTCGTATGAGCAAATTCTACGAATTTGGAGCATGACATGTTACAGATCGTCTGTTCGGTATATGCAAAAGAAGACCGCTACAAACGCGATATATTGTAGGTAAGATTCCGATGAGACCACCATGACACGCATGCACTGAAAGCGCTAATTATAATTGCGTAAATCAAATTAAAAAACAGTATAATTTACTCACCAGACATGATTTTTCTTTTTTTTCTTTTTTTTTTTTTCTTGATGTCGACTCACGGAGTTCTGAGCTTCGACTGACCCGTACGGCCCGCTGCAGCGTCCGAACGCATGCGCGCAAACCATTGCGATGCATCGTGGGTAAAAGCTCTATGATCACATGGTACACTCAAACTCGCGGCAGCGAGTCGCCACATATACATATCTGTTCGAGCGTACCGTCCCAAACACATCACTCTACGACAACACTGAGTGACGATACAAACAATATATCCAATGTTTTTAGCGAGAAATAGAATTGGCGAAATCGACCAAGCAAAAGTCGAAGCATGATCGACTGTTTGTTTCTTAGTTCACTACGCTGTAGGCAGTGTAGCTATCAACAATTATAAATTTCAGATTTGTTCGAGCTTCGTAATTCATCATCTCTCGTTAGCATTGTTGTACTGAGTCGTATTCAAGCGTCATAATAATGAATAGACACCTGGTGAAAAACGATCAGCCGATTACGAAGAATGTTAGATATTCAGGATCACCGGTAATCAAATACTAATTAGTCACTAGAAACTAACTAGACGACAGCTGATTAGCAATAATGATTTGCCTAGTGTGTAATCGATATAGGGGCTTCCGCTCCCACTCCTTACTTCCTTCTTCACTCATGTGCGTTTGCAAGAACAAGTCGTGTATGATATTAACTCATGTACCCTTCTTTCAAACAATTACATATTTCAAGTTCTTTTTTGAATCCGTAACCATCGTGTGTATAAATATTTATTTACCGTGTATACCCAACAGGTTATGGGCCCAGAACACCTTTTTAGTGTGTCTTGAATTAATATTTATCGGAAATATTCGCGATCGTGTTCGGATTGAGGTTGTGTTAAATTCGTTTCCTCGTGTTTGACCAAGTGATTTCCTCGTGCGTCTAGATATAACAAATTTGTGATTGCCAAAGACAATACAATTTGAAATGACGACTGCTGCAGATAATACAGCGACGACGAATACGGTGTCAACGGCTACGTCGATCCTTATTGGGGGTCATGGGCACATGCTCGAGAAACTTGAAGGCACTGCAAATTACAATAACTGGAAATTTGCAATGAAAATGTCTTTAATCATGGATGGTTTATGGAATTGTATCCTCGGAACTGATACTGACGTCAACCGGGAACAAAAAGCACTAGCCAAAATTTGTCTATGTGTGAAACCAACATGCTATAGCTATGTGAGAACAGCCGAAACTGCTAAACAAGCATGGGATAATCTGCAATCAGCCTATGAAGGTAAAGGATTATGTCGTAGATTAAACCTTCTCAGAAGACTTCTTAGAACCAAATATGAGGATTATAAATCCATGAGTGATTATGTCAGCGGTGTAGTCTCGCTGGTACAGCAACTGGCAGATATTGGGCATAAAGTGGACGATGAAGAAGTCGCCATGCTCCTGCTGGGTGGATTACCGTCTGAGTTTGAACCACTCGTAATGGGGATAGAAGCAACGAATCAGAGCATTTCGAGTGAAACAGTAAAGACTAGGTTAATGCAAGAAGACTATCGGAGAACCGATGGAACATCGAGTGGATCTAGTGACACTGCTTTTGGTGCTAAGAATTACTCCGGAAAACCGCACTACAAGAAGAAAATTATATGTCATAAATGTGGTAAGCCAGGACACATAAAGCCAAAATGTCCAGAGCTAAGGAAGGAGAAAAAAGGGCATCAAACTCAGAAGAGAGAATCGAAGACTGAGGAAGAATCACTACTACTAACTACTGCGTTAGGAACCACTGCATTCAACCGAGATGACTGGCTAATCGATTCTGGTTGCACTACTCACATGAGTGTACGAAGAGATTGGTTTGTAAAGTATAGCAATAATGCATCCAAAGAAATTACTGTAGCCAACAATCAAAAATTGAAAAGTGTAGGTACAGGTGATATTAAGATTAACTTGGAAAACGATGTTCAAAGTACCATTGTAGATGTAGCATATGTACCTGATTTAGCAGCGAACCTTTTATCTGTAAGTAAAATAACAGAAAAGAATCTGATAGTTGTATTCAGCAAAGATAAGTGCAAAATATACAAGAGACCTGACTGTAAAATTGAAGGAAAATGCAGTTTTTCAGCGTCCAATGTAAACGGTGTTTACAAACTGGATCGATCAATGAAGACTCAAAAGGAATCAACCGGAATGACAACGGTGGAAACATTCTCAAACGAACATGAGAAAGCGATGACATCATTGACCGATGCCAAAACACAAGAAGTTTGGCATAGACGTTTAGGACATCTCAGCCAGAAGGGATTAATCATGCTGAGAGACAACCTCGCTACAGGTATTCAATTTCGAGAAAATGACAGTACAAAGAATTGTGTTTCATGCATACGAGGAAAACAAACTAGAAATGCTTTCCCGAAAGGTGTAGCGAAGCGTGCTAATAGATTATTAGAATTAATACACTCAGACGTATGTGGACCAATGTCAGAAACAACGTGGGGTGGATCACGCTATTTGCTAACATTTACAGATGATTATTCCAGAAAAAGTTTTGGTTATTTGCCAGAGAATAAAAGTCAAGTATTAAGTCGTTTCAGAGAATTTAAGAGACTGGTAGAGAATCAGACTGATTTAAAAATAAAGAAATTAAGAAGTGACAATGGGTTAGAATATTGCAATAAAGCTTTTGAAAACTTCCTGAATGAAAGTGGAATTGTTCATGAGACAACCATACCTTATACACCAGAACAAAATGGAGTTTCAGAAAGATTGAACAGGACTATAATCGAGAAGACAAGATCTATGCTGGAAGATTCATGTCTATCGAAGCGCTATTGGGGAGAAGCAGTGATGACCGCTATTTATCTGAAAAACAGAAGTCCAACAGTCGCAACCCCTGGATCAACGCCTGAAGAATTCTGGATAGGTACCAAAGTTGACATAAGCAACTTGAGAATATTTGGCTGTAAAGCATACGCCAAAATACCGGACGAAAAAAGGAAGAAGCTTGATGCAAAATCCAAAGAATACATTATGGTTGGATGCTGCGAAAATTCCAAAGGATATAGGCTGGCAGACCCTCTACAACCAGACAAGGTTATTAAAGCACGGGATGTGATATTCATGGAAAATATGAAATGTGCTGAAGGGAAGCAGCAAACAAGTCGCAACGATGATTCTGGTGTAAACATAATTTCAATGCCTGAAATTCAACAAGAAGCTATAAACGACAATTTACCCTCGGAACATGACGAAGTGAACCAACCCCCAGAAGAGAACGAAGAAACTGAAGACTCCTCGGAAGACTACCACACTGAAGATAACTCATCAGAGAGTGTGATTAGTGCCGAAGGTGATAACACTGTGATGAACGATGAGAGTGAAAGAAATGTACTTGATGTAGAGCACGACGCTAAACCTGTTAGAGAGCGCCGACAACCAAGGTGGATGGATGAGTATGATATGACAAATGCATCTTTTGCCAGCGGTATGTTTGAAAGTGACCCGCAAAGCTTCCAGCAAGCAATCAGCTGTGCAAATAGTGCTGTTTGGAAACAGGCAATGAGAATAGAATATAAGTCACTGTTAGATAATAAAGTATGGGAATTGATTGATAGACCTAAGGATAAAAACGTGATAAAATGTAAATGGGTTTACAAAACGAAAACCAATGCATCAGGTGATTTGGATAAACATAAAGCACGACTAGTTGCGTGCGGATATAATCAGAAGTATGGTGTAGACTTTAATGAAACATTTGCTCCCGTCGTAAGACATTCAACAATTCGATTACTGTTTGCAATGGCTAATGAAAATAACATGCAAATGGATCATTTAGACGTAACTACAGCATTCTTGAACGGTGAACTCAAAGAGGAAATATATATGGAACAACCTAACGGTTTTAACCAAAAAGAACCTGAAAAAGTTTGCCTGCTTAAGCGTAGTATATACGGACTCAAACAGGCAAGTAGGGTATGGAACCAGAAAATCCATAATGTTTTGACCAGTATAGGGTACACGCAATCAAAGTGTGAACGATGTGTGTATGTGTTGAAATCAAGAAATATCTTAGTTATTATAGCATTGTATGTGGATGATTTCTTCATATTCAGTAATTGTGAAACTGAAACGAAAAGGCTGATAAATGTACTAAAAGATAACTTTAATGTAAAACACTTAGGACCTGTAACAGACTGTCTAGGTATGAAAGTAACGCGTGACTGTGAAAAAGGGATCTTAACCTTGGATCAAAGCCAGTATATCAGAAACTTACTAGAACGTTTTGGGATGTCAGAGGCAAAAACCGCTCAGACACCAATGGCATCAGATTTAAAACTACAAAAACCTGATGTCTGTAATTCAAAGTATCCATATCAGCAACTGATAGGAGGACTCTTATACTTATCAGTTTGTACTCGACCTGACATTGCTTACGCTACCAGTTTGTTAAGTCAGTTCAATAGTTGTTTCGATGAAACACACTGGACGGCAGCGAAAAGGGTGCTTAGATATTTAAAAGGGACCCAAAGTTACAGACTTAAATTTGAAAAGACTGGCAAAAATATTGAGGGATTCGCAGATGCTGACTGGGCAGGAGACATAGTCGACAGAAAGTCATATACAGGATTAGTAATTAAATATGGCAATTGTGCAATCAACTGGGAATCCAGAAAACAAAAGACTATAGCACTGTCAAGCACAGAAGCTGAGTATCTAGCTCTTAGTGATATAAGTAGAGAAATAAGCTTTTTACGAAACTTCTTGAAAGAAATTTGTGATACAAACGAAGATACGATTGTAGTGTATAATGACAGTCAAAGTGCGCAAAAGATAGCAACTAATTGTGAGCATCACCGACGTACTAAACACATAGATGTGGGACATCACTATGTACGAAATGCGATCGAAGAAAAGAAAATAAAAATTGTGTATCGATCAACCGATAACATGGTAGCAGATGTTCTGACAAAAGCACTAGCAGCGCCTAAGCATGAAAGTTACATGGATGAACTAGGACTCAAAGAGTATTAATAGCATTTGATTAAGGGGAAGTGTTAGATATTCAGGATCACCGGTAATCAAATACTAATTAGTCACTAGAAACTAACTAGACGACAGCTGATTAGCAATAATGATTTGCCTAGTGTGTAATCGATATAGGGGCTTCCGCTCCCACTCCTTACTTCCTTCTTCACTCATGTGCGTTTGCAAGAACAAGTCGTGTATGATATTAACTCATGTACCCTTCTTTCAAACAATTAAATATTTCAAGTTCTTTTTTGAATCCGTAACCATCGTGTGTATAAATATTTATTTACCGTGTATACCCAACAAAGAAGCGTCGACTCAGCTGCCGCCGACGTTCGCTAGCGAAATCGGCACGCAACAGGTACAGATTTGATGTAATGTTTGGTCCAGCAGTACTTTGTGATTGTTGAATGTTAGATTATCCAGTTCTTACATAACAATTGACATTTATTGATTGCTATGTCAGGCATGCCGGATTTTACCAACCCGAATAAATATCAAGCCCTATCAGTTCGCGATAGAGTATCTGAATTGAGGGTTACGTGGTTTCACTCAACAAAATGCGGATTATTACGTTTGATATTATTTTAATATATTCCCGACGTACACCTTTAATCTGGTTGTTGAAATCGAAAGTAGCCTAATCAAAGAAAATCCGATCTGAACCGAATTTATAGAAAAATTCTGAAAAAATGTAACCCTGTCTAGTGTAAACCTGTGCAACTTTTTACTTCTCTGACATTTACTATGGAACCCTCTACTTCTGGGATTATGCCGCATTTTCTGAAACTTGTCTTCTTTCGCCAAAAATGCAATAATGGCGCAAAAAAATATCGCATGAAACTTTTTGAAAAATGAGAATAACGTTGTTGATATCCTTTCTTAGTTCTTCTTTCAAAAAATTACAAACAATTTTTTAACAGATTATGCGCCCAATTCTGAAGAAGCGAAAAGTTGCTGTAAAATGGCCACATTATAAAATTCGTGCCGGATCCAGAAATCATCGTCAAATTTTTTCCGAAACAGCTAAAAGCAGCTGACTCTGTCCCCTTCAAAATGCCGTTCGAAATATCTCATTGTTTTTCATTTCTATTTAACTATGTATATACCTTGTACTGGGCTAGAAATCTCGGCACGTGTGTCCAAACTTTCCCAAAGTTAGCAATGAAAATTTGTTTGTATTTTTTGGAAAAGTTAATATTTTTTAAACATTATTCCACTAATTGTTTGTTTATTAAAAACTAACTTCTTTTTCGTTTATAATTTGTTTGACATCACAGTATGTATATGGGCAATTTCACGTCAGACCGGACGAATTTAGCGATTTTTTGACCTCGTATTGTTTAAATTAAACGAAACTCTTTTCGCGTATTATTTACGCAAAAAGAGCCGACACGGATTTCGGCGTTCGTCCGAAATATTTTTTTTCCAAAAGTTACAACATATTCAATTGTAATGCGAAATGAGCGCTCGGTAAGCTTCAAGAATTATTATCTCCGGTTCTACTTGTCGTAAGAAGATGATTGACAGCGCATTTTGAAGGTGAAAGAATAAGCTTTGAGACGAAATTTTGTTCACCTGGAAATCATTGCAAGTTCCAATTGTTATCAACAGATCAAATCCCTAATGATTTTTCACCATGAAAAGAGCCATTTTTAAAATTCTGAAAAAAATATTTTCGGATGCCTCATTTAATTCTGAATACAGAAATTTTTTGTTATTCATGGAGGTTTGATCGAGTCTATTTTTTCTCGGATTATTTATCAGTCGCTGCGTCGCGCCGGGTCCGATCGTACCGCACGCAACTGCTTCGGAACCATTCGCTGTGGGATCCGAATGGTTCGGAAGTGATGAAAGTGCTCTCGGGCGCTCCGCTGTGAGTCGCGCACGGTGCGATCGGACCCGGCACGACGCACTAACTAATAAATAATTCGATAAAAAGTAGACTCCGTCAAACCTTCACAAATAAAGCAGTTTTTCTCTATTCAGAATTGAATGAGGTATCCGAAAATATTTTTTCCAGAATTTTAAACATGGCGGTTTTTATGGTACGAAATCATTCAACATTTGATTTGTTAATAACAATTTGAATTAGCAATGATTTCCAGTTGAACAAAATTTTGTCTCAAAGCTTATTCTTTCACCTTCAAAATGCGCTGTCAATCATCTTCCTACGATAAGTAGAACCGGAGATATTAATTCTTGAAACTTACCGAGCGCTCACTTCGCATTACAATTGAATATGTCGTAACTTTTGAAAAAAAATATTTCGGACGAACGCCGAAATCCGTGTCGGCTCTTTTTGCGTATATAATACGCGAAAAAAGCTTCGTTCGATTTAAAAAATACGAGGTCAACAAATCGCTGAATTCGTCCTGCCCACATCTATTAACCTTTATGTAACTCTTCTATTAGGAAATTGTTGGGTTTATCAATAACGAAAGACGATAAATGAATAAAATAAAATTTCAATTTGTAGAATCATTTTGAAAAATTAAGATCTTTGTTTAAAAAATTCTCAACGTCGATAAAATACACCAGTGTCGACACTCACCCAAATCATTACATAGAAATGCATACCTACCCATTATTTATATACCTTACGCGCGGGACGACTGACCCACCCTACGTTGTCCGTGGAGTTAAAATAAGTTTAGCTAATTATGATTCTTCATAGCTTATGTGGTAATGGTTGTTTATGGTGAGATTTTTCCCGCGTGACTTTTGCCGGGATTCCTCCAACGGAACAACTTGAGTTATTTCACATAATGATGGAGGGTCACATATTTGCGTCGTTTCATATTTTCGAAGATATTCATCGTACGCGAATGAAATGGATTAGATGTGTTTGGGAGATGACACGAGGCAAAGCTTTTCGATAATTCAAAAACGCAGTCAAAAACCGTATGAGGTGAAAAATAAAAATGTCTTCAATCACAATGTACCTAATGATTTCGAAACAATTTTTTTTTTGAATTCCAATCGTATTTCTTGATGCGTAACGTCGTTTCCGAGATGCTCATATGCAACTTCGCCGTGCCACAAAAAAGCAATAAATTTCTGCCTTCCGAACTCGACTGTTTCACCCATATTTTGCGAAATTTTCGGAGTCATTTGTTACGCATAAGAAATCAATTTAATTTTTGGCGTCGTATACCATTTCGAAGATTTTAAAAACATTCGTAAAAAATCTTTGTCTGAATTCGGGATTTCAGATTTAATTAAGACACTAATACCTCAATTCAAAAATAATTCATTTTTTTAAATTTAAATTTTGATACTTCATACAAGTTTGGAAAAACTCTAACGTCTTATCATTTGGGGGCAGGGGGGTTCACGCTATTCTTATTTTTTCTCATGCTTGGCGGGGGGGATTCTCAAATCATCGACAGTTTGCTTAGGTAATACTAAAACGGCCCCTTAGCATCGAATTCCCCGTGTACAAAAACTAAAAGAGCTTCGGCTCATTATAACACTACAGTGCGGTTCCCCGTATCGAGTCATTTTTAATCATTTATTCTGTAGGCATAATGTCAAATGCTCGTAGGGATGATAAGAAGGCTTCGATCAGTAGATTAGAGAATACAGATTGTTGGCTATTGTTCCACACGATTATAGTTTGCTTATCGGGGTAATTTCCGCAGACGGCAAAGCATGAGAGAGGTCGACGGGCAGGCTACGAAATTGGTGGATTCTGAAGCCACCAAGTCGTGCCTGGAGGTGGACGCTGTTTGCGTTGAAGAGGTCGCCATCAACCGGTTCTGCGACAAGACCAGCCAGGCAGCAAGAACGGACGTCCGCGAAGGAGATACTGCAAAAATCGAAAGAGAGGTCCCAAAGATCGTCAGAGGTACGTTCCATCGAGGGGATCCCAGATTCTCGCAAGGTACTCGGGGAAAGCAATGCACTGCGAATGCAGCAGCCGCACTCGCAATGCGTTCGATCAAAGATCCACGTTTGTGGAATTCCGCGGATGTGGATGCGGTTCTCACGACCGGAGATGATCTGTACGCCAAAAGCATGGAAGCCCGAGAGGATGTAAGTCGAGAAGAAAGACATACAGAGTTCTTGACAGCTACGGAACTGAGGACGAACGTCAAAGTGAGTGGCGAAGAGTACCTCATACAGTTTTCCGATTCTTGGCTCTGTGGACATTTACATCACGACTATTCCGAAGATGGCATGCCGAATTTGAGAAACCGGTTGATACAGTTTTTATCTGGAGAGAAATCCGGAATCCTCACCAGTAATCTGATGTCCATAGCCGTATTCAGATCGGGAAATGCAGTGTGGATGTTCAATTCCCATAGTAGAAGTTCGACAGGAGAAGTCGCACCTGATGGTCGGGCGTGCTTGACCAACTTTCCGGATGCGGAATCGCTTTGTGACTTGCTCATGAAGAACATCCCGCCTGGTAGACTGGACGATCCTTACGGTAATCAGTACGATTTGACCGAAATAAAAGTGATCCGCCGGTGCGAGGACGAACAAGCTTCCACAAACACGATCGAGGAACTCCAAGATCAAATTGACGAGGCCAAATCGTCAACCCGCGTGCTGCCAGACATTCTTCCGAGGGAACAGCACAGCACGGAACAACCACTCGACGGAAGCGAGTTTGACGTTGAATTCCCAACACGGTCGAGGAAGAACTACTCGTGGAAGAACACGAACTGGTGGAGAGCCCGGTTGAGTCAGACGAAGACTTGCAGGATGTTGTCCCAACGGCAAGGGGAATTTATTCTTTTCAGCATGTTTGGAAGCAACTGCATGACGAGTTCGACGAACACGGAAGTGGAGTAGAATGTTCTTTCCGAGATCTCCGTCTCATCGAATCTCGACAGTCTGGCCTCAAGACGGTGCTGCGCTTCCGCTGTTCGATGTGTCATTTTGAGAAAGAAATATTAAGCGAGCCGGAGGCTGACCGCATCTTAGACATCAACGAATCGGCTGTATTAGGGAGTATATGTTCTGGAATAAAAGCAGGTGCTAGGTGCGATGGACTTGAAATGTATGGCTGAAACCACATTTCAACGGCATCATGATTCCGTTTACGCCGGTTTGCTAAAAGCCGCGTAGTCGGAAATAAAACAAGCTGGCGAGGAAGAACGGAAACTAGCCATCGAAAGGGGCGATGTGATCAACGGCATTCCCCACATAGCTGTAGTGACCGATGGCAGTTGGATGAAAAGGTCGTACAAATTAGGAAAGTATGATTTATCTTCTGGCTTGGGAGCGATCGTCGGACTTCACACGCAGAAGGTACTGTACGTTGGAATCCGTAATAAGTCCTGCGCGATTTGCGATTCAGCATTTCGAAAAGGCGTAGCTCCCAGAGAACACACGTGCTATAAGAATTGGGGTAAAAATGACAGTTCGACCGGCATGGAATCCGATGCGATTCTAGAAGGATTCAAAAGCAGCATCGAACAGCATGGGCTGATGTACTCGACTCTAATAGCAAACGGAGATAGTAGCGTGTACAAGAAAATTACGGACTACGAGCCGTATCGGGCACACGGCGTGTACGTAGAAAAAATAGAATGCGCTAACCATCTCATAAGGAACGTGAAAACCAAACTGAAAGAGTTTGAAAGAAAAAGGGGAGTTCCTGGAACAATACGCAATCTTATAAAGAATAGCGTACCTAGGTTCAACGTCGGAATCCGAAAAGCGATTAAGCATCGAAAAAATCAAGAAGTATCGGATTCTGAAAAAATCAGGCTCCTCCAAATGGATATCTTGAACATTCCAAGCCACGTTTTCGGAGAACATGTGAAATGCGCGTCTATTGCGTATTTTTGCGACGGAAGACCGAAACCGAATGAGGTAAACTTTGTACCGCAACTGAGGAATCTGGGGCTCATGAGTGAAATCGAGAACTCGGTGTCTCGCCTCGGCCGCAACGCCAAAAGCTTGATCCGCGTGTGAACAACAACACTGTGGAATCGTTCAACGGCGTGGTGGCCAAATTCATTGGTGCAAAACGCGTCAACTATGGTCAAAGAAACTCTTATAATGCTCGCGCCCTCGGTGCGGCCGTGCAATATAATAGTAAGAAGGTCTTGACAATCTACAGAGACGCCAATGATAAGATAGCGTCTGAAGTAGCAACTGCAGTCGAGAATAACAGCGAAAGGAAGGGAAAGTTGCGAAAAATTCGATTGGATCATTCCAAAGAGAACAACGTTCCCCGACAGTGGACACCGAGACGCCAAACGGTCGACAAAGACTATGGCCCTCGCGCTCAGCAACCGGGTTTGAGTCCGGAAGATTACGCTGCCGAACTTGCCCGGCATTTGACGAGGTTGAAGGAGTTACAGAGGGATCTTAAAGATATAGAGAGAAACACCGTCGACCAGTCAGATAGCCTGCTGTGGCTGTCCACGAGAAAACAGCTGCTCACCGCGTCCAAATTCGGCAAAGTATGTCTGATGCGAAAGATAACGTCCTGTCGATCGCTTGTTCGGTCGATATTGTTTGCGAGTAATTCGCAAAATATTCCCGCTTTGGAATATGGACGAAATCACGAAGAGACCGCACGCCTCGAACTAGAAAATAAAACAAATGTTCAGGTGGTAAAATGTGGTTCATTCGTGGATCCGGAAATACTCGGTCTGGGTGCTTCGCCTGACGGCCTTATCGGCGACGACGGAATAGTCGAGATAAAATGTCCGTATTCGGCCCATGATCGAACCCCAGATTCGCTGCAATCGCTGCAAAGATCAGTGCCGTAACTAGAGTATTCAAATCAGCCGAGTGTTCCGTAATGAACGAAAATCACGAGTACTATTATCAGGTACAGGGGCAGTTACACATAATTCGACGAAATTATTGTCTTTTCATGCTGTGGACGCCCAAAGGGTCAAAAATTGTGAAGGTCATCAGAGATGATAAATTTTTTGATGAGAAAATGAAACCTCACCTGATCCTGTTTTACGAAACCTGTTTGTTGCCTGAAATAGTCGATAGCTGCTATCTTAGGAGCATGGAAATCAGGGAACCCGAACACATACTCAAAGCGCAGGAGCTTGCAGCTCAGCAAAAGCGAGCCAAAGCTGCGAAAGTGATTCCAAAACATCGACTGTCGGAGACACTTCAAATTGATTCCCACTAAATTTGAGTATGACTCATGACCATACTCCTGCCAGAGTGACATAACCACTAACAACTATTGCTACGGCTAGCTTTCATGTATTTGAAATTATTATACCCCTATACCCCCCTCCCTGATGGAAATGACCGCGCCACCTTCTCGTGGTTTCCATTGAACGTTATCATTTGTACATAATAAATTAATACGTTCGATATTGTTTACCGAATTTATCCATGTCTCGAATCTTCATGCTATTTTCTGAAACAATGTTTTCGTAAAAAGAAGAGGTGGGCATGTTTTACCGCTTTGAACGTTGGGATGCCCCGATACAAATTATAATTCGTATGCACCGCATATAATACTTGACCTGTTGCAACTGTGGGACGGGGAAGAAAAATTGCGAAATCATGTGTCAATCAAACACTATTTACAGTTTCTCGACCTATCTTTTTACATATCAATTTCGTCCAGAATATTACTAGCTTCATTGACTAAACTTATCCTGCTTCACTCTTCCTTTGTTTTGTGCATGTTGATTCGAACACGAGTCGAAAACTATATTTTGGTTGTAGTTGCATTTTGAATGCAGTTGTGCAGTAATGTAGTACCATTTCTTATGTACGAATGGTATCGACCAAGTGCGGGAATCTCTCTTTAAAATGAATACTAAATCTCTGTTATCGCTATTTTGAGAACTTAGAAAGGAATTGCTTTTTGATACGCAATTTTCGCAATACCTCACTACAAGCTAATAAACATCACACAAACATCACATCCTCATTAAAAGAGCGCGAGTTATTCCTATCTCTGTATTGCTCTCATCTGGATGTGAAATTCCTTTCGCAATCATACAGGTTGAAATCCTGGACAAAAACTCTATTCGGGATTTCATGCAATATTTCTCGGCAAATCCTCAGAGTGAAAAATACTCGTTTTGATGAGACCATATTCTTCAAGTTTTTTCTCAATTATCATTGCTTCGCATCAAAATCCGGCATTCTTCAAACCCATAGCCGCTCGTGGATAATTGAAATGTTCGAATTTTCTATTCTAGAAGTCACCATGCAGGATTTTAACATGAAAAGAGGGAATATTCTGCGAATACCGATTTTGGTGTTTGTGATTACAGAACTAGAAAACGTAGTCGTGCATGATTGGTAGAAGTTGAAAGTTTCAATTGAGTGTATAATATCCGTGAATTACCGGGGAAAAATATGATAATTATAATTATAACAATAATAGTAAAACTCGGAAGATTATGTTTTCATAGAAATTCTGATTCCACCACTCTCAAGATTTGTCAAATGCAAACAATTCCCTCATTTATTACATCACGTCACAAGTACAAGGTTCGTCCCCAACGACACAAAAACCAAATATATTTTCAATTGTTTTACTTGTTCTCGATCAATGAATTTCGCCTCGCGGTTTTCGGTTGGATTCGTGTTTTTTCACGACTGTCCTCACTCTGAAAAGCAATTATCGACTTGGAATATTCTGATTTTTGATGACGTACGAGTATGTATGAATTTCTGGAGCTCGATCGGATGGGTCATTCCTATTTTTTTCCGTTGTGGAAAACGATTTATATACAGTCATATCCACAAGAGTAAACTGATTTTTTCATATTATGTTGGCTGCTTCGAAGAGATTTTGGTCCATGAACGTATTTCTAATGAGGCCTAATAATATTTATATTTTTTGTGTGTTGAATTTTTTTTTTTCTATTTTTTCACAAAAAAAACCATTGAAAATTTTTTTGCTTTTAAAAATCAAAAACTCAAAAAAGTAACATTCAGCATTTTTATCCGGTTTTAGATCATGCGCAAATGCGTTTTCGAGTCCCTGATTTTACACATCAAATTCAGCGATTCTAAAAATGTCCATCTTCGTGCCAAAAATATTCGAACTCACCACGACCTTATCAAACGACGAAAAATTTTCGAAACATTAAAAAGCCAATGACGATCTAAGACATATTGACAATTCTCATAATATATGAATGGAATGGAATGAGCGCCAGTGCTATTATTACCCATTGAGTATTGGGCGTACCGACGGTACTGAAATCAATGTGGTTTGCGTGTTGCACACCAGGTGTGCTGCGATCGTTTCAAAACTCGTTTCGGAGTTCGGGCTCGGCGCTGGCACACCCTTAAGCAGTTTTTGGCTGCTTCATGTTCATGCCATGTTCATGCCATCATTTTTGTTTTACTGATTTCACTTTTCCAAATCTGAACTGAACTGAAACTGAACTGAGCTGTATTCGAACTGAACGTTGCATAGAATATTATTGAGTTTCATTTCACAAGCCGGGTGTGAAAATCCTGTCTAAACCTGCAAAAAATAATGCCGACAAGGGTTGTAAAACAATTAACATCTAAGAGTGACGGAACCGAACCTTTTTCAAAATATCTAGCTTTTTATACTCACGGAAGCGTTTGTTTGAATAATTATCTGCCATTATTTTCGTTTTACTGATTTCACTTTTCTAAAAGCTAAACTGAACCGAACCGAGCTGCATTCGAACTGAGCGTTGCCAAGAATAATATTGAGTTTTATTTGGCAAGCCGGGTGTAAAAATCATGTCTAAACCTGCAAAAAATAATGCTGACAAGGGTTGTAAAACAATTAACACCTGAGAGATACATAAGCGAACCTTTTTTCCGTGCAGCGAGCTAAATGGTTTACACAGGTGGTTAACAACACAGTTGACCAACATAGTTGATGAAAAAACTGCTATTCAAAAAGTCTCAAACTTCAAATCTCACAGCACCGTACCGTAGAACACAGTCGGCATTCTCGCAAATACTTTATGGCACTCTCTATTATGCGGTTCTTGTTCCAACCTGTCATAAATGAGCCGGGTTGGGTGTGGTAGATCATTCAGTCTTCGTTTACACTCGTAAGCATATTCACACGCACCCACGCTGTTGTTGTTGATATTTCAACTATGGAGATAATATTGAATATTCAAGGTTTTGGTAGATTTAGTGATAAATTTGTAGCAAAAGAGCTAGGTGCAATAAGCATTCGTACACATGAGGAATATGAGCGAAGTATAACATGCCTCCTCTTCAAAGCATCTTGCTCTTGGGTGACTCTTCCGAGCGAGTATAAAAATCTCAATACTTGGCTGATGCGGCGATACCATGGAATACCATGGAATGTTGGGGAAACACCATATAAGAATTTGGAGAAAAGTGTAAAAAAAAATGTGGCGGGTGCAAGTTGCATTTATGTGAAAGGATAAAAGAAGAAGCGGTGGTTGGAAAGAATCATCGATGATGATGTCAAACCACCAGTGATTGATCTAGAAGATCTAGGATGTCCAAACTATCGAATATTGCGATATGAGGCCCAAGTATTTCGCCGGAAGGGAGAATCGCCATCGTTCGAGTCTAGCAGGGGGGATGAGGGTTTAAAAAGTTCAGAAATCTTGGAAGGCTGCACTCGTACACCTCACATCCTCACCGCTAGCAGATCGTGCTTATACAGTTGAACCGTGTTACGATATCACACATCGCTCAAGGTAATAGTATCAAAATTTGCCCAAATAAATTATAAAATTTTCGAATTCTAGTGTTGATTTACTAAATTGAAAATTATTATTTTTCAAAATCATACAATATGAACTTCGCCAAATTGAACAATACTAGCCGTTTGGAGGACTCGACACCGACGAAAAAAATGTCTGAACTCGAAATCGGAGCCAAATACGACTTAACCAGGTTAAAAATGGCCAAAACCAAATTCGGATCAAGGGTTCTCGCCACAATTAATGCCGAATTTGTAGTTTTTCTAGCGCCCAAATCGCCAAGGTTCTGAAGAAGAATCCGGAGGAATTCCGAAGAATGCGCGATGTGGCTTTGGAGAATACCATCCAGAAACATTACCTAGGTGGTCCATATAATAAATTTGGATTTCTGAACAAAATGTAAATGTAAAAACAGAAAATGTTGTATATGAAAAAAAAAATTAATGGGGAGATGTTCAATAAAATACCAATTAATCATGTGTATATCAAATGCATTCATTTATTTATTTATCCAACTAAAATAACAGTCTAGTTTAACATTAAAATATTGCGTTACACTAATTTTTTTACGGTACCGCTAATGGGATGGTATTCAATAATACGATCGTGTATAATCATACAGTAGGCTGAAGTATTTGCTGGAAATGCAACATTAGTTTCAAATTCTAGACGGATATCAACAGGTCCGCTTTTCAATGATTCATTCTGTTTGACACAATCTATGACAATGAGTGGTGCTTTTACTAAAAGTTTGTTCCTCAGGATCCTCATTATTATAAGATGTTTGAAAGTCAGAGTACATATCGTAGAGAATTGCATATTGGTTGTTAGCAATATCGAGATTCAAGTTTCCATAGGGATAACACTGTGAGTTAAGGAAAAGTTTCACATCTCGAATCATGCAATGATCGAATTCACTGCTATTTTTCCGCTCATCATTTCGTCGTGCCGTTTGAAAACCTAGTATAATATGCCTCGGCTTTTCTAGTTGCGATGAAGTTTTGACCACCCATACGTGTCTGGTTGTCTGCGGTAGCATTGGATATTCATGCATTCCCCAAGAGCGGAAACTCATAGATATAGCTGGGTCCTTGGCGATCTAGTTGAGCAGCTCAATCTTCGACCTGTCAGCTAGTTTTATATATGGCAATAACCATTCAATTTTTTCAATAGAAATTTTAACACCCTCCACCACGCTTTGAAGTATAGCATTTGTATCGTCGTTCGATCCGATCATAATTAATTCATGCTCAGCGTTAACGATGATTCGATTATAATCCTCGGCGAATCCCAGTAGAAAATTAAGCGGTATAACAACATCGAAGTATCCTTTGTTGTTGGTTACATCATGATCATCTCCCAGCCAACCTGTGTTCTCCAGGAGGTGTTGCTGTGTAGGGGTTAGGGATAATTACCCCTTCATAAGGCTCGTGATGCCAACATTCTTATTCTGATCGATTTCATGACCATTCAACTCATAGCGTATCTCTCCAAACAAATGACAAACCGCCATATTAACCATTTCCGTAGTTGCAACTAGTGTACCATCATGTTTTGTAACACGACCGTCAATATGGAACGAACTCTTGTTCGGTAGTACACACACATCTTGATTCTGAACAGCGATTCGGATTTCATCGTTATTTTTGAAGGTGGGTGATCCAAACGGTTGATGTGCGTGTACCTCGTAGTGGGCGATCGATTCGTCGAAAGCAACGGGAGTTCCGATATTTATCATCGTTGTCGCCATGGTGAAATGCACAGAACACAACGAATTTTCATTTTCCATAAGTTCCACGAAGACGAAGACCCAAGCTCTGGAGAAACTAAGCGTTCTGATGTGTCACACGACTCAGAGGTAATTGACGAATGGCGACGTTGGTACATGGTACTTCGCTTTTATAATGACCACCTGATTTTCTCGTCTCAAATACAATCCCAATTATCTTAGAAATTTCACATGCAAGCATATAGTTATAGTTTCCCCGCGAAAATTGACCAACTCACCGTCCTGATCAACTATTCGCAATTGTATATTATGTATTGACTGTATGGTGATCGGCAGGTAAATGATGCTGGTTGGCACTTCAACAATCTTATATCCGGGTGGAACGGTTGGGAAAAATTCATGAATTGTGTGTGCGCGATGCTCGTTTATATATGCACCTGCAGTTATGTTGCACTCAACTCGTGAAGCAGTGATTTTGAGTATGCGTACTGGTAATTCGGATTAATGAGTAATGTTACTCGCGAGAAGATTTTGTTTGAAACCGAGCAAACGAGCAATGGAATCTTTAGGTTCAAAGTTCACAATTTGATTGCAGGTAAGTTCGCTATGCAGCTCATTGTTATTGGCTTTCAGGTTTATGGTGATATCCGGAGGTACTGTCTTTTACAAATAACTTGCGATATCCTCAATTTCATAGCTGCCGGTGGGTATTGTAATAACTGTATCGTGTACCTCTGAAATATTCACACTCCCAACCGAACGTCGCCTTATGTGAAACTTATTACAACCCAAATCGATGTTGGGAATTGAATTGAATGTCATCAGCTCAACAAGTCCAAGAACATAGTTTTTTGTTGGCGATAATTCGATGGGTGGAAAATATTGCGCCTCTAACAAAGAGGATGCTCCCGATAACGTTAGTATCAAGGGATCACACATGACTGATGTCATTTCCTCATATTTCAACCATTTATATTTGATGACTGAGAAATTTGAGACACAAGTGACCGCAAATTATTGTGTTATATTCTTGATATCGCTTATAATTGTACTTTATGCTACCAACACCGAGATATTTCACAAGTTCTTCAGGTGGTTGTAAATCACCAAAACTATCAAAATAAACTACATCGTTGTCATTTTTCTTGTATGCAACCCAATGCGTTCCTCGACCATTTTTATCATCAAGATTGATAATTGCTGATTTACGCTTTCTGGGTGCCGAGCTGGGTAAATCATTCCGCATGAAAACAGTGCGAAAATATGGAATTTTCATAGCTTTGGCATACTTGAGTAAATTGGCATCTGTCAGAGCTCGGTGTAGTAGCTTTATCAGTTTCCCGAAGGTTTCAAATATAATCCCATACCCCTTTTATATGGTTTCAGGTATAAACCTTTACCCAACGCAATTGCCTCCATTGTTGCATTATGACGCTTCACCTCATGCAATTGATTTTTGTTAGCTCGAGCTTGGTTTACCACCTTTGCAATACCTGCCGCACCACCCGCTAATGCCCCTGTAGCGCTGAGAGCCGACAATGGGTATAAGAAACGGCAAAATACCTCCAATTTTCTGGGGTATGGGTAAAATACGCGGCACGCGCACTTTTCCTTTGATTGCGGCCATACGGGCTCCTTCCAGTGCCGATTCTATTGCTCTCCGACCCGACTTCATAGATTTTTTGCCGCCTGAATGATAGATTTGAGAGTTCTTCGTTTCTTTACACTATTCTACGATGACACCTCTTTCTCAGCCCCTTTCAGACCCATACCAAGTACAGATTCAATCTTCATTGTGTTGATGATCGCCCAAGCTGCGACCTTTTCACGCACATTCGCGTCTTCAGCCAAAACTCGATTCCAAGCCTTTTCGGCGAGCAGTTTATCAGCCTGGTGACGTGTTGTAATATTCTCCCGATTCTTTGTGTAGGTGATGTCGTGTTCCTTACACGCTGCATCCAGGGGATCGATGCCCTGATCACCTTGAGCTAACCTCTTCGCTAATTTCGTACCTGGTCCGCAGTACTGATACCCGGGCACGTGTCATTTCACCGGAAGATGGTTGATTATTTTATTTACTAATCCAACACCTTGTGTGCGCAACACCATAGTCACACATCGACTGATTTAAATTATATGAATAAACGTGTATTCAAACACAATGATATTAAATCTCGTTGACATGTTAACCTTGAAACATCATGAAATTTCATGATCAAACAACTAAATTACCCGTTGCAAGTTTTGACAAATTAGTTCAGCAGAAAAAAGGAGGGGGAAGCGGCATGGTGAATTACTGCTCAAAAGTGTGAGAGCCGTTTTTTGTAGTCCGTCGAATTGCGGTAAAAGTAATGCTCTTTTCACGCTTCTTACCTATGGTAATGGTTTGCGGTTTGAAAATGTCTACATCCATTCAAAATCGCTTAATCAACCAAAGAATAAGTTTTCAAAAAAGCTACTAGAGTCAGTAAATGGGGTTGGTTATTTTCCTGCCGATGAGCACAAGGAGGTTGTAGAACCGAAAGATGCACGCCCCAATTTGATTATGATTTTCGATGATGTGGCGTGTGAGAAACAAGATAATATAAGAGCCCATTTCTGCATGGGTCGACACAGAGATGTCGATAGCTTTTATCTTTGTCAAACATATACGCGTATTCCAAAACATCTTGTGCGTGATAATGCAAACTTTTTGGTTCTTTTTCGTCAAGATGAAATAAATTTGACACATATCTATGCCGATCATGTAAATACCGATATGACTTATCAACAATTCAAGGATTTGTGCTCGGCATGTTGGAATGATAGTAAATATAGTTTTGTTCTCATCGACAAAGATAGTGAAATCAACGCGAGTGGATATAGGAGGGGTTTTGATTGCTTTACAAGCATAAATCGGTAATCAATTGCATACAGTCTCATCGTACCATTCAACGTGTCCATATGAATAGCGGCAAGATTCGTAAACACAACGATGTGTTGCAAGAAATAGCAAAGGCTAGCGACGCCATTAGACGCAAGCACAAGATGATCAAGATGGGTGAAGACACCAGTGAGCGGGTTGTTAGCGAAATTTTCAAACCTTTAATAACCCCGCTACATGAATTAGTTGATGCCTCAGAGCAACAGCAGCAGCAGCAGCAGATTGAGCAGATAAAGCGAGAAGCAAAGATAGAACCAGCTTCAATGAAACTCGAGAATACGCGTTATGATGCTGCCGATGATAATGATGATGATGATGATGATGATGATGATGATGATGATGATAATTACGATGATGCATATGATAATAATAAGACCTTCGCTGACAAGGCTAAAGATGGAGATCATGAGGATGGTGATGATACACTTGTAGCCTCCCCCACCCCCACCACAAGCACACCAATGAAGCAAAAGGCCCACACGATTGCGCACTATTTGAACATGTTTACCAGCATCGGAGAGCGAAAGAAATTAGATGAGTCATATGGTGTTCGAAAATTGTCGCAAGGTTTGATGATTGGTGATTCGCATATCAATTTTGATGGTGATAAACTCGTGTATGTAGGTGATAAGAGCTATGAGCGCACACCTGGATTACTTGAATTATTGTTCGAAAAATCACCGAATCCCACTGTTGTGAATGAGAGCGATAAGAAAAATTATATGAAAATTGTGAAAACCACAATCGCGACAAAACGCGAATCGAAAATATTATCAATTTGATAAAGAACTTCGTGAGGATACAAAAAGCGCCAAGTACAGAGATTTCATCGCTCCATACATCCGTTCTCCCCGCAAAAGGATGGTCAAAACTCCCGGTAAAGGTTTATCCGATTATAAGATTGCGCGAAAAGAGGGGCAAACAACGGATTTCGTTTACTGGAATGATCCTAATGAAATTGTTGATCGCCTCCGACTGCTCATAGCATCCCAAGCTGCTGGTAATACAAGCCACACCAATGAAATATCATCTATAATCGAAGAGTTGCGCGAAGCTGAAATTATTTATTAGCAGGAGAATACTAATAAAGTTATCATTCCCACATCAACCATCGTGCAATGAGTATAGATATATTCGGGCGGCAGCAGATGCGCGGTAGTGCTGTTCGAGGTCCTCCTGGCGTTGGATTTAAAATAACCACCGAAAACCAGTATGACATAGAAAACAAACGTTTGTGTAATATTGCTGATCCATATGATCCAAACGATGCGGTGTCTCTGAGGGTTTTAAATAAAATCATATTGCAACGGTCTGATGCTCTTCAAAACGTTTTCAAAGATGCGATTCATGCTGTCAACACCAAAATAGAGAATAATGATAGACAAATTCGAGAGTCTATAGCGCATATATTACAAGATATTCGAGAATTAAAAGACAACGTGGAGTTGTTATTGGGTCAAACTATCGTGGACATGCGATTAACGGTTGATGAAAAAACCGCAAACCGTAAACAAAGTGGAATTCAAAAAGGTTCGATATATATAAAAAAATCAAATGTCTAGCAATATGAAGGTAACAATAGCAAACGAACTTCATAAACCAGCCAGGCGTAATTATTCGCGACGTTATGTTGATATACGAGGGTTGGATGAGACCTGGCAAGCCGATCTTGTCGATATGTCAGCATACTCAAGCGTGAACAATGGATATAAATTTCTGCTCACAGTGATCGATGTATTCTCCAAATTTTCATGGGGTGTACCGATCAAGAGTAAAAACGCTTGTGATGTAACGAAAGCTATGAAATCTGTGTTCATTGAAGGTCGCATACCTAAACACTTACACGTTGACCAAGGTGAAGAATTTTATAACAGAGAATTCAAAACTCTGATGGATCATCATAATATTAACATGTACTCAACATTCAGCAATTTGAAGGCTTCAATATGTGAGCGATTCAATAGGACGCTTAAAAACAGAATGTGGAAGCAATTTACTATACGAGGCTCCCACAAATGGATTGACATTTTACCCGATTTAATAAAACCATACAATAATACAAAACACCAAACAATCAAGATGAAACCAAAAGATGTCAATGCTACAAATGAAAAGCAATTATATCAAAACGTGTTCAAACCACGACAAATTAAAAAAAGTAAACGAGAGCGAAAATTTAAAGTGAACGATAAAGTTCGAATAAGCAAATATAAAAATATTTTTGAAAAAGGTTATTGAACCTGAAGATTCCATTGCTCGTTTGCTCGGTTTTGAACAGAATCTTCTCGCAAGTAACATTACTCATAAATCCGAATTACCGGTACGCATACTCAAAATCAATGCTTTACGAGTTGAGTGCAACATAACTGCAGGTGCGTATATAAACGAGCATCGTGCACACACAATTCATGAATTTTTCCCAACTGTTCCACCCGGATATAAGATTGTTGAAGTGCCAACCAGCATCATTTACCTGCCGATCACCATACAGTCAATCAAGAGACTCGGTAGAGTCTCGCGCCAAGTACATTAAAAGAGCACCGGACGGCAACCGAGTATCTATACAGTTAAGAGATAGGAAAAGCGCTGTACGGCCGACTGTTTTATTCAGTATCCCCTAAATCATTGGCTTTTCGGGAAATTTGGATGCACTTTCGCAATATAAATCGCAGTGTCGGATTCATTTGAGCCTAATTTTAATAACATTGATGTTCGGAGAGATGTGATCTCATGATAGTTATCGACGCTCGAGCCCGTTCTAGGATCAGAATTTTCAACGTCATCGTCGTCTCCGGATCACTTTTCTCCTTAGCTCTATTGCTATGAAATGTAGTGCAGTATATAACGCGAACTCGATTCTCGCTGAGGTTCAAACTGCAGACGCATGGACGTGACCATCGCTTCCGTCGTCTCGTTATTTTCTAGGGACTCTTTCAGGACTCTAGTCGTCTCTACTGTACCACTAGAGTCCTGTCGTCATTCCGCATGTCTTTACGATCACCTCCTTGCAATCACAATCACCGGCCAAACTCGATGAAGGCATACGATAAATGTTTATTATGAAAACTGTGTGAAGGATTTTGAATTATATAAAATGGATAGTTTTCGGTCAACTTGTAACAGTACGAAGCGTTTGCCCACCTTAATATGATTGACATCATCGAATTCAAATTTCTGAATCCGTTTGCTAAAATGTTATGAACTAGACTCGATAGCTCCGCAGTGACAGCCACATGAGGTTATGCTATAAATGAAGTTTCTAGCTACTATTATAACAACGATGTAGCAATTATCGCTGTATGGTTTATACAACGAACATACGTATGTATGCGGATGAAAAGTATCAAAGCGTCAGAAGATTCGATATTATTAACAATAAGTTAATTGTTGATTTGACGTAACTGTGATTGAGGAAATCTGATAAACGTAATCCATGTTAGTGGTTCGAAGAAATCAATTGTTTCATTTAGTGCAGTGTGCAGATTAAAAAATAATACAGGAGCGATGTTCAAGTTATTGACAATTTCTGATCGAATGGATCGTGGATTGTGCAACATGGAGTTTGGTCAAAGAAATTTGAACAAAGTGAAATGCAATCTTGCTGAGAAAATCCATCATTACTTTGTACAGTGCAGACCAAAAAATATCGGGTTAAGCGTTTTAATTAATAATAATCATTTGATCAGCAGGCAAAACAGTTCAGTCCTTTGAAGTTGGAATTTTACATCTGTAAGCAGCCCGCTCTAGTGGTGGTGTATGTACAGTTGTTCCTACAAAAGTCACTCATTACAGCTATGTTGTGGAAAAGAAATTGTAACAAAAATTAAAATCATTCGTTGGTATCTGGTATGAGATAGGCATTGAGAGTGAGACTAGCTGTGATTCCAGTGACGACAGGTGCATTCCATTTTAACGATGACACTGTTTAAGCATCAGATTTGGTTGATTGGGTAGATGATGTGGCTTTGTATCTTGATGTCAAGTTTAGGAGTCTCTCTCAGTGAGTTCTTGTAAACATAGCTATAGCCATGTGTCTCAACTAACTTATGCATATTTCAATAAAGTTGTCATACAGATCAATATGTGAGTGAGATCTTCGGTTCATCTACACCCATCAGTGGTATCTGTTATCGAGCTAAAAAGAATATCGACTGGCAGAAATACTATAACTACTAGCCAACTACATCACCATTAACTGAAAAAGTACCAGAACATTGACCTTTATCAGGTGGTTTTGCAATAAATGTATTCAAGGATAAAAGTTACTATTATTTTGTAATAAATAAAGATGAATTACATTGAGTCATCACGTGTTTCGATATATTCCATAATATTTCCTTCTATGCATTCGAATAATGAGAAATAGAGAACTTTCTTTCAAAAAATAGTGAAATCCCGACAAAGCACCTCAGGCGCAAAAAACCTCGCCAAGTACATTAATTTTTCAAAATCAATCGCCACCAAAAAGTTGTTCCCCAAGAATAACCCCAAAATTAAATTCTGAAACAAATAGATCCAAATCAATCATTGTGCCAAGTACATGTAACTGCATCATGCATAGGAGTACTAGAGAAGACTGGGATAAAAATACAACGAATCGAATTGCCAATTGGAAGAATATAAAGTTGGGGAAAAAAATCAATGAAAAAAAAGAAATTAAATTAAATGAAAAAAAATAAATAAAAAAAAAAATTGGAGGTAGTGGGACTTGGCGGGCTTTTTGGAAAAAAAATCCGGAATTCTTGTATAGCAAAATGACATTAGCCCGCCAAGGACCACGTACTCCAATTTTTTTTTTTAATAATTTTTTTTTCATTCAATATAATTCCTTTTTTTCATTGATTTTTTTCCCCAACTTTATATTCTTCCAATTGGCAATTCCATTTGTTGTATTTTTATCCCAGTCTTCTCTAGTACTCCTATGCATGGTGCAGTTACATGTACTTGGCACAATGATTGATTTGGATCTATTTGTTTCAGAATTTAATTTTAGGGTTATTCTTGGGGAACAACTTTTTGGTGGCGATTGATACATAATATACAATTGCGAATAGTTGATCAGGACGGTGAGTTAGTCAATTTTCGCGAGGAAACTATAACTATATGCTTGCATGTGAAATTTATAAGATAATGGGGATTGTATTCGAGACGAAAAAATCAGGTAGTCAATATAAAAGCGAAGTATCATGCACCAACGTCGCCATTCGTCGATTACCTCTGACTCGTGTGACACATCAGAACGCTCAGTTTCTCCAGAGCTTGGGTCTTCGTCTTCGTGGAACTTTTGGAAAATAAAAATTCGTTGTGTTTTGTGTATTTTACCTTGGCGACAACGATGATTAATATCGGAACTCCCGTTGCTTTCGATGAATCGATCGCTCACTATGAGGTGCACGCACATCAACCGTTTGGATCACCCACCTTCAAAAATAACGATGAAATCCGAATCGCTGTTCAGAATCAAGATGTATGTGTACTACCGAACAAGAGTTCGCTCCATATTCACGGTCGTGTTACAAAACATGATGGTACACCAGTTGCGACTACAGAAATGGTTGATATGGCGGTTTGTCATTTGTTTGGAGAGATACGCTATGAGTTGAATGGTCATGAAATTGATCAGAATAAGAATGTTGGCATTACGAGCCTTATGAAGGAGTACTTATTCCTAACTCCTACACAACAACACCTCCTGGAAAACACAGGTTGGGTGGGAGATGAACATGATTTAACCAACAACAAAGGATACTTCGATGTTGTTATACCGCTAAATTTTCTACTGGAATTCGCCGAGGATTATAATCAAATCATCGTTAACGCTAAGCATGAATTAATTATGATCCGATCGAACAACGATACAAATGCTATACTTCAAAGCGTAGTGGAGGGTGTTAAAATTTCTATTGAAAAAATTGAATGGTTATTGCCATATATAAAACTAGCCGACAGGTCGAAGATTGACCTGCTCAACTACATTGCCAAGGACCCAGCTATATCTATGAGTTTCCGCTCTTGGGGAATACACGAATATCCAATGTTACCACAGACAACCAGACACGTATGGGTGGTCAAAACTTCATCGCAACTAGAAAAACCAAGGCATGTTATATTAGGTTTTCAAACGGCACGACGAAATGATGAGCGGAAAAATAGCAGTGAATTCGATCATTGCATGATTCGAGATGTGAAACTTTTCCTTAACTCACAGTGTTATCCCTATGGAAACTTGAATCTCGATATTGCCAACAACCAATATGCAATTCTTCACGATATGTACTCTAACTTTCAAACATCTTATTATAATAAGGATCCCGAACCTCTCTTATCGAGGAACAAATTTTTAGTAAAAGCACCACTCATTGTCATAGATTGTGCCAAACAGAATGAATCATTGAAAAGCAGACTCGTTGATATCCGTCTAGAATTTGAAACTAATGTTGCATTCCCAGCAAATCCTCCAGCCTACTGTATGATTATACATGATCGCATTATTGAATACCGCCCCATTAGCGGTACTGTCAAAAAATTAGTATAATGAAATATTTTAATGTTAAACTATACTATAATCTAAGTTGGATGAATAAATGAATACATTCGATACACACATAATTAATTGGTTTTTTATTCAAGATCTCCCCAACCAGTTTTTTTCTTTTATATACAACATTTTCTTTCTTAACATCTACATTTTCTTCAGAAATTCACATTTATTATATGGACCACCTAGGTAATGTATTTGGATGGTATTCTCCAAAGCCGCATCGCGCATTCCTTGGAATTCCTCCGGATTCTGCTCCAGAACCTTGGCGATTCTTGGGGGTAGAAAAACCACAAATTCGGCATCAATTGTGGCGAGAACCCTTGATCCGAATTTGGTTTTGACCATCTTCAACCCGGTTATGTCGTATTTGGCTCCGATTTCGAGTTCGGACATTTTTTTCGTCGGTGTCGAGTCCTCCAAACGGCTGGTGTTGTTTAATTCGGTGAAGTTCATATTGTATGATTCTGAAAAATAATAATTTTTAATTTAGTAAATCAACAATAGAATTCGAAAATTTTGTAATTCATTTAAGAAAACTTCAATGTTTTTACCTTGAGCGATGTTTGATATCGTAACACGGTTCAACCGTATAAGCACGATCTGCTAGCGGTGAGGATGTGAGGTGTACGAGTGCAGCCTCCCAAGATTTCTGAACTCTTTAAACCCTCATCCCCTCCTCCTAGACTTGGATTTTTATGGCATATGAGATACTCCCCCAAATACCAGTTCTCCAATCGTTGAACGTTTTCAAATGCACAATGGTATCCTCCTGGTACATCACCATGGCAGTCTCCCTGCCAGCGAAATACTTTGGCCTCATATCGCAATATTCGATAGTTTGGACATCCTAGATCTTCTAGATCAATCACCCGTGGTTTTACATCATCATCATCATCATCGATGATTTTTTCCAACCACCGCTTCTTCTCTAATCCTTTCACATTAATACAACTTGCACCCGCCACAACTTTTTTCACACTTTTCTCCATATTCTTATACGGTGTTTCCCCAACATTCCATGGTATTCCATGGTGCCGCCGCATCAGCCAAGTATTGAGATTTTTATACTCGCTCGAGAGAGTCACCCAAGAGCAAGGTGCTTTGAAGAGGATTCGTGTTATACTTCGTTCATACTCCTCATGTGTACGAATGCTTATTGCAGCTAGCTCTTTTGCTACAAATTTATCACTAAATCGACCAAAACCTCGAATATCCAATATTATCTCCATAGTTGAAATATTAACAACAACAGCGTGGGTGCGTGTCAATATACTTACAAGTGTGAACGAAGACTGAATGATCAACCAACCCCAATCCGACTCATTTATCACAGGTTGGAACAAAAACCGCATAATAATAATAATAATAAAGAGTGCCATAAAGTATTGGCGAGAATGCCGACTGTATTCTACGGTGCGGTGTTGTGAGATTTGGTGTTTGAACCGTTTCGGTCGGCAGTTTTTTCATCAACTCTATTCACCAGGGTGGTCAGAGTTGGCATTATTCGAAGATGGTGAATAACAATGACAAATATCGAAAATTTTGAAAAAATTTTCTTTTGTTTAGGTGTTGTTGGCCAACTGTGTTGTTAACCACCTGTGTAAACCATTCAGCTTGCTGCATGGGCAAAGGTTCGGTTTCGTAACTCTCAGATTTTATTTGTTTTACAACCCTTGTCGGCATTATTTTCTGCATGTTTAGACAGGATTTTTACACCTCGGCTTGCCAAATAAAACTGAATATTATTCTATGCAACGCTCAGTTCGAACACAGCTCAGTTCAGTTTGAGTTCAGTTCAGCATTGGAAAAGTGAAATTAGTGAAACGAAAATGATGGCAGTTAATCATTCAAACATACGCTGTCGTGAGTATAAAAGCTAGATATTTTTTTCTTAGTTTTCCAAATTATCTATTCAACCCTCTTTCCATTTTTTTTGTCTTTACTGTAGGAGTGTATGCAAGGTATGATTGGGCAACTCCTATCGAATGGCGTTGCGGATCTCGACTCAGTGATGCGGTGATGGAACTGCTGGGTCCACATATGAACAGGAGACGCGGTGCGCAGGGTGTTACCATCACCATTGATAACACCCCAGCAACGTTAGAGGTAAACCATCAGTATTTTTACTGGTGGTTTAAAAAAACCGGTGAAATTCACATGCACCTGTATACACCAGATTATTCAATGTGCAATGATCTTATTAATCGGTTGCACAACGGATCAGACGATGACACTGATGACAATGATGATGATGATCGCCTTTATCATGATGTTTCGGATATGTCTGATTACGGCGTTGACGAGGTTGATTTTGGTTCTCGCGAAGAATGGTGTGTATGATTTATATGTAACCTCAAAGCGTGTGGAAGCAGAAGATATAACCAGATTCATTTATTTTCAGACGAAAACACCGCGTGTTATACATATAGGATCTGTAATTTTAAGTTTTTGGATAATTGAGTGTAAATATATGTTATATGTTATAAGTGAAGTAAATATGTAAATTCATATTTGCGTTTGAAATATATATATTTTTGGGCATGATACATATAGATGGCGAAATGATTTCATTCCATCACCCCTTATCACGAGGGCGAAACACCTCTCACATGACTGAAATATTCAAACATCCTATAATTGAAGAGCAAAAAAAAAAAAAAAAAAAAGGTAAGCGAACAAGCGAGGATCGGAGGTCGGTAAGTGAATCAGACGCAATCTGATATGACATAAGTCGAATGGCTGGTATCGGAAAAATGGCCGGCCGATCGGCGTGAGTTGGTAAGTACATTATCCGGGATCAAAGACAGATTTATCCACCAAACGGATTTATCGACCCGCGATCGATAAGTCGATAAAAACAGTTCGGCAAAACAACCGCAAAATGGAGGGTGGCGCCACGCAAAATGGAGGATGGCGCCACGATCGATAAGTCGATAAAACCAGTTCGATGAAACAACCGCAAAATGGAGGGTGGCGCCACGATCGATAAGTCGATAAAAACAGTTCGGTGAAACAACCGCAAAGTGGAGGGTGGCGCCACGATCGATAAGTCGGTAAGACGGGCCAATAAATCCGTTTCGGAATCGATAAGTCGATAAAACAGGTCGGTAAAACAGCCGCAAAAAACGGTGACACCACGATCGATAAGTCGGTAAGACAGGTTGATAACACAGGCACGGAATCGATAAGCCGGTAAAACAGGCCGATAAAACAGACACGGGGTCGGTAATCCAAGATCGATAAGCCGGTAATACAGGGCAGGCGGATGGTAAAGAAGGGCGCGTGATCCAGAACTCTCGTTTTCGATCTACTCAGATCTTGATGGATTCTCATTGTTCTCTCTTTAGCGAGTATAAAAAAAATTGATATCTGAATTAGAACCGGAGATAACAGTGTCTTGGCTTTTGGGTGGGGTTCATTGCTGTAATTGATGTTAACAATCGAAAAAATGGCCAACATTTTTGAAACACTTCAAGGAATAGTCATAATTTTGTTCAAAATGGTCGGAGTAATTGAAAATCATGAAAAAAAAAATTAAACAGCTTCGACCGCCTCGAACTGCGCTCGATCGGCCAAAGCCAGCCGAGTTGCGTGGTGAGGGCCGCGCGACGCGGTGCTCAACCCTTTATTTAACAAACGAATATCTCCGTTAATACTTGTCCTAGACAAAAATTCTTTTTTTCACTCAACTTTTCGAAAAATCACTTGTATTTGTAATCCGACCTATATTGAGCCCTTTTCGCTAAAATTCATACGTTTGCATTTGAAATATTGTTATAAATAATTTGAAAATCATATTCAATGTGTATTGAAAACCAAAACGAAATTTTAATGAAAATAATGATCCTAATGAAATTACTGTCTAATTAGTTTTAATGCTATAAATTAATTATACATAAATTTATTCAACAAAAACGAAAAAATGTTTTGGGTGGCTTTTTTGCAATTTCCAGGTAAACTAATTATGCGAAAGTTCCGCGCTACGGATCATTTTTTAGATAATTTTATAACGAACAACTTGTACATCAACACTTTTCTCGGAAAACCTACAGGAGATAAGTTGTTCGGCGAAATATCGATTTCCTATTAATTAACAATTTTTTTGTGCCTGAACCGGTTCAAATAATTTGTCAAGCTTCTTAAAATATATTTCTGGCGGTCTGATGAACTTATAGAAAAATCGGCTAACCTATGCCAGGGCACAATAATATACACCCGCTTAATTTGACTGGATCAATTGCCATGAACATGAAGTCAGGCAAACGGCATACCTCGAAATCGTCACCGATCACCACAACTTAATTAGATTACAATCACAATCACAATGATACATAGATCTCTCAAAGGGGTCAGGGGCGATCGGGTATGCCCAATCATACAGGGAGAAAAATGTAGCGTTTGTACATCAGGGTCGGTTAAACAAAATGGTAGGCAATGTAATTTATCTTTCAGTGATAAAAGTAACCGGCGGTCGCAGCGAGTTTGACTACCTTCCAAAGAAGGAGCTATCTATTATTATTCCATATTATCATATGTTATTAGTCCTGCGTCAAAGTGAATGAAGCAAGATCTTTCTCGCTGAAACAAATCGAATACCGAATCGACACACGCCGATCCGGCTGATCCGAAATTCTTTTTCCGTGTTCTCTGCGATCGGTTTTGCTGCACAGGACAGCTCTGCACCACATCTAGGTCCGAATTCGTGCTTTTTTTCATCCATATGCGGGGCTTTCTACGTGAACCGGGCCACTTTTTCCAAAATATTTTTTGAACTTGATGAAACTTTTTCGACGTTCTGAGGGGCCTCAGAAACCATGCTCAGACCAATTATTGCCGCCAAAATCAAAATTTTCAAAAGTTACGATTTATGGTAAAAATTGCAAATTTCGACATTTCTGTCCCAGTGGGCCCGAAAAAAAAGAATTGATAAAATTACGTATTCGATAGGATTTTTTCCGTACTTTCACGCGAAATTATCCATTTTGTTATAAACTGTTAGACTTAGAGTTAGAGGATTACAGAAATGATGAGCTAGTAACAACAGTGCGCTATGAGTCACGCCTAATCCAAGACTGGTAGACTCAGGAACTTCGTCTCTTCAAACACCTCTCCTCGAAGTCGTGAGACTAAGACTCATTCTCACTTACATATGACATTCCTAAATTCGACATACATTCGCAATGCTTTATTGTACCTAGGCCCTTTGTTAATACATCAGCAGGCATTTTATCGGTAGATAAATACTTCAACTGTACCCTGCCTCTATTACACACATCGCGTATAAAATGGTGTCGCACGTCTATATGTTTAGTTCTAGCATGAAACGAATCACTCTGGGCTAAGCGTATAGCGCCTTGGTTATCATTCAACAAGGTTACACACTCACACGGCAAACCAATATTTTCTAACAATGCGCGCAAATACATTGCCTCCTTGGCAGCCTCAGAGATCGCCATGTACTCGGCCTCAGTGCTTGATAACGCAACAGTCCTCTGCTTACGCGCTTCCCAGCTTATTGGTGATCCTGCTAATAAGAACGCGTATCCCGAATACGACCTGCGATCGACTGTACATGATCCCCAATCGGCATCAACTACACCAAACAATTCAAGTCCAGTTCTCTCATACATTATGCCACAATCGAGTGTACCTTTCAAGTACCGCATAACACGCTTTACAGCTTTCCAATGATCTACGTTATAATTATTATTGAACTGACTGAAATAATTAACTGAGAACGCTATATCTGGTCTCGTCGTGACCGCTAAAAACATTAGGGCACCAATTGCACTCTGATACGGAACACTCCTCATGTAATTATCATCAGTTTTCTCATTTTTCTCTAACTTACACTTAACTTCCATCGGTGTTGCGATTGGCTTACATTCGTTCATCCCAAACTTCTCAAGCACACTTCTTGCATACTTTTCCTGCTTCAAAAATACCCTGTGCTCTTTATCACGCGAAAATTCGATTCCTAAACAATGACTTGCCCGTCCCAAGTCTTTCATCTCAAACTCAGTTGACCAATCATTCTTTAATTCGCGCAACCAATTATCATCATCCGTCGCAATCAGCATATCATCAACATACACAGCAATTAACATAATTTTTGTTTCTCTGCGCGACATAAATAAACACGGGTCTTGTGGAATTGACGTAAAACTTAAACGCTCTAACTTTCCCGCCAATTTCTTATGCCATTGTCTACCCGATTGCTTTAGGCCATATAGTGATTTTATTAATGAACACACACAATCACTATTTACGCGTAATTCCTCACGCCAGCGCTTAGCTGTCTCTACAATAGACTTATCATGTTTATCACGATTCACTATTATACTCTCTAGAGTTTCTCGAAGCATCTCAGGTACCTCCATGAAAACATCTTCCTCCAACTCGCCGTTGAGATACGCAGTTACCACATCCATCTGATGGATGTCCAGTCCCAACTCTGCAGACAACGCCGACAGCAACCTTATTGAAGTTGATCTCGCCACAGGAGAATACGTTTCGTAAAAATCCTCTCCTGGCCGTTGAGAGCATCCTTTGGCAACAAGTCTCGCCTTCTTAACTTCTCCTTGACCTGTACTCTTAGTACAAAACACTAGTCGGCTACCAATTACCTTCCGGCCTTTTGGTCTCGGTACGATTCTCCAAGTACCGTTCTTTATTTGGGCGATCATTTCCTTCTCAACAGCTTCGTTCCATGCATCCGCATCGTTGCTCTGTTTAACCTCCTTCCAACAACTTGGAATGTTTGCCGCCAGGTTGACAAACATTTCTTCTTCTTCTTCAGATGAATCAGAATCGTCATTGTCGTCATCCTTCCCGTTGTCGGTTGTACATGATGCATATTCTTTTCGCGGTCTTCCAACTCGACCACTACGAACAATACGAGGACGTCCACGCCCTCTTTTTGACGGAGCTACTAACGTTTCCCAAGATACCATCGCTGCCCTCTTCCTCTGTCCCGGAAACTTATCGTCCTGTTCAGCTACGGACTCTTGATTGTTCGCGTACGACTTACACACGCTTCCCCTTACCGCGCGCAAAATTTTCCTTGGCTCCCCTTCTACTTGGCTTGGACCTTGTTCGATCTCCTCAGGCTCTCGTTCCGTTTGACTCGGGTTTTCCTCATTCACCTCCGGCTCCCGGAGACTTACTGTACTGTTTCCCCTACCACCGTTAGTATCGTCGAGTATTTCTCTATACTCATGTCTAAATGCTGGCTCTGACATAAATTTTACATCTCGACTGACTACTAACTTTCGCGACTCTGGTAGGTGCACTCGGTACTCTTTTGACTGCGTATCATACCCCATAAGAATCCCAGGAACCGCTCGCGAATCAAATTTTCCTTTTTCGGGATTTTTATCTTTCACAAAAACCTTCGCGCCAAACACTTGCATAAAATTCACATCCGGAATTTTACCAGTCCATACTGTAAATGGTATCCCACCATCTAAGGTTGATGTTGGACATCTATTTCGAACGTAGCAGGCTGTATTGATAGCCTCAGCCCAAAAAACTGGCGGACTCCCCGCCTGTCTCATCATGCATCGAGCCATTTCAACTAAAGTGCGGTTCATACGCTCTGATACACCATTTTGTTGAGGGGTATGGGGAACTGTCAACCTTCGCTGTATACCATGCGCCTTCAAAAACTCACTGAACTCGCGATTCACGTACTCTAAACCATTGTCCGACTGTAGAAATTTTATTTTGTTACCTGTGAACGTTTCGGCTTCCGCCTTGTAACTTTTAAACACGTTCAACACTTCACTCTTGTTTCTAATAAATCGTATTGTACAATAACGCGATCTATCGTCGATAAAAGTGACAAAATATTTTTTCCCACCAAAAGATTCATGTCTCATTGGTCCACATACATCCGTATGCACAATTTCTAACAAGTCTTGAGTACGATCTTTATCACCTTTTGTAAAAGGCTTACACGTTTGCTTTCCCCGCGCACAAACATCACAGTCCGACAACTTCTCATTATCACCAAATTTTAAACCGTGCACTAGTCCGTCTTTCGCCATGCGTTTGAGGTCCCGCTCGTTCACGTGACCAAGTCTCTCATGCCAAATGTCAATCGGTCTTCTGGACCCACTTTTAACTTCCACATTATTCACAACACTTTGACACTGTTTCACGTAATATAAATTACCAATACGATCAGCACGAGCCCAAACTACATTTTTCTTATCAACAACCACGGCTTCTTTTGCACGAAAAATCACATTATAACCACGATCCGTAATCGCCGACACTGATAATAAATTTGTACGTAAATCCGGAACATACATCACTCGCGTAATGTCAATCTCACGCTTTTTATGTCCAGTGTCCACTGACATACCCACTTTACCGGTACCAATTATCCGCGTACTCTCGTTATTTGCTAGTGTCACTTCACTATTAGCCTGAGTGAATTCGCGAAACATCCGTTTCTCATTGCACATATGTCCAGTGCAACCACTATCAATGCACCACGCGTTGTTGAGACTCTTACTAATATACATAGCCTCTTCTGCCGTATAAACCATGAACGTGGCACTCGAATCTCCATCGCCATCTTGAGCTTGTCTGGCACTCTGGAAATTTTTCTTCCCCTTCTTGGGGTAATTCTTCGCTATGTGACCATACTTTCCGCATTTATAGCATGCCCTGTTATCCACAGGCAAATTACTTGGTCTATGACGCTGATTATTATTGTTTTCGCGCCTCTCCTTCGTATACCTGAAATTTCCTTTTGTATACAGCGCCCCCATTTCCACGTGTTTCTGGTCTCGACCATCGTAATCCTCGATGATTTTGACCTTCAAACAATCCGTTGTTGGTAAATCGTCTCTTGATTCAATAGCCGTTCTAAACATTGAGAACGACGTAGGTAAGCTGTACATCAAAATAATCGCTAGGACCTCATCATTAATATTTACGCCTATTTCAGACAGCTCTTTCACGGCATCAGAAAACTCAGCGATATGTTTTCGCACATCACCATCCTCCTGGAGCTTGGTCAGGATAATCTTTTTCAACAACGACGCTTTCCTCGCCGGTCCTTTTGACTGATGAATTTCTTTGAGTTTCTCCCAAATCGCATGTGAGGACTCCAATCCATCCAAGACCGCGTAATTACTTTTACATACTGATAGCATTAATTTGCCTTCAGCTTTCCCGTCTTTTCGTATCCAATCCGCGTAATTAGGATCAGTTTCAGCTGGTTTCTGAATAGTACCTTCCACATATCCCCAGAGATCTGCTTCCTTCAGCACAGACCTCATTTGAATCCTCCACGTGTTATAATTATCTCCTACCAGCGTGTCGATGTGAAACGTTGCCGCCATTTTTCTCAGCGTTCTCACCTTCCGGTGACTCACAACTCATACAGCTATTTTCCCGCTATTTTCCACACCACTATCAATAACTATTGATGAAAAGTTTCTTGCTGGCACCTGTACTTTTTACAGAACACGATAAAACTTAACACATCAGATTCACGATAGATTAGCTCCTTAACTGGGCCCATAACCTGTTAGACTTAGAGTTAGAGGATTACAGAAATGATGAGCTAGTAAGAACAGTGCGCTATGAGTCACGCCTAATCCAAGACTGGTAGACTCAGGAACTTCGTCTCTTCAAACATAAACAAAATATAAGACCACGAAAACACGTGTCGAAAATTTCATTTTTCTCAAAACCCTCCATGTTGAAAAATTTGTTTAAATTCTTAAAATTCAGTTTATTACCTCTACTTTGACCCCTGTAAATTTCAAAATGGGCCAAGAATCCGTTCCATGTCAAAATCTATTTGTTATTTCAAAATGTGATCAAAAAATCACCAAATTTTTGGCCAAATTGTTTATCATTGATATGGTTAATATTACTAGCGACGAACATATTTTTATGAATTTTTTGGAAATTTTTTATTTTTTTTTAATTTTTAGAAAAATTAAAAATTGAAAAAAAAAAAAATTGAATAAATAAAATGTTGGAGATTAAGCAACACAGTAATATTCGCACGTACACTACACACACACACACGCCGACACGTCGATCTACTGCGCATGCAGTCATGCCGAATTCTTGCATACTAGAGTCATTATCGAATAGCACGTTGTCGAATAAAGTCACAAGCTTTTACCAATAGTTGTAATTAGTCATCGAATAAATTTACACGTCGTTTATATCAAATATTCTCTTCTTATAATTTATACTAACTCAATCCCTGCCTAACTCCTACATAAAATACAAAAAAAGTTCCAAAAAATTAATGAAAATATGTTCGTCGCTAGTAATATCAACCGGATCAATAATAAACAATTTCGCCAAAAATTTGGTGATTTTTTTATCACATTTTGGAATAACAAATAGATTTTGACATAGAACGGATTCTCGGCCCATTTTGAAATTTACAGGGGTCAAAGTAGAGGTAATAAACTGAATTTTAAGAATTTAAACGAATTTTCAAACATGGAGAGTTTTGAGAAAAATGAAATTGAAATTTTCAACACGTGTTTTCGTGGTCTTATATTTTGTTTATAACAAAATGGATAATTTCGCGTGAAAGTACGGAAAAAATCCTATCGAATACGTAATTTTATCAATTCTTTTTTTTCGGCCCCACTGGGACAGAAAGATCGAAAATAGCGGAAACGTCGAAATTTGCAATTTTTACCATAAATCGTAACTTTTGAAAATTTTGAATTTTGGTGGTAATAATTGGTCTGAGCATGGTTTCTGAGGCCCCTCAAGACGTCGAAAAAGTTTCATCAAGTTCAAAAAATATTTTGGAAAAAGTGGCCCGGTTCATGTAGAGAGCCCCATGCGTGTATGGAGTTATGGAAGAAAACATTTTACAAATTATTGGACAGAATATATTTCTACCGGTAGCTGATGAGGTTTAAGCGTTTTCTCTTATTGCATTCTATATTTTTCAACTATTTTTGGTTTCTAATCAAACCTCATGTTGTTATGAAAAATTATCCAAAAACTCGGGGATCGTTGAATTGTGTCGACTGATGACGGCTGTATCTTTTCTCTATAAGCGTTGACTAAGGATTTTGTTAAATACTTTCCAATCCTATTTTTCTCGACGATTTCAAATACATGTTATAAATACGAAATGAATTATCCCATTCCCACCCAATAACTGTCATTCTTGTTGCGGGCGACGGAAACCCGGATGAGAACCGAAATTGGAAAATTATTTCTATACAGGGTGATTCACTTTAATTGATGAGGCCCGATTCTTCGAAAACGAAGAACGATACGAGAAAAAGTTTCATACAAAAGTTATCAGGTTTAAAGGGGGAAAGAAAAATCTGATATGAAAATTGATCCAGGTGGCGTCGCGAAGGTCAGACAAAGGTCAACTTCAGTTTTTCAAATGGGATTCCATATTTTTTTATTCAGCATCTGAAGAACCGATTGATTCTGAGTAAAAAAGTACAGAACAAGTGATCTCAGGTCAATATCCAAGGAGTTAGCAGCCATAGAAAATGATATTGTGGCGCTTGACCGCTCAAAAATCATTTGGTACCAGCCGAGCTTCGGTTGCTGGAATACTCACGTATGATGACGCATCTTTCATTTTATTTTGCTTTTTATTTATTCCAATTTTTTTTTAGATATTATTTTTACATTTTTTTAGTTTTGCAGAATTTTTGGATTTCACTCTTCAGTGCTCTACTGTACCGCCATTTGCGTCGATGCATAATTGCAATCCACGCTCGAACGCGGCGATTGTCCGCCTCAACATACGTCCGGGAACGTCTTCACAAGCTCTGCGAATACGATCTTTTAAATCTTCGGGTGTCGTCGGCCTTGTAGCATACACTATTCCTTGCAAATAACCCCGAAGCAAAAAAATCCGGCGGGGTTAGATCCGGTGATCTTGGCGGCCAGCGTACCGGCCCGTTTCGACCTATCCAACGGTTTGGTTATTGTAAATGTAAGTATTCGGTCACGATCCGAGCGTAGTGTGCACCGGCACCATCTTGTTGAACCCACATTCTCTCACGAGTGTCGACCCCGATATCTGCTGTCAACTGTGGTAACTGATCTTCCAAAAAATTACGATAAATCTGCCCATTCAAATTACCGTCCAAGAAATACGGCCCCACGATGTGGCCATCCAGGATTCCACACCACACGTTAACTTTCCACCAATGCTGATTGTCGACATCGCGCACCCAATGAGGATTTACATCCGAGTAATAATGGCAATTATGTCTATTCACTTCACCCCTGTTCTGAAAACCTGCCTCGTCACTGAACATAACTCTGTCGAGAAACGTGCGGTCGCCCTCTATTTGTAGTTGTGCCCACCTACAAAATTCCAGCCTTTTCCTCTTGTCCACTTCCGAAAGCTTTTGATGAAGGCTCATGTGGTAGCCGTGGAATCGATTCGCTTTCAAAATTCGCTGGACCGTCGACTGTGAAATGTGCAACTCCTTAGAGATTTGCCGTTGCCCGATGTTTGGATCCATCACAACCATTCCCACAACAGTCACGTTGAAAGGATCTTGAACATCATTTCGTGATTTTTTGGATCGCTTCCTTTTCAACCTCCCTTGTCGTGCTCTCTACAAGACGTTTGATTGTTTGGGCATTCGAGTGTCGTACATTTGGATGATCGCGTGCATATTGCTGCGCTGCAATACTCGCGTTTCCTTCGCACGCACCAAAACACATAATCATTTCCACAATTTCTCCTGGCTGGTAATCTGCCATTTTCCGAAGCTCACAAACACTTTGATGACGGCAACTCACAGAAAATCATTGATGAACTAAATTCAAACGGGTAAGGGTCGTCGATACGTTGGTATTACCAGTGAAGTTCACAATACTCTTGTTTACATGCCTAATAAAAATACAAGTAAAAGTAGCTCTCACGAAATAAAACTAAATGCTTTTTTCGATCTATTTAAATTCCTAAGCTAAAGAAAGGTCAGCAAACATAAACAAACATCTTATACGACAATGGCGATAATGACCAAGAATATAAAAGATCGTATTTGTGGAGCTTGCAAGAATATCCCAGGTTCAGCACTGAAGAGTGAAACCTAGAAATTTGAGAAAACTAAGAAAATGTGGAAACAATATTTAAAAAAAATTCAAAATGATAGAAAGCAAAAAAAAATGAAAGATGCGTCATCATACGTGAGTATTCCAGCAACCGAAGCTCGGCTGGTACCAAATGATTTTTGAGCGGTCAAGCGCCACAATATCATTTTCTATGGCTGCTAACTCCTTGGATATTGACCTGAGATCACTTGTTCTGTACTTTTTTACTCAGAATCAATCGGTTCTTCAGATGCTGAATAAAAAAATATGGAATCCCATTTGAAAAACTGAAGTTGACCTTTGTCTGACCTTGGCGACGCCACCTGGATCAATTTTCATATCAGATTTTTCTTTCCCCCTTTAAACCTGATAACTTTTGTATGAAACTATTTCTCGTATCGTTCTTCGTTTTCGAAGAATCGGGCCTCATCAATTAAAGTGAATCACCCTGTATATGAGCTTTCTATGAATGGGGGTGTACCTATATATGTATTTAATTTTGTATGTGTTGGGTGTAACAGCAGAGATCGGCAATAATAACAAATTTTATTCATTTTCTATTAATTCGTGATGTTACAATTTGGAAAAAAACAAATATAATTTTTGAATTTCACGTTATTTCATTAAATCATGATTACGAATATTTGAATAATTATTAATTATTCTAAAACAAAATTATAACTCCAAGCCAAACATTAAACTAACGATTTCCCAAAGAATGAGTCATTGTTCAGATGCGAAAATTATTTTTTTTTTAAATCAGTACAATAGGTACAAAATATGGTGATAATTTTCGAAAAAAAATAAATATTTTTGAAAATCAAAATTCTAATTTTCGAAAGAATCAGTAATAATAATACAAAATATGATAATAACTTTTTTAGAAATGAGTAATTTTTCAGAAACAAAAAATTATTCTTTCTAAGAATCCGTTATAGGTTCAAAACACATTAATAATTTAAAAAAAAATTAATTTGTCGATAATTTACATTCTCATTAAAAAAAAAAAAAAGTAATCAGTTCAAAAGAAAAAGAACATTTTCTCGAGAATGAGTAATCTTGTATGAATAAAATTCTATGATAATTGCTCCGTAATACACTAACAATTTTTTAGAATATATGTTTTTCAAGAAAAAAAGTTTGGAAAGTTCTTACTATCTTACTATTTAATTTTGGAAAAATCACCAATTATCGCAAAATTTAAAAACAATTTTTAAAGGAGTAAGATAAAATACTCAGGTAGTAGTTGATCAGGGACCATTAGTTAGTCACCGTATGTATTTCTAAAATAAATATCGAAAGAGAGATTTATAAAAGCGTGGAATAACCAACTGGTAATGGTCTGTGATCAATTAGTGGGTATTTTATCTGGGTATTCCTAAGTGAGTTTTAGAAAATATTAATTTTTTGTTCAATTTCCAATTATTTACAAATATAGCATGTGTATATATATCGCATAGATTATGTTTTTGTTGAAAAAAAGTCATTGGGAAGAATAGAAATAGTTATTGAAAAATAAATAATTGATCATTTTATTCGAGGTAAACATTCATTTTCAGAAACATATGAAATTCATTGAAGAAAATCATTTATTTTCATGTCAATTGTTAATTCCATTGAAGGAAATTATTCATTGTCTTGAAGATTGTTAATTATATTGAAGGAATTTATTCATTTTTCAAATGATCGTTAATTTCATTCGATGATATTATCATAGATATAATTCTTAATACTATGAAATATTATTATTTATCATTTGATATAATTAATGTTTTTACAAATCGTTGATTATATAAATAAAAATTGGCGATATGTGAAGAATCAATAAAGTTCTCAAGATTGTTTTATTTTTATGTCAATCTAAAATATTGCATGGGTATGAATTGATTCCAGAAAGATGAAAAATCCCGGCCTTCATTACAAAATGTTGAAATAATCCAAGATGAATTTAAAAATTGAACAAGAAAGCTTTTTGCCGATCACTGGGTAACAGTTACGGTCAACCGTTGTCGGTACACACGCCGGTAGTGCAGAGCGAGCGAGCAGATGCAATGCGTTCGGTAAGCACATTGCAGACTTTAATTAACTCTGAATAGTTTTCGCGACTCGCCGCCGCGTCTAGTGAGAGGGCGCTAGCTCGCAAGAAATTGTATCGATATTGCAGCGGGGTCAAGCGTCCCATAACGTTGACTGTCTTTACTAATCTTCAGTCAACGCCGCGATCGATAAGCCGGTAAAACAGGCACGAGGTCGATCACCCACTCAGCCGTTAAAGAAGGGCGCACAGCTGCCTGATGTAGAACTCTCGTTTTCTATCTACTGATGCAGTCACAATATGAAACATGTTGGAAAATGTAAAACTGTTTTGCCAGTACAATATTACAGGTATCGTTTAGCACTGCGCCCATGCGAACCACTGAATCCACTATCACGAAGTGGAAGACTAACACAGCATCATGTCATACATGCCTACTTTACGATTGAATCACAGCGATTACTTTATAAGTATGAGAAATAATCAGAACCAGTTACGGGTAGTATGTTATAGGGGTATGACAGATCACATAGCAAACAGCATTGCAAACACATCTGATAGCACTCGACTTGGTAATTTGATGGATTTACCATCAGGATTTTAGGGCAGTATGCGCAACATGCAACAACAGTACCAAGATGTAATTCCGATAGCGAGAAAAGTAGGTCGACCAGATCTATTTATTACCATGACTTGTAATCCTAAGTAGAAAGAGATAAACAGAGCATTGGAAAAATTCCCACCGGATACAAACGCAATGGACGTACCGAACATAACATGCAGACTATTCAAAAATCAATTACAGCGATTAATAAAGGAAATTGAAAGTGGTACAATGTTCGGTAAAGTTCAGGGATACGTATTGTAACGTACGATTTTTCTCAGCCGAAAAATTAACGGTAGGGATCACCGAGTCGTACGCACCCTACGGCGTACGACAAGTCATGGCGTAGCCAATCTAGAACAGCACGCTATCGAGACGGGCAACAGCGCTTCCAACAAGCGGACGATAATTTGGTACTCCTCTGGACCAGTCAAAAATAATTTCGCTGTGGACAGGCGAAAAATATGTCTCCGTGGACAGGCAGAAGATATTTTGTCTAACGACGTTAGGCGCGGAAATTAATTGTCCCAGCGGACAATACTAGTCGGACAATTAATACGCCGCGTGAGGCGGCGGGCGAATATAAGAAAGGCGGGATTAACGTAGGATTATCACGGTCTTCAGCGCACGGCTGTCCGAATCGATATTCTAAAATAACTCGTGATGATTGCGGTATTTTCCTACGGCTACAACTACGGCGAAATTCTCCAAAGACGGTGGCCAAATTAGTACGATAGTGATGCTGCTAATTACCAGTAACCAAATCAAAGCGGGATATTACAGTAAGCCATAAGCGGGCGGTAGCAGTAGCGAAAACGATAACAAGCAAGCAATAAGCCCGAATATTAAAGATTCGGCCCTCGGACAACTCAGATCAGCACGATACGATACGAAAAATCCGGAGCGAGATCCCTTGATCTAACACTCCGGGCGATAAACCAAATAAATTTGCCTTCTGAGCTGTCGTCGGCTTCACATAAAATATGGGCGTCTTACCTTGCCTGACGAAACGGAAGCGCACTTCACTCACTTACACACAACACACTGGTCAATCGGCAATCCGGGAATTCAAGGTCCAAAAATCGTACGCGGTATAGTCACTTGCAGGGCGGCACTGATCGAAGAGAAAAACGTCTAGGCGGGTTGGAAACTGGCGTAGAAGTGGATCGAGATCCTCGCTAGTTCCGGGGATCAGGCGGTGATTTCGGAGTCCGATAATGGGGGTTGACCTCGTGATCCTGATTTTCGGCAATTATTGGTTATTGGTTTCCCACCCTCAGTAGATCCCTTTTGGCGTGCGCCAAGCGCGTGCCGCGGTAGTGGGTGGCTGGTGGGAGCAATTAGTGCGGCGTAGTGTCACCTGTGGGCTATGGTTGGCAGCAGGACGTGTGATGAGGTTCGCATTAGATTGGCGTTCGCTGGCTTCAGTACTGCTTTTCTGCTGCCGTCTTCAAGGGCGTCTCCGGGTCCCTCCGTGGGCAAACAATGCACCGGAGGAGCGGGATCATGATGCGCCACACTGGGACTTGCATCCATGTCCTTCCTTGCCGTCCTTGTCGACGGATCGCCGTAGGGCTTTCTTGGCCAACAACGATGATACTTCAGCATCCGAGACAGTAGATGTTTTGTGGGTTGGTCCAGCTCCTGGCTGGTAAGTCTAGGCAACGGGAGGCTGAGTCGTGCGCTTTTTGGTGAACGCACCGCCCTGTACGCCGTTGCAGAGGCATCCAACTGCGTTGCGTGATTCTGCTTCAGCTCCAGGCTGGTAAGTCATGCGGTAACGGGAGATCTTCGCAGATTGGCGTCGATCCTGTACGCCGTTAGCGTGGCGTCCAGGCCTAATCGTCATACGTTTCTCATCCGAGCGTCAAATTCTTTACTGGGGTGGTACTTCCATGGGTCACCGGTCCTGAAGGTCGGGATGGTCTCGATGATCTCGATGGTCTTGAAGAGTCCAGGCGAGGGATGTGACGAAATAATACGGGCGATAATGCAAAATAATACGGGAATTGATGCGAAAATAATACGGGAGGTAGTGCGAAATAATTCCGGAAAGTGATGCGAAATAACTACGGTGCATAATGTAAACTAATAAGGGAAATAATGCGAGAAATTACGGTAAACCTGGCTCACTGAAAATACTTAATACAGACCGTTCCTTGGAGATGACGATAATGCGGATTTTATCCGGGCGGTAGCTGAATTAGGCGGTAATTCCGGTGTCCAGTGACCGTTGCGAAAATGCAACGTCACAGTATATACCATAGAATTCCAGAAACGTGGGCTTCCGCATGCTCACATTCTTTTCATCCTGAACAATCAGGACAAACTTACAAATCCTGCGGCAATAGATAAATTTGTATGCGCCGAAATACCGGACAGAGACAAATATCCATTACTTTATAGCACTGTGATATCTCATATGCTACATAATCCACATACTGCAAAAGTTCCGTGTTGGAATTCAGGAACGAAAGAGTGCAGCAAAAAGTTCTCGAAAATATTCATGAAGGAAACAGACATGATCAGTGGAGGTTATCCCAAGTACTTGAGAAGAAATAACTTACTTGAATTGCATTTCTACAAAAATAGAGTGAGTGGAAGGCTAATCAGAGTTGATAATAGTATGGTCGTTTCATATAATCCATACATGATTGTGAAATATGAAAAATATGACTGTCACATAAATGTGAAATACTGCGCATCGATAATGAGAGTAAAGCACATTCACAAGTATACACACAAGGGACATGATTGTGCATGAATGATGGTAGAAAATACAACCATAAATAGGAATGAAGAACAAGTAATAGACGAGATACAGGATTATATTAACACGCGTTGTGTTTCGTGGAAGCAACTTAGAGAATATTGAAGATACCAATGTATGGAAAAAGTCATGCCACAGCATGTCACAACACGTTGACAAGTCCATTTGCCGGGACAACAGTATGCTACTTTCGAGGAAGGCAACAAAGTAGAAGCTGTTTCAAATATTAAAAAATGGAGAACTCATCTAACAGCATGGTTTGAGTGGAACAATAATGATGAAATGGCAAAGAGTTTACCACATCCGGACACCCCCTATGACTATAGTTTTGATGAAACAACAAAGTCATGGAAAAGACGAACAATTGCATGTAAAGTAGTGAGTGGAATGAAGTTTCACTACGGGATTCAGAGAAATTTTATTTGAAACTTACTCTTGAACATGCGAGAAACGCAAAATGTTTCGAAGACTCGAGGATCGTTGATGGTAAACTCCATGATACATTCAGTGCAGTGGCTATAGGATTGACGGAAACAAACGACGAAGCATATAAAATATTTGATGAAGCTGTTTCATTACTCATGCCTAATCGTTTCCGACATTTCTTGGTGTGGTATCTGGTCGGCGAAATTCCGTCAAACGCGATAGACATTTGAAATAAATACAAAAACGTCCTTTCAGAAGACTTTCATGACATGCATGAAAATAGAGCTGTATTTCATATAGATCAACTCCTTCGTGCTGAAGGTAGAACGTGTGAAGATTTTGGTATACCAGCACCGGTAATGATCAATGATGAAGACTGTTCCTATCATAATGCAGAGGACACTATGCTTTCAGCTGAGCAGGCTCATAATCTCACTCAAAAATTCAACGAGGATCAGCAAATAGTATTCAACTACATAATGAATGCGATTACGTAAGAAAGTAATTCAAACATAAGCCGAAGTAATAGGTGTTTTTTTCATAAATGGTCCAGGAGGAACAGAAAAAACCTTCATATAAAACGCATTATATTTCACACTCAAATCAATTGGAAAGAATGCAGCTTGTGTTGCGTGGACAGGTATAGCAGCCGTTCTTCTCCCTGGTGGTACAACAGCGCATCAAATGTTCAATTTACCACTAACTCTACCTGAAGAAGGAAACATTTTCACAAATTCGTCCATCAAAAAGAAATTAAGCGCAACTGATGTATTCATATGGGATGAGTGTTCAATGATACCAAAACGCGCGCTTGAAATAATTGACAGAACCTTACAAGACGTCATGGGGTGTACGTTACCATTCAGTGGGAGAACAGTAATACGTGGCGGTGACTTTAGACAAGTTTTGCCAATTGTAAAACGAGCAGGTAAAAAGCAGATAATGAAGGGAACGATAAAATTTTCGAAACTGTGGAATACATTCACCAAATTCAGCTTGAAAAAAAATATGAGAGCGCAAGACGATGCACTATTTTTCTCAAACTGGCTTCTGCAGGCAGGAAACAGTGAAATTCCAGTTTTTAAGTCAGACGAGGAAATTCAAAGCAAAGATCTCATCGGGGAATTATATCCAAAAAATATAAAAGTCGACGGATTGACTAAGAGGGCAATTTTAGCACCGCAAAATGTAGAAGTTAACCACATAAATACAGAAATTCTATACAGAATGGAAGGAGATTTACTCGAGTCACGCAGTATTGATAAGGCAACTCCACAAGGTATAGATGCTGCAGATGCAACTCTTGAGGAAGAAGCGACTTGAAGATATCCAACAGAATATTGAAATGGATTGACGCCTTCGGGGTTACAATTAAAAGTTGGCGCAATTGCGATGTCATTGCAAAATTTATCTATCTCCAATGGAATATGTAACGGTACAAGGCTAATCGTTCGCGCACTACATTTAAGAATACTTGTTGCTGAACTATGAACTGGTGAGAAAAAAGGTCAAGTTGTAGAAATACCGCGTATAAAATTAGATACGCGAGGTGATACGGACATACCACTCGTACTCCACAGAAGGCAATTCCCAGTACGTTCAGCATTTGCTATGACTATCAAGAAAGCACAAGGACAAAGTTTCGACTTCGTCGGATTGTATATAGTGAGGATCAGGTGAAATTGCGCACCCAGATTTAGTGCGCGAGCGCAAATTTGAAAAACAGTTGATTTTGTCAGCTGCTAACGTGTAGTACCAACCGCCTCAGAACCCAGCTCGAGCTGTCAGATTGACAATCTCGAATATGGCTGAGGTCTCGGTATTTGAACATGACTAAGTTATGTTGTGACAGGTGAATAATGCGACACGAAATCAGACTCAGATAATTAGGGTGACATAGGATGAAATAAATTTTGATCAATTGAATAAAAGATTCATAATGTTGACTGAAACTTTATGAAATTAAGAGGGTAAGTAATGAGAGGTCGATACCACCCAAATGATCCTAAAATGATTAAGCTTGAAATTTAATTGACCAACTGAATAAGTATCATCAATCCTTACTGAAATTGAAAAGCTAGAAATCACAACTCTGATCGAAAACTATTATTTTACAATATTAATATGACAACTTTTGTAAGAAATTAGACTCATCGAAGAATTTGCGACTTTTACAGAGAACTTTGCTGCTTGCGTCAAAAGAGTTCTAACCACTGGGAGGAATGAGGCTTGTGACAGTTATTTGGACACTGACAGAAACCTATCATCTGAGTCGAGGGACTTATTTCCTCCGAAAAAGATAGATTCATCAAAGAGGTTGCAACTTTGACGTATAACCTTGTTAACTGTGTCAAAAAAGTTCTAACCTCCGGAAAGAATTATGACAGTTAGTTTGACACCGACAGAGACCCATCCTAGACAGCATCCAAGTCAGAAACGCTACTGCAAGAAGTCTTTTGAAAAACTTCTGACAGAAGTCTGAAATTGAATTCTTAAAGACATCATATTCAAGAACTCCAAATTGAGTACTCTTATAGACGTCTTCTTTGAGACATCCGTTTCGTGACATCTTCATGTATTCTATCTTTTCACTTCTTAGGGTGCTCAAAATTATGACCCCGTTGAGAACTTATAATACAGGCGTTCAGTTTTATGAACACATAATGTATTCATTAGGGTGGCGCAAAAAAACCGACTATTTTTTTTTTTTGAGTCTCGGATGAAAAAATGTTAGTTTTTGATGTTTTAAGAGCCCTCTCCAAAGGACAGCTCAAAAAAAAATTTTTAAGAGGTCACTCCAAATTTTTTTAAATTTCGAAAATCGTCAAAAATCGATTTTTTTTTTTTTTTTTATTTTTTTTCTCGTTACGGTATAATTTTATAGATAAAAAAAAAATAAGTTTCTGAAAGTTTCAGTTAAAAATTTTAATTTTGAAAGGTCGCTCATAATTTTTTTTAATTTATTAGTAAATGACTTTAGATTTTTTCGAGTGACCTTTTAATATTAAAATTAAAATTCCGGCCATTTTTTTTCCTTTATTTAGTACAATAATCTATAAAAATACACCACGAGATGAACTAAAAATCAAAGATAACAAAAAAACACAATTTTTTTCTAATTTTATAATTTTAGAAGTAAAACGTATCATTACATTTAATTGTTTTTTTTTAATATTTCGTTTAATTATGATTAGTTTTGTAGTAAATAATTTAAAATTACCGCTGTTTCATTTCATTGAGACAGAAATTTTAATTACCGACGCAGCGAAATTATTAGTTCACTATTTTGACACCATATTAGGCCAGCGCTTTTTCCACTTTACTTTTGAATATAAAACTTGTTTGTAAACAATTACTTCATGACTTTCTGTTTACTTCTCACTCCGAATAAAGAATCTCATAATAAATAACAGTTAATTATAGAATACTAATTCGTCAGTTCGTGATTTTTCAATGTTACAATGTTTGATATATTCGTTCAACAAACAGGTATGTTTCTTTGTTATTTATGTCGTTTCTGTCATTCTTTTGTCCTAACCTCAATAAAGTTCAATGTATCTAATTGTTTCATAAACATTAAATGTTTTATTTAGAATTTTTATCTGAAATATTTCTATATTTTGGTTTTTGACTATGATCTTCATGTATTTTTTTTTTTGTAGACTAAAAATGTGCTCTAAACGACAATTGAGATCAACAAAACCATCTAACCCTGGTGAATGGTTAATTGGCGAATACCATAAAGAATTGAAAATTACTAGAGCTCCTTCTCGTCGAGAAGTACTCAGTTTTTTCTTATTTCATCACTACGAAAATAAATTGACAATTGCAGACAGTTTGAAATTAACTGCTCAAAATATTCAACAATGTTTCGAACCGCAAGTAACTATCAAGGACTTTCATATTAAAGAAAAAATTAAAAAAATATTCGACAGTTGGCAAAAATTGAAAAAGAATCGTTTGAGGCTTACAAACGTCCAGCGTGAAAACGAGAATGCATTTCTAAAATCTTTAGATGATATGTTTGAATGTAGACTTCAAACAAAAGATAATAATTTAACAACGGAATCTGTCACACATTCTAAAAAGGCTTCGTCTTCAAGTAATTTAGAACCACCTGTACTATTATCTCAAAAAAGTAATGCATCAGGTTGTAGCGGGTCATCACACGAATTTTATCCTTCCCCGCCTAAAAAAAGAAAACTAACTGAACCACTCAAAAAACATATATTGACCCCAGCATTGTCAAGTATGTTAGATCGAACAAAAACTTCAAACCGTAGCGCAACACTCATCGTAGCTGCAACATCTGTATCTTTGAAAGAAAATTTATTAAAAGTTAGCATCAGTAAAGATACCATCCGTCGTTCACGCCAAAAACATCGAGCAGCCACCTTTAAGTATATAAAAGATTCATTCAAACCAGATACATGTCTGACTGTGCACTGGGATTCGAAATTAATGAAAACGTCAACATCTTCCCAAGCTGAAGATAGGTTAGCAGTATTAGTTACAGGAGAAGGTATAACGAAACTTTTAAATATTCCTATAATCAATGGATCATCAGGTATTAATCAAGCAACAGCTATTTACAACACACTTTTGGAGTGGAATATTTCTGATCGAGTTTGGTCGCTATGCTTTGACACGACTGCTAGTAACACGGGACTACATAAAGGAGCTGCTGTTCATTTAGAGACAATGTTGGAAAAAAAACTGCTTCATTTTGCTTGTAGGCATCATATGTTGGAGCTGATTTTAACAGCAACATTTTCTTCACAATTAGAACCTGTAACTAGTGGTCCACAGATAAAATTATTTGAGCGTTTCAAGAAAGAATGACCAAAGCTTGATAAAAAAAAAATTGAATATGGAAACATTGAAGATCAAGTGGAAATTAAAGAATTTATCTTGGGTCAATTAACAAATCAACATCCAAGAGACGATTATAAGGAGTTATTGACATTATCCCTGATTTATCTTGGTGAGCCTACTAATTTTTCAATAAATAAGCCAGGGGCATATCATCGAGCTAGGTGGATGTCCAAAATAATTTATTGTTTGAAAATATATCTTTTCCGGAGTCAATTTAAAGTTTCTAAAGTAGTCTTGAAAGAACTTGAAGAGTTTAACGAATTTGTAATTAAAATTTATCTGAAAGCCTGGTTCCTATGCCAAATTCCGACTATAGCCCCGAGAATTGATTTACAATTACTGAAAGATCTGGTCCAATTTAAAAAAAAAAATCAAAAGTTAGGTTCAGCAGCGCTTAAAAGTTTTTCACGACATTTATGGTACATTAGTGACTATTTAATTGGATTGGCATTTTTTGACTCTGAAATTTCAATTAAAACCAAGATTAAAATGGTTTCAGCCTTAAAAACACAATCTGAACAGCAGCCATTGAATCGTATCCAAATAAAAGAGAGTGATATCATGAATAAGGAAATTCATCATTTCGTGAATCAAAATACACGATATTTCTTCGAAGCCTTAAACTTGAGTGACGAGTTCTTAGAAACACATCCTGCAACCTGGAATTCGAATCAGTCCTACTTAAGGAGTTTGAATATAGTTCGTACATTACATATAGTTAATGACACAGCTGAGCGTGGTATTTCATTAATGCAGGAGTATCTACAATTTGTAAAAAATGACGATGAACTGCAGAAAGTATTACAAGTTGTCGAAGAAAATCGTAAGTTATATCCCAATGCAAATAAAATGAATTTAATACGGACTTTGAATAAATAATATATAATATAAAATATATAAATAAATAATAAATATATATATATATAAATAATAAATAATAGATGATATAATAATATATGATATCGATCTAAATAAAGTTAAAATCGGTTATAATTTAAAATTTAGTTTCAGAATTAATAACAAAGTTCATTGAAATACTGTTAAAATGTTGTAGTTGATTAAATAAAATTAGAAAATTAGAAAAAAATTGTGTTTTTTTTGTTATCTTTGATTTTTAGTTCATCTCGTGGTGTATTTTTATAGATTATTGTACTAAATAAAGGAAAAAAAATGGCCAGAATTTTAATTTTAATATTAAAAGGTCACTCGAAAAAATCTAAAGTCATTTACTAATAAATTAAAAAAAATTATGAGCGACCTTTCAAAATTAAAATTTTTAACTGAAACTTTCAGAAACTTATTTTTTTTTTATCTATAAAATTATACCGTAACGAGAAAAAAAATAAAAAAAAAAAAAAATTCGATTTTTGACGATTTTCGAAATTTAAAAAAATTTGGAGTGACCTCTTAAAAATTTTTTTTTGAGCTGTCCTTTGGAGAGGGCTCTTAAAACATCAAAAACTAACATTTTTTCATCCGAGACTCAAAAAAAAAAAATAGTCGGTTTTTTTGCGCCACCCTAGTATTCATTTTGTCGAATTCTCATGGGACTCAAAAATACGAATTCTTGAAGTTTTTGCGCATGCGCATTGTATATTGTTTACATATGCCAAAATATGCTTCAACCTAACCAAAAATTTCTTGAAATTTATCATTCGATTTACTCATTATTTACGAATCAATTATGAGTGTAATATAATTAATTTGTGATAACTTAGTAAACGTGAATTTGATAATTTTGAAGACTAAATAAGGTAATAATCTAAAATTTCTAATCTCGCACATTTTAATAACATTAAATGTTTGTTTTTAAAGCTCGTCGTTTCATCGTCGAAACATTCTTTTGAAATAGGCTAGAGAATAAATTTCGATTTCTCCGGATAATCAACGTCCCGGCGACGACGATCAGGATGCGTGAAGATCGCGGCAATATGGTGGAAAATGAACATCACTATCTACTGGCTCATGCTCTCATTTCGGAATGTCTGCTCTTCGAAGGAACCCAAGATGCGAAATATACTGAAGTTCTGTACTGAACTTATCGACACTTGATACTTGAGACTTGGAACTCACCAGAGTAGATCAAGCTTCACGATATAACTGGAATACGAAAAAGACAATGATATATACAAAACGTATTTGTGAGATGAGTGACAAATGTTCGTGAGCCGAAATGAATTATAACACATATTTTCATATTTAGGGTTAATTGTGGGAGTTTCAGCTGATGTAGATTTCTAACCGACAAGCATTTTTCGAATCAGGAGTCATCGAAGTTCACTAGATTTGCAAGTGTCGGCAAGCGAAAAAAATTAGATATTCGATTAAATTACTCGTTTGTGCTTATGACGTATTTCGCTGTAGCATATTCGCATACTTCCACGAACTGAACAGGATTCATGCATGAGTGACTGTTAAAAGATATTGACCATCACTACTAAATACCGATCCAGAAGAATTTGTCTTGACATCGGCTCGGACTTTCGAATCATTTCCATTCCTAACCTAACCGTAGACCAAAATTCAGCGTATTGGGACCTCTTTCTAGAAAACTTCTCTTATTTAGTGTTATTTTCTTACCGTATCCCTGCCGATACAAACTCATATTGAAAAAATGAATCAACGTGTAAAGCTCAATGAAGAATCTGTACACAGTATGTATCGTAACTTTCACTTATTGTGGGGAGAGGGAAAAGCTTTTCAGGAAAATTCATGTTGAGCCTGAACTTTGGCGATTTGAATACCCTGAATAGATGCGAGGGTGCGTGCATTGCCGTCACTAATGTTATCCGACCACCACCTGATTGTAAATTTCGCTCAAATTACACTCAAGGCCACTAAGATTATATGAAAAATTATCAGCAGTTGAGCAGTAGAACGGTCATTTTGACGTCGCTTAAAGATTTGTAAATACAGCCAGTTTTAGGTAAAACTTGGCAAACCCAATCCGCTAGATTTCGGCAAGGCGCGGGCGAGATAGCGGAGTGATATTGCCGGTAAATTCGGTGTGGTCGACAAGTGCGGAAACCACTTATGACGCTGAACCCACAGACTCAATTCTTATCGTTATCGATGCGGAGTTGTCGAAAAGCGCTTGTCGAATTTTTTCATGTACTCTCATAAAATTATTTCAAAATCAACAATGTTTTTCTCATATGAATAAATATTAGCGTATATTCGTACATTTTTTCAAGAGATTTCTTCATTATGGTGAAGTTGGTGATTTTTGTGAATCAAAAAATATCGAATTCGGATTATCTTCACTCTTCGAAGTATAATTATCGCGGTGCGAATTTTTTTCCGTACAAAGTATAATAGTTCTGAAAAATGATTCGAACAATTTCTTCGCGGTTTAGATTTTTTCCATCGCCAAATGGTTATCGCGGTGCGTGTTTTCATACAACTGTAAAACGATAAGGGCTTCGTCATACGTAATCGCGTTGATAACCCCCATTCTTTTGTCATAATATTATGTTAATACCGGGCGTGTCAAATAACATATTCGACATAGAAATAGCCGAGTAAATAGAAAAAAACCGCAGCGACTCTACCCATTCTCACATCCACATACGCCGGGCGTGTAGAACGTGCTCGTTCGATCTTGCTTGTCTTCACAATTTTTGGTCAATGATTCTGATAAAACTTCAATTCCTCCTTACTTTCTTACCAGGGGTATTTCATCGTCTCAGCAAAGGTCACCGCGTTACAAGCTCTTGCGCGACGCATTCCGAAACTCAATATTTCAGGAAAAATTTTCTGGAAAACATTGTGACAAAGAATCAACGATTCCCAACGTCGTTTTTGATTCGACTATGGGTAACTTTTTTTCAAAGATTTGGCGTGAGTCGAATAACCTCACTCGTGATCGACCCAACGAAGGGATAACGTTTTTTCAGATAAACTTTTCTCGCTCAATGAAAAACGATCTTTTCGCGAACGCAAAAGAAGGATCTTCTAGAAAGTGCTCTGATGCGTGATTTTTAAATTCGCGGAATTCTCAACGATTTCTCTTTCTTTGATTCGAGACCCATAGACGATGACGATTCCTAGCTGCTGTGCGGTGAGTGACGAAATTAATGCCGAACGTGGATCTCGTCGCCCGGCGCGACGCCGAACACGCATCTTGCGATTGAAATTCGTTATTCGATGTTTTCCAAGAGAAAGTCGAACGGAGACTGGATGTTTCGAGAGATTCGTAAATGTTGGGCACACAAATGTTGCGCTGATTTTTACGATATCGATAACTTGGTGTGATTCGTCGGTCATTTTGTACCGGGCTTCCGAAATAGATATATCAATGACTATGAGCAATGGCACACCCATACTGGTGATTTCTAAACATCGTTCTTTTCACTCCGTCGTCCGACTTTCATGACAATGATAAGCATTCGAGTAGTTTCGATATTCTGATGTCCGTAATAACAAATTTGGTCGAGAAATTTCACCTCTTATCCGGTCGAATGTTTCACCCACATTAATTTCTCCAATGATGCCGTTTTATTTTTTTGCGATTGCGGTCAACCGATGATACCATAAAATAATAAACTATGTGGTCATTTCAATTTCAGCGAATCAGCGCAACGCTCATTGGTCAGATGAACGCAGTCAAAAAATATTCATATTCCGAGTAGAAACAGTTTCAAGTCACTCAAATTCGGGGTGGACAAGTTGAACTTCCTGGATAGTCCGATACGCTCGCAAGTTCTCGGTTGAATCTTAGCATCGTTGTTGGAAGCGAGGCGTGATTCGTACGTAAAGATATAATGAGTCAGAAAACGCTAGAATAGATTTAATTGTAGGCTTCGCAATTTCGGGTATCATCACAGCATATATTTTTAATTACATACATTGGATTAAAATTCACATGAATTGTTCGTCTTTTCGCGTCTGCGATTGATTGGTCGACGCACTTGACGATTTGAAGGTAGAAATTTGTCAGATAAACTCTTCATCCGTGTTGTGATTATTAGTGATTCTCGGTACAGTTGCGACTGAGGAACAAACGACAGATGCGGTTTGGTTAAGAGGAATCAACTTACCAGAACAAAGCTCGAGTATGGACTCGCGGTCAAGGAATTTCTTGATTACCGTGGGATTTTTGATTCTGGGCATTTCGTGTAACCAAGGGAAACTGCTGACGATTAGTCGACTGGATCTGTCCGCAGAATCCGTTGTGGAGACGACTTGTGTCTCCGAAAATGATAACGCTGCACTCGTTTGGAATACCGAGAAATTGATGAAAGGTATTTTGTAACACGCTGTGGTTTATGAAAACGAAAAGTATGCGAATACTGTATACGTATAGACAGCAGAAATCAATTAACACATTGACGAATAATCTACTAATGTTAGGGCCAGATTTCGTCCCACGAAAACCAAAGGCGACAGAAGACTACCCGGAATGTGCGATCTGGGAAAACGATCGGTGTTTCGTTAACTGGAGCACAACCGAAAAACCTTTGGTGGATTCTTGGCACTTTCCAATGGGTCCAGTACTTGATTACAGATGGGAGAGTAAGTCCGACGAACGAATAATTATCAAATAACAGTGCTTTGTGTCTTTGAATGGTTTGTGGATCCTACTCGACGACTGGGATTGTCATAGGTTTCGAAGTTCACCGCGGCAATAAATTCGTATTTTATTTGCGCTACCATTATTTCTCTGTTCGGGATTATAGAGCAGTACTGAGTATAACGGAATATCAACGAAAAAAATCCATTGTAATCACCTTGGAGAGATCACTTGATGAATCTTCCCTAATGGTATGTGATGAAATGATTGACGTTGACCGTCCAGGTTGCAGCCGCAACGGTTCCGTCACCCCATTAGAAGGTAAGGCACGCGAAGTCTCACACGAGAAATCTTGGATCTAAATATCATATTTTCATAGTATTTCAGGAGAATCAGGATGATGACATGTTTGGTATTGGAGAATGGCGTACGTTTGGGATAAAATTGCACGTAAAACGCAGGGAAATCAGCGTAACTGAAGGCAATAAAACTAAGACATTCGGAGTATTACCCGTTCCCGACTTACAAGCAAATTTTTTTCAAATCTACGGAATTTATAGCTGGTCGTTGATAAAGTTTCATCATTGTAAGTAGAGTGACAAAAACGAATACGAAACGTACGATATATGGATGAAAAAAATCGACAGCCTTCTTCTTGTAGACCAATATATCCTATCGAAGAAGCACGACGAGCTCTTATCGACGTCCGATTTTTCTTTGCCTTCCGAAGATTTCTGCATCGAGTTGTTCGTCGGTCTCTGCTCTGACTATCGACTGATCGTTACTTTGCGAAGCAGAAATGAGACGATTCTAATCGGCTCTATCGATGGAAATAATAATTCCATGTTCGACGGACTGCTGGTTTGGCGGTCAGTAAGACTTGACGCAACGATTCCGCAGCATAGTTCCGAAAAAGTGCGATTGGAACTAAGGACACGACTGAAAAACGTCAATGCCTTGGGTCGATGGGCGGTCGACAGCATACATTGGTGCGAACCAGCTGGTGAGTTTGGAATCATGGACGAAATCATACCTATCAATAATTGAATTTACCGATTACACGTCCAGGAAGTTTGAGGATCTCTACCGTTACGAGCAATGTCACAGCCGGCGAGTACGTCTGTCAAAAAATATCATACGACGAGAGTGTTGTAGCACGTTCATACCAGAACGAGACTTTGGGTGTTCCTTCTGTTAGCGCACGCGGTAAGTTTGTAATTTATTACTCAATTCTTACATAGTCCGTTCGAGGAAAAATCGATTTTCTAACCGCTGTCGAAAAGACATTTTCGTATTATTCCGAAATCCGTTAGATATTACATAAAGTATTGTTTAAAATCTTTGAGGCTTGCAAAAATTCATAAAAAGACAAAACTCCCGACAAGACGTATTAACATGTGCTGGAATGTAACAGTCATTGGTTATCTGATTTTTGACGAGGAGACGTGCTAACATCAATCAATTTGATAGGTGATGAGATATCTTCATTAAAAATCCACGCTAACCTTTTCAGAGATTCGCGATTACTCACGTGGGCTAATTAACATTTCCGGATCATTATGTCCAAACTCCGGATCGGCATGCTTGATATGCAACCCGACTGGTTGCACATGCGACCGTGGATTCGAGGGGTCGAAATGCGACAAAGGTGAGATATGCATATCCGATTAGACGAAATAATCGAATATATCAACATCGTATGCTCTCAGAGTGCGGACACGGATACTACGGGTACGGTTGCGGAGAGGAGTGTCATCGATGTGCGAACAGGTCCTGCGACAGAGTTACGGGATACTGCGCTGCCGACTGCTCGAATGGAAAGCTGCTGCCACCACTTTGCATACCAGGTATTTTCTATCGATTTTTGTCACGAATAATTCCCTATGTTTTGCAACCGACGAACACAATCGTTGGTCACATTGAAATCCATTGATGTGCAAATAAGTCTTCTTCATTGGATTCGAATTCAAAATTCACTGGCAGCAGAGATTCCGGAAGACAACGGAGGTAACAAGGGACAGAACATGATCTGGTTGACCGTCTTCTTAGCGATTCCATTCGGGATCGTTCTACTCGTCATCGGATATCGGTGAGCTGAAATATCCGAACAAACGGACTTATTTTGTTGTTCACTTTGGAAAGAAATTATGGGAGCGAGTCCGAACCGATAATTTCCAGTGATTCCTTCGTGATGATTTCTTCTGCAGAGTTTGGCTCAAGAATCTGAGATCACCTTCCGAAACGCCCGCGAATGTCCCAGCGGAACCGCTCGACTGTGACGGTTATCTCGTACCGTCGGTGGCGTTGAACAGACGTAACTGGATTTTTCCAGCGATGATGAATTTGGATGATGGGACCTTATACGAGGATATCGGATCCGACGGACCACCTTACGATCCGCGAAATCATATGGTTGAAATTGAGCGGTTCAAACATTACTTACAGGACGGCTTCGCCAGCGGACTACTCAAATCACAGTATGAGGTAATTCAGTCTGGCCTTGGACAAGACAGGCTTTGGCAAAGCGACTTTGAAGCGATGACTATTTTCTTCTGTTGCTGCGCAGCATGTTTCAGATGGCCCTTCCAAGCCATGTGAGTACGGAAAGCTGTTGCCCAACCTCGCAAAGAATAGATCGAGGAACACGATAGCGTGTGAGTATATTGGAATAGCAATGACGAATAGGGAATTCGACCGTCATTATCTGAAAAGTAGTTTCGCTGTCAAAATTGCTGTTCGGACCGACAGTATCGGTACAAGCGCACCTGAGTCATGAAGAATTGCTATGACCAACTGGTTTTTCGGGTGCAATTCGGTTCTGTATCTCATTCGTTCGATTAATGATAATTTTTTTGTTTTCCTTGTCACGAACATCAGATGATAAAACACGTGTCCTTCTCGAGAAGATAGCCGGGGATTCTCACTCCGATTACATCAACGCCAATTACATACGGGTGAGTCTTTTTTCTCCAATATCTCGTAGCTGGTAAAGTTAGATGACCACGTACTGAGCCGCATCCGCATCACAGGGGTATCGACAAGTGCCGGCATACATCGCTACGCAAGGACCAACTCCCAACACGATCGGCGATTTTTGGAGGATGGTTTGGCAGGAAAAAACAACTCTAATTTGCATGGTGACGAATCTCATGAAAGATGAAGAGGTAAGTGGATGAAAATACTGTGACTCAGCTCTATCGCATAAGCATCCAGCCAGAGATGGGCAAAGACCTCCGAAAGCTCAAGCTGACAAGGGGACCTTCAAGGTTGTCACTCACGGATTTTGATGCGTCTGAAGTATGTTGTAGAAGGACCTACCCTGAGTACCTGAGTAACAGGATTTTTTTCAACGCCTCGTAGTTTCCGAGAAAAATGCTCCTCAATTTAACTCCTACAAATATATACCCGCAAGTATGGTGTACGTTCGAGTCAGCGATCGTAGCGCAGTAGGCAAGGTTCCCGGCTCCCATATAAAATATATTATGGAATCGAAGAACACGAAATTGAATAAGTCAAATATCTAACAATTGGTAAATTTTGTCCGTGTTCAGGTTACGACGAGAACGCTGCAGCAGTGGGCAATGAATGCTGCTATGCCTTTTTTATCGGAAGATTTCAATTTCAACGCCAGTTTTACTTGGGTCGAACGATTTAAGAGAAAACAAGGTTCCCGGCTCTCACGCTGGCGATCCGGGTTCGAGTCCCGCTGTGGCGGCAAATATTTTTTTTTTTTCATTCTCAAGAAATATTAATTAATAAAATGGAATATCGCAAAATCGTATAATTATTTTTACTTTCACGCAGGAAAAAATTATTACAGCAGAAAAAATCATAACATCCTTCATAAGAAACTGCAGTTTATTATTTTTGATTCTGTGTTTTCTTTTAAATCGTTCGACCCAAGTAAAACTGGCGTTGAAATTGAAATCTTCCGATAAAAAAGGCATAGCAGCATTCATTGCCCACTGCTGCAGCGTTCTCGTCGTAACCTGAACACGGACAAAATTTACCAATTGTTAGATATTTGACTTATTCAATTTCGTGTTCTTCGATTCCATAATATATTTTATATGGGAGCCGGGAACCTTGCCTACTGCGCTACGATCGCTGACTCGAACGTACACCATACTTGCGGGTATATATTTGTAGGAGTTAAATTGCCGAGCATTTTTCTCGGAAACTACGAGGCGTTGAAAAAAATCCTGTTACTCAGGTACTCAGGGTAGGTCCCTCTACAACATACTTGAGACGCATCAAAATCCGTGAGTGACAACCTTGAAGGTCCCCTTGTGAGCTGCAAAATAAACGTTGATCATCAAAACTAAGATCTAAACTGTTTTTGAACTCGAAAAAATCTATTCATCAAAAATATAATAGGGTTTAATCAAAAATTTTTTCGTTCCGGAAACTGGTGAAAGATGAATAAACTGTTCTGTAATGGTACACCAGCGTTCCGAAACTGATAGGTGAAAAAAATTCCCAAAATAATATTTTTGCACGTGAAACTTGCATCTTTGAAATCGATTCTGCAGCTTGGAATCGGTCTTGACTTTGACTAGAATAGAGACCTAGAAAATCTAGTACTTGCAGATACGACATTAGCCTCAATCTGGAACTCCAATTTTTTTGTGGACTGAAAAAATGCAATCGTTCGTGGCAAAGCAATATTCAACGAGGATAATCCCCCAATCCCCATTGTTTGTCAACTCACTGATATCATTCCAGCGTTGAGGAGGAAGTTGACGTGATGAATCGCGATTGAAGGTCTTTCTAAAAACTTGATTGCACTTCATCAATAGGATCCCCAGTGGCAATTACGAATCCCGAAGTAGATTCCTTGTATTCGGGTCTTTTGAAAAATATCCTAATGCCGTCGTTGATTATGGAACGTTAGTGTACAATCACTCTCAGACTCAAAGTCGAACGCTTCCGAGGTTTTCAAGGGAGAAACGCACCGTACTTTAAAAATGATGGAAGTTCACCTTGAAATGACAGTCAAATCGGTAATTGGGAAGAAATCTGATCATACTACTTCATGTCGCTTCCAGAATTGCAGAATTATTGTTTTGAACCTTCTTCCATTTTTTATGGTATGGCGGAGAAATTTCAGACGAAAAAGTAGACTTTCATTCATACGAGTAATTAACCGTGTGAGAAACCCTCATTTTGCAATCGATTATTCGACAATATTTGCAACTCCACAGGTACTTTGCGAGCAATACTGGCCAGAAGTTCAAAAAAGGTCAAAGTACGAATTCATCGTCGTCCTGAATGCGGGAGAGGTAGAGTTTGATGATTGCGTTCTGAGGACCTTCCACCTACAGTGTGGCAAAGAAACGCGTGAGGTACGTCTTGCGAAATCTGAGCTCATGATGGAAAAACTCGAAAAAAGAACGGACGATTGGCAGTTTCCCGTTGTAGGTGACACACCTCCATTACACGGGTTCATGGCCGAGCAGGGGTTCGCTGACTTATTCTTCTTCTCTGGTGACGTACCTCAAGAAGCTGCTGGCGATTCCTTCGGGAGATGGCCTCGTAGTTGTCCACGGCAGTCTGGGCGTCGGTCGAACTGGAGTCATCATTTTGTGTGACATATGCTTACGGCGAGCTCTTCATGACAAGGTAATTCGATAGTTATGTCACAAAACACCTTAGCTTTGGTCATTTTGATGGCGGGTTCACCGTATCGTAAGAGTTGCATCTTTTCGTGGAAGTCGAAAAAGGCTTAGGAAGGAAGTCAAATGACGTCCGATTTACGTATAAATGTTTCTTCGAGTATCTGATGTGGTACTTTAAAAGACAGGCCATAAATAACTAGTGCGCGAATTGATATTGAAAATACTCCAGCGTCCAGCCTTATCTGTCACACAACTACGGACGTACCGTACATGCGGACAGTGTCCATCTTTTTTGAGTACTGTTAGGTACAACAGACAGTTGCTGAGCGTCAAGTTCACGATATTTCATCGTCGAAACGTTCTTTTGAAATAGGCTAGAGAATAAATTTCGATTTTTTCAGATATGCAACGTCCCAGCGACGACGATCAGGATGCGTGAAGATCGGGGCAATATGGTGGAAAATGAGCATTACTATCTACTGGCTCATGCCCTCATTTCGGGATGTCTGCTTTCCGAAGAAACCCAAGTTGCGGACTATACTGAAATTCTATACTGAACTTATCGACACTCATGCGGTTGGCTGCAAGTTGTATAAATCAAACGTTTCCGCGAGTTATTGCACTGGAGATCTATAACTCACTGGAGTAGATCAAGCTTCACGATACAATTGGACCACGAAAAAGACAATGATGTACACAAAACGTATTTGTAAGATAATTGATGAATTCTGATGAGTCGAAATAAATGATAACACGCATTTCCATAATCAAAGTTTAACGTGGGAGTCTCGCAATCGGCTGATGTGGATGTCAATGCGACGAGTCTTGATTGAATAAGAAGCGATCAAAATTCACAAAACTCGCGAATCCTATTACGTAAAAAAAAATGAGATACTCGATTAAAATTTTTTTTGTGTTTATCCAGTATCTCACTGTATTATATTCGCATATTTTCACAACCAACAGAGCCGGATTTATACATATTTGACTCATCTCAGAAGATATTGACCATCACAACTGGATACTGATCCGGAGGAATTTGTCTCGACATCGGCTAGGACTTTTATCTCATCATTAGAACGTTTTTGTTCGAAAGATTGGCATCAGCATATGCACGAGGGTAAATTTTGATATTTTTTTAGAGGAAAGCACAATTTTGCACGCTTTCGCACCCCAGTGGGCGGGGCGGAGGGGGGGGGGGGGGGGGGGGGGGGGGTAGCGACGCCAAGTGTTCAGGGATTCGAAAAGCTCCTTGTTATGCATCCCGAAATGAACGATTTTCACCAAACTTTGTTCGCCCTCTGTTTTTGCAGAGTAGACTAACCTACTGACTGGACTAATAGTAACCAGTCGTTGAACCTATACGGAAGATATATAATTTCTGGAAACAAAAAAGAAAAGTATCAAAAATCTAAGAATGTACCTTGATTTTCCCGCCGGTATAAAGTTGTACTATCCAAACTAGCGAAAGTTTGGATAACGGAATAATAATATTGTGGAAACGAAAAATAAATTTGAAACATTGACGAACGTTTATCTTCACTCATTAGAATTCATAAACTCTTACCCTTTACGTATTGTTACTTTTTTATATCGTTATATTAACTCTGGAACTGCCGGAACTCCCGTTACGGGATGGCTCTCACGCGTGCCTTAGGGGTAAACTCTGATGAATTTTTGGAATTCAAAAAGAAGAAGAAAAAGAAACTGTGTGAGGCAACATCCCTCGTTTCGTTTTGTAATAACATCACGAATTTTTTTTCTGGTCTGATTTTTTCTTTTACAATTTAATGTATTTGAAACGAATGTTAAAAACACGTATATAATATATAACAATTGGGGATTCTGTTTTCTGTACTTAATAATTGAACGTATTCGTTAACTCTTCTTGCATCTTCAGGAGATAGTTTCACACGATATGACAAATTAGTCTCCACATTTAATAATGTAATTTCCACATTTTCAGGATCCATAACGATTTCTGTTTAGGCTACGATCAAACGAAAAGAGACGCGACCAGAATCATGTGCATTCAAAAATGACAATCGGCATTGTTGAAGTTGGCGGGGGAAGGTAAATGCTGTGGCTGCACTATCGCATGATGTGGTGCAGCTGCAGCGTTTCATCTAGGGACATTAAACGCAGCCGCTAGCCTCGCGCGAGCCCGGGCGAAGTCGGGCCGTGTAGGTAGCAGCGCGCTCTCGGTCATTTCGGAATGGTGCCCGTGAAGCTGCCAGCGCTGGCAGCTCAATTCGGAACGCACCCTCGGTGAGCTAAGAAAAACACGAGGCTACTATTAACCGAATCGATTTTAGACGAGACGCAATACTTCAATATCTCTCTCTCTCTCTCTCGCTCACCCTTCGCTCTATCCCCGTCGCCGCTCCGAGGATGTTGTGCCACTGCAGATGTCGTTACTGCCGATGTCGCAGCTCCAGTTGCAATGATTATACCATTGAGAATAGATAGGTAATCTATTCTCAATGATTATACTATCGTTGCCTCGAACGTTGACTGAAGAAAGGGAAGACAGCCAGCCCTGGGAAAAATATTTTCCATGGTAAGTGGGCTTGAGTGGGCTTGGGGGCATAGGAGTTTCCTGCACTTGCCGACCGAATTCCACGTGGTCGTACCGACATTAGCACTTCTTCGAGCATTCGTGTTGTCGGTCAAGGTCGGTATTCGTAGTCGACTTCGTTACCTGTTGAACGATGGAGAGCTGCTCAGCCGAGCAGTTGCTGTTTTATCGAGGAGGAAATAACAACTATTTGCAACACAAAAATTTACCTCCGTGAAGTTAACCCGTGAATTCGAAATTTTCGAATAAACAAAAAATTCAGCCCGCCACCCATCACCCGAGGTTTTTTCAGATCGGTCGAGTTGATTGTTTTTCGGAAAATATGGCGGAGAATTCTGATTTGAGGGGAGAGCAATAAGGAAAAATTGAGGAGTAATGAAGAAGCAATTGTTTGGCGGTTCGCAAGTCCTGAAATTCGTGGGCGGTCAGCTGAAACATGAATCTGAAGTCAGCTGGCCTTCCAGCCCATTAATCTTGACTGACGTGTTTTTGGTGATTACCGCACAAAACATTGCGTATCAATTGAAACTTAAGGTGGAGCAATTAGGAACAATGCTGGAGCGATTTTTTGACATCTCGAACATCGGCGAATCTCCGTTGGCGAAGACGTATAAATATGGAAATTGCGCTAAACTGCGCCCACTACCAAAAATAGTCATTTCGTGTTTTTTTTTTCGCAACCCAAAAGAAAGCAATTAGCCAAAATAGCGGAGCAATTACGAGCAATTAGAGAGCAAATCACCCAAAAATTTCTTCGGTTGAATCATAGATATAATATCTATGGTTGAATTATTTTGAATTAATGCGATCAATTTCGATCAATTTTTTTGATTCAAACCAGTCCATTTATTCAAATATTTCTTTTCGATTTGAAATAATTCATTCGCTTGAATTGAATAATTTCAACTTAGATCCAGTATTAATTCGTTTTCTAGAATACTCGATAATTTCAATGCAGTATTTGATTGTTCTTTTGATTCAAATCAATTCCGTTCAGTAACACGTTGGTACTGTAGACATTAGACTGGTCGTTAGAAAAAAAATTTCAGGCGCCCTCTAAATAGCTTTCTTCTGATGAAAAAACCCGAATAATTTTTTTTTTTTTTAAATAAAAAGAACACGTGCCGCACGACGATCTAATTTCATTTCACTAGTAAATTCATGTTATTTGGGAATTTCTTATCACAAACAGTATTTTTCGTGAAATAGAAACGATTCTGGAACTCAAATGATAAAAATGTATAAATTATAAATATATAGACAAAAGATACTTAAAAATTGAACAAAAATTAAGATAATCGAAAATTGAATAATTAAAAAAATAATCATAACTATATAAAATTTATTATTATTATAAATTAAAAAATGTATACACATTTTATCATTTGGATTCCAAAATCGTTTATATTTTCGGACAAATAATATTTGTGATAAAAAATCCCCCAAAAAACATGATTTGACCAGTAAAATGAACTTAGATCGTCGTGCTGTACGTTTTCTTTCTATTTAAGGGGGGATCCTGAATTAGAAGGTCCAAAAAATGGATTTTTTTTTTATTGTTCAAATGTATTCGTTATGTATCTAAGAATGTGTACACGAAGTTCAACGAAGGATATTCTGCAGTTTTAAATATTATGCAGCTGCTCGATTTAAAAATTGGCCAAATTTGCAAGATGTTTGCGGATAACATCGACGCACAACGAATCGAGAGGGAAAATCGGCGTACGTCCTTTTCCAGCAAGGAATTAGCTCGCACGGCCCGTAGACTCAAGCAACTCCATCAAAACGAGTTTTTTTACGCAGGGATCGCTGATTAGCGTATTATAACCGTAAGTAGCCGAAAAATAACATTTTTCTTGACCGAAAACTTTAAAGCCCGTTTTCTCGAGTTTTCGTTTTTACGATTTCTCTAAATTGGCGGGCGTGATTGCAAACAAACTAGACGACCAATCATAACAAACCAAAGCTTGTTAGCTCCAGTGTTGTTTTCTTTTCTATTTGAACTAAAAAAATTGTCGAAAAAACCATTCTTAACAACTTTTTTAGCAAGTTGAAATGATTTTTTTTTTTTCACAAAAAGCACATTTTCTCTCGCATTTTCTGTTTCAAACCGGAGGAAACATTCAAATTTCATAATTTTTTCAGTTTTTCTTAGTTCATATAGAAGAAAAATAAATTCCGAAAAGATGGTTTTTGGTTTTTTTGTTTCGGATGAAAATTACGTGCTCCATCTGTCCCGCCGATTAGAAACAGCAGTTGCACGAATGTGCTTGAAAATCGGTTGCCTGTGAATATTTTTCTTTACAAAAAATTGTTTTCTCATGTTCAGACATGTAATAAAATAATCTAAAAATTTTGCGAGACTTGCGTTTTTTTTTTACTCTAAAAAAATTCCCCAAAACATCGATTTTTCGAACCGTCCAATTCAGGATCCCCCCTTAAAAAAGAAACCCTCGTATTTTTTCATCAGAAGGGAGCTTTGTAGGGGGTATCTGAAAAAATTTATTTTTTACGATCAGTTTAGTGGACATGAATCAACATTTTCCGAAACGTTCATCGAATATGCAACCATCACCAGTTCAGAGCTGTTGTATGATACCGTGTTACAATTTTTCTCCCACGATCGTAACATATAGGCGAAGGCGGGGCAAAACGGGGTACTTAAGGGTTCGCCAGCGACCCCCACCACCGCTCATTTATCTATGGTTGTGTGGCGTCTGTGTGAACGCAATCGCATATTACAAATCACGCCTCAGTAAAACAACAGATAACTCTGAAACTGCTTGGGAAAACTCATTGAAGTGTGGTGAAGGGGGCTCTGGTCAGCTACAAATGAACAAGATCAGTTTGAATTAGTAATTGATTTATTTCTGCGAGGCTACGGATCAGCTGTCACTCGTACCAACTCGCAGCACACGGACATGAACCACAATCGCACGAATAACGCACAATTTACGGAAAAAACACCGAATAACACACCAGAGCCCCTTGTAGGCTAATCCTATTGACCGTTTGGAAAAATCACGACGCCAATTATTGCCATTTGGCGACATAAGAGCGAATATGCGAGTTGAGCATGCAGCTTTAGGGCGCCGCCATGTTAACACTCAACACTCGCCCGTTAACCATGCGTGTCAGACCCACACAGACAGCTGGCCCTGTACATGTGCGAATTCCGCCTAACGTCTTGCAACTGGATCTACACCGATTTGGAGTTCGGTGGCGGCGCTGGCACAGCCTTAAGGAAAGCATGAGAAAGAAACATAAAAAAATTTCGATCCGAAATGAGGTTTGAAGTCCTTTGGATCGTTCATACAAAAATTTTTACAAAATTTTTCGGGTGCTCCATTTTGCCCTGCTACCCCATATTGCCCTGCCTTCCCCTACTATTAAAAATTTCCATTCGAAATATTATAAAATGAAAAATCGTGTATCAGAAATGAAAATTTTCAAGCTCAGAGCCGGAGTGGGGAGATTTTTCCTTCGCACTGTTTTTAAGCTTTTTCGTTTTTTCCCCGCCGTGTATAGTTTTCGCGGCGAATATTATTTTTTCCAGCAAAACATAACATTTCTAGAAAATAATTCGATTAGCTTCTGCGCGCTCTTTGTTTTTTCCCCGCTGTGTATAGTTTCCGCGGCGAATATTCTTTTTCCAACAATGTATATCAACTCTGTAAAATGATTCGGTTCGTTTTCTAGCCATTTATTTTTATTTTCTCGTCAGCTGTCACATTTGCGGTGCATATTTTTTTTCCAGCAAAGTATAACATTTCTAAATAATAATTCGATTCGTTTTCTAGCCATTTATTTTTATTTTCTCGTCAGCTGTCACATTTGCGGTGCATATTCTTTTTCCAGCAAAGTATAACATTTCTAAATAATAATTCGATTAGCTTCTGCGCGCTCTTTGTTTTTTCCCCGCCGTGTATAGTTTCCGCGGCGAATATTCTTTTTCCAACAATGTATATCAACTCTGTAAAATGATTCGGTTCGTTTTCTAGCCATTTATTTTTATTTTCTCGTCAGCTGTCACATTTGCGGTGCATATTTTTTTTCCAGCAAAGTATAACATTTCTAAATAATAATTCGATTCGTTTTCTAGCCATTTATTTTTATTTTCTCGTCAGCTGTCACATTTGCGGTGCATATTCTTTTTCCAGCAAAGTATAACATTTCTAAATAATAATTCGATTAGCTTCTGCGCGCTCTTTGTTTTTTCCCGCCGCGTATAGTTTTCGCGGCGAATATTATTTTTTCCAGCAAAGTATAACATTTCTAAATAATAATTCGATTAGCTTCTGCGCGCTCTTTGTTTTTTCCCCGCCGTGTATAATTTCCACGGCGAATATTCTTTTTCCAACAATGTATATCAACTCTGTAAAATGATTCGGTTCGTTTTCTAGCCATTTGTTTTTATTTTCTCGTCAGCTGTCACATTTGCGGTGCATATTTTTTTTCCAGCAAAGTATAACATTTCTAAATAATAATTCGATTAGCTTCTGCGCGCTCTTTGTTTTTTCCCCGCCGTGTATAGTTTTCGCGGCGAATATAATTTTTTTCAGCAACGTATAACATGTCTAAATAATAATTCGGTTCGTTTTCTAGCTATTCATCTTTATTACCTCGTTAGCTGTTATATTTGCGATGCATATATTTTTTCCAGCAAAGTACAACATTTCTAAATAATAATTCGATTAGCTTCTTCGCGCTCTTTGTTTTTTCCCCGCCGTGTATAGTTTTCGCGGCGAATATTTTTTTTTCCAGCAAAGTATAACATCTCTGAATAATAATTCGATTAGCTTCTGCGCGCTCTTTGGCTTTTCCCCGCCGTGTATAGTTTCCGCGGCGAATATTCTTTTTCCAACAATGTATATCAACTCTGTAAAATGATTCGGTTCGTTTTCTAGCCAGTTATTTTTATTTTCTCGTCAGCTGTCATATTTGCGATGCATATATTTGTTCCAGCAAAGTATAACATTTCTAAATAATAATTCGATTAACTTCTGCGCGCTCTTTGTTTTTTCCCCGCCGTGTATAGTTTTCGCGGCGAATATTATTTATTCCAGCCAAATATAACATTTCTAAATAATAATTCGGTTAGCTTCTTCGCGCTCTTTGTTTCTTCCCTGCTGTGTATAGTTTCCGCGGCGAATATTCTTTTTCCCTAACGCCGTGTGCAAAATTCGATTTTGTGTACTGATTTGCGTGCGCAAAATGCCACATTCCCTAACCCGTTTCGTTAGCGTGCGCAAAATGCGGTTCGCGTGCGCAAAATACAATTCGCGTGCGCAAAATACAATTCGCGTGCGCAAAATACAATTTGCGTTTACAAAATATACATATAGGTATATGTAGGTAAATATGTATATATATAGGTATATATAGTATAGATAGGTATATATATAGGTATATATAGTATAGATAGGTATATATAGGCATATATGGGTATATGTATAGGTATATGTATAGGTCTATATAGGTATATATGGGTATATATATAAGTATATATAGGTATATATAGGTTTATGTAGGTATATATAGGTATATGTAGGTATATATAGGTACATATTGATATATACTGGTATAAATAGGTATATATAGGTATATATAGGTACATATAGATATATATAGGTGTATATGGGTAAATCTGGTATATGGGTATATCTGGTATATGTAGGTATATATAGGTATATATAGGTAAGTATAGGTATGTATGGGTATATATAAGTATATATAGGTATGTATAGGTATATATAAGTATATATAGGTATGTATGGATATATATAGGTATATATAGGTATATATGGGTATATATGGTATATGTAGGTATATGTAGGTATATATATATAGGTATATATAGTTATATACCTATATATACCATATAGGTATATATATAAATAGGTAAATATAGGCATATATAGGCATACATAGGTATATATGCACTTCGAATCCGTTTACATATAAAAGTCACCTGAGAGTTATTCGCGAGTGGCAATGACGCGAGGTGCTTTGCTTAAATCTTCGCGCCCGCAACCCTACAAGTTAAAACACGTCACAATCGTTTTTTGTTTACGATTTTTGACCTCATTATCTGATACATTCTTTAACAGCTCAGTTCTTGCGGTGACACTCGTGAGTGAACATTTAAAGTCGTTAGTCCACATATACGCTTATTATTTCATATAAGTGAAAATTTACATAAGTGAAAATATATTGATTTAAAAAAGAAAAAATTGTTAAATTATAAATTTTACAATAATGGAGGTTGACGACGAATCAAGTGTTGATTGTGACGAATTCATACCGCTAGAACTCTTGGAAGAAGCTAAAAAAATAACATTAAATTTGCTACCTGAAAAATCGAAGCAAAAATATTTGGTGGTGTATAACGACTTCAAAAAATGGAGGAATACGAAAAATACTCAATCATCCTCCGAAGAGATTTTTTAAATTTATTTTAATGAAATCTCTAAAACGTTAGCGTCATCAACTCTGTGGGCGCGTTATTCAATGCTGAAAGCCACATTACAAGCATACGACAACGTGGATATAAAGTCGTACAAAAAATTGTTGTCGTTTTTAAAAAATCAACATAAAGGCCATTCTGCAAAAAAATCTAAAACATTCACACCCATTGAAGTGTCAAAATTTTGTAATGAAGCACCGGATGAATCATACTTAACAACTAAGGTAACTATGCATATAAATGTATCCATGTGTATTTTTTTCCAATTTTCATTCGATAAATGTATAGTTTGTTTGTTTTTCCGAAGGCTTATCGCTTTCGCATGTAGCCAGCAAGTGATCGATAAATGTATAGGAAAAATTGTTTGATTTCTTAGGTCGCTTTGGTCTTGGGCGTCAACGGAGCATGTAGAAAAGCGGAATTGACTCACTTGACTATGAGCAATATTGAAGATCATTCGAATATGTTAATTGTCAATGTTCCAAGAACAAAAACATATATTGATAGAACATTCACAGTCACCGGAGATTCCTATCATGTATGTAAAAAATACATGCAGCTGAGGCCACCGAATGCGAAAACTGATCGATTTTTCTTGCAATATCGCAAGGGAAAATTCACAAACCAACCAATTGGCATTAATACTATAGGCGCTATGCCTAAGGAGATAGCGAAGTTTTTGAATTTACCGGATGCGGATCTCTACTCCGGCCACAGCTTCCGCCGTACTTCGGCTACACTTTTAGTAGACAGCGGAGCCGATTTGACAACCCTCAAGCGCCACGGAGGGTGGAAATCAAACGCGGTCGCCGAGGGTTACATAGATAATTCTCTGGCAAACAAGAAAAAAATAGCAGCACAAATTACGAGCTCAATCAAGCTGAATCCTTCTACTTCAACCGCCACAACAGATTCACTAATATCGTCTGTGGAGAGTAAAACATCAGATGGCAGCGACTTGAAACGGACATACGACACAGTAGCTGGTCCATCGGGAATTACGTCTGCAACAGAAGCCGCTTCGGAATCGGTTGAAATGCATTTGGAACCACCACCTTCCAAACAATCGAAGCGTTCCGAACTACTACGCGTCGAAAATAATGATACGGCTAAATGTGTAGTATTATCAAATAGTTCCAAACCAAAACATGTTAATTTAACTTTTAATAGTTGTAACATAACAATCAACATGTTAAACGAAACAAAAGGCTGAGTAATTTTTGTTTTTTGTATATTTCATTATCATATAAAGATTTAATGGAAGGCTAAGTAATTTTTGTTTTTTGTATATTTCATTCTCATATAAAGATTTGTGAAATCATTGAGTTAAAATAAAATAAAATATTTTCATTGAACTCTTTTTTTCGTTTCTTTTCGTGTGGCGGGGGCTTAGACCCTCCCCCCCTGCCGTATCAATGTATTAAGATAATTGCTAAATTACTTCATGTGAAAAAAATTTCATCGCTCTTGTGATCAAACTGCACTATACTTTTATAATCAATTATAAAATTTTAACTTATTTTTATATAGTGGGGGGGGCTCTGCCCCCCCAACCCCCTCGTCCTCAGTCTCCGTATGTATCAGTTCGTCTGTCTTTTATACTATCATTTGAATATATTTAATAATTTGATATTACATACGAATTACCGATGTTCTCGAATTTTGCACAGCTTGTTAGGGAAAATAGTATACGCAACACGTGCGCATAGGTGTCTCCCGCACTCGTTACGTAATGTACTATTCTTCTACCGACGACTACTTTTCTCCCTAGGGGCACAATGTACTATCATTATGCATAATTAGTGCGAATCTTGATTCGCCGTTATTGATGTGTGTAGTACATCCGTGCTCACCACAGTGAGAATTCAATTTTGTTTGGGATTTACGTCTCTTTTATTGTAACGCTTAGCTACTGTTCAGTCTTCGTTGAGATTGCGGCGGCAGTAGATGCCCCGTACAACATAGACTGAACGAAAAAATACACGTGCGAGAAAGTGATAATTTCGGGGCATAACCCAGTACAGTCATACCTTTGTTATTAGAAAAAAAAGTTATAACGTCATGACGACCCGCACCAGCGATGTGTGTTTTTATAAAAACTGCACATCGAGCCGAGATAAAGAGGGCATAACGCTATTCTGCTTCCCGAATACCAAGGATCCAAAATACGAAAAGTGGATCCGGAATGCAGGTAGGTATCTCAAAAGTTGTTCTATTTGTAGTATACAATTTGCAAACGTTCAAAACAGATCGCTTTTGGCTATAATTGAACCACAACAATTATCACTTCGAAAACCACTCATGCAGCGGAACATCGTAACTATTTTGCACATATTCCACGTTTTAATCAAAGATGGGCTAGCGTTGCAAGAAACAAATTCGCCCCAACATTAATTCTTCCCTTCGTCGAGTGTGGTTAACAACTTTGTTAATATCTGAAGAAACGTCTTGCAAGTCTGATCACGTCGATTTGCGTCTATTATGCAAAAAATGCTAAAGTTGGTAAATAGTATGAAAGAAACATTAATACGGGAGGTAGAATTATTCTCAGATTCTTCCATAGTATTCGGCTCCTCGAAGTCTGGAAATAGTAGATTACGATACAAGTGCGCGAAGTACGTAATTCTCGCACGAGTCGAGTTTGTCGCCCGAGCGAAGCGAGGGTGACAAAAAGACGAGTGCGAGGATCACGTACGCGCACTTGTATCGTGTACTATTTTTCGAAACGCGGTGTGAGAAGTTCGACTATAAGTATATTTACACACAGCGTGCGAGAAGCAAAATGCTTTACGCACAGCGTGCGAGAAGCAAAATGCTTTACGCACAGCGTGCGAGAAGCAAAATGCTTTACGCACAGCGTGCGAGAAGCAAATTGCTTTACGCACGCTCAGTAAGAGTGCGCGAATCGGGTGTTTCTCGAACGCTCTCCATGCATGAGAAGTCGAACTTCTCACACCGCGTTTCGAAAAAATATTTATGCATTTCGCATCAAATTTTTATTAATTAAAAATGTCTTTTTCTCTTATCACGAAGCGTTCGTGAACTCCATTATTCTCAATCGCATGTAAGACACTGCGGCACGCAGGGCGTTCTCCTTCTTGTAATCCTTTCTACGGACGACCGCTCTAACTGTACGGACGAGGAGAGGCGCGAGGGTCCAAAACTCGAGCCGTAATCGAAACGTCTCGCGGTAATAAAGGCAGAAAGCGGGAGAAATAAAATCACGCGTGGGGCCGCAAAATTTGAGCGCTCGTCGGATGTCGCAGCCAATGCTGGGCAAAAATTGTATTTACATCGATCGTATCGGCGTTCATAACTAATTTTGGAACAAGTTAATATTACCTCAGAGACTGTCTCATTTTTCGCAAAATTAGTATTTATTTCATGACAAAATTTGATCAACGGAACAAAAAATTGTATTGTCGAAAATGATACATTGTACAAAAATCCGTAATGCCTGAAGTAAAGTTTTCAATTGCTATAAAATTTTATATTTGCTGACCTAAAAATTAATATGTACAATTAGTGAAGTAATTAATATTTTGCTTCTACAAGTTCATTATCAATGCGAAAGTAGTATAATGCTAGCTGTCAATTATTGATGATGAAAAAAAAATTATATTTCTAAGCTATTTATGCATTTGTCAGAAATCACTTCTTTTATTTTCGAATTTTCATGAAAACTAATAATTGGCTTTTGTACTTCTTTATTTTTTTGCGAAGTAGTCATCATTGTCATTTTGTATTTTTATAAAAATTAGCTTTTCTATTAGTTCAATTTATACATTTCGTTACCTTGTACATACATTGTAACTTCGATCGTTTAAAAATAAAATTCAATGCTGACCTTGAAAACTTTACTTGATAATCAATAGATTGATGAGGATCAATAAATAAATTCATGTAATAGAGTCCCTACTACTACTGTCGGGCCGTGAAGTTTAGAATGCGCAGTTTGGAGGCTTATAACTACAAAGAAAAGAATGATAGAGCAGAAATTCAAAAAAGGTTAATGCTGTGAGTAAAAAGTTGCTCGTATTGCTGAACTTTCGGTAATCGTCGTTCACGTTTTCGGATATTATAAGCGTCCAGCGGCCGACCCACCCGCTACAGCATCGCTGTACTTGCCCAACTCCCCGCACCGCGCGGCACTACAATGTAGTAGGTTTCTCTTCTAAAAACATGAAATGCTATCGAAATTTGCAGCGCCGGTGAAGCGGCTGGTAGTCTAGGCTTCCGGAACTGTAGGACCATTAAGGCTGTGCCAGCGCCGCCACCGAACTCCAAATCGGTGTAGATCCAGTTGCAGGACGTTAGGCGGAATTCGCACATGTACAGGGCCAGCTGTCTGTGTGGGTCTGACACGCATGGTTAACGGGCGAGTGTTGAGTGTTAACATGGCGGCGCCCTGAAGCTGCATGCTCAGCTCGCATATTCGCTCTTATGTCGCCAAATGGCAATAATTCGCGTCGTGATTTTTCCAAACGGTCGATAGGATTAGCCTACAAGGGGCTTTGGTGTGTTATTCGGTGTCTTTTCCGTAAATTGTGCGTTATTCGTGTGATTGTGGTTCATGTCCGTGTGCTGCGAGTTGGTACGAGTGACAGCTGATCCGTAGCCTCGCAGAAATAAATCAATTACTAATTCAAACTGATCTTGTTCGTTTCTAGCTGACCAGAGCCCCCTTCACCACACTTCAATGAGTGTTCCCAAGCAGTTTCAGAGTTATCTGTTGTTTTACTGAGGCGTGATTTGTAATATGCGATTGCGTTCACACAGACGCCACACAACCATAGAAAAATGAGCGGTGGTGGGGGTCGCTGGCGGACTCTTAAGAACTTTAGTTTTGAGCTCAATGTGTCCTCTGAATACTGTAGAATAAATAAATCTCAGGTGTTTTGATCGTATGTCCATTAGTTTCTAAGTTATAATAATTGAAAGAATAAAAACGCAGGTGAGAGGTATGCAGTTAAGAGGCATATCGAGTGACCAAAGCGCCTCGTGCGGGCCTTCGTACGTTGCGGTAATGCAGGGGCCTCAATAACGAGGCGCCTCTGCTCACCGCTTGATGGCGCATAACAACCATCAAATTTGTATATTACATAGGAACATAACCTAGCAGTTATTTTCGCGTTAGTGCCTGTCACGATCATAAACATTCAACAAATACGTGAGAATAAGTTTCTTTTGCGAAAAACAACGATTCAAATCATAGAAAACTATGACTTTATTCTAAATTTCGTTCTTTACCTGAGCTGCACACGTTTCTTAGCGGATGATCTAACGATTGAAGTCAATATAGGTGCTTATAGCCCCGCGAACGGGTATTCGGTGAACCCGGTACTAATGTAAATCAGCTGTCATAGTCATAAGAAATGTAATGTCGGTTTTTCCGTTACACAAATTTTCAAAAGGTGTATTCTCCTACATTTCTAGACCAAATGAAGTGGTTCCTATCTCAAGATGTGTGTTTTGGTCTTCTCTAGTGGCTAAACTCCGGATATCGCGATCTGTTGAGTATAAATATGAAAATTTTCAATGATTTCACAGGGTAAATAGATTCCTATGAATTTTGTTTTCGAATTTTACAAAATCCAAAGTTTAGCCACTTCGTTCCAATTCCCTCTAACGATCTTCTAAATTTCATTTCGATTGCTTCAGCCGTTTAAGAGAATACACCTTTCGAAAATTCGAGGTCCCCCGCCCACAAAATGGCGACTCGGAATTTATAAGATTGAGAAAAAAATGTAAAAAAAAAAATTGTTTTTGTTTTGTTCAGTAGAAAAACAAAAAAAAAATAAATTCAAAATTTATTTGTTTTATAACAAATTATTTGTTGAATAAACACTGATCAATTGAATAAAACAAATTTTTTTTCGCCAAATATCGAAGATCAAGGTGAATTATGATTTAAAAAAAAAAAACGGTTCCTTAATATTATTTCTGAGTGGTATAAAGAAATTGGTAATTAATAAATCCGTTTTTAAATTGTAAATAAATTTTTTCAAGAAACGATTTTTCTTTTAAAAATCATCATTTGCATCACAGATTTGGTTTGAGAAAAAAAAATTTGATTTATCTCATTAACAACGCATTTGTTTATAACAATTTTTTAAACAATAGGAGATAAAAATTTGAAAAAAAACATTCTCATGTAGCTTCCGATTATACAAATTTGGATCGATCAAGATATTTGGGAAAAAAAGTTTTTTCATATGGTTAATTTGAGTTGTTAACTTTTTGACTACGTAAATTGTTGATGAAAAAGTGAAAAATTAACATTTTCAAATTTTTCCAACGGGGATCTATTCTGAAGTCTTTCAAAAATACCTTCAGAAAAGAAAAAAATTCTCAGATTCATTATTTAACAATTATCGAACCTGCAATGTTCATGTTCGAGAAGCAGAAAACTAGTAATTAATTAATGGATCACTAATCAAAAAATCGCGATAAAAATTTTGTACCAACGGATTATTGTTCCCTCATGTATTCAGTAAGTACCTCAATTTTTCCATTCCTTAATTCTCATATTTAATAGCTTTTCATGATTTCTATTGTTAGACTGGGCGGACCAGCGAGACGCGCGCGAGCCGGACTACCCGTTTTCGGCCGTATTTTCACCCCTCTAGGAAAATTATAAATAATGGGCCTATAGTTCCGAAAGTCGGGACTTTTTTTGAGGAAATTTCCTCCTCTTTCTGAATATTTTTCAAAATTCCAAAGATTTCGATTAGTTTTTGAGATATTTGCAAAAAACCAAACCCCCGTTTTTTTTCACTAAATTGTTTATAACTTTTGCAATTTTTGCGAGCGGAACTTGATTTATTCCCAACAAGTTCTGCATGCCGTCCGGAATCGAATGACACCTCGTTCATATTTTTCCGAGACTGCTGAAAAATGTTGACTAAAAAGGCACTTGTTGCCTAGACTACTGGGTCGCTAGCTGAGCCCCCATAATATCCGAAAACGTGTCCGACGATTACCGAAAGTTCAGCAATACGAACAATTTCATATTCATGCCATTAAAAAGTGTATATTTTCTTGCAAATTTTCAGCCCAGGTAAATCCGTTTAGCTTACAATTAAACCGTTCCAGAGATCGCCTCTTTGTGCTTTGGTGCACTTGGGTGCCATGTTTTCCCGAATTTTTTAAATTCTCCAACGGGATCATTTTTAAAAATCTTCGAGGAACCTCTCTGAATTTTTTTGAATTTCGATTTTTTTTTTTTCGATGGTAATACTATTTTGGGTACGATTTTATTTTACTGACAGAAGTAGTGTTCACATTCAAAAAAATATGAACAATGAAGTAAGTCAAATAGAATCTTTTTCTTAAATATGTGTCGTGAATTATAACATGGTTATCATGTTCATCAAATTCAATTACTACTCCAAGTTCACAAAAACGATTGTTTATCCGTACTTTAAAACGACCAAAGTAATAGAAATATTCATTTTCCGCAATTAAATTTCTTTTTTATTGCATAGGACGCGAAGAAGAGGCAACGCATTATGCCGACATCAAGCGTCGGCGACTGTGCTCACTCCATTTCTCATCGGACAGCTTTCTGACACCGAAGCGAGACAAGTTGACCAGGCGAGCCATTCCCATCGACTATCGTATCACAGAGATCCACAGCGAAACGGAGGGTTTCGATCATAGTCGAGCTTTGAGGACTTACGGTATCATTCCACAGGTACCTCTAGCTGACCTGATGCCGGATAATCATTATCCATATAGGTCTCCCCGAGCTGCAAGTCCGACGGCTTCGAGCGCTCATTCTAACGAGGATGAAACTGAGCGCCTACGATCCGAAAATGAGAGGTTGCACAGCATGATTCAAATAATGGAAGTGCAAATGAGTCAACTTACCACCAGCACTTTAAACCCCCACCAATCGCAACCGAAAGTTTCAGGTGATCCGGTGGATTCGAACGATCCAAGGCCCTCCACTTCCGTCGACATCAGTGGGGTGTAGTCTGAAGTCAGTCGCACGATGATTGACATGTAGTTGCGTCCCGACAACACCACCATGGCCTTCCCTGAGAATTAGCGAGATCTCGCCATGAAGATGCACTATTATTCCGCATCGGGGTACGAGAAGTTGCGTCAAATGGGACTGAAGTTGCCAGCAGAGAGGACAGTTCGCAGATGGATTGCAGAAACCAAAGTCAACATGGGGTTCTGTGAGCACGTATTCACTGCGTTGAAGCAGGCCATGCTCGACATCCCTCCCGAAGAGAGGTGTTGTGCGCTCAAGTGGGATGAGATGTCCCTGATGGAACGGGAGGAGTATGACGTGAAGACCGATGTCATCGAAGGCTTTGAAGACCTTGGACCTCTTGGCAGAACTGAGCGACGCGCCAATCACGCGTTCGTGTTCTGCTTGAACGGACTGCATGCGGGCAACCAATGGCGAACGATGTTAGCGTATTTTCTGCCATGCAACAACGTGTCGGGCTCAGACATTGGTCGATTGGTGAGGCAATGCATCGGCAAAATCAACGACGCCGGAGCTGACCTTAAGATGACGGTCTGTGACCAGGGAACGAGTAACGGCAAAGCTTATTCCGAATTAGAAGTAAGCGAAGTCCAGCCTTACTTCTTCCACGAAGGGAAAAAAATCATCGCGCTCTTCGACTTTCCGCATGCGGTAAAAAATGTTCTAGCATAGATATATTGAACTAGATCGGACAAGTTGCGAAAAGTCAGAGTCATAAGGTAGTAAGTCGCAAAATAAGAGCGCCAGCCCAGGGCGCCATCTGCGTTTTATGGTAAAACAGACCCTTCATCGACCTCCGAGAAATTGTGGGCCTAGCGCTTGAGCGATCTGCAGATCGAATCTTCAAATTCGTCCTTATAGACGGTGACGCGCAACAAATATAACACGCTTGGACTATCGGAATGACGGTGCAGCCGATGAGCTTCTCTCATCACTAGGATGATTTTAGTGCGAATTGGTATCATTATAGTTTGTTCACACTTGAGTACAAAAATCTGGAATACAATATTTTCTGTAAAAAAAATTATTCTTGTTCGGTTGAAAATAATTTCAGTATAGTTCGTAATGTCACGGTTTCGAGACAAAGTAGTAGGTTTTTCATGTTCGCTAAAACAAACTACCGGTAAAAAAAAAACTGAATGTATATTTTATTGTTGTTGGGGCTTGAGAGTAGGAGTTTGTTCGTTGTTGAGCCTTTTGTAAACTTGTCAACATGTTATGCAAATTATGAATTTATCGTCTGGTACGAAGTATCTTTCAAAGGTTCGATACTTGAGGACATAATATCTCTACCTGACAGTCTGATGGGAAAAAGAATCTTAGCCAGTGATACAGTACAAGAAGAGACGTTTATAGTGAATTGAGGATTTTTGATTGAAAAGGGAATATTGAAAAAAAATCGGAGAAGTGGGCGTAGCAGCTATGAAAAATTCGCAATGACAAATTTTACGGACGATCTGCATGGGGTTATAAATCTGTATAGGGATAGGGAAAAATAATTTAAAACTTTTTAGACCGTTTTAGAAACGTGGAAAATATGTTTTAAATAATTATTGTCTGCTGTTTAATCTTGGGATAATAACTGTATTTTTTCATATTTCATTATAATACATTTTATTGATTAACGATCGGTTTTTTGATTTCTTTTGTTTTTTTTTTTAAACGGAGTTAATATTGCATTGTGATCCGGTTCTAAACTGCGGTTAAAGTTAAAAATCTCCAGCTCATCGGGAAGTTGTTTAAAAATCGATTGCAAAATTAGTACCAAACAGACATACAGACAGGCAAGAAAGCGGGTATTATACAAAAAAAAAATCTCTCGATAGAATTTCAAAAAAACTTAGGAGACTAAAGAAAAAGGTTTTATAAGCAAATTCAACACGAAATCGCACTTCACCGTTTTGTATACGAGATATAATAATTTAAAATATGTCATCTTCTTTTTATTTCCAACACGTTCTTTTCGTGGTCAATGGTGATCCGGCAACGCTACGCGTAAATTCATCTCGAGTGGTGTGAAATGAAGAGTGAGAATTATATATATATAGATATATATACTCGGTGCAATGTTGCCAGATCACCATGCCCGAAAATATTTAATAAATGTGTGGGTATTCGTGTGCAGAGGTTTAAATTTCTGACAATAGTAAATGTTCTGGGTGTATACCGTACCACGCTGGAATTACCTTTCCGACTTTTCTGCATGATGGTTAATGCGAAGCTTTTTCAAAAACCTCAAAGAGCCGTATGAAAAGCTGTATATATCGACAATACTGAAAACATATAATGGGTCATTCCATACCGAATCACCAAATTTCAAAAATCATATTCTTTCATTAGATTGAGTTTTTGACCTCTTTTTGTATATAGCAAAAGACTCTAACCTGTAAATTTTGAGCCCTTAACTCCAGAAGCTCTTAACATATCAATTTTCGAAAATTTCGAAAAAATAATGGTATGGCAAGTTTAAGAAATTCATGACTCCTGATACATTCATCATAATCTGAAAGTCACGGAGGTCATTTTCTTCGTCTTGAAATGTAGTTGTCGACAAAAAATATAAAAAGATCAAATTTGCATCTTTTCAATTTTTTTTTTCAATTTTAAATTCAAATGTTGAGTTTTCTTGAAGAGCGACATTTTTTTTCTTTTTTTTTTCAAATAATGTTATACAAGACTACAAAACAAATTTTTCAAGCATTTTTTTAGGATGGGATTCGAATATCTTCGATTTTTCAAACAACTTTTTCTTGTTGTTTTTATTCAAAAGTGTGTGTTTTTCGATAATTTATGAATATTTCGCGAGAATTTTAGTTTGAAAAGTTATAATGATTACCGATCTATAGTGACAACCATCCGAAGTACTCACTCGACTTACTTCATTCTTTGTGAAAATCGAGTAAGTTAAGGCTGTGCCAGCGCCGCCACCGAACTCCAAATCGGTGTAGATCCAGTTGCAAGACGTTAGGCGGAATTCGCACATGTACAGGGCCAGCTGTCTGTGTGGGTCTGACACGCATGGTTAACGGGCGAGTGTTGAGTGTTAACATGGCGGCGCCCTGAAGCTGCATGCTCAGCTCGCATATTCGCTCTTATGTCGCCAAATGGCAATAATTCGCGTCGTGATTTTTCCAAACGGTCGATAGGATTAGCCTACAAGGGGCTCTGGTGTATTATTCGGTGTCTTTTCCGTAAATTGTGCGTTATTCGTGTGATTGTGGTTCATGTCCGTGTGCTGCGAGTTGGTACGAGTGACAGCTGATCCGTAGCCTCGCAGAAATAAATCAATTACTAATTCAAACTGATCTTGTTCGTTTCTAGCTGACCAGAGCCCCCTTCACCACACTTCAATGAGTGTTCCCAAGCAGTTTCAGAGTTATCTGTTGTTTTACTGAGGCGTGATTTGTAATATGCGATTGCGTTCACACAGACGCCACACAACCATAGAAAAATGAGCGGTGATGGGGATCGCTGGCGGACCCTTAAGTACTTTGGATGGTTGGGACTATAGATTGGTATTAATTATAATTTTTTAAACTAGAATTTTCGCGAAATATTCATAAATTATCAAAAAATGCAGACTCTTGAATAAAAAGGAAAAGAAAAAGTGGGTTGAAAAATCGAAGATATTCGAATCCCATCTTAAAAAAATGCTTAAAAAATGTGTTTTGTAGTCTAATATAACATTTAATTAAAAAACAAAAAAATGTCGCTTTCCAAGAGAACTCAAAATTCGAGTTTAAAATTGAAAAAATGCAAATTTGATCTTTTTATATTTTTTTTCGACAAGTACATTTCAAGACGAAGAAAATGACCTCCGTGACTTTCAGATTATGATGGATGTATCAGGAGTCATGAATTTTTCAAACTTGCCGTACCATTATTTTTTCAAAATTTTCAAAAATTGATATGTTAAGAGCTTCTGGAGATTAAGGGCTAAAAATTTACAGGTGAGCGTCTTTCGATACATACAAAAAGAGGTCTAAGATTCGGCTAAATAATAAATTTGATTTTTTAAATTTGGTGATTCGGTATGGAATGACCCATATGAACGTATATGTGAAAAAAATTCTCTACATTTTCTAAGAATATTCATCTGAAATTTGTGTGAAGAATTTCAGATTTTTCAACAATTTCAGCGGTTCAAAGTTAGCCAAGGATGTCATATTTCGGAACATGAAAAAAAAATCTCGAAATAGCTTTTTGTAGCAAATTACTCCTTACTTTTTGGGAAAATAATAATTTTGACCTTTTATAGCCTTTAGAATACCTCATTAGTCATTTGAAGGGCCAAAATTGGCAGAAATTGGGTGACTTAATTTTTTTAACCATAAAAAATGGATTACTCGTTCAGCAATCTATATAATTCTAAATTTTCCAATATCTTTTTTTAAATAAAAGCGTTTAAAAGTTTTAATTTTTGCGTATAAAATTAATGAAAATAAAATCACTATTGTAAAATTTCGTTCAAAAGTGATAATTAAGAAAAAAAGGTTATGTACGAATCCTGCTTAGTTTTTCTTGTAGATTACGAATCCGCAATACAAAATATGGGTTCCTATCCAGAAAATCAAGTTTCCCTTTCAAAACCCTCGTACAACCCAGACGAATTTTGAAATTCATAGTATTATTGAATTTCCGTTTTAGGATTTTACAAATTTTGTTCCAAATATATTCTACGAAAGTTCTCAGTATCTAAGAAAACGGCTTGAAACACTTCAAAAAATTTATCCTGTATATAGAGAGCACAATCCACCACGCCATGCATTTGTACACTTTTGTGTATTGAAATATACTGGAATAAATTATCATGGGTATAACTGTGTCTAACGTTGAAAATTATGGGTACCGTGTATAACATGGTTAATTTTGCTTGGTTACATATCTGTCGGTCAAGTTGGACGGTTTCATTGAATTATTATGGGGTAACAGGTCATTCTGTAAGTAAAACAGCGTCCTGAAGCGAAATCCTCAAATTGCGACGAATCGCCGAGCGCGCCGCCAACATTTAATCGCATATACTACAATTCGGCGCCATCTTGTCCGATCTAGTTCAATATATCTATGGTTCTAGGATTATTCCGTAAGTGGGGTAAAATCAGTGCAGAAGGTAAGATTGCTACATATTCCGATTTTACTAACACATTCCGTAGCGATCTCGGATGCGCGACGTCTAATCTTTTAGGTCATATCACGGAAGCTCACATGTGGCCTAATGCTTTCGAACGTATGAATGTCTCTCGAGCTTTTCAGGTTTTCAGCAAGAGATTCGCTTCTGCGATGGAATTGGCGCATCATTCGGGAGCTGTGGGATCAGGAACAATTCCTGACGCCGCAAGATTTTGCCGAAGTATTGCAACTTTTCCGGGCGTTTATAAGCAATGCTTTTCAACGGACGGTCGAGCCGTGGTGGGTTTTTTGCATTGAAATTTTATTTAAGGCTCCTTCTGCTAATGATAACACTAAATTCGTAGCCCACGGGTATGGTCAGGATACGGACTCGGACTTGTTCCAAGCCAGAGCCGCCTTTTAGGGCCCAGAACCGGGTATAAACTCAATTACACCAGGTCTGTCTAGAGGAATGGTTTTGGTTTGGGAAAGACACGGCTTCCGAACTCGGGTAAAACTCAGGAGTTTGTGGGCGCCTGTTTAGGCTCCAACGAAGTCAGAAGGAGTGGGGGGCAATTTGATAAGTACTAGGCATGGTAGAGGGGTAATCGGGAATTCCTCGAATGAAACCGAGGATTCGCCGAACGAGAAAACTCCTATGACTAAGCAAAATTTAGAATCTCTTCTCCCAGGGCCGTCGCGACACGCGCTCATATAACATAAGATAAGTTGTTCCCATACATATATGTATATAACCATAACGAACAAGGGAGATTAAGATTGTCTTTTAAATATTTTACACCCGACTCGCCATCACCCACTCGCTATTTTAAACTTTATTTATTCTTCGTGTCATATTATTTATCTATATGTACCAGTCCCCCATCTGTCCATTTTTAACTTATACACTTGATTGTTAGTGAATGAATTTTATTGGTGCTCCGACGTCCTATCGCTTACATGTTTTTACTTGTATTGTTAATACCGATTTTTATTTATACATTGCTTGTTATTTATTCGTGTGCTCAATCTGTTGTGTGATTATTAATTTATTATTAGTTGGTAGTAGCGTCATATATATATTTTTCGACCATTACATCAAGATTGTCAATGCAAGAGGACCCAAGCAACTAATTTCTTACTGTTATATATATATTGACGCATTTCTCTTTTATAATATATGACTATCAAGTTAAAGCGAAATTCCGTTAATTCAAACCTCTCCGCTATAATCCGATCACACGTCATCGAACAAGTAGAGATTAGCGATCTCCCAAATATTTTGGGGAATCGTTACAAGTTTCACCAGAGTCGTCTTACCTCCTCCAGAGCAGGTAGATCGTACGATCTCCGTGCCTGTCTGTTCAGACTCGGATGTGATAAGGTTTAACACAAAGTCAGATACGGATTGCTATTATCTCTCAATCAGTACTGCCGGATGTGCGCCTTGCCCACCAGAGCTGGCTCTAAGGTGTGAGACAGGAGAAAAATAAGATATCACAAGAGCTACCCTGGTTTTATAAATCACAAAAGAATTCCAAACATTATTATTCAAAGTCAAGGTTGATGGTTGATGACATAGACCTCTTACAAAAACCACAAAAGTAATAAAGTTATGAGTAACCGCCTCTCAAAAGGCATAACAAAAGTAATTCTACTTTCTATCTTATCCTAACTGAGTCCCTATTCTAACCTTAGAATCTATGCAGTCTTGTAGACTATTAACCCGGAGGTTTGTAATGGTAATTTTAAGTTATAATAATAAGCGGCTCTTGCCAGGATTTATCTATCCATCTGTTTAGGTTATGTTTGCACGTGCAGGACCAAATGCTGCTTTAGCTAAATGCCTGAGTTTCTGTTGAATTTATTGTCAGCGATCGGAGTTAAGTTTATTATATGAAAACGAGATTTTTTGGCCAGATGCCTAATATAAGTAAATTTTCTATGTTACGAAATTGGAAAAGAATTCAAATACTATTTTAGTTCAGTGAAATTTCAGTAAGTCACAATTTTGTAGAAAGAATCAAATGCTACTTTTGGCTAAGTGAAACTTGTGAGGTTATGAGTCAGTCGGTTAACCCACAGCTGTTAGCTGGTTGAGTCCCCCGTGCTTTGCTTGCTGTCCGCTTTATATAGTCCAGGTGGCGTGACTTTAAGTTGCGCCCTAGCGAGAGCGCAGCTTCATATTTTGGCATAGCCTCCAACCGTCACGTGGTCCTCTGTTTCTTGGCGCGACCGGAACCGGGCCTCGTTCCTTGTCGCTGGATCACGTGACGTGTTACAGTATGGACAAAGTCATTGATGCTTGCAACAGTTCGAACATCTTCAATGTGAACCCCGCAAAGAGACCTTTGAGCGAGGAGGACCCACAGGTGGAGGAAATACTCGTGGATTTCCTATCTTGGGCACCGTACATGAAAGTGTGCTCTAAGGGCAGATGGAAGCGACCTGCATCATTCGTAGGAATAGTGCAAACTGTTCGCGGTATCCTTATGCTTTATCGCCAGCTGCGAGAGCAGTTCCCAGGATTCAAGGTATGTACAGCATTATGTAACCAAGATTCGGTGGAACAACTCTTTTCCAGATTCCGAGGACGTGGTGGCTTCAATCCAAACCCGACGTGCAGAATGTTTCGACTCACCGCACGTCACTTGATATCGGTCCGCAACATTATTTCATCGAAGCGGGGTAACGTCATCAGCGCTGACCTGCCATACTTGGCTGTTGCGACTCCGAGTGAAGAACCGCAGCTCACCGGTGATCTTACGGATCGGCAATACGAAGCCGGTGTAAGTGCCGTCGAATTCTTCGAAGATGGGGAATTCGCACCGGTTGTTGACGACGTGAACGACGTGGCTCTCGATGCACGGAGCGAAAGCGACAGTGACAGCGACGTTGAGGACGATGACGACCTCGACTTGTCGACGAGGTTACGCATGTTCCAACCCGCCGCAGCTCCTGTAAGACCAGGATCGTACGAGGCTAACGCTATAGCCTTCTTCGCTGGCTATACGGTAAACAAGTTGTCCATGGTGCATCCTTGTGACCGCTGTCGAGATATTATGGCCAAAAAGGTATCCGATACGGTAAATTCAAATGAAAGGTATACGGTATGCCGAGAATACTTAAGTGACGACACGTATCTAGTTACCTCATTAAAAAGACCAACAGACAGGTACCATAAGATTGTCGAAGCTCAACTACAATCTTTTCTTCCAGTTTTCATCCAGCATAAGCACAAGGGTGGCATACTGAAGAAGCTCGTTGCTCACGCAATTGATGCTACGACCAAAATTGACACGCAGTGGTTCGACGAATCTGATCCTTGCAACATCCATAGGATCTTAGCCGTACGGTTCATGTTGAGGGTGAAACTTTAACGTCATTGCCAGCTTGACAACAGGGCTGCCAAATCAAAGAGCCAAGAGAAGCGTCGTGCAACTGCGGTGAAACGAAATGCTCTTAAGCCAGCCAGGAAGATGCGAAACATCCTCCATACCTAAGGTCGACACGTGCACTTGGCACTTTTGTCGAGTACACGTAGCCGTGAGAATACTTCGAGAACCATAATGAATAGAAAGTTTTGAGATGAATGTGTTCCCAGAAAGTATCGTGGAGTCGCCATTTTTTTGCAATTAATTATGCGATATCGGTATATTATTAATATGAACGTATTATATTATTATTATTACATAATTATAAATTAATACGAACATATTGATATCTTACTATTGTCACATAATTATATGTGAAAAGGGAACGTTGAATTCATAGCCGTCCCAATCCTACAGAGAGTTCAGGGTGAGCTACTCGTACGGTTATATTGCAGGGATTAATACCCATGTGTAAAACAGAGCTGTGAATTCGGCAGAAGTTCTCGAGCGACTTCGCGGTATGAAAATGGCGGTCGACTTACACTTTCTCAATAAGAAAACATTCGGTGTGATAACGATCCATTTGGAGTAATCCGAATGTTGAACTCCCTGTAGTATGGCTATTCTGTTAGGAATAGTTCTCCCTGTTCTCTCAGGTAGGATTGGGATATTGTTGACCGACGCACGTTCATCTCATGTTCTTGTGATCGGTTTATTACACCGTTCGCTGTAACAATGGTTCTCAGTATTTGGTTGGTCTGCCGTCATCTTGCGACTCGAAGACTTTTCGCACGTCGAAAGCGAAAAAACGGGGGAAGGCCGGGAAAAGTGGACTCCATTTTACTCCAGTCTCCTCCATGAAATTTCTGATATAATTGTTCATGTTTTTTCCTTTGAACTAGTATATAGATTGTGTGTGCAATCGATACGTGCTTGCCTTTGATCTGGCTATACTTATAAAATGTCAGACAGTCGTAAATGTGTATCGAGTGTTGCGTAACGTCTACTATCCAATCTAGGATTTCATAGGATTCAGAATACTTTGATGGATGCAAATCCCAGTCTTACGGTAAAACTTCGTTCCCTAATATCGATGCAATGATTATAAAACATGCGATTATCACTTATTCAAATTTTCGACTTTCAGATTCTGCGAACTGGAGTTCGTCGTCGCTGCTGGACGAAATCGATGGACCGTACTGTATTGTAACAGGAAACCAAAGATTAGGTTCGCCGTCAATATTACATGCTAAAGAACAACCTAAGGCAATGGCTGCGCAATTCGATTTGAATTACCCCGCTTTCGACATCCTTGTCGAAATCAAGTCGGGCGACCCGCAAGTTTTCATTCGGACACACTCTTGTTTCGTCCATCATACAGACAATAGGTCTTTGTAATCTGTCATATATTAGGCTTTCACGTCGCTTAGGCAAAACGCATTTCTTCGTACATACGTTATCTTGTCCAGTGTTGTAACAACTATTTATTCTCTAAGCGTATGTAAAATTTGTAACGTGATGGTGTAAATCTTCTGGGGAGCGACTCCGGCGATAGTTTGTAGGTAATAAATTGAAATTTCGCTTAACTCCTCACATACTCTTGGAAATTTAAAATCTCTCTTCCTACGGGTCATCCAAACAAACCTCCCCTGTGTGCGTCTCAAAGTAAATAAGTTAGCCGATAAATTCGTTTTGTTAATTTTAATAATTAACTGGCGCCCAAATTTTAACTTCGTATGAGCCTCGACAGCACCCGACCCATGCCGCGTCGAGGGAAGAAGATCTCTTCCGTCTCAGTATTATACATACAAGCAGAATCTTTTGTTTATCGAAATATCACTCATTGTTTGTATTTGTATTCCAGGATTCGTGGCTTCAATAAAATAATTTTTGCTTTTAAAATTGATTTGTGGCCTTTTTGTATCCAACTCCGACTTAATTTCAATCATTAAATGTACCATAAATTCCACTTTGACCTTCAATCACTTTCGAACCTGTAGACTTTTCAAAATATGATAGATACCTTTTTCCTAGGGCCATCTAGGGCGTTCAATTCCGTACGTTGTTTATAATTTTTATTTCATTGTTTATAATGGTTTTTTTAATATAACTATTATTTAAATGAATAATTAAGAAAAATTTTTTCTCTTAAAAATCATTATTTGCATTTTTCCAGATAATAGCAAGAAATTTTATTTTTTTATCAGTAATTTGTTTATTTGTTTATTAAAAAATTTGTTATAACCAATTTTTTTTTTGTTCCAATTTTTTTGAGATAGATAAGAAAATAATAAAAACAACAATCTTCAACAATAGGAAAAAAAAAAATTTCTTCTAGTTTTTATTTAATTTAATAATTTTACAGCATGACCAAGGGGGCGTCCATAAATTACGTGAGGTGCTTTTTTTAAATTCTTTGACCCTCCTGCCCCCCCTGGTGAGATGTTGTGAGATTTTATTCAACCCCCTTCCCCATCCCCCAATCTCACGTGAGATTTTTCAAAATGTGGGTTTCTTACGTAAACGCGTTGGATTGTTATTGTAAAAAGAAAAAAAAAATTGCTTCGTGCTGTCGTGAATGATCTTAATCGTATTACGATTACGCTTAAGGGTGTCCCAGCGCCGAGCCCGAACTCCGAAACGAGTTTCGAAACGATCGCAGCACACCTGGTGTTCACCACGCGAACCACGTTGATTTCAGAGCAGTCGGTATGCCCAATATTCAATGGGTAATAGTATCACTGGCGCTCATTCCATTCATATACCAAATATTTTTCGTCATGATCCAAAACTGGATGAAAATACGGAATATTACTTTGTTGAATCTTTGATTCTGGAACAAGTAAAAAATTTTAATGCTACTAATCAATGAATTGATTGCATCCGACAAATGTTGAGGGTGGTAGAATCCAAATTTCTGTATGGGGCTTTCCACGTCAGGCGGGCCACTCTTCCCAAAATATTTTTTGAACCTGATCAAACTTTTTAGACATCTTGAGAGGTCTCAGACCACTTATTAACGCCAAAATTTAAAATTTCCAAAAGCTACGATTTATGGTAAAAATTGCGAATTTAGACGTTTCCACTATTTGCGGAATTTCGGAGCCGGTGAAGCCGAAAAAAAAATTGGTAAAATTACGTATCTGATAGAATTTTTTACGTACTTTTACGCGAGGTTATCCATTTTGTTATAAACAAAATGAACGACCACGAAAAAACGTGATGAAAATTTCAATTTCATTTTTCGCAAAACTCTCCCTTTTTACATTTTTTTTTAAATTCATAAAAGTTAGTTTATTCCCTCTACTTTGACCCCTGTGAATTTCAAAATGGGCCGAAAATCCGTGGTAGGTCAAAAACTATTTGTTATTTCAAAATATGACGAAAAAACCACTAAATTTTTGGCCAAATTGTTTGTTATTGATCCGGTTGATATTACTAGGGAAAAACATATTTTTATGAATTACTTGGTTTTCTTTTTTTTTCAATTTTTAAGAAAATTAAAAAATTGACGAAATTGCAAATTTACAAAATAAATTTTGAGTTACAAAAAAAAATTTATTCGAATAATTCATGTATTGTATTGTATTATTTAGTTATCTCCGGGCGCTCAGTCCTCGAGGACCATTGTGCCCGAGCCCATACGGGCAACCTACGCTATGGGAAAGGTAGTTAGGTTGGCAGCCCTGGCAAAGAGCAGGAGCCTACCTACTCCTATTCCCTCTATACCCACTTCGCCGGTGAAGTTAGGTCCGAAGGCCTCCGTACGGGGGCCCACTAGACCCCTACATCGCACTATGAGGTGTTGTGGTGTTTCCGCTTCTTCGCCACACCTGGGACAGCTCGCCTCTTCCCTGAGTCCAAGGTGGACGAGGTGTTTGCCTGTGTACCAGTGGCCCGTGATAAGCCCTGTTACGCTTCTCAGTTCGGTTCTGCTCAGTTTGATCAGCTCCTCACCGAGCCCGCTCGAGGGTCCTTTAAACAGGCCCCTCGTGTGTAGCATGCCCGGTGCATTGCCCCAAAGCTCTGCGAACTTATCCCTAGCAATCCTCTTTGCTAGTTTTTTGACATGTTCCGTAGGGACGCCGATTAGGCAGCCCCTGTCTGGGCCATGTCGTGAAGCTCCTCTCTTGGCTAGACGGTCTGCTTCGATGTTACCCTCGATGCCTTTGTGTGCCGGCACCCAGAGCAGTTTCACGCGGTTGGTTCGCGCTAGCTGCCTCAGCAGAGTTGTGCATTCCTGCACCAGCTTAGATCTCACCACGCATGCGTCGATCGATCTAAGTGCTGCTCTGCTGTCACTGCAGATGTATATGTGCTTGCTCCTGTATCCCAGCGTCGAAATTTTTCTGGCGCAGGAGAGTATAGCGAACACCTCTGCCTGAAATACTGTAGCGGTGTTCCCTAGTGCCAGCGACATGCTTAGCCTGGGTCCTCCGGACCAGATTCCAGTTCCCGCTCCTCCTCTTTTCTTTGACCCGTCAGTGAACCAGACGAGCCCTTTTGGGTGAAGGAGCGTAAGTTTATCCTCCTCCCAGGATATGTCTTCTTTGATCTGTACCTCGTAGGGCCTTTCAAATTGGTAGAGATTGGGGCGCCTGTCTCCTCCCCCTGGGGGAGGGGGACCCACCGACTCCTCCATCTGTCGGAGTATAGTCGTGTGCCCCCTGCCCGAGCCTCGCCATAACCCGGAGAATCTGAGTCGAAGGGCCGCCCTCCATGCCTCCGTCTCCACCGCTATGTGTGGAGGCGTCAAGTTAAGGAGAGCCCCCATGGCGAGTGTAGGGGTGGTTCTCATGGCACCCGTTATCCCCAAGGTCGCTAGTCTGTAGACCCTTTCCAGAGCCTTACGGTTGTTGGCCCTGCTCGTGGCAGGCCACCAAATCACGGCAGCGTATGTGATCTGTGGAAGTAAGATTGCCGTGTAAATCCACTTCACCGTTCTCGGCTTCAGCCCCCATGTCTGGCCTATCATCCTTTTGCAGGCCCAGAATGTGGCTGTGGCCTTCTGGGCCTGTTTCAGGACGTGAGCCTTCCATGTCAATTTGCTATCCAGGGTCACCCCTAAGTAACGTACCTCCGTGGAACGAGTCGGTTCCGCTCCGAAGATCCTGATCGGTCCTAGGTCGAAACGTCGTTTCCTTGTGAACAGTACCATCTCGGTCTTGCCCGGGTTGATCCTGAGCGACTGCAATGTGCACCAATCTTGTACGAGGTCGAGTGCTTTTTGCATCCTATTCGTCATACGTTGTGGGTGATCGCCTGTGACGACCAGAGCTATATCGTCAGCATAGCCCACTGCCGTCACTCCGATCTCGTTGAGCCCCGTCAGAAGCCCGTCCACGACCAGGGTCCACAGAAGGGGGGAGAGTACTCCCCCCTGCGGGCAGCCCCTGTCGACCTGAGCTCTAACTTCGGTCCCACCGAGACTGGCAGTGACCGTCCTTGTCTGCAGCATGTTCCTGATCCACTCAACAACCATGTTGTTGATTTTGAACCTGGATGCTGCTTCACATATAGCGTTGGAGGATGTGTTATCGAAAGCTCCCTCCACGTCCATGAACACACATAAGGCTGCTGCTCCTTTCTGGGAGAGTGGCCCCTCCAGCTCCCTTATGAGGGAGTGAAGAGCCGTCTCCGTGGATCTGCCTGCTTGATATGCGTGCTGTGTATGTGCGATTGGTCTTTCTACCAGTGCCCCGTCTCTTATGTATCTGTCCACCAGCCTCTCCAGCGTTTTGAGTAGGAAAGACGTTAGGCTGATTGGTCTCCAGGACTTGGCTATGTCGTAGTGTCCCTTTCCCGGCTTGGGGATGAAGACTACCTTGACGTCCCGCCACGCCGTGGGGACGTATCTCATTGCTAGACAGGACCTGAAGATGATGCTCAGCCTGATGGCTAGGTTCTTCCCACCCTCCTGTAAGAGTGCAGGAAAGATCCCGTCAGCTCCTGGACTTTTGAACTTATCGAAGGTATCGATCGCCCATTTGGTTCTGTCTGGTGTCACAATCTCCGCAGCTGTTTTCCAGTCCATCGTTCCGTGCCCGGCACGGGTTGGGCCCGCCCTTTTGGGCAGTCCCCCGCCGGCCGGCAACGACCCGGGGAAGTGGGTTTCCAGCATGTGGGTTAGGATTTCTGTCTGGTTCTCGGCTGTTCTGCCGTTAGGCAGGGTGAGCCCGTCCAGCTTGATTGGCGGGCCGGAGGTGAATACCTTGCGAAGCCTAGCTACCAGCGACAGGTCCTCGGTCTCGCTGCAGAAATCCCTCCAGCCCTCCTCCTTCGACTTTTTGATCTTTTTCTTGTACGTCTTCTGAGTAGCTTTGTAAGCTTCCCAGTCCGAGTCTATACCTGTCTTAAGGGCCCTGTTAAGTAGTTTACGGGATCTGGTCCTTAGTTGGCCCAGATCCTTATTCCACCAGGTCACCTTTTTGCTGCATTTCCGCTGCTTTGCTGGGCACGCTGCTTCGTAAGCCTGGTTGATGGCAGTCTGTAGGGTACCTACTGCGCCCTCAACCATGCCTATCGTTCTTAATTTGCAGCAGGGGCCCCTGAGTCCCTTTGCTAGCTCCTCTCTGTAGGAGGTCCAGTCGGTTGCCCTCGGGTTCCTGTACATTACCGTCGGTTCCCATGCCGCGTCCCCGTCTATATAGAAGGAGATTCGTCTATGGTCGGAAAGAGTGTCCTCTTCCCTTACCCTCCAGTTTTTGGTCATGTGTACCACCTTGCTGGTGCACAGAGTTAGGTCAATCACCTCCCTCCTAAGGGAGTTGACGAAAGTGGGCTCCGATCCCCTATTGAGGATTTCCAGCCGCTCCAGGGTGAGGTACTCCAGTAGAGCCACTCCCCTTCTGTTTGTGTTGAAGCTGCCCCATACCGTGTGGTGCGAGTTTGCGTCGCACCCCACCAGCAGTTCGAGCCCTTTGCTTGCGCAGTACCTTACCAGCGCCTTGAGTTCCCCCGTAGGTGGTGGATCCTTCGAGTCGTAGGGTAGGTATGCTGATGCGACCACCATGTCGGTGGTCCCTCCCCGGGCAAGCTTTAGTTTCACTAATGCTGCCACCAGGTCTCTGTTGCAGAACTGGTTCAATTTAAGTGCCTGGTGTCTATTATTAATATAAATAGCCGCCCTGGGGCCCGGATCTTCTGTTTCCCCTATTTTGCACAGAATTGCCCCGTTCCTCAATTCCAACCCCCTTACAAGCCCCTTGTGTACCCATGGTTCTTGTATGAGTGATATGTCTGTATGCTCCACTGCAAGGTCCCTGCTATGTACAGCTGAGGCCGCTTTGCAGTGTTGCAAGTTGATCTGCGCGAAGTTGATCCTGCCTGCGGTCATAGGACTGCCTGCCATTCGGATATACTTTCGCTGTGGGTGGGGGAGAAGGTGAGTCCCTGTTTATAGAGCCCCGCCTGCCCCCCCGGTGCCCTGGGCCCCCGCGTCAGGTGTTACCCCGGGTAGTGTTACTGCAGGGCCTACTGCTGCGACAGCAATGGTCTTTTGGACCCCTGCTGCCACGTCAGCCTGCCCTGCCCTGCCTATCTCGCAGGCCCTTGTCGGGCGCCCCCTAGGCCTGCTCGATCCCCCCTCTACTTTTTTGTAGGGTAGTACCCCTCGGCTCGTGTGCCCTGGTCTGAGGACCTGAGTCCACGAGCTTTTGAGGTCCTTCCCTCCCCCGCTACTTGTTTTTGCGGCGGTTGTAGCCTCGCCCCCGGGGTTCCTAGCCGCCGATGTCGACGGGCTTGGTCCCCCGGTCTGCGTGACCCCAGCCGCCACAGCTCCCTGGCCAGTGGGTGCCGAGGCCCCCTGTCCCTCGCCGGTGCTCGGTCGGGTTTCCTTGAAGGTCACCCTTCCGAGTCCGTAGTGGGCCATGAGGCCAGCCCCCCTCAGCCAGTCCCTAGACTTTGCGTCCACGCCCAGCACCAGAAGGACGGATTTTGGTCCCTCCTTCCTGTCCCAGACCCGCCAGAGGTGAGTCTGAAGACCGGTGTTGAGGCGCTTCAGCCTGGTCAGGATGACTTCAGTCTTATCCGGCAAGCCGGGTATGACTGTCGTCATCTTGCTTAGCCTTGGGAGTTGTCCCCTCTCCAGAAGCTGGAGTGAGGCCCCCTCCCAGGGCTTTATTGTGGGCACCACCCGCCTGAGCCATACCACAGCCCCTTCGTTGGAGCCGGTGATCCAGAGCATCCCTTGGTCGCACCGGTACTCGTCGAAGCGAGGAATCTCCTCCCCTTCCGGGATGGAGTCCATCGCCCCGCAGAGCGCCTGCGCCACCAGGTCAGCCTCGCCTGAGCTCAGGGTGGCAGCAGGGTAGTCCGTGGGTGTAATCGCCACCCGCCTTCCGCCCTTAGCTGCCTCCCCATAGCTCTTCGGCTTAAGGACTTCCCTGCCCCTCTTGGGAGCCGAGTAGGCCTCAGGCGGAGTGCTGTCAAGAGGCCTTGGCCTCTTGTTCTGTCGCACTCCGTTTCCAGGTTGCCCACTTGCTGAGCCTCCCTTGGCGGAGTGCGCTGGTGGGGATGTAGCCGTACTCGCAGTCTGAGCGGCGTCCGAAGAGGTCACGGCGGCCAGCCTGGCCCTGCGCGTCCTCTTCTTCGCCGCCCCCGATCTGTTTTTGGGCTTCTCCCTTTTTTCTAGGTTGCTCGCGGCGGTCCCAACCGAGGTCGGGCCCTCCACTGCACCCTGCTGGTCCGAAACCGTGAGGCAGGTGTGGGCCCTCGAGGCTAGTGCCTCGATTTCCCCCACCACGCCAGCGGTTTCCTCCTCCAAGGTCCTCGAGTCCCCCTGAGTGGCAGCCTCTCCGGTCCTTGGTAGCTCCGACACCGAATCTGCGAACAGACTATCGCTGCTGGAGCTATTAGTACCTTTTGTTATTGATGGTTCCATAATTGTTCCCACGAGTAAGCAGGAAGGGGTGGTCCACCCCTGCAGAGCCTGCATTGCAGGGGTAAGGCTAGATACAATGGGGGGGCGCCTGGTACCCCAAGGGCATCGTTTGTGACACTGTACCCCAGTGCCATTCAGCCCTCGGCACGATAGCTCCCACCTTGGCTTGGGGAGTTGGTCCGCGGTCGGGGCCTTGGTCCCCCTGGGCTGGTTTTTACTCCGGCCGGGTTTCCTATAGCCACCGACTAACCAGGTCATCCACAGTTCTGCTGTCCCGCGTTCCAGTTGCCTTCCGGCACCCTGGTTCCCGAGACCACGCATCCCTGCTTTTGGCCTGGCCGTTCTCCTATCCGCCACCCGGAGACGCGCTCGGTTCGCGCTCAACCGCGTCCCCGCCCTCCCTGTGGAGCTCAGGGCTCAGAGTCTCCTTGCCCCTTCCGGAGCTTGGCGACCCCCAGTTCCTTGCCCCTCAGGAGTTTGGAGACCCGAGACGAATAATTCATAAAAAATATGTTTATCCCTAGTAATATTAGTCGGATCAATAACAAACAATTTGGGCAAAAATTTGTTTTCTTTTTCATCACATTTTGAAATAACAAATAGATTTTGACATAGAACGGATTTTTGGCTCATTTTGGAATTTACAGGGGTCAAAATAGAGGAAATGAGCTAACTTTTAAGAATTCAAAAAAAAATTTAAAAAGGGAGAGTTTTGAGAAAAATCAAATTGAAATTTTCAACACGTGTTTTCGTGGTCGTTCATTTTGTTTATAACAAAATGAATAACTTCACGTAAAAGTACGGAAAAAATCCTATCGGATACGTAATTTTACCAATTTTTATTTTCGGCTTCACCGGCTCCGAAATTTCGCAAATAGTGGAAACATCGAAATTCGCAATTTTTACCATAAATCGTAACTTTTGGAAATTTTGAATTTTGGCGTTAATAAGTGGTCTGAGACCCCTCAAGACGTCAAAAAAGTTTCATCAAGTTCAAAAAATATTTTGACAAAAGTGGCCCGCCTGACGTGGAAAGCCCCGTATGTGCATAGTGCTCCAATGGTTACTGTTATAATCATTATAGGGGAACGCGGGGCAATATGGGATAGCGGGGCAGAATGGAGTGACCGAAAAATTTTGTAAAAATTGTTTTCGAAATGATCGATAAGGACTTCAAACATCATTCTGGATTCGAATTTTTTTTTTTTTCTCACGGTTCCCTCCCCCATTTTGCCCCGCCTTTCCCTAATTATCATATTTTTCTCCGGTAACACACCAAAATTATGCACCCAACTGAAACTTTCTACTACCATCGGTCGTGCAGGCCCATGTTTTCTATTTCTCTAATTACAATCCACTACCTAAGTCGGTATTTACAGAATATCCCATCTTCTCATGTTAAAATCCTACATGAACTAAATGCTGACATCTCTGTACTAAAAAATTGGAAAATTTCAATCACTACGAGCGGCTATGCGTTTCAAAACCCACGGTTCTGATACGAAGCAATGATAAGTTTATTCGGGGGAAAAAATCGAAGAACACGGTCTCATCGAAACGAGCATTTTTCACTCTGAGGATTATCTGAGAAATATCACATGAAATCGCAAACAGAGATTTCGTCTGGAATGACAACCTATATGATCGCGAAAAAAATTTCACATTGAGATGAGAGGTACACAGAGATTGGAATAACTCGCACCCTTTTCGTAAGGATGTAATTTTTGTGTGATGTTTGTCAGCTTGTGATGAGGTGTTGCGAAAATTGCGTATCAAAGAGCAATTTCTTTCTAACAAGTTATGAAAATAGCTCACGCCATGCTGTCACCCGCACAGCGAGTAATTTCGGGGGTCACAGAGATTTAGTGTTTGGTGATTCCCGCTCTTGGTCGATACCATTTGTACGTACATAAGAAATTGTGCTACATTACTGCCCAACTACATTCAAAATGCAACTGCAACGAAAATATATTTTTCGACTCGTGTTCGAATCAACATGCGGAAACCAAAGGAAGAATGAAGCAGGTTAAGTTTCGTCAATGAAGCAAGTAAGATTTTAGACGAAATTGATGAGTAAAAAGATAACTTGAGAAACTGTAAATAGTATTTAATTGACGCATGAGAATCAGAAAATTTTGGCAAATAATATTGAAGGAACTAATTTATTATGTGCAAATGATAACGTTCAATGGAAACCACGAGAAGGTGGCGGGGTGTTTTCCATCAGGGAGGGGTATAGGGGTATAAAAATTCAAAAGATTTGAAAGCTCGCCATAGCAATAGTTGTTAGTGTTTGTGTCACTCTATTGAAATCGTGTAACTACAGAGGCTATTGTGCAAAGCAGTGATAGCCGCTGACGATCTCAATACTTCCCTATGCGACCTGGACTACACTCAAGCGATTTAGAATGCAATAGAGCTTGGCGCGGTCAGGCGATTTATATAAACATGAACTTCACATTACACTCTCAACACCTGCACGTTCAGGGCGCGATTTTCAACGCCCGCGTGCAGGTAACGTGAAAAGTGAACATGATATACATGATTTATATTACACTATCAGTACCTGCACTCTCAGGGCGCGATTTTCAACGCCCGCGTGCAGGTAACGTGAAAAGTGAACATCACATACATGATTATGTTACACTTTCAGTACCTGCACGTTCAGGGCGCGATTTTCAACGCCCGCGTGCAGGTAACGTGAAAAGTGAACATGATGTACATGATTTATATTACACTTTCAGTACCTGCACTTTCAGGGCGCGATTTTCAACGCCCGCGTGCAGGTAACGTGAAAGGTGACGTCATACTCAAATTAAGTGAGAATCAATTTCACGTGACTCTAACCGTTGATTTTTCGCAATCACTTTCGCAGCTTTGACTCGCTTTTGCTGAGCTGCAAGCTCCTGCGCCTTGAGTATGTGTTCGGGTTCCCTGATTTCCATGCTCCTAAGATAGCAGCTATCGACTATTTCAGGTAACAAACAGGTTTCGTAAAACAGGATTAGGTGAGGTTTCATTTTTTCATCGAAAAATTTATCATCTCTGATGACCTTGACAATTTTGGAGCCTTTGGGCGTCCACAGCATAAAAAGACAATAATTTCGTCGAGTTATGTGTAATTGCCCCTGCACCTGATAATAGTACTCGTGTTTTTCGTTCATCTCGGAACACTCGGCTGATTTGAATACCCGACTCACGGCACTGATCTTTGCAGCGATTGCTTCGTCTGGAGTAAGATCACGGGCCGAGTACGGACATTTTATTTCGACTATTCCGTCGTCACCGATAAGGCCGTCAGGTGAAGCACCTAGACCGAGTATTTCCGGGTCCACGAATAAACCACATTTCACCACCTGAACATTTGCTTTGTCTTCCAGTTCGAGGCGTGCGGTTTCTTCGTGATTGCGTCCATATTCCAAAGCGGGAATATTTTGCGAATTATTTGCAAACAATATCGACTGAACAAGCGATCGACAGGACGTTGTCTTTCGCATCAGACATACTTTGCCAAATTTGGACGCGGTGGGCAGCTGTTTCCTCGTGGACAGCCACAGCAGGCTATCCGACTGGTCGACGGTGTTTCTTTCCAAATTTTTCAAATCCCTCTGAAACTCCTTCAACCTCGTCAAATGCCGGTCAAGTTCTGCCGCGTAATCTTCCGGACTCAAACCTGGTTGCTGAGCGCGAGGGCCATAGTCTTTGTCGACCGTTTGGCGTCTCGGTGTCCACTGTCGGGGAACGTTGTTCTCTTTGGACTGATCCAATCGTATTTTTCGCAACTTTCCCTTTTTTTCGCTCTTATTCTCGACTTCAGTTGCTACTTCAGACGCTATCTTATCATTCACGTCTCTGTAGACTGTCAAGACCTTCTTAGTATTATATTGCACGGCCGCACCGAGGGCGCGAGCATTGTAAGAGTTTCTTTTACCGTAGTGGATGCGTTTTGCACCAATGAATTTAGCCACTACGCCGTTGAACGATTCCACAGTATTGTTATTCACATTGCGGATCAAGCTCTTGGCGTTGCGGCCGAGGCGAGCCACCGAGTCTTCGATTTCTCTCATGAGCCCCAGATTCCTCAGTTGCGGTACAAAGTTCTGCTCATTCGGTTTCGGTCTTCCATCGCAAAAATACGCAATAGATGCGCATTTCGCATGCTCTCCGAAAACGTGGCTTGGAATATTTGAGATATCCATTTGGAGAAGCCTGATTTTTTCAGAATCCGATACTTCTTGATTTTTTCGGTGCCGTATCGCTGTTCGGATTCCGGCGTTGAACCTAGGTACGCTATTCTTTATAAGGTTGCGTATTGTTCCAGGAACTCCTCTTTTTCTCTCAAACTCTTTCAGTTTGGTTCCCACGTTTCTTATGAGATGGTTAGCGCATTCTATTTTCTCTACATGCACGCCGTGTGCTCGATACGGCTCATAGTCCGTAATCTTTTTGTACACGCTACTATCCCCGTCCGCTATTAGAGTGGAGTAGATCAGTCCATGCTGTTCGACGCTGCTTTTGAATCCTTCTAGGATCGCATCGGATTCCATACCAGTTGAACTGTCGTTTCTACCCCAATTTTTATAGCACGTGTGTTCTCTAGGAGCTTCGCCTTTCTGAAATGCTGGATCGCATATCGCGCACGACTTATTGCGGGTTCCGACATACAGTACCTTCTGCGTGTGAAGTCCGACGATCGCTCCCAAGCCAGAGGATGAATCGTACTTTCCTAATTTAAACGATCTCTTCATCCAACTGCCATCGGTCACCACAGGTATGTGGGGAATGCCGTTGATCACATCGCCCCTTTCGATGGCCAGTCTCCGTTCTTCCTCGCCAGCTTGTTTCATTTCCGACTCCGCGGCTTTCATCAAACCGGCGTAAACGGAATCATGATGTCGTTGAAATGTGGTTTCGGCCATACATTTCAAGTCCATCGCACCTAGCATCTGCTGTAGCTGAGCGTATCCTATTCCAGAACATATACTGCCTAATACAGCCGATTCGTTGATGTCTAAGATGCAGTCACCTTCCGGCTCGCTCGATATTTCCTTTTCAAAATGACACATCGAACAGCGGAAGCGCAGCACCGTTTTGAGGCCAGATGATCTACATTCGATGAAACGAAGATTTCGGAACGAACATTCGACTCCCTTTCCATGTTCATCGAACGCATCATGCAGTTCCGTCCACACATGCTCGAAAGAGTAAATTCCTCTTGCCGTTGGGACACCATCCTGCAATTCTTCGTCTGACTCACAGTGACTCTCCACCAGTTCGTGTTCTTCGACGAGTCGTTCTTCTTCGACTATGTTGTCAATTTTGTCGTCGAACTCGCCTCCGTCGAGTGGTTGTTCCGTGCTATGCTCTTTCCTGAGATGAATCTTCGGGGGCACGCACGTCGACGTTTCAGCCTGGTCGAGTTGATCATCGAGTTCCTCGATCGTGTCTCTGGAAGGCTGTTCGTCCTCGCACCGGCGGATCACTTCGATTGCGGTCAAATCGTACTGATTACCGTAAGGATCGTCCAGTCTACCAGGCGGGATGTTCTTCATGAGCAGGTCACAAAGTGATTCCGCATCCGGAAAGTTTGTCAAGCACGCCCTACCATCAGGTGCGACATGTCCTGTCGAACTTCTACTATGGGAATCGAACATCCACACACCACTTTCCGTTCTGAATACGGCCACGGATATGAGATTACTGGTGAGGATTCCCAATTTCTCTTCAGACAAAAACTGCACCAATCGGGTTCTCAAATCCGGAAAGCCATCTTCGGAAAAGTCCTGATGCAAATGTCCACAGAGCCAAGACTCGGAAACCTGTATGAGGCGATCTTCCCCACTTACTTCGATCTCCGTACACAGCTCCGTGGCTGTCAAGAAGTCTGTATTCCTTTCTTTTGGATTCACATCGTTTCGGGCCTCCATGCTTTTAGCGTAAAAATCATCTCCGATCGTGAGAACCGCATCCACATCCGCGGAATCCCACAAACGTGGATCTTTCACATTGCACATAGCTAGTGCGGCTGCTGCATTCGCAGTGCATTGTTTCCCCCGAGTGCCTTGCGAAAATCTGAGATTCCCTTGATGAATCGTACCTCTGACGATCTTTGGGAGCTCTCTTTTGATTCCCGCAGTATCCTCTCTGCGGACGTCCGTTCTCGCTCCTTGGCAACTCTCGTCGCAGAGCGGGTTGATGGCGACTTCTCCATCGTCCATCTCCAGACCCTGTTGGACCTCACTATCTGCCAACTTCGTGGCCTGCCCGTCGACCTCTGTCATTCTCCGCCGTCTGCAGAAATCACCCCAATAAATAAACTGTCAATGATTTGAGACCTCCTCAGTATGATAAAAACTAAGAATATCGTGAATTCCCTTACCTAAAATGATGAGAAAAGTTTTAAAAGTTTTATCAAGTATCACAATTGAACCGAGATCGATTAATTAAGTTTTAGATTCAAGTGTTAGTATTTTACTGAAAACATAAAATAAATAATCATTTATTGTCTACCGACTTCGTATTCAAGTTCCCACATCATAATATTTGAAGGTAATTCTATTATTTTCAAAACGATTTCAATAATTTTTAATTCTTTTTTCATATGATTAATATCTCCTCCGCTTTCATTATCAGCATAATGAATAAAAACTTGAATCCACGCCCCCCAACTCGATATGCCTTTTACCCTTTCCAATTTGGTTTCAACCCATCTTCGTTTCTTACTGCGGCCGATTCCAGACAAAACATGTTGACATTTTTTCGAATACCGAGATTGAATCGCGCATTCCTTTGAAAAGCCACTCTTTTGCATGCAAAATTTGATACTAGTTCAATTTGTACGCCGTAAACCCATGCATACACTTTTGACTGCATCCCTAATGCATTTTTTCACTGTATTTCGGAGATTTTTGCGAAGTTGTTCGTCATAACAAAATTGAATTTTTGTCGCGGTATGCCATTTTTCATGAAAAACCAATATTGTAAAGTTTTCTCCTATTTTTTCAAATTTTGTAAAATCGCTTACCTATGTTCCAATACAAACTGTACCGATTTTATTTCTCAGAGAAGGTGTTTCGAAGCGCTCAATGTTGTTTAAATCATTTTTTAGAAAACCTCGACACGTCGCTAAGTATACCATTTTTATCAATTTTAGATAAATTATTTAGAAATGTGCTCTCGAAAATTGTTTTTATTTTCGCTACACGTCAATATCGATTCTCCGCGATGTTCGCTGTTTTTGAGATTGTCGATAATATTCCACAAATATGTTGTCACCAACATAGAAATTTTTATAGACTCTTTTAATCATAGACCGAATTTTATCCAGTTTTCGAGAGATGTTCTGATTTTGAAATGTTTTCTGAAATACAAATTCCATCTAGGAATGGCAAAAATTTGACACATGATCGGAGATACCTCACAATATTTATATCAGACAGAAGACGTCGACAAATTTATTTAAAATGTTCGTAAATGGCGAACTTTGCAGAAAATGTATTTTTTTTTTATGTGAAATTCGAAACAAGTTCTCCGGAAAATTAGGTGAAAATCGGTAAAATTTGCATTACAAAAGTCCGGTCCAAGAAAAACAAATTGACTCAGGTTCAGAATGAGATTTCACCGGTAGGTCTTGGATTTGGCCCCCGGTGAAATTTAGATGTGATCTGAGGCCAAATCGTTGGTAAAAAAATTGAACAAAAAACTCGAAACTCTGCAAAAGCCTTGAACATTTCGACCCACAATTCGTATGATCTGAAACATTCTACATTCGAAAAAAGATGTCATGGGAAGCTTCTTAAAATCTTCGAAATGGTGTACGATGCCAAAAACGAAATTGATCCGTCATATGTAACAAATGACTTCGAAAAGTTCGCTAAGTATGGTTAAAAAAAAAATTCGAAACGAACAAATTGATTGCTGTTTCGTGGTACATTGAAGTCAAATTTGAGCATATCGGAAAGGACGTTATACATAATAAACTACGATCGAATCCCAGGAATAGTACATTGGGCAACACGGGGAAGAGGGGGGCTGGGCCATTTCTCGCGAGGGTTACATGATGGTGTAAAAGTCACAGTCGAAGGTGCCGAAGGCTTCCGAGACTCACGCGAGTGCACCATCATCTCACCCGAGCTAGAATCCGCCCCCCCCCCCCCCCCCGCCCCGAACACCGCGCTTTTTTTAACAAGTGCAGGTAGAGGCCTTTTTGGAAATATGGAAAAAGAGTTAATTACCTCCCTAGGGGAGTATATATTATCCATTTTTGCGCTGGGGAGGTAATGAAGTCCACGCTAGAAATTACCAATTTTCCATCCACTTTACGTGCGAGAAAAAGGACCGATTCCATGCAAGTGTTGAAAAAAAATTGTTTCCATGTCATTATGTACGTCGTGATTGACGAAGTTTTCATTATTCTCCTCATATAGTTGGTGAGCGCGTTTTTGAATTATCGATAACGGATTGCCTGATGTCACCTCCCAATACCTTCTCATCCATGTCGAGAGATTTCCAAATTTCAAACAATGTTCAGAATTTCAGTCTAAAATTCGAGATTTTGAAAATTTGCAAAATTTCTTAGATTCAAAATTCTCGCTCTTCAAAATTTCCAGAAACGTTCGCCTATACCTGCACTTGTTGAAAAAAGCACGGTGTACAACAACGGGGGGGGGGGGGGGGGGGGGGGGCAATTTCTCGCCCATTTTCCACAACTTGTTGTACAATGTACTATTTTCTATCTTGAGTGGGAACTATGATGAGCGGGAGTGACGACTCAAATGTCATCACACGTGGGACAAAATATCAGTTAAAAAAAGTTTTTCCCTCCATTATTTGTATATTTTGCCCGTATTTTTGGAAGAAAGTCATGGTGGAAGAATCTTGCAAAAAAATTATGAAAATCATTTTCAAAAATTGACCGGGTCCATTACTGAGTCCAAAGAAGGATTGTAGATTTTTTTTCCAAATTTTCAAAATTCCAAAAATTGTGCCAAAAAAAAAAAAAAAAATATTTAGATGAAACCAATTTTTCGCGCAAGGATTTCATTAAACTATGTAGCCCCTCATTCGTTATAGCTTTTATAATCGGTCTAGCCGATCCTGAGAATAAATTTTTGTTCAAGTTTTTCACATATTTTTGTTTTCTCGAAAAGGAATCGAGCTACTGATCTGTAACTTTCCGTATCTTCGTACTTTCTTAGTACCTACATACATATTCTCCAATCATCATTATAACGATTCTTCAGTGCCGATCCACTGCGCTTGTACCCCTGGGGCCTTTGCAATAAAATCCTCAACTGTAGTGGACGAATTCTAATTGAGGAACGCTAAACGCTTATGACGCTAAAGTTCGTAATATTTGTATCTCCGATTTTCTGAGGCTAGATTTGGTTCGGATCAAATTTTTTATGGCAGCATTTTTCCGGAATGGACTTCGATTGGGCTACTTGAGCATCGATTTCATTAACCAGTTGAAAATTATACATCGGAAATATGTCAAAATAATATCAAACGTTATAATCCGCATACTGCCGAGTGTAGCCATATAATCCTCGATTCAGATATTTCGCAGCTAGGTTGTGTAGGTCGGATTTTTTGCCCGTAATGAATATCGCGAACTGATAGGGCTACGTTTTTGTTTGGTTTGGTAAAATTCCGGCATTGCGGCATACCTGGCATTGCAATAAAATTCTTGTTGTAGAAGTGGATGATCTAACATTCAACAATTGAAAAGAACTGCTGGACCTAAGATTATATTAAATCTGTACCTGTTGCGTGCAGATTGCGTTTGCGAAAGTCGGCGGTGGCTGAGACGACGCTTCTTCGTAATCGGCTGATCATTTTTCACCTGCTGTCTATTCATTATTATCACGTTTGAATACGACCCAACACAAAAATGGTAACGTGAAAAAATGAATTACGAAGCTCGAGCAAATTTGAACTTTATATTTGTTGACAGCTACACTGTTTACGGCGTAGCGAACCAAGAAACAAATAATCGATCATGCCTCGACTCTCGCTGGATCGACTTCGCGAATTCTATGTCATGCTCAAAAACATTGAATACATCGATTGATTGTTCGTATCGGCGCTTAGTGTGGTGGTGCTGCGATGTTTTTGGGACGGTACGCTCGAACAGCACGCATATGTGGCGGACTCGCTGCCGCGAGTTTTGAGGGTGCGAGAAAGAGCTTTTCTCCGCTAGGTAACGCAATGCTGCGCGCGCATGCGATTCCACGCTGCAGCGGCTCGGACGAGTCATTCAAAGCTCAGAGCTCGACGCGGAAGGAGCTATAAAAAAAATTAAAAAAAAGGAAAAAAAAACATACATCATGTCCGGTGAGTAAATAATACTGCTTTTTAATTTTATTACGCAATTACAATTCGTATTTGTTTTTTTCTTATTGTGTCTCAGATATAATGTTTAGCGTTTATCAGAATCTTACCTACAATGTATCTGCTTTTCTAGCGGTCTTCTATTGCATATACTGAACAGATGATTTGTAACAAGTCATGTCCCAAATTCATAGAATTTGCTCATACGAACGAGATATGATTTTCTGGATGTTGCGAATCATTTTTTTTCCTATCGCGGTGTTACCTTGGACATGCCGAAACTCGTAAAATTTCTCGTGTACAATAGTACCTATTTCCAAGCTGCAGAAAACGAAATTTCTTGAAATAATATCGGAACATGATGACGTGAAAAGAAAGAGAAGAAATATAATGTCGCAAATCCACTGAATTTTCATGGAATATTACGTACAACTTTATGTAACAAATCGGCGGGTTTTCAAATTTTTGCAATAATATTTCAATGAGGTTTCCGATGAGCGTCGGTATTCGTTTAGCATGATTTGCCTTAGTTCGATTTTTCACAATTATTGGTTCCAAATCTGAAGGTGATGCTATCGCAGAATCTTTGATTATGGTATGAAATTACAGACATCCAAACCGAACCGGCGGCCGGGACCAGCGGCACCGCGGAGCCCGGTCGTGGCGGTGGACGCGGGAGAGGCGGCCGCGGCGGCGGAGGGCGAGGGAGCCCCGGCACAACTGTGAGTTTATAAAAATAATGAAGTATAACATTTACGGGGTTCTGCGTGAAATTGACCAATGATTTTTTCTCGCCAATTTTGATCAGGAAGAGAAATTTGTTTCACGATCGTTCTCACTCTCAAAAGTGGATTGGAATCCTTTCAACCTATTTCAAAAATCCGTTGATTATTTATATGTTGTTAATATACCTGGAGAATTCCAGCTCAACTCAACCATGCTCGGAACCTCATGGTCTTCGATTTTTTTTAACATTTTTTTTCGTAAGTAGTACTACTTCAAGTAACCAAAACCAATTTTTTAAGATTTTTTTGGAAAAATCTGTCGTTGTTATGACCTCCGTAATTTTCATGTCACTCAAAATTGAGATTTTTTCTAACGACAATATCTTTACAACCGACCATCGTATCAAAAAATATTATCAGATGAAATGTACGTATTTTTAAATGAAATTTAGCAAAAAATTTATTACGAAATTTTTAACCCCCCATAATAACAGGAAACTACCCCTGGAGAGTGAAAAATCTGGCTAACAGGTCTTTGGACCCAATTGATTTTTTTGAAAACAATTCACAAAATACTTTGAAAAAAGACGAAAATTTTGAGACCTTTTAGAAAGTGGGCTGGTTTTGCGGTACAATTATAGTAGTGGTGGTAGATTTCTCAGCAATGATGTAGATCATACGGGAATCAACCTAGCCTGGTCGAAATATATCATCTCGGCTCGATAAAGAGATCGATGGAAATTTTCCAGATTGTCATTGAGTAAAATAATCGACAGAACCAAACTTTATTTTCAAAAGGGTGATTATATTTTATGATTCTTTCATCATCGATCATAGAATATAGACAAATCCACATTTTTGGATTTTTATTTATTTTTCAAATTGTTCATTGTCACGGTAGATTGATGGAAAAAAAGCGACCACGAAAAGTAAAGATTGCAATTACTTTTTGTCATTTTGGAGCACGGACAAATAATAATTTTTATGAACTTTGAATAGTATTCATGAACTCAATTTCATGGATATGATTATTACTATCGAGTTAATATATGTTATGATTTATAATATCATAAATTTATAAAAATATTTGATTTAATTCACTCTATTGTTTAAATTTTTTTACATTTCAACACTACACTTGTTACTCAAATAAAATTGTTACTGAAATAGTTTTATAACTGAAGCAATGGATTTTTTTTGAACTGACTTTTTTTTGAATTACTCTATTTTTTATGTACTTCGGAATAACTTTCACAGAAATGAGAACGTGAGATTTTATATCAAAAATAAGTTCTTTGCTATTTAAAAATTGAAAAAAATATTTGAAATATATTGTTTGGAATTTTAATTTTTTTTTCATCAATCCGCCGTAAAAATAAACAATTTGAAAAAAATAAAATAAAAAAATATGAATTTTTCAATTTTCTCTGACTGAAAGTAGGGTGGACCCCACTTCCAAACAATTACCGAGAGTATACTTGAGCTTTTTTCTCGTAAAAATCAAAAATGCCCACCCGTTCGTCAATTTAGAATTGCATCAATATACAACAGTTTGAAACGATTTTTGAAATAGTGTGACGAGTATCATGAAAAAATTTATAAACCCGATCGATAATGGTGAAGGGAGATCATTGCCAGAGTTCGAGTGAAACCCGTCATATACTCCTTGATAACGATACTTGGAACGTGATCGCTCTGATTATTGCGTGGATTTCGAAACTACATATTTCAAATTTAACTGCTACTATCAATGTTTTATGCTGAGACGATTTTGTTTGTTTTTATAGGAGTCTAACGGTGGGTCTGTCGCCGCCCGAGGGCTGGGGCCACGGCGCAGCCGAAGCGGCGGTATAGCGGGAAGGAAGGCCCGCCGCCAAGCCTACCGTCGCGAGCTGGCTGCGCGCGTGGCAGCAGCAACAACAACAACAACAGCAGCAACAACAACAGCAGCACCAACAACAACAACAGCAGCAACAACAACAGTAACAACAACAACAGCAACAACAGCAACAACAACAACAGCCGCGCGGGGGCAGACGGGGGGCCGGGCCAGGGGTGGCCAGGCCAGAGGTGGCCAGGCCAGAGGTGGCCAGGCCAGGGGGGGCTGTGGCGGGGCCCAACCCGGGCCAAGCGGGGGCCGTGGCGGGGCCCAACCCGGGCCGAGCGGGAGCCGCCCCCCGCGAAGCGCGGGAGTAGCCGTATACGGTCGGCACGTGACCGTATACAATTATCAATATAGCGAGTAGACGGTCACGTGTCGGCCGTATACGGTCTTAGTTTATAAGTTTTTTGTAATAATCAAAATATATATAAATTATGATAAATTAATTATATCTAAATGATGAACAATATTTTATTCATTTTTGTAACTCGTCCACGTGAGCTCGACATGGCTACAAACCTCAGCATCTTCCATTCGATTTTTAATTTTATATGTCATCATCGCATCTCTGGACAACCTCTTAATTTTTTTTCTGATTTTCCAAATCAACCGGAGCTATGAATTTTTTCAACCAAAAGGACCTTTTTTAACATTTTGAAAAAAATTAAAAACATTCTGTAGATGATATAAAACAACCCTCCCTCACTTTTAGAATCGTGGCCGGAATTCGAAGATCAGAATGGTGCAAGTTCGAAAGAATTTCGGTAGCACATATGTTATTCGAAAAGCATTTTTCAAAAGACAATTTTTTTGATTGAAAATTTGGAGGTTCTCCAGAGATAGGCTGATAATATACAGAATTGAAAATCAAATCGGAGATGTCGAGGTCTGGAGCTGCCTCGAGTTGACGTGGGCAGCCCCAAATATAATAGTTATGTGCCGGTAAGGATGGGATTCGGTTCGCGAAACACGCTTGGCGGGCGAGAAATTTTATTTGAGCACCGCTGCCGCTCAGCCCGACTGTGTAGCGTTGACGGCGCTCAAAACGTTGCGGCAAAGTCGTGAACTGTTCCTACGCGGCTTTCAGTGACGCAGAATAGAAAAACATGGCCGCGCTCAGGATTTGTGTTTCGGCTCCCATATTCGGTTTTATGTCGCCAAATGGCAATAATCTGCGTTGTGATTTTTCCAAACGGTCGACAGGATTAGCGTGCAGGGGGCTCTGGTCGGTTATTTGGTGCCTTTTCCGTAAATTGTGCGTTTTTCGTGTAATTGTGGTTCGCGTCCGTGTGCTTCAAGTTGGTATAAGTGACAGCTGATCCGCAGCCTCGCAGAAATAAATCAATTACTAATTCAAACTGATCTTGTTCGTTCGTACCTGACCAGAGCCCCCTTCACCACAGTTCAATGAGTTGTCCCAAGCAGTTTCGGAGTGATCTGTTGTTTTACCGAGGAGTAATTTGAAATATGCGATTGCGTTCACACGGACGCCACACAACCATGAAAAAATACGCGGTGGTGGGGGTCGCTGGGACAGCCTTAAGGCTGTGCCAGCGCCGCCACCGAACTCCAAATCGGTGTAGATCCAGTTGCAAGACGTTAGGCGGAATTCGCACATGTACAGGGCCAGCTGTCTGTGTGGGTCTGACACGCATGGTTAACGGGCGAGTGTTGAGTGTTAACATGGCGGCGCCCTGAAGCTGCATGCTCAGCTCGCATATTCGCTCTTATGTCGCCAAATGGCAATAATTCGCGTCGTGATTTTTCCAAACGGTCGATAGGATTAGCCTACAAGGGGCTCTGGTGTGTTATTCGGTGTCTTTTCCGTAAATTGTGCGTTATTCGTGTAATTGTGGTTCATGTCCGTGTGCTGCGAGTTGGTACGAGTGACAGCTGATCCGTAGCCTCGCAGAAATAAATCAATTACTAATTCAAACTGATCTTGTTCGTTTCTAGCTGACCAGAGCCCCCTTCACCACACTTCAATGAGTGTTCCCAAGCAGTTTCAGAGTTATCTGTTGTTTTACTGAGGCGTGATTTGTAATATGCGATTGCGTTCACACAGACGCCACACAACCATAGAAAAATGAGCGGTGGGTCGCTGGCGGACCCTTAAGCAACCAGAGTTCCAGGGAGGAGCTAGAAAACGATTGAACAATAACTTAGAACCGCAGTGGACTAAGCATTAAGCGACCAGAATTCCTTAAGGTTGGGTGTAGAAAATGAGTGGGTATCGGTTAGGAGTCGTCGGGAATCGAAGGATTGTGGGTCCAGAATCTCGGTTAGGATGCTGAAAACGATTGAATAATGACTTAGAACCGCAGTGGACTAAGCATTAAGCGACCAGAATTCCTTTAGGACGGGATGTTGAAAACGATTGAGTAATAGTTTGGAACCGCAATGGACCAAATATTAAACGACCAGAATTCGAGATGGAATGCAGAAAACGATTCAATAATAACTTAGAACCGCAGTGGACTAAGCATTAAGCGACCAGAATTCTTTAGGACGGGGTGTTGGAAACGATTGAGTAATAGTTTGGAACCGCAATGGACCAAATATTAAACGACCAGAATTCGAAATGGAAAAGGAATGTGTTGCGACGGTTTTGCACAAAATGTTTAGGCGGCGTAATTTTACAAAATAAATCTCTGATTTTTAATATCGTTATTTGGTGATCTTTGTACAATGAAAATGATCGTTTGACTAGTAGTGGCTCGCTGGCCGTTTGAGTACCAAAAGGTAATTGCTCAAATTAAAGAAAATTATTTTATAACCGTTAATTAATCAAAATAATGTTTTCTCAGAAATAATATGTCTGGCGTCGATGCCGTAATGAAAATAATAATTGCAATTAAATCAAATTAAATCAAATCTTTTGTGTCTTTGCGACGTTGTATGCGTATACCGTAAACTTTTCGGTAATATTCAATATTTTTCGATAATAATAATGAAGAGCGATTTTAGCGATAATTTCTCTTCGAAGGCTGAGCCTTGAATGAAGTTTTGCGTCTCTGCGACTTTTAGATAATTTTTCTAAGTTTTTGATAATAATAATGAAGAGCGATTTTATCAGTGATTTCTCTTCACAGGCTGAGCCTGGAATGAACTGGCGGTCACTGAACGGCCGCGCTTTTATACTATTCTGGAAACTAATCCCATTTGTTCTATCACCTTCTATGGTGTCCATTTTTGGTACTTTTGATATTAGAACATTTGTTTGTAATAAAAGTATTTCTTATCCTAGTCCCTGCAGATCTTCACGACTTTAGTTTTCTGAATTTGAACAATTTGTCATAAACAAATTGTTCTATGACCTTCTATGATGTCCATTTTTGGTAATTTTGATATTAAAACATTTTATTATTTAAGAAATAGTTTTCTATATCAATGGACTTCCTTTGTACCTGTTTAGAAATTTCGACTTGAACAATTGTTGGTTAAAAATGCAATGTTCTATGAGTTTCCATGGTGTCCAAAAGTGCTTAAACGTTAATACATTTTTCGGGATTTTTGATGATGCCGAGAGAAGTTATCTGGCTAGGTTTTGTACGGACTGGTTTTTCCAATTAATTCAATTAATTGCTAATATTTCTCACTTTTCGTTCTTTTTGCTCGACGGTTTCTAGGTTTTGTGAGTGTGCGTGTTCGCTCTAGAAAATCCGTGTTAATCTGCTAGGTTTGTATTGGGCTCGAACCAATACATGAGCGTCTTTATACGCTCAGTACGTTAGAAATGCAAAGTTTATGATTGACTCACACCCATGCTGTTTGTTACTCATGTGATTGCTTCGTGGATTCAACAAATTTGAACACCCTGCCTACCATTATTGAATACACCTATATTGTGATATATGAAAAACTTCATCACTCTATCACTGCCGGTAACGATTACCAATGATTCGACGAGCTTTCTCCTCGTAACCTTACAAGTAGTCAGCGAGCTGGCGAGTGAACACCCGACGTCGTTATTATCAATAGGGTAGAAACACGTGTTGCGCTGGTCAGAGTTTTATCTACGATTATTTGTGTCCATTCACAAAACTGAGAGGGCTGTCAAAAGGACATGTGTTATACAACCCACATTCCAGCAATGACAAGCCCGCCACTTTTATAGTGCCTCCGCCATGTTAGATTTGTCACCAGGCAGCGGACGACGGGCATTTTTAAACCCCTCACGCAGCCAGCGCGGCGAACGGTAGCCAATGAGAGCGCCGCTTTTCTGGGGCTTAAGGCTGTGCCAGCGCCGCCACCGAACTCCAAATCGGTGTAGATCCAGTTGCAAGACGTTAGGCGGAATTCGCACATGTACGGGGCCAGCTGTCTGTGTGGGTCTGACACGCATGGTTAACGGGCGAGTGGTGAGTGTTAACATGGCGGCGCCCTAAAGCTGCATGCTCAACTCGCATATTCGCTCTTATGTCGCCAAATGGCAATAATTGGCGTCGTGATTTTTCCAAACGGTCAATAGGATTAGCCTACAAGGGGCTCTGGTGTGTTATTCGGTGTCTTTTCCGTAAATTGTGCGTTATTCGTGTAATTGTGGTTCATGTCCGTGTGCTGCGAGTTGGTACGAGTGACAGCTGATCCGTAGCCTCGCAGAAATAAATCAATTACTAATTCAAACTGATCTTGTTCGTTTGTAGCTGACCAGAGCCCCCTTCACCACACTTCAATGAGTTGTCCCAAGCAGTTTCCGAGTTATCTGTTGTTTTACTGAGGCGTGATTTGTAATATGCGATTGCGTTCACACAGACGCCACACAACCATAGATAAATGAGCGGTGGTGGGGGTCGCTGGCGGACCCTTAATGAAAGGAAATCGCTGTGCGGTGGCGAACTCAGTCAGAAATGAGATAGGCTACACTGACGCGACCTGCTAGGCGGACGGGAACTACGACCCTTTTCCTACTTGACAGAAATATCGCGCCAGCCACGGCAATAACCACGCCGCGGCTTCCCCTCTACACCATTTATGTTCGAATGGTTTTGGTTTCCAGATAGCATATAGCTACCATTCGACGAAAACGTCGGTGCTTAATCGTGAAATGAACCGAGCCTACCAGTGATCAGAGATTATCATATCTCAGCTCTTCGACCACTGATGTTATTGAAATTACGCTCAAATGAACCCGCTACAGTGATTTACATCGCAAAAGTGCATCCAAATTTCCCGAAACGCTTATGATTTCGGAGATACTTGATAGAACAGTTGGTCCTACAGCGCTTTCTCGCTCCCCTAGCAGTAAAGATACTCGGTAGTCCGCCCGTTCTTTTGAATCCTGACAAAGCACCTCAGGTGCAAAAAACCTCGCCAAGTACATTAATTTTTTGAAATCAATCGCCATTAAAAAGTCGTTCCCCAAGAATAACCCCAAAATTAAATGCTGAAAAAAATAGATCCAAATCAATCATTGTGCCAAGTACATGTAACTGCACCGTGCATAGGAGTACTAGAGAAGACTGGGATAAAAATATAACAAACCGAATTGCCAATCGGAAGAATGTAAAGTTGGGGAAAAAAATCAATGGAAAAAAAAAAATTAAATGAAATGAAAAAAAAATGAATCAAAAAAAAATTGGAGTACGTGGTCCTTGTCGGGCTAATGTCATTTTTGTTAGAATAAGCCATGGATGGTTAAAGTCGGGTAATAAATAAACTGGATACACAAAATTATGAATTTATCAACGAACGTACATGTGTATATTTATTCATACTCAAGGAGGAAGTAAGGTAGGACAGGAAGTATAACGTACAGACATATTTGAATCACATGTGTACTTTATAACTAATTTAAACTAGCGCGGGAATACGCTGTTTGCTCTATTCCAACACCTGCCCTCAAACAGTGGTCATTCCCATGCCAGCAATGCACAATTTTAATTTTTGCTGTGATACTGCTTTTGTAAGACCATCCGCTATCATTTGTTCAGTCGGCATATATGTTACACTTAGTTCATTATCTTTTATGCTATCTCTAATGAAATGATAGCGTATATCCACGTGCTTAGTTCTATTGTGAAACCCTGCATTTGATGCCAGCTTTTGAGCGCTTTGACTGTCGTTATACAACGGTATTGGACTGTTGACCTCTGTCAATTCCCTTAGTATTTCTTTCAAATATATTGCTTCTTTAGCACCTTCAGTTAATGCAACATATTCTGCTTCGTTGCTTGACAAGGTCACACATTTTTGCTTTTTGCTACACCAGGATATCGCTGTACCACCAATAGTAAAAGCGTAGCCTGTATAAGAGCGTCTATCGGTAGTGTCGTTACCCCAGTCTGCATCGACAAAGCCCTTTAATGTATCTTTATTTCGTTTATATACTAAACACAAATCCTTGGTAAGCTTCAAATATCTAAGAATACGTTTCAAGCACTTCCAATGCTCTAAACTGTATGAATTATTATATTGGCTCAACTTATTAACCGCATGTGCTATGTCGGGTCGTGTATTGACTCCTAGATATATCAAAGCCCCTATTAGACCTTGATACGGCACCTCTGGTTTATCTATATTCTCATTACGATTGAATTGGAGATTAAGCTCCATTGGCGTAACAGCCGTTTTTGCATCACTCATCTTAAATCTATCGAGCAACTCTTCTATGTATTGAGTTTGATCTATTGCGATCATTCCTCTTTTCTTATCTGTCCTAACTCTTAATCCTATACAGTTCTTTGCGTAACCGAGGTCTTGCATTTTGTACTTATTCATCAGTGCCTTCTTTAGTTTATCAGTTTCTGATTGATTGTTGCTAAATATTAGTAAGTCATCGACATATAGCGATACGAACAAAATGCAATCCTTTTGGGTTTTATAATATAAACAAGGTTCCTTTTTTGATTGCTTGAGGCCTGAGCCTATTAAATCGCTATGAATTTTTTCGTTCCACACGCGTGATGCCTGTTTTAATCCATAAATGGCCTTATTTAATAGACATACTTTATTTTCATTGCCTTCAATAGTACCTTCTGGCTGATACATGTAAATTGTTTCTTTTAGTTCTCCATTCAAAAACGCAGTCTTAACGTCTAAATGGATAATATCTAAATCGTGTTGCGCACTTAGGGCAAATAGAAGTCTTATCGTTTCACGTCTGATTACAGGTGAATATGTCTCATCATAGTCTATCCCTGGCTCTTGCGCAAAACCCCTAGCTACTAATCTTGCCTCATAATTATCAATATTTGGGTTCGTACCTGGCTTTGTTTTGAACACCCATTTACAATTAATAATTTTTCGATTCAAAGGTTTATCTACCAAAAACCATGTTTTGTTTTCTTTCAAGGAGTTCAATTCGTCGTCCATAGCTCTTTGCCATGAGACGCTATCGGGTCTTGCTAAAGCCTCTGAAACGGTTGAGGGATCATTCGAACTGGTTTTTATGCTATATACAATATGATCTGGATAAACTTTTGATTTCTTAACCCTTTCAGACCTTCTTGGTGGTTTTAAAACTATTACAGATTCGTCTGAGTCTGTAAGTTCTTGATTACTTTGATCATCGGCTTCTGCGTTTTCTACATCAGTATAAACACTATCAGATTCATCATTAGGATCTGAACCAACTTGAGATTCGGAGTCTGGGTTACTTTCTAAATCGTTATGCGCGATTTCCTCTGTTTCTGTGTTGTTTATGAGGAAGTCGAATACTGACACATAACTATCATGATCATTATCCTTCACATTAACCCTTGTCTCAGTCTCTAAAAAAATAACATCTCTAGACACTGACGTAATGCTACTCTCTAAATCTAGTACTCGATACGCCTTACTTGTTTCACTATACCCCACAAACACTTGTTGCTTCGCCTTGGCATCCAACTTTCCTCGTTTTTCCTTGGGGATGTGAGTATAACATGGCGAACCGAAGACTCGTAGATGATCAAGATTAACCATTGAACCTGACCATAATTCTTCTGGAATTCCTCCATTTAAAGCTGAATGTGGTGAGCGGTTTTTTAGATAAACTGCTGTGTTGCACGCTTCTGCCCACAACTTTTTGGAACACTGCGCATCCATTAGCATACAGCATACCTTTTCACAGAGAGACCGATTGATTCTTTCTGCGATCCCATTTTGCTGTGGGTTGTAAGGTACCGTTAACTGATGCTTTATGCCTTTTTCTTTGCAGTAATCTTGCATCACTTTACTCACATACTCGCCACCATTATCTGATCTTAGTGTCTTAATTTTTTCATTTGATTCATTTTCAACTCGTGCTTTAAATTCTTTAAACTTTTCGAACACTTGATCCTTCGATTTAAGGAAGTATAGAAACACTTTTCTTGAATGGTCGTCAACAAAACTCACAAAATATTTACATCCTCCTAACGACGTCTCAAAAGGTCCACAAACATCTGTGTGTACTAGTGCCGGTCTTTTACTTTCACAGACTCTTTCACTTGATTTAAAAGGTTTCTTAAACATTTTTCCGGTAACACAAGGTACACAGGACGAACTTATCTTAAGATCTTTAAGCTCGAGACCTAACTTTTTCATATCTTGCTCATTGAGATGTCCGAGCCTACGATGCCATAATTCTGCTTTGCTTGCGTCACTTGATTTAGTCACAAGAACCGAGGGCACACTCGCACCGTCTTGAGTGTCGTGCTCCACCTCCGGCTATGTTTCACAGATTGTTGAACTCGAAGTTCCGTCCAATTTAAATAATCCGTTGAGTCTGGATCCTGTGAATTGGACACTTCCTTTATATGAAAAATCATCCTTGTGAAACACTTGACATCCATCTGTTTTGAACATCACTATTAAGTCCTTGTCAACCATTTTTGAAACTGATACCAAATTTGTCGCTAATTCTGGCACGTACAAAACGTCTCTAATAACTTTTACGTCATTTTCTAACTGAATAGGAACATTGCCCATGCCTGATACTTTTAAATTTCCATCGTTTGCAATCGTTACTCTGGAGGTTGTCTCTTCTTGGTAAGAAAGCATCGAGGATTTTTCCTTACTCATATGATTCGTGGCTCCGGAATCAATAAACCATTCTGAATTACAAATACTTTGATTTCTGATACCTAAGGCAGTATAGAAGGTTGTTACCCTTTTATTACCAGAACCTCCACTTTCTTGGTTGTCCGGACCGTCTTTCTTCACTTGATTGGGTTTCCTCGCTTGGAGATTCTTGAGTTTGTAGCACTCCCTTTTTATGTGTCCTAGTTTATGATAGTAGCCACACTCCAATAGTGGTCTGTTTCGCAGAGGCTGCGTTCTTGCATTCGCATGTACTGCCAATGCTTTTGTAGCTCCTTCATCTTCAAGTATGCGACGTCCCTCCTCTGCCAGTAGACGAGTTTTGACATAGTCCTCTGTTAGCTTCTGCCCTGAATGATCTAAGACCATGGCCATTGGCCTATAACTTGCCGTAAGCCCGATTAACATCATACATCCAATCAACTCTTCCACCTTAAAGTTAGCGTCTTTAATCTGCTGACCCACGCTCATCATTTTATTGACGTACTCTGACATGTCTTTACAGTCAGCTAATCGTGTAGAGATTAATTGATGCAACATGCCTAATCTGCCAGCCGTACCTTGGGGTTCAAACGTAGTTGCTAAATTATCCCAAGCTAACTTAGCAGTTGTTGCTTGTTCAACGTGAACAAACAATTTAGCATCAATCGACAAACATATTGCAGGGCTCATAGCGGGCAACTAGGCGAAAAAAGTGAGAAAAGTGACTTGCAGTATTTAAAAAGTGACTAAATAGTGACTAAAACTGATGAATTTTGGTAAATTTATGAATAAATATGGATCAGTTAATCATACGCGAAGTACTTAGGTGTGTGATGTTCCGTGTTCAGCACATGCGTATCGAACCCACGTTCTAATATGTCTTATCCCACAAACTTTGAGAAATTAATTTCTTCTTTTTAATGGAATGATAATAATGTTTTGCAGCTTATGTTCAAGTTTCAGCGGTCAAATTGTTGATCTACTATTTTTAAATAAATATTCCAATCCGTAAAGTCCTATCTTCTCAATGTGGGCTACGGCATATTAGAACGTGGGTATCGATATCCAAGTTGTGAGGATGACAATATGTATTCACAAAAAAAGTAACTACTATTATGAACTGTATCAATCAAGTTTTATTTAGCAACGGAACAGAATGAGTTTTAGCCTATATAAAACTTTGATTCAATAACCCAGCATAACGTGGCACATAATAAACATTTTTATGTAATAACAAAATTAAACAAAACAGAAAATATTACTTATAGTAAGTGTCAGTCTTGAACATATGCTTAGAAATTATCAGTACGGTACTATTATATCATATTAATCTATAAGTATCACAAAATAGAGTCTTCTGCTTTTGACTTGGCATTTATTTAGGAACTTTATACCACTGAAGGAAGTACCTTCTTTGGCTCTTACTTGCTTACTTGCTGTCGGCCTTATTTATCAAATATGACTTTTTTACTTCGAGCTTCTTATAAATGGATTCCCGCTTGCTTTTCTTGTTATCTTCTTCTTTTCTTAGGTGTTTTACACTTTGCAACATACTTTGTGCTAACTGTATCTCTTCCATATCCTTATTTCCGATTGCCCTGTTAAGTCTATCGTTTGCTTCAGTGAACAATTTATCAGCCAATTTCCTCTGTTGTTTTTCTTCCTGGTCGGCACTTTTAAATTCTGTCTCAAGTATTTTGAGTTTTTTCCTGGATTGTTCCATTTTCTCTTTCAAAGCTCTTTTCTTTTCAATTTCTTGTTTTTCTGCGTTTCTTGTAACTTCTTCTTCCTTTGCCGCCCTTGCCACCTCTTCCAAATAGTTTTTGTATTTCAGGTGAGCACTCTCTGCTGCAAGTATTAGTTTCTTCGTCATGGGAACTAATTCTGGTTTATTTTGAAATCTCTTCATGCCATCCTTAATATATATTTTAGCATTCAACGTTTTCAATGACATTGCCGTTTTGTCTTGGGTGAGGATTCGACCAGAAGATGAAAACCCTCTTTCAATATCAGCACTTTCATGAGAAAGTGAGAGACTGGCTTTGACAATCTTACTAATATTCGGGTATTTTTGTTCCCCCAATCCAGTTTTGAGTTTCATGCTTTCTCTCCAGAAGTGATCAATACGTTGAGATTTGTTGTCAGGTAACTTTTCCATGGCAAGCATTTTCCATTCATCAGCTAACTTGATACTGGATATTTCCAATGGCAAGGCATCTACTATTTTTTGTATGCTTCGAATGGATGCTTCTTTTTTTATTGCTTCCGGCTGGAGACATCGGAAGTGCTTAGTAACTGTTCCAATGGAGAGACAGGTTTTGGTGAGAATGTGCTTTGCAGCTTCCAGATAATGATTCTGAGCTTTTTTTAAAAAGTGTACACGGTCGACTTCAGGAAGGGATTTCAAAATGTCCTGAACTTCACTCGTGCAATATACTTCAGCAACAGGCAGTAAATTCTTATGAAGAAACGGATCATTTTCGTTCAATAGATTAGCAAGGACGTGTGTTTTGCAAATCCTTCCAGCCAAGGTGTGAAACAGCAGCTTCAACTCGTCATATATGACGTGAATCAACGGTTCTTGGCATTGATATTTTCGTGTGAAACTTTGATGAACATCGGCCGATTCGATAACAAAACATATTTCTGCTTTCAACGTGGGATTCTTCAAAGTAGTGGCTATATCGTCTCCATGCTTTGAAGGTAATTGTTTTTGTTTTGGTACTGCTTTTAGAAAAAACTCACGAATTGCTTCCCATTGTTCAAGCAGTCGGCGTGCAGAGTCTTGTAAAGTCAACCATCTCGATGGAACATGCTTTATAAATCGATGAAATGGAACACTACAGTTCTGTTGAATTTTGGTATAATCTTCCCAGCGCTTTGGCCAACCATCAAAATAGTAAAAAACTTGTATTGCAAGTTGACTAACGTTATGCCCCAATTGTTCGAGACCTTTCAAAAAAGCGTTGTGCACGATGTGGATGTTGCATGTTCCAATGTCAAGTAGGCCCTTGTTCCTTCCAATTTTTACATGTTCATTTACCAATCTATAGACTTTTTTGTTGACATTTGGTCCATCGCTG